>JAGPOW010003316.1:66652471-66664778 GCA_030014935.1 Caiman crocodilus
GCTATATTACTCATCTATAATTGATTGAGTACAAAATTCTGGGGTATTTTTGGTGAAAATAAGGTATCAGGCCTTGGTTCAGGAACCAATCCCCCATTTATAACATTATTTCTTATGAGAAAATTGGTTCCAAGTTACAACGTTTCGACATAGGCGTGGTTTTCAGGAATCGTGTCATAAATCTGAGGACTGCCTGTACAGGAACCCAGTGAAATGGATTTTATTCATGCTTGTCATCACACTGTGGTTTCACCCTAGACCTTGTCTATATTATACTTAGAGGTGAGTGATGACCTTGCTTTAGTGAGACAAAGCCCTATCTACACTGTTGTTCCTTGTTCACCTTTATTACAGGTACAGCTGAGTTGGGAAGCTTGGTTACACCACAATTAAAAATAGTGGTCAATAGTACTGACCCATGCTAATTTAATTTTACATTATAGTATTTAAGAACACTATAATTACCCTGACTTGTATAGAGTTGTATTGTTGGCGTTGCCTGGGAATACAACATCCTCAAACCATGTGACCTCTACTTTGCCAAACAATAAAGAGTTTGGTTTCAAACACAGACCTCCTGTTTTGCTGTGGGACTAGCAAGTCAATGAAATTCCTTTCAGTGGAAGTGAAAACTCACAGTCACCCATAGTAACTGTTTGCTCAGCCAGCAAGGAGATTGTTTTTGCTAGTTCATACTGCAAGATTAGTCAGAAGTTTATTCAGAGGACAAACAAAACAAGTGACAACACAGCTTAACTTCTCCACCCTTTCCTCTTTCCTGTATCCCCCACTTATTTGCCTTGCATTAACAGAGGTCAGAGTGAAATAAACAATAGACCATTACATTTCAGAGATTTGGAGCAATCATTCATCTGATCAGATTTGTCTGAGTTTTGGAATCTATACCTCTAATGTTGTTTCATTGCGGGTGGGAAAGGTGACACAATATCCTGTGAAACAGGGGAGTTGATGTCAGTTTTCAATCATTCATATTTAGAATGATTTCAAACAATGTGCACACAGTGATATCATATGAAAAATACATGTGCACCACAGACCTCTTTGGAAGTGTTCACCAGTGTCTTTACAGGAGCAATAGAATGTTTTAATTCTCATTGCATGCATTACTAGTCCATCAGAAAAAAAGCATTTATCAGAAACTTATCCACAGTTGAATATATTCCTACTGGGGTTACTTATAATTCCATGCTCCACCACTGCCTAGGTTGTTATTTAATGTCTCTTTCTGACCTTCCACACTGATGAACTTCTAAATGTTTTTAACCTCTAGTGTGTAGAAATTAGGAAAGTTGAATGAGGTGATGATAAAAATCTCTACTCCGACCTTTTAGTTTTCCTCTACAAACAAAACACATAGGCTCAGTGTAAATTCCCCAAGTGACAGATTTACACTGCTTGCACATTCTATGGCTTCCTTTATTTGAGTAACAAAAGCCATGTTGTGGCAGCATGCAAAACATAAGAATCAATAATATGCAGAGGTTATTGCAATGCATCCAGGAGAGCTACTGTAGGGAACTGACACAAAGAATACCCAGCCTAAACTTCCTGGATAGAAGCCACCTCACAAACAATACACGTGACCCAGGCATTATGATTCTAATAGTCTTGTACTTAAAAAGATGCTGCTGGGTTCAAAAAGATCTGAGAAATTTTATCTTTCCAAGGACCGAGCAAAATGTGAATAACTTTATAGCAGAGTCAAAGGATGATTGTTTTAACAGATCACTGTTAAAACATAATGATGTAGTATTTGAAGGGGCCTCTCAGGTCAGTGAGTATGGATCCCTGTGTCCTCTCCATCTGCCTTACTCAATTTAGCTTTATTTATGAAAATATAGGGGTTGGGCTTTTTACAACAGAGGTACATGCTCCCTGTTGCATCAATGTCAGGGCATATTTCTAAGTTTCACTAGCTGTCCCAAAGCGGGTATGTCCCTAGACTCTTTATCAGAGAACCAACCCCATAGATAAAGGAATAGTACAAATCATTCATTTCAGCAAAGAAAACAGTGAAGGATACACTACACCTAAAAATGGAGGTGTTTGCAGGGAGTCTTTGTAGTAGTTACACAATTCCATCTTCCTTACGCCCCCTCCCCACCAACGATGGGGATACTTAATTAAGAAATGTCCTGTTTCTTATTAATCATTAAGAAATAAATCCTGAACACAAACTGAACATGTGGATTGATGTCAGTGATGTCCAGGGATCCTGGTTTTCTCTGATTTAAGAAAATCCCTAATTTCCAGTTTTAAAAAAAGTAACCCAAATCCACATTTTTCCATGATTTAAATGAAACTAGATAGATAGATAAGTAGATAGATATTTCATTTTAATCACAACAAATTTGGATTTGGGGTTACTTTTTTTAACTGAAAATTGGAGATTTTTTTTAAAATCAGAGAAAACCAGGATCCTTGGTGATGTCATCCCTTGACAATAATACCTAGTAATTGCTCAATATAATCTTTTAAAACATAATTTCTAAAATAATAATGGAACATTCCTGAACATACGTTTTTAGGAGATTAGTGTGTTTTGGGGGTCTCATATGTCTAATAATTCATCCAAGGCTTACACCTGTCTTTCAGGAATGCACTAAAAAATATAAACTATCCTTAAATATTCCTTGGTCCTCTGATAAGGCTCCATCAACACTTACACATGCCAATTTATCTCTGCTAATGCCAGTGAAGGGACTGATTCTCCTCGTTTCCACTGCTCTAAATAAGAAGCAACAACATCTGAGGTACAACTCCCTTTTCAAGAGGAACAGAATTTTACTGCGATAGTCTGCACAAGGGTCAACATCAACTCTTTTTAGTGGTCAATCAGCCTGGGGGAGCCCAGGCTAAATTATACACTATATTCTCCTGCTAGTGCCCATGGTATTGAAATAAATTACTAGTCAAGATCTCTATCTCCCTTTGACCCCTTTGTGATGACAAAGGCTGCTTTGTGTTTCAGAGGCTGCTAGTATGGAACAAACATTTTGCCAAAGAGGGCAAGTGTGTGATTGGGTTCTGCATGAGGGTTTAAGAAAAGGGGGGATTCCTTGCACCATCCTTCTGTCCTTCCTTTGGATTCACCTGGGGTCTTTTCACAATGTGGCTCCTAAAGTCACATTTAATGTATCCTCCAAAACTTTCTCTCACATTTTCTTTATTTGGAGACAGACCTATTTTTAACTTCAGTGTTACCTCTGTATCAGGGCATTATGGTAACATATTGATGTATTTTATTTGAAATGGCAAAACAGAAAAATGAGATGACAGTTTCATTAATGGTAATGGAATGAACAACCCAGTGTTTTATGAGTGCTGCTTATAGTTTTTTTCATAACCCCCTTATGAGGTTTTAAGATCTTTGTTTCATTGGAGATTCACATGCTACTTCCTGGCCTCCAGCAGGTTGACAGGGATGCACTGAAGATGCTGTGATTGCACTGACAGGCACATTATGATTCTATTCCCATAAAGCTGTACATGTAGGTAGGCATGGAGTAGCCCTGTTTACTTCAGTGGGAGTGCTCATAGTTCAAGGGTGTGTGGTGGAGGGGTTGATATCTCACTACAGCTCTACATGCAGGAGTTTGAGCCTGGTGCTAGACTTGTACTAACTGGTACATCTAATTCTGCCAGCTGTAAATGGAAGCCTGCTCATTTGGGCTGGGGAAACAAAGGGAGCTGCACGTGTTGCTACCCACATTACCTGCATGCATGCTGCTGGCTACTAAAACGTGTGCCTTAACCATGCTAGACCCAGGTGGAGCTGTGATATTTTTTGGCCAGACAAGTATAAAGTTAAAACATATGCTTAAAAGTATTTGGAGAAGCAAGGCTCAAAGTCTCTTTGCCTGCTGTAGGAGGTAGGTCTATCTTTAAGTGTATACTATCAGGCCCTATATCAAGGTACACGTGTGAATCTTTGCTGGACAGGCTAAAGAAATCAATATCCTGAAAATGTAACAGAAGAGCATCAAACTGATATCTATAAGGACAAACCCATTCATCAGTGTAACAGTGCCGCAGCTGCGATGTGGTTACTAAAAGAGGGGGAACAGCTGGCAGGGAGAAAGACAATGAGGAAATTGACGAATAACCTGGGCAGCCAATACGAAACTGGAAGGGGATAATAAAAGAAAGGAGGAGACTTACTGAAGATGCCTTTGGGCATGCATTTACGGAGAGGATTCAGGAGAAATACTCCAAGACGGAAATAAGAGATTGAGAGAAATTGAGATGTCCTGCCCCTGCCCCTGCCCCTGTCCTGTGGAGATAGAAGACAGCCTTGATGATGAGTTAGTTATCCACAGAGCAGCAGTGCAGGAACCAACTGCGGCTACAAAGGGGCTTAGCATAGGAATTCCCTGAGCGAGGGGGGGAAAAGAGAAAAGAGGAGACAGAGAGAAAAGGGCAGAGAAGCCCTGACAGGGTCCTGTAGCCTTAGTAACTCCAGGCTTTCCTCGGAGAAAAAGGGGAAACAGAGACTGAGGAAAGTGAAAGAAAGGGGAAAAAAAAAAAAAAAGGCGAAATTGATGAAGCCGGGCTTTAGAAGCTGGCACAAGCCCAGGCGGGAGGGGGAATCCCAGGATCAGTGTCAAGCAGCTGTTAATTGACTTGTTAGCTGCTGATCAGTGCATGAGAGGAAATTGACGAAGCTGGGCTTAGAAGCTGGCACAAACTGCAACTCAAAGGGGAATCCCTGTGCCTCGGCCAATGGTCGTTAATTAGCCTTGTTGAGGACGGGTCATTATGTATCAAGCCAACCAGTAACCCTACGTCACTCCAAGAAGGCAGACTGTGTGAATTGCGGCAAGAAAGAGCAATTCCAGTACAAGGGAGGGAGAAGAAAGCCTGATTTACTTTAATAAAGCACCTACATTGAAGATCTGACCCTCGTGGTTATTATTGGGGTACCGGGATCTAACAACTAATACTGCCCCCCTTCACAAATCTCATTTATATCAAGTCGTGGCAGGCGGGAATTGGGGGGAAGTTATCTGATTACTGGATACCCAGGATGGGCACTTGCTCACAATCAGATTTCAAGGAGCAGGCCTTTCCACTGCTGTATTCCTTCCATGAGCCAGTATAACCTCTCCAGCCAGCTCTGGTGGCCTACAGCTACTATATCTACAGGCCCAGTCCTGCCTGTATTAAAGCTTTGGGAATTCTTCAAGTGACTTTAGTGGAATTTGAGCCCTGTAAAAGGACATTAGATTAAAGAAAAACAATAGTTACAGATATATTTTTCCCGAGTCTCTGGGACCTGCATGACCCCTATCTGCATGCAGTGAAACCCTACTTGCATTACTGGGGTGATATAAAACTGGTATTGAGTTTAATGGGAGTATTGTATCTGTAAAGCAATCAGGATGTGGCCCACGGGATGTGACTATAGGATTAGGTAGATTTCTTGCTAACAGAGAGTAATCCTGCTATACTTTACTCAGTCACATAAAATCACTACCATATTTAGGTACATACAGCAGCTGGCAAACTCACATGGGGAATTTTCAGTACATTTCCCTGATCATTAATAATGGGGTGGTTAGCACATTTTTTTTGGTTTATATGTAACAATACCTATAGAAGTATAATAAGATAAAATAAACTCATTTTTTCTTAAATATTACAAAAAGAAGTTTCATATTGATTGACAATTATTTCAGCATGCTTAAATCAACAGCTCTGTTTCTACTTTACCACAGAATTACCACTTTACCAAAGAACTTTAACACTCCAAGAGCCACATTTTACTCCCAGTAATCACATTAGCAGTGTCATAATAGGAAGTCAGTCAAGCTGCTCCTGTGATTAAGGCACCCCATTCTTCATGCCAAGCTATATATCAGACTCAAGATGGAGTAAAATGGAAACCTATGGGAGGGAAGACAAAATAAAAAGATAAGTGAGATTAAAATTCACACATTTTAAATGTTGAAAGACGTGCCAGGACTTTCCATGCATTAGTGCAACTGACACTCAATACATTAGTGTGACTGGGGCAGCCACCCTGGGGCTGCTATTGTGAGGGCATAAAAATGACTGTTGCTGCAACTGGCAGCTGGCTATGCTGGCAGTGCAGCAACTCACATTGCCCAGGACAGGAGCTGCCCTGTTACATCTCTGCACTTCTATCATGTTTAAGAGCTCTGTAACTTTTTAGTGCTATAAAAAGTGCTCTAAATTACAGAGTTGTAAAATGTGCATGGAGCACTCCTGTACACATCCTCTGAGGTGGTGCACTTTGCTGGAAAGTGGGATCTGTGAGTTTCAATCCTTTCAAGATAAGAAGAGCCAAGAAATTAGATATCTCACTTTCTAGGCAAGTGCTCTTACTACTAGGATTTTGGGCTAAAGCTTAGCATCATTTTCTCTTCCTTCAGCTTTGTTTTCTAACAAGCTATATGCATGCTCTTCATATGATACAATCCAAGTCTAGGGGTATAGGGATCTCTTCAGACAACCATAGATGCCTAATGAATTTGGATGGTTAAGCTGTATTACAGCCACTGAGCAGTGTGACTTGGGGTTGCTCTGTGATTTGGGCACCTAAATTCCACTTAAATCCAATTAATCTGGATTTGGCTGTATATAGCTCTATATTACTCTTGGGTACGTGCAGCTTCATACATAGTAGCATGGCTCTGACTGAGTCACTCATTCCTCTTCTTGACTCTTTCCCTCAGTTTCTGCAGATCCCATACTTCCTGGGGCTGGAGGCGGTATTCACTGAGGATCATGCTTTGGAGCTGAAATTCTTACCTTTCTTCCTTACTCCAGGCTGCAAATTCCTATTTGCTTTACATAAAAGACTTGGGGGGGTGGGGAGGGGATGGGGAGGGAGGAAGGGGGAACAATTTAGGTCTTCAGTTACTTTTTAAAGTGAAGTCCTTAAGTCTGAAGAATGAAGAAAGATTAATTTGAAGACCCTATGTTGGATATTTGCCTACAGCAAACGTCCAATATATAATGACCCACATCTGAGCTTTTATTTTCCCATCACATTTTTAGTAATGATTCTTATGAAATCCATCCAGGGATTACCATTTCCAGCAGTTTTCCAAATGGATGTAATAAGAGACCACTCTATGGTTTTGACTGAATATTTTCACAAGTATACATTTCTGGTTTTTGACTTGATTTTCTTTGGTTTCAGGTCTGCTTGCCAAAAAGCTGTAGAGTTTTGTTATTATATCGTTACATAATGAAATGGATGGCCATTTGCTTACTTGCCTACATAAGTCTATATCAAGAATAATTCAAGCACAGCTGATTGTCTTTATATTTAAACTTTTCCATACGGTTGTCCAATAAAGGGATGTCTCTATCTTACAGTCTCTTTTCTGAGAGACTCCTCGCTCTTGCCTTAACTTCCACTTAAAGTCCACTCAAAGGAAACTGACTTTAAAAAAAATGAAAGAATATTGTAACACATGCCTTTACTTTATCATATTAATATGTGCTGGATATTAATTAAGTGTACTGTACCCCAAACTCCTTCAAATTTAAACTACTGCAATTGAGCTATGTTATTTAACACATTAGAAGAAGTTAGTCCAGTGTGTGGGAAAAGCTGAAAAGCTGAAAAGCTGAAATACACTCCATCCCAATCAGAATTTGGGCTTTGTACCAACAGTTAAAGTAGGGTGGGTCAGATTGAATTCACCCCTGAGATTTCTACAGGTAACCAGCTTCTATAGTTGCTCCTGTGGAATTCAACTGTTAACTAGAATAGTGGCTGCTGTCCCTTACCTTTCTTTAATAGGGTTTGGGGACAAAATCCAGACTGATCCCTTAGATGTCTCCATTTTAGTTTCATGACATCTACAATTTAAGTACCTGGCCTCAGGAGAATGATTTAAAGAAAGAGGGTTGACATCTAAACTGCCAGTCCAGGGAATGAGGAGAAGTAGGCATTCTCCAAAATGCAATTCAGAGAGCCTGAAGATGCCTAGGGACAGCCAATAGGTAACATTCTAACTAGTAGTGTAACTGGTGGGGTACCAGCCCCAGGAACCGATTTAGAGGGGTTCAAAAGTGGTGACTGCCACCATTTCCAGCCTGGGTGTTCCTTCCTGTTATCTTAGCCTCATCCAATCACTAGAATGTCTAGCCCCTTTTCTGACGTTAGCTGCCTAACTACATGGAACACCTTTTGCATACAGTTAAAGTATATATACTAGGTAAGAAGAGCCCAACTTTCCAGGTAAATGTTCTAAGCACTGTACAGGTCTGCAAAAGGTAGGCACCACCCTGCCCTGCCATAACTTAGAATGATAAAGGCCACTGTAATTTGTACTGAAGCAATACTACCAGTGTTAATTATAGGTGCTCTGAGAACACCTAATGGATCATACTTCTCTTGGAATTTAGGATTTGCAATCTCAGGAGTAATCTCTGGAGTTCTGTTGAGATAAATCCCACCCACCCATTCCACATGTTCACTAGTCTGAGCCCACAAATAAAGCAGAGGAGATACTTTAGGAGGAGTATGCCTTAGTGTTCAGATCTGTTCTGAAGGTGTGTGAAAGCCAAAGCATAGGAACTTCGTAAGTTTCATGGTTGGTTGCTGGAAAGACAAATTCTTGGGGGTGATATCTTTCATTGGATCAACTGCATGGTTGCAATAGCTTTCAGGTATCACAATACCCTTCCCCAGGTCTCTGGGGGAGAAGCAGGTACAGCAGAGCTAAGTAGCAGATGGAACCAAAGCTTGTATAAAACTTCATATGTAAATAAAAACAGGATGGTTTTGGAGCACAGCAGTTTCCAGGTTGCTTTTTGGAACTTAGGCACCCACAGTCTGTCTAAAGACTACTTAGGTGCCTAGTTGGCCAGTTTAGCTTTGGCCTTGGTTTATAGTTTTCTGTAAACTTGGGCCTTGAAGATTCTACCCAGCTTATCCCAATGGCCACCTCAATAGCAGCTTGTTTAGTGCCGGCATAGAGACCTCTACATACAGGGGAAGTACTAGACGTCCTGTAAAGGTCTGGTTGATCCTCTGGCTTCACACAGCTGATTGGCAGGAAGAGATCATGGGATTCCTTTTTTTCATAATGCTAAATTGCAGGGAGTTCTCAGATTTTGATTTAAAATATTACATGTCTAGCTCCTTTCCCTGAAAAGAAAGAGGATTAGAGCAATTCTAATCCTCTATTCTACTAAGTACTTTAGAAAGTGATATTAAAGACAGCAGTAATGCCTACTCTAAGCATAAAATTTCAGGCTCCCAAAGCATTCAAAAGCCAGCTTCAAAAATCATGAAATTGGCTTAATAACTGTGAGTTTAAAATCATTTTAAATAGTGAAATTTAAAATAATATACGTTGAGTTCTTTTTTTCACTTTTTTTTTAGCTTGTAGCATAATTTTTTTCCACTTGCTTAGACACTTTATTTAAATGAAAGCTGAGATTTCACATTGGATTCTAGGTGATGGGGCTTTTAAGAAAAAAAAATTGTAAAAATTGTTTACATTGGAGTTGAAAGAAAAAAATATTGGACTTTTTCTACAGCAGGAGGTTGGAAATCTAAAGATGAACTTCCCTCCACCAAATTCCAAAATGTATTAGTTTTGAGTGTAACAGCAAGAGTCATTACTAGCTTAGGTTGGCTTTTTGCATAATAGTGGCATCATGGTGGAAAGAAATATTACATGTAGGATGGGAATGCAAATTTGTTTTGGCATACCCTGCAAAAAGTACTGAGGCAGAGTGCATTTGTTCAAATAGTCAGTTATCTTTGAGTGTGTCTATACTGCAGATTTTTTTCTGTTGCAACTGCAGTTAATTGATTATCAATTACAATGGTTAGATAACACCTTTGGAGATGATGATGTATCTATTCCACAAATGTTTGATCCAGGATACAGTAGAGTGAATCATAGACGTTTGCAAACTTTTATTTCCAAAGATATTAGCTAACGTCCAGCTGGTTAACTTGAGTTACAAGAATGTGAAAGAGTAAACAGCAACATGGTGAAAAGAGCAGAGGAATGCCACTTCCAGAGCTATTACCATATAAGGATAGAAGCTCTGGGAAAAAACCAAAACAGCCAGAGTGGCTGAAGGAGAAAGAGAGGGAAAAAGAAGATCCCCAGAAGATAGGAGGCTTACCTCAGGATTTCTCCTGACGCTGGAGAGAGTGGAGCTCAGAGGAAGAGGGACAGATCCCTGAAGAGATATACCATGAGACATGGCTGGCAGCTGCACTGAAAAGAAAACAAAAAAAAAAAAAAAAAAAAAAGAGAAAGAATGAATTGACCCACTCCCACAAGGTTGGAGAAGGAATCTGAGTGTTGGCCACAAGGATTCAAGGCTTCAGGCACGCGCAGGATAAAAGGTGCACACTTATAGTAACAAAAATAAAGAGAAAGAATACAATGGGGTTTGAAGAGAAAATTCTGCCCCAAAAAGAAATAAACAGACAAACCAGAGTTAAGGAGACTTCGTTTCCTAATACCAAGATCAGCCTGACTGAACTGATAATAGTTATGTAAGAATAGTATATAGATAGAATTACAAAGTTGATATAACTGGTAAGGTTTAAAAAAAAAAAAAGAAAAAAAAAGGAAAATGGACCACTTCTGTTTAAAGATAAAGAACGTTTGCATGGCGTTATAAAGGATAAAAATAAAGACAAGTGTTATTCTGCATCTGACTATGAATATATATACACATATTGGCGAGTGTGTGTGGATAGTTGAGAAGGCATACAAAGTTTTCCTCTATAATACCGGGACTCCTAATAGAGACGCCAACAAAAACCCAAACAAAACCCCAAATTTATATAATAACCCTCCTGATGAGTGACATCATTACTTAGAACATATTATAATAACTTCCAAGGCATGGCAGGCAGGAAAGTCAGGGTACTTACAGTTCTTTGGGAGATTATAAAAGGATACAGAGAGGTATTGTAAGCTCTGCCATCACAAAGAAGAAAAAACATCTAGTTTAGGCATACACTTGGGACAGATCTGATTGCAGCTCCTTCAGGCAGCTCCAGTGCTATAGATGCATGTTGCTATTCCCTCTTTTGTTTCCATTTCAAAAGCAGCTGTTTTATCATGCCACCCTTTCCTTTGTGCTGTTGAGTTCAGAAGAAATGAACCACTCTTTTTTTCATGTCCTTCGACTAGCTATTCTTCTTGACAAAGAGTGGTGGAGCTGTTAACTGCCTAGTAGCAGTACTCTTCCAGCCACAGCAGAATATTAGTCCCACCTGCTAGATACTGATTTCATACCCAGTCCTGATTTGGAGCTTGGAGAGCTAGGGCTGAGAGAGAACCCATAGTTTCCACTTCCTTAATGTTCTTTACCAAGCCTTGGGCATCAGGATCCCCATCCAGCCACACCTACTACTTGAAACCAGTGAAAAGAGTCTGGATAACAGTAACTAAGGGAGAATAATCCAGATCTAATCACCCAACTCAATAGTAGAGAAGACCTGCTCCTCATGGGATTGTCCAGTTCACCCTACTGCCAGAGGCCCGAGGATGATTGCAAAACAAATTGTTTGCTGCTACTATTATCATTCTTCTGAGGAACAGCTGTCAGGTAGGTGAAAAGCCATAGATACTAGCAAAGAAGTTTTCAGGGTTTGAAGGTAACAAGAATATCAGATCAGATTTTTTAAAGGTCTCTACAGAATCTAAGCTAATAATTATGTTACGTGGTTTGGCTGACTTGATGTTGGAACAGATGTGTGACAGGTACTCTAGTTCTCAGGGATGCTGTTTTTCAAAACAAAAGTTAAAGTATAACTAGGTCTATTAAGAGCTCTCCCATTAAAATCAAGCAGTGAATAAAGGTCTTGGCATACGGAGGATTTTGGCATGCTAAGGCCTGCACCTTTCTGCCCCAGAAAATTTCTACGCACCACCAGACGGGGTTTGGTTTTTTATTTACTTATTTTTTTAGCATGGGGCAGTGGTGATCAATCATATGTGAGTACATGTATGTGAGTACTCCAAGTGCTCTGACTGAACCACAGATCGAAATCTGGGCTTTGTCATGCCAAGGCCTGCACTTATCCGTGCCCCACAAACTTGCTACTAGACTTGGTTCTGAGGCCATTGGCAGCTTTCATCTGTCATGGTGAAAAAAGAAACACCATCTGCACACCCAGGTCCAGAGAGCATTCTGGGGCAGACCCAGCCTTTGGCTCAAAGAACCAGGACAAACCCAGAGAATATCTCACATCACTGCCTCACCCAGGACCACACTTACATACATACAAATGCCCACCACCACCCAACACTTAAAAAAAAAAAAA
>JAGPOW010003316.1:66664878-66676230 GCA_030014935.1 Caiman crocodilus
TCTGTGCAGGCAAGAGGGAAGTTCCCCAACCTGTAAGCGTGGCGCCGGTTCTTCCTCCCCATGTGCAACACTCTGCACTTATCTATGTTAAACTCCATATGTAAGTGTATATGTTGTAATGTGTCATTAAGCATATTTTCTTGCTCATATCTGGTTAAAATCTATCTGTAACTAATATCCAGAATATGAAACATTAAAGGGTTAAATTCTAAACCATCTCCAGTTTAGTCTGCCTTTTCCAGTCTAACATGATTGGACACAGAGAGGTAGTCCGCTTTGCCTGGCTAGATGCATCATTTTCCTATGCTTTCATTGGGGGACTAGCACTTCTCTAGAAGCATATTCTACTTTGTCCTGCAGTATAGAACAGCTCTCTTACTATTTCGTTTGGAGATGGTTCAGTGCCTCCAGAGGTGAATCTTCCCTTTCCTTCTACACTTGTCCATTCATTTCAGTGAGGAGTTCTAACCTGTGTCAAGATAGGCCCACCTGGTTGGAATTGCACTTCCCCTGATGTCTTAGCAGGATTTCTGACCTGAGCAAGGAGATATCTAAGTAGACCTACCTAATAGACAGCATACCCTGCAGTGTAATGTGCCTCTGCCTCTTCCTTTTCATCTTCCATAAGTAAACAAATGGCTAGAGCCCTTGCTTAGGGCATGGGAAACCTGGTTTCCTCATCCTCCCAAGCTTCAGAACCTATATCTTTTATATGCCAACACGGCATTCTGATCGACAAGCACCTCCTATTCAAGTTGCTCTGAACAGCTAAGATAGAAAAGTCATAGTGCCAGAAGGCTAATGAGAAAGTGGGAGATGAACTCTATGGGCCTGGGAAGTGGGTGCCATCCTTGGCAGGGATGGCAATGGCTCTTGCTCCAAAGACTGTTTATGCATTTTACTTGGTGACTATTTAAGGTCAAATGCATCATTTACCCTGATGTAAACCTGAAGTAACAACACTGTGAGTAATGGCACTATTTTATGTGACAATTTAGTAACAATAGCCAGGCACTGGTGCATGGGAGTTGCATTAATGCAAGTGATAGGGGACTCTGACATACAGTGCATGAAGTGATCTGCAGACAGGTAGATTACCACTGAACTCTTCTGTGTAAGCCGGACGTGCTGAGATGTGCCATGGGAGAATTGTAATTTCTGGAGAGATTTGCCAGTGGACACTCAGCCAGTGAGTGATCAGGTGGGACAGGCTAGTAGCAGAGAACTACTGAATATTCAGTAAGCCTGTGCGAATAGGCAACTATTCGATTCGGATTCAGATTCAGCCGATTCAGATTCAGCCAGTTCAATTAATAGATTTAAATTGCTTTTCTGATTTGATTTGGCTCAGCCGATTTGGAAAAGATCCCAAACTGATTCAGAGAGATTTGGAAATTCGGCCATAGGGTATAATGGGGAATCAATTAAATATCTATAACTTTGTTGTTATTTGGATGACTCATATGAAACTTGCAGGTTTGGTAGCTGTTACTATGGGCATGAAGACTGCCCAGTTTTAAGATGATAGGCACAGAGGTTTCTGGGAAATTGCACTTCAAAGCCCTGAAAGCAAAACTCATGTCACGTGAGTGTATTAAGCCACAGCACGGTTAAAACTGTAGGTATAGTAGCTTGTGCTGAGGCCGCAAAGCTTACCAGGTTTCAAGGATATAGGTGCAGGGGTTTTTGCAAAACTGTACCTCAAGCTGCTGACAAGAAAAACTCATGTCACGTGTGTGTAAGCCACAGTGAGATGAAAACTGCAGAGGTGGTAGCTCTTGCTGAGGCCACAAATCTTGCCAAGTTTTAAGGAGATAAGTGTACCTCAAACTGCTGACAAGCAATACTCAAGATATAGGTGACACTACGTGTGTGTTAAGGCACAGGTGGGGTGAAAACTGCAGGCCTGCTAGGGTCTGCTGCGACCACAAAGCCTGCCAGCTGCCAAGATGTGACAGCTTATCTTGTTTTTACGTTTATAAGTTTATTATGAAAAAAACCAAAATAGTTAGAAAAATATATCTCAGGAAGCCTTTGGGTTGAAAAACCCTCTGTCAGGCTGAGAAAATATCTGCAGGTGGTGTGTGTTTTGGTCCTAGATGGAAGGAATAGTAAAGAAGCCAGAGGCTGGCTTGGCCTTCAATGCAAGTGAGAAAGTCAGTCAGTGAAAATGGAAATGGAGGTGTCAGGGGGAGGAGGGGGAAGGGGAATGTAGCAGCGCAGGTAAAAGTGGAGAGGTACTTGGGGAGTTAGATGTCTAGCACGTTGTAGTGTGTCATAAATCCAATATCTATTTTGAGTCCATGAGTTTCCGTACCGAGGAGGCTGATGAAGTGAAGTTCATAGGCCCAGCTCTGAAAAGTGGTTTGTAAATTCAAACAAGCACCAAACCTTGCTAACCAAACCTTAAAACCAGAAGCCAACTTCCTACAACAGAAAACACAAAACCTGACAACAATCTTCAGTCCCTCTACAAACTGCACCCCCGAATTTATCAAACACAACAATACCCAACTACCTGTGGGGGCATCTTCTTCACCAAAAAAAATACTCTGCCTCCAATCTCTCGGGCCTGATTTTGAGAGGGTACAAATTACAAACCACTTTTCAGAGCCAGGCCTATGAACTGCACTTCATCAGCTTCCTAGGTAGTAGATACAGAAACTCACAGACTCAGTATAGATTAGACAGTGGAATTCCTAAAGCTTCTAGAGGTTTGATTTGGATTCATGGATTTGGCTTCCAAATCATCCAAATAATTTCCAAATCCAAATCACTCACCTATATATATATATTTTTAAAAAGGGACAATTTCTTCCTCTCTGCTGGTACAAGCAGTGGCTCACCTATCTATAGTACAGGGGCAGGCAATTATATTGGGCAAAGGGCTGCTTACTGAGTTTTGGCAAGCCGTCAAGGGTCACATGACAGGCAGCCTAGGGCAGATAAATATTAATTTTCTAAATTGTTTAGGGGCCCCATGGGCCGGATAGAATGGCCTGGCATGCTGCATTTTGCCCACCCCTGCTATAGTATGTAGGTAATCATTTACACTGCTGATGTTGGATTGTGAAAGCAGCTGGCCCATTGGAGGAGAGAGAAGGAGCTGGTGGCTTTGTTGAAGATAAAAGGTATATAGTTAATGTACTCAAAAATCAAAGCAGTATAGTCATGTTAGCATGGTAATTCCCTGGGGTTAATTAGCCCTGTTGAGATGCAGGATATATTGGTCAGGGCATTGTGCCACACAAATGGGGCTTTGCTACTTCCTCTTTGTTCAGAGATACCTCTGGTTTCTAGCCATGGTTCTAGTTTGTGCTATATATACAAACACCAGAAGTGGCAATCTGACAGCTTGTTGGACAAAACATTGGATTTTCAGTGGAACTGCTTGGTGATTTTTCACCCAAGAGTGAGAATGTCACTCAGATGAATCAGAGGAGTGACAGGAAGAGAAAGACATGATGGCATGGGGTTGAGGTTACCACAGAAAAGGTAGGGATATGCAACTTATTGTGTGAAATATGTATTCCAGTTGAAGCGAGGCTAGACAAGAGTTAGGAAAGCACTAGATGCATACTCTGAGGTTAAGCAGAGATAGTTATAGAAGCATTCAGAATTGCATTGTTTTGAGATGGGGGAATATTATTACAATTTTCTAGTTTAGTGTTAGAAAATTATCCTCTGTCATTCTTTTTCATTGTTGGAAAACAGGTGGCTTTTTCTGTTCTTAAAAAATGATACTGCTTTCGGTCTGAATGGTAAGCAATGAACAGCAAAGCAGCATCATAGTTTTAGAAGTGGGAATCTATTTATGGTGCCCTGATTCTTCTCTTGCCATCTGTATAAATAGAGTTACAGTGCACCTCCTGTCCTTTAGAATAATGGTTCGCAACCTTTTATGTACCAAGATCCATTTGTAAACATTGACCAGTCCTGATCCAGTAAACAGCGTAAGTAGAAAATAGTTCCCTAGCCCTACTGGTGAAAATAGCTCCCTTCCAACCTACCGCCCCTCAGCCCCAGCCCCCAGTGTGTAGGGTAGGGGGTGGGTGTGTGGGGTGGGGGGAGAACATGAGACCCCAAGCAGCCCCTTGCAGGCTGGAGCTCTGCCAGCCTGCAAGGGAAAACCCACTGTTTCTCATGTTTTTCTCCTTTAAAGAATAATGTATTTTTAAAGTTTGTTGATCCATTTTTAAACTTTGTTTGAGACCGTTTCAAATATTCTTGCGACCCACAGGATGAAAAATGCTTCTCTAAAAGTCTGCTGTCTAGGGGAGAAAATTTCTTCTCCAGAAGTTGAATTCTTAGGATCTTTAAATCATGGAGTTTTTTACCAGGTTTTAGTAATAGCATTTTTAATGAAATATGTATATTTGATTGAGCATTATTTTTCAGGTGGCTTGATAATTGTTAAAACAGACCCACTTAGAGAAAAATAACAAGAAATGTAACTGAATAAATCCAGGCCACTTTCTAACTTGGCTTGCTTTCTTTTGTGCCAGGCGCAATAAGCTGAATTCCTTTTCTGCTTCCCAAATATTTTAAGTTTTGTTTGTGTGGGGCCCTCCTTTGCAATTGAGCAGGTCCATTCCCCCAATCAAGGGTGTTCCTGAGGAACAAAATAGTAGGTTATGGCTCAAAGACTGGATCACCAATGTCAGGAATTGTCTGGAAAAGTGTAACCTTGTTCATTCATGTCTGTCTAGGAAAGAAAGCTAGATTTTTATTAAACACTAAGGTAAGTTACTGAAGATTTCTGTGTGGAGGAGGAAAGTTCCTGATAGACAGATTCACACAAGTTTCTTCCTTTGTTTCCTCGCCTTCTGCCTGTGACCTCCTGGCTGATGTGCCCTCCTGGCTGAGCATGGCTTCCAGAGTTACCTCTTGGGTTTGTTAACAGTGGGTATAATGTGAAGTATAATGCTACAGTGTACTTTCCCTGCCTGGCTTTAGATACTTTCCATACAATTCAGGTGGGTGCCTGTGGCAGGTCACTGTGCCTGCTGCTTTAAGGGCCAGAAGGCAGCAGCCAGCAGATGCCTGATTAGGGCAGTCATTTTAGATTCAGCGCTGCCCATATAAACAGGGAAGTTCTGATGCTGGAGGCCAGGCAACAGCACCACCTGGTCAGAGGGCTGCTGATCTCATCTTGAGGTAAGGGAGGAGCTATAGGGGATGGTAAGGAGGCTCCTGGTCCTGGACATGACCTAAAACTGCACCCTGCCGGGAGTGGATGGCCTGGTGGTGCTCTCAGTCATGTGGGAGGCCCCAGGAAAAGCCACGACAGTAACCACCCTGGTGAAAGGCAGGTTGGGGTGCCTTAACCCCTAGCCCCCACGACTGCGTGGGTTACCCCTTGTTTTGGAGGGCCCAGAGGGTGGACCCTCGGAGAGAGAAAAGGGCCATAGACTCAATGCCTGTCTGAACTTCCCCTGACTGGTCCATGCTGGGGCCAGGACTGGAAAGATCAAAGGGCCAGGGGCCCACAGCGAGGAACGCCCAAGAGCTGAGGGCCTGGGGTTCTGACTGGCCTGGAGGTGTGCCACGGCTAGAAAGCCAAAGGTCCTGGTGGGGGGACCACACCTGGAAGGGGAAGCAAGTCAGGGACCTATGCTGCCTAATATGAAGACAGATGAGACTTTCTGATGAAAGGATTCCAAGTTAGAGTTCAATTAGGAGCTCTCTGGGGCCCAGTGTGGGGGCCAGTGATAGTGAGAACATTGTGATGCCATCTGCGAGCCTTGGGCTGTGGTGTAGGGGAGGAAAGGAGCCACAGATAGCATTCCCTGGTATCAGGGCAGGAAAATGGCAGCCTCCTGCTTAATTATCATCTGTTAAATAATTAACATCAAGGTGTGGTGGACGAGAAGGTGGGTAGTTAGCTCAGGAACAGGTGGGTAGGCCTCTCTGAGAATGGCTCTGAGCAGGCCCCCCTGTTACGGTGCCCTATCTATCTGCCTCCAAGATGACCTTGTGCTTCTTACAAAACAAAATAAAATCTGTAGTGAAATTGCATTCCATGAATCCATTCTGGAAGCTTTAGATCATTCAGACTACATGTGCTATCTAGTTCCTGGCTGCCCTCGCTTGGAAATTTTAACTACTGAACAAATTAGTGGGTGTGAAGTTTTAAGTTTTTTTTCAGAGCTAATTTTGCTCAGTTGTGCATCTGTGTGTGTGTGTTTGTGTGTGTGTGTGTGTACAGAATATATAAATAAAAAAGTTGCCTTCTGTTCTGTTACAATTATATAAATCTGGATGAACTTGCTTGTAAGTCTGGAATAACTCCACTTACTTCATCAGGGTAAGTGAACAGAATTGGAGGTAGGTTCCCAGAAAAATGTAGCTAACAGAGCAAGAGCAATAAGATATTTGAAAGTGTGGAGGATCATTGTGGGAGGGGAGGCAGAAACCCCCCTCCCAACATATCCTGGGATCCCACCCCACGAGCCCTGATACTCACCACAGGGACTGGGATGAGCAGCAGCTGTGAGAACACACTGATGCAGGCTCAGCAGTTCCACAGCTGCCTGAGCTGCAGATCATTGAGACCCAGGGAAGGGGCCTAAAAGGCAGCTGGGGAAACATCCAGCTGCCTGAAGGGAGCAGAGAATGCCTCCAGCAAGAGACAGGCAGTAGAACTCAGTGGAGAGAGGCAGAATGCCGGTGGGGAGAGGCAGAGCACTGGCAGGGAGAGTCAGGACATCAATGGGGAGAGGCAGGCAGCAAAGCTGGGTAGGAGCAGCAAAGCTGGGCATGGGACAAGAAGCCCCAGCATCAATCAGGGAACAGTGGTGGGGAGAACCACAGGTCTGGGCTTGGGGAGCTGAAGTTGGCCGGGGGGCATAGCAGGGAAAAGGTCATCCCCACAATCATGAGCAAATACCAGGCTGCGCTGGAGTGTTCAGATACCCTGGTGGGGAAGGGTGGCAAGTGATGGCAAGACCCGGTGGGTGGCTGGGTAAAGAGGGAGGAGCAGGCGGCGACTGGCCCAGAGCACCATGGGGAAGAGGCGACCTCCACCAGGTGGTGGGAACAGGACTTATTAACTCCTAGTCTGCTGGTCCCTGGGGAAAAGGAACCAGAGGGACAGACAAAGATTTAATCTCCCATCGCAGGGAGGCAGAGGTGTCCTGGGGAGCCAGAGTCCCTTTATGCTTCATTGGCAGACACCAAACGTCTTTGTCTTGAGCAAAGAACCTTCCAAGTTATTGTTACCACAGACAGGGGCATGTTTAGTTATCCACGAGTTGGTCTGAAGATAAAGGGTCAATTCAACAGCAATTGACAGCCAAACATACCCAACCCTGCTCAGGGCGGGCCTCGCAGGCGAGAAGAGATCATCCTGGGGAAGATTACAGGGAGCAGAGCCCTCCCAGGCTGTGGATGTGGTAAGCGTGGGGTAAAGGGGAGGTTTGGAGTCCCATGAAGAAAGACCAGGGCCATGACCTCTCTAGGACCACCGACAGGGAACTGCCTCCCTAGCTATCAACATCTAAGTTGTGGCAGGCAATTAGGGGCAGCTCTCAGAACCATTTAGGTGGCCCCAGGGTGTGATCTCACCCTGACGTTGCTAGGGAGGAAGGCGCCAACCAGGAAAGGGGCTTAAGCCTTACAACACCTACCAGCGACAATCATCAACACACAGGCAGAAACCGTCTTCCCTATTTACCTAGGGCAAAAGAGAAGGTGGCTGTGGCTCCTAACACATGTGGCCTGTCACGGCAGGGTCCTACAGGAGAGCTGTGATCTCCTTAAGGCCCCTTCCTCCATGCCATGTCGGCCCAAGAGCACCCTCGAATTCTCACCCACCACGTCTTTGATATTTAGATAAAGTTGGGAGGCTGCCTTACACCTTCTTGGTCATGATTCGCTGTGGCTTCTGTCCCTGTGGACTCCCGGGCCCCTCGTGGATCACACTGTATGATGGGTGCTTTAGGAGCACTTTAGCCATAGGGGCTATGCATGGCTGCAAACACCCCTTCTACCACGCCCCAAGCCTCACAGTTGGAATAGACGTTGTTTGGTTTCTCTCTCTACATACACTGCCTCCCCCTCCTGGGGCTCTCCGCACCCACTCCGAGCCTTCTCTGTATGATTGCCCTCTCTCAGAGCTTTCTCTGTGACCATTATAGGCCTTCTCGAACAAACCACCCACTCCTAGGGCTCTCCAGGGCTGCACTGGGCCTTCTCTGTACCCGTCTCCCTCTCTTGGGGCCTTCTCTGTACCGTCGCCCTCTCTCAGGGCCTTCTTAAGTGCTGCCTTCTTCTGTGGGGCCTTCTCTGCACTACTGCCCTCTCCTCAGGCCTTCGTAAGTGCTGCCCCCTCTCTGGGGCTTGCCATGCCCACACTAGGGCTTCTCAATAATGCCGCCTTTCTGGGGCTCGCTGCGCCCACACTGGGGCTTCTCAGTAGTGCCCCTCCTAGGGCTCGCCATGCCTGCACTGGGCTTCTCAATAACACCCCTTCTCTGGGGCTCGCCACACCCACACCGGGGCTTCTCTGTAGTGCCCCTTCCTGGAGCTGGGGTCTATGCACCCCGTATGCTGCGCCCCTACCGGCGCTGGGGTCTCCATGCTACTGTGGGTCCCCTATGAGGCCTCCTCCAACCCTTAATAGCCTCACCCAAACCACTGGTGTAATACATAACAACAACAATGCAAAACACAAGCCCCTAGGTTGTAACATAACTATAAGCTGCCTGGCTATAACCACGTTGCTCAGACATCTTAGAGCTGCCTTCTTTTATCTGGCTTGAGCTGTATCTGTGGTTCTCACATCTTAACCCCAGGAGCTCCTGCCCCTCTGGCTGCTGGCAGGGAACTGCCTGCCTGGCTTCAGCCCTGGGCTTTATGAGGGCCAGGCCCTGCCCCTTCCAGTCAGCTGACCTCCTGGTTGCTCCGGGCAACCCACCGTTGTGCTCCTTATTCCCTGCCAGGACTCTCTCCCTTGCAGTTTCCCCTCTCTAGGAGCAGAGCACTGAGGTGCTCTGCAACACGGCCCTTTGTTTAATGATTGGTATTTCTTAGCATCTTGGAGATAGATGTATTAATACACTCTTAAAAGAACCCAGACTATGTGTAGTGCAGCATCTGGTACTTGTCACAAGGGAGATTATTGGATCTGTCCTCTAAGCTCAGATACTGGTCTGAAGTGTAGCAATAAAAAGTGTCTAACAGGGTCTGCACTAACTTCTAATTTGTTTCATGGATGAATTGGAATTTCTGAAAGGTGCTGGTTTGGACCCATAGGGCTTATCCCCAGACCATTAAAATCAATGAGAGTTATTTGATATGCTAGAGTGGGCCTTGGTTTAAGATTAGGCCATAGTGAATCCAGAAACCATCTTTATGAACATGTATACACATGAATTAATGTGCTGTAATTATGAATTATTAAGTTTAGTATATCTCATAACAAGTACTAACTTAATGCTCTGTAACTGGTGCTAGTCCACAGTAGCACTGGTTCATGGTTTTTGTGACGCTAACGTGCAGTATACTAATTCTACTGCACATTAGCGCACTAGCATGGCTTTTACTGTGACATTCTAATACTCAGTAGAATTAGTCTACTGCATGTTTAGCATCTCATATAGACGTGCCCTATTATACAGAGAGCTAACGTACTTAAGGTTACACTCCTTGTGCCATGGTCTTTTTAGTTTTATGTATTCTTAACTGATGTCTCTCCACTTGTGTCTGACAGAACCTGAACCTGGTGACTTCCACAACTTTCTGTGAGGACTTCCTGTTTTCCTAGGCTTCCTCTGGAAGGATGCGTGAATGTGCTGTGAGGGAGCAGGGTAGGAGAGAAATTTGTCTGTTGCATGGAGAAACTTTTTCTGTACACCACCCCATTTAGTTTGACTTTTCATGCTTATTTTCTTGAATTAATGTATGGCACCACAATACTAGATAAATTCCTTTAATAAATTAGTACAGAAATTGACCATTTTTAATGTAACACCAGCTAAAATCCAGGTGTGTCTTTAGTTTGGCTCTAACAAGAATATCAGCTCAAACCTGCTTGCATGCTGGAACTAGTGGGAGTGACTGCTGGCGAGCTGAATGATGCAGAACAGAAACCTTTAAAATATGTTTTCCTTTTATTTTTTTATAGCTCTGTTATGAGAAATATCATCCAGGCACGTACTGACCTCAGAATCTTCCTTTAGACCATCTTTCAAAATCACTAAATAAATCAAAAACACTGTCTCCTTTTCTGGTGCTATGAAAGTCTTGGATTTTTACTTCTTCCCTGGCTTCATGCTTTTATAAACGCCATGGCAGTGAAGAATATTAAATCCCCCCCCCCCCTCACAAAGCCCTACTGATAATTCATAAACATGTATCATAAATCATTTCTTTCAATTACAGTAACATATCTGAGGTGGGGGAAAAGTAAATTAAAATGGGAACCGAGGGAGTGACTGAATATCCTTGTATGTCTTTCAGGAGAAGAATTTTTATTACAAGTACCAGCAGTGATCTTCAGCTTCCATTCAGTGAAACTCTCCATTTTCAGCCCATTCATCAGCATACCTTGGATAGTCTAACCCATAACACTGCTTGAATGCAAGTTGCTGTTCTTAGAAATCACCCTGGTAATCTACAAAAAGAGTGCCAGTTCTAAGTTCATGTCTAAGCCATGGAGAAGTTCAGAGAAACCAAATTCCATGTAATCTCCTTTTCCCACTACTCCTATTGTTACATTCAAAATACCTTACACCTGATAGTCACTTATCAGTATTATCTTTGTTTCAAAGTGGAGCTGAAGGTTTTTAATCCTTCTGTTCCATCTTGGGAAAAGGAGAGATTTTATGGACTAAAAACAAGATGCTAAGTATCTCAAGACTGAATCTTCTTGAATCTTTTAGCTTTTGTGGCAGAAATGCCATTGTCAGTGCCCCTCTCCAGGAACCTCTCTCTGTGCCAGCCTGAGAGGCTGGTGTTGAATCCCTCAGGGTGGGGATCTCCCTCCCTGTCTGCATGACAAAAGCCTGGGTCTGGGAGGCGGATGCTCTGGTCACCTGGGCAGGGGAAAAGACCCGGCCCTGCGCGCGGCCCAGGTAGCCAGGGATGCTTGGGAAATGGGTCAGCTTGTGACCAGTTTTGGCAGCTTCAATTGGACCGGGCTCTGAGGTCAGAGAGGGGATAAAAAGACCCCGATCGAAGAAGAAGGGCAGCCTTTAGCCATTAGCCATGCGGTCATCCAGGTGAACCTGAACCTGGCTCTCTCCGCATGCCCTAAGAGTAATCTGCCTCCAGAGGGAAACACCAACTACCTCTGGATGATGAGAGTGAGTAAGCTTCTCAAGATCCGATTAGATATTTAGAGTACAGTAT
>JAGPOW010003316.1:66676330-66690905 GCA_030014935.1 Caiman crocodilus
ATCAGGCCTGTGTTTTCCAAGGTGCACAGAGCCAGAAGTAAGTCCAGAGCCTTGGATGGTGGCAGCGGAAACCCCAGGCTAGCGGGTGTGCTCCAGGGACGGGATCGGCCAGACAGAGGCACCCCAAGGGAGGCACTTGGAGCCTGGAAGGTGGTCAGGCTCAGGGAAGTGGGCGGCTGAACGCAGGAGTGCCCCCTACTGGCCCACCACAGCTTTCATACCAAGCTCCATTACAATTTTGTGTATACATGGATGGTAATATGCTAACATTTTGAGCTGTGATGAGTCTCTGGAGAAGCTTTTCATTATTTTATCACTTCCCAAAATAGTATTGTCTTTCAGAGTTATGGCCATTTGTATTGTTGTAGCCCTATTCTTAAACTAAGATTTTCTAGAAGGAAATGGGTTTTTCAAAAATCCCTTGGGTTCATTAAAATTGGAAAGCACAACACAGCAGTCATCCAATTCCCACAGAAAATTATGTGCTCCTTTTAGGACTGCCTTGCTTCATGGCTTTGGGATCCAGACTTTCCTCCAAAGAACTGAACCTAATCATTTCAGGTTTGTATTTTAAATTGCCTCTCTAGAGAAGTAGCAATGGGGCTCACTTCTTCTACTTACCCATTACATCTTTTCTCTCCCTGCCTCTTCTCCCTTACCCTTAACTAAAGGTTCCTCTCTGATATATTTCAGTCATATTTCAGGTCATGTCTACACTGTAAACTGAAGTGTAGACAAGAGAAACATGCCAAATGAGTCAGCCTGGGATTAGAGGCAGGGTAACTGTAGTAGTCTGCATAAAAATTCATCCTAATTTGCCTTGCTAAACAGGTTAATGCTCTGTGCTATCTCAAGTGATCTACTTCTGGTACTTGAGCTATTTTGTTTAAAGACAGCTGGGGTTTCCCTATACTACTCTTCAGTCTGCAACGTAGCCATGCCACCAAATAGTTGCTTTGAAATTCTGGGCAAACAGCAAGGGAACTGCAAGATGTATGAGTACCAGCAGTTCTACCACTTCTTTTAGACACTAAACAATATTTGCAGAAGGAATCCAAGAAAATTTAAACAAAATGAGGTGGTTTGTTATATTAACAAAGGAAAAAGAGTGAGAATCTACTACTTTATCACTTTGGGCGGCAGGGATGGTATCTGGAGAACTAGGTCAGGAGAGCAAAAAGGGAGATTTTTGTTCAAATTTGTGCTTGGTCAGTGAATGGATTTGAGCTTGGGTTTCTGGAATCCTGTTTGAATTCCCTAAATTCTGAACTGTTGGATAAATGGACCACTTCCTTCTCCTTGCTGGATTTGTGAAGGCTATTAAGTCTAGCCTCTACATATATATTACTCTGCGGTTGTTAAAATGCTTGAAATGGAGTTTTATGTCGTGTTGAACAAAATGAATCATGTCTCCTCTTTTTAGTTCCCAATTTTTTTTTTGTCACTCCACACATGGTGCTAGCAAAAAAACAGGTGACATCTCCTTATTTTAGGGGAAAGACACACCAGGCTTCCAAGCTGAGGCCACTTAAAACACAGCATCCACATGTTGAAGCTCACTAATTCATTCCAAAGGCTCTCTGAGCATCCAAAGTTATACCACTTGAAGCAAGAGTTAACCTAGTTTGTACTACCTAGCTCATGTTAGGGTATGGATGGACAAAATATGGCCTGTGGGCTGGATCTGGGACACTGAGGGATTTTGTCCAGCCTGTGGCAGGTCCCTCAGTCCTGCCCAGACCAGAAGTGGGCAGCCCGGGCTGTGGTGCATGCAGCTGGTCCTGCCACCCCCAGGGTGGTACAGTGGCCAGATCCCATTTCTTGGCAGCCTTGGCAGCAAGGCTTGGCAAGTCCTTCGAGCTAATGCAGCCACTGGATTGAGCCCTACTTTCTGGGCACTCCAGCCTGTCTGCCCTGCATTCAGTGCTGGGGGCAGGACCTGCACAGGCAGGGTGCTCCACCAGGCAGCTGGGATGGGGCTGTGGGTCATGGTGTTCAAGTGCAGAACAGGCATGCAGGGTCCAGGACACCCTAGGATCTTGAGGTGATGATGGGCCTGGAGAGATCCATGATCCATTGCCTGCGTGCTTCTGCAATTGGTGCAGGTTCTGTAGGTAAGGGCCTCCAGGGAGTGGATTGTAGCTCTGCCCTTGCCCCACACTGTCACCAGCCCATGATTCCAGGTTCTCCATGGAGACCAGCCAGGAGTTGTGTGGGCAGGGCTCATGGATAGGTGGAAGGGATGGGGCCATGGATGGGGAGCTGTGTCTGTGGCTGGGCCTGGGATCTTGGGGTGTTGATAGTGTGGGGCTGGGGCCTGGGCAGAACTACAATCTGGTCCCTGCATGCCCCTGCCCACAGAACTGACTCTCATCACAAGATCATGCGGACAGTGAATCATGGCTGTGCCCCTCCCTGTGCCAGGATCTTGGCCTCACTCTGCCCTGTTGCTCCTGAATACCACTTCCCACCCACCCATGGTCCCCTCCCACATAGGGAGTCTTGGTGAGCTGTTGCATGGGGGTGGGGAGGGTGCTGATTCAGACCATGACAGCTCAGCAGAACTCCCTGTGTGGCCCATGAGCCAAAATAATTGTCAATCTCTGTTTTAGGGTAATTTCACTCTGTTCCATAGAGATAAAATGAGCAATTTGCAGTCCTCCAGCATCCCAGGATTCTTTGTTCCCAGCCACTACCCCTCCTGTGCTACCCAGAGCTGGCAGGTATCCTGGCTCCTAGCCATGTTCCTGCCCACCAGCACTCTGGTGGCAGAATCAGAGCTGTACAGGCAAGAGACAGTATTAACCTGTATTGTGCAACTGTTCACAACATGTTTTCTTTAACACCACCTAATCTAAAGCACTACTTCTATGGAATGTTTAGTGCTTGGTTGGGATAATTTATTTAGAGATGACCTGCCTTGAGCAGGGGGTTAGATTAGATGACCTCATGAGGTCTCTTCCAGTCCTACTTTCCTTTGATCTGCTGATTCTACCATCTCCCTCAGCAGCAGCAAACCTCTGGCTCTGTCCTCCTTGTTTCTGGAATCAGAGCTGGGGTAGGGAAAGTGCAAGGTGCTTCATGTTGAATCAAACTTAGATTTATTCCAATTCTTCATTTTGACATTGAATCAAAAAAATCATTTGCACTGACCTCTCCATTGTGCTGTGTTCTATACAAAGGCAAGTAAAAAAGACAGTTTCTGTCCCAAAGAGGAGATAATAGATAGAGATACTCAAAGCAGGGGAGTACAAAGAACACCAGCACAGAAATTTGGTTGATGGTCTTTGCAATGGACTTAATGAGAGATTGCCAGGAGGATAATGAGGTAGTTTTATGAATATTTATGGAGAGGTATTCTGAAGTTTGAGAGGCAACCTGAGAGAAAGCTAATAAATTTAACAAAGGGTAGAAGATAGTTGGGGCAAAGGGTAGAAGATAGTTGGGACCATAAATTGATTGGTGATTGGGATGAAGCTAATGATGCTGAATGAAAGATCATAGATAGGTTAGAGATATGCCATGAAGAATCTTGAAACAGAAGACAGGCAGGTTATATTGATATAATAGAAAAGATAGGCCAACAGAGCAATGTAAAGGCAATGTGGCCCAAGTGACAGGCTAAAAATACAATCTCTGTAGCAGCACCCTAAAGGGATCAGGGAAAGGCAATGTTGCATTTATGCTGAACTAAATCAGACATTAGATAAGGAGAGCCTGGACACAAGTTTAAATGTTATGGATGGATATGAAAGACTATCCATAAAATATCTTAATCATGCTATGAAGAAAGAAGAACAAGGCTTAGGTTTAGCCTGGTTGTAAGGACCTAGACCAAGTCAAAGCTGATGTCTAGGTTACAGGACTGAATCACAGGCAGGAGGGTGCTCTATGTCCTTGATTTGCTCTTTATCTGTTCTAGGGCCTTTCTTAGGCTAGATACAGACATTTAAAAAAACCCAAGGTAGAATCAATTTAAATGATGCCTGTAGGTTTTCTGTAGGTGGCATAGTTTAGATCAGTAGTGAACAGAACACACACTTGCCTTTTGGTAGGGGTAGGGAGAGTTCAAATCTTAGACTGGGTTTCACCATTTTGAAACCAGTCTCTGTGCTGAACTTCTGTTCTGTTATGGGTATAGACCAGTTTCTGATCACTTATACTAATAAAAGTATAATGTCTGTACCCAGCCTTAGAGTACTGGAAAAAGGAGGTTGGAGGGAGGGAGGGATGGAATCTGGGAGAAAGTAAACCACAGAGAGTTTGAGCTGATGGCTAGACATCAACAAGATGTCAGAGAAAGTGGCTGAGACCAGGGGTGGTAGGTCTGGAGTAGAAATGTAGATGTATTAGGTAACTGCATAGACAAAGATTGGGTCATTTGTTTTTTTATTTTGTTTGTGCCCTCTTTTGTTTTGGAAGATAATTATTAAATTCTGAGTTCATCTTTAGGCAAGGGCTGCTTTGCTTGGCAAATGGAAGCCGTGCAGTTTTACTCCTACACAAGCCCTTTATTTCACAATATGAATACAATTTTAGCGCAACCAAAATTTTGTTTGACTTCACTAAAGTCTAAAATCTCTTTAGTAACTGAAACAATGGTATTTACAGTAAAAATACCATAGCTTCATTTCGTATTTTAGATTAAATGAAAATAACTCCCCTATCATTGGCTTTGCTTGCTGTGAAGGTAGTTAGGCTGTGAAGGAAACAATAGAGGGGGAAGAGAAAACTGTCAAGCGGGGGAGGGAGGAATTATGCACGAATACGCCACACATACAATGTAATTTCTTACAAAGGTGTTTCTTCTAAAGGTCTTTTAGTTTTTATGGGGTTTTTTTGGTAACTGGATATCCTTAAAATTTGAGAGATACTAAAGCTGAATCAATTTTCATTGTTTATTTTTTTCTTAATCCTCTGCTCAAGTTAACAGAGAAAGAAACAAACCGTGTCATCTCAGCATTGGAAATTACTAAGATATCTATTAAAAAGAACACCCCTACTTGCCTTCTTGCAAAATGAGTCTGCCCTGTGGCTGTTGCCTTTTGGGGGCTGGAGGTACTTGCTAACATTTAAAGTTTATTTGAAATATAAACTTGAGATCATCTTTCTACTACCTTGAAGTATCAAACTTGTTTTCCACATTTTGACAATTATTAAAATTTATTCCAGTTGTTTTCATTGTTTCAGTGAGGATTGTTTCTGAAAACATAAAAACCTATGACTAGAAGAGACCTCTCAAAACATTACCTTCAAATCCCCTTCATTTGCTGGCATCTGTTTATTCAAAATGTTTCACAGGAACATCTGCTTTAGCTCCTCTAATGTGCTGAGCTGTAACCTGCAATGAGTCAGGAGTGAGAGACAAGGGAGTGGCAGCAATGATTTGGACCACTGCAATGGCAGGGAATTTGTTAGGTAAAGTCTGCTCTGATGATCCTAGAAAGTGGCCTGTCTTGCACACTATGGAGGAAGGCAAAGAAAGCCAGTGGTGCTTGCCAAACTGTCTGGTGGAAAATAATTTAATCTACTTTGAAGCAAGCATTGTAGTCACCTGACAATTATAGTGTCCATGCCTATCTTCTGCATTTTAGGTAACAGCATTTCTCATGGGAATTTTATCAAATACTTTGCTAAAAGCTAGATAGTTTAGGTCCATTCCATAGTTCTTATATAATAAATCAGTTATCTTCTCAGAAGTACATTAGGTTTATCTGACACAATCTGTCTTGGAAGGAAGCTTTTCTTGCATAGTATGAAGCTAAGTGATGGTCCTTTGTCTACCTCTTGTTTTTCTTCCCTTTTTCCATGAAAGGGGATACATTTTACTCTCTCTGATCACTGGGTACTAGCTCCACATTGACAGATTCATGGGAGGATCTGTCTTAGAAGAGATGCTGTTTCATGTGTCAGTTCTTTCAAAGGTCTGGGATAGAGCTCATCCCTACCCTAACCAATCCAGGTTTGGCCTGGAGAATCAAGCTGTTGACCTTTTGAATTTTAATATTATAAAAACTGGCAGGGGCTGGCTTCCCTCTGTGCAGCAGTGGCCCCCTCAGGTGACACCTGCCCACAGACACCCAGCTCAGGCAGTCCCAAGGGGTGCCACAGCCATGGAGAGAAGCACCAGGTCCCCCCACAGGCAGGCTCTGGGGAAAAAAAAATCAGGCTTGCTGCTTTTTTTTTTCTTCTTCTTCTGTGGAGCCTGCCTGCATGGGCTGCTGCTGAGCTGCTTGCATGGTCTACAAATGCCCTAGGGCATGTTTATACATTCTCTGGGATGAGAGGGTCTTTAATTAAAGCTGCTTCAAAAGCTGCTCTAATTCAAGTGTTGACACGTCTCATGTGTCAGTATCCTGGTACTTAAAAATGGTGGTGGAGGCACTTGAACTAAAGCACACTTGAGTTTTAGTTCAAGAGCCCCCACCACCATTTTTAAGTGCAGAGATGCTTGAAATACAGGATGCAGGAAGCTGCTGGAGCACAGCAATTGCCACGCTCCAGCAGACTCGATTAATGGAATTCCATCATGTCAGAGCAGACTTGGTGTCTATATACCAGATATAGGTATAGATATAGGTGCCTTATTGGGCCACCCTGTCCTACCTATTGCTTGATTGCAGATTAACATGGCTTGCCACCTCTGTGTAGGAAATGGAAAATATAACATCATTACATCTTGTTTCTCCCTGTTTAAATTGTGCCACTTGGTCCTGTTATATTCAGGGCCATTCATACAGCTTACTTGTGCAGAGAATTTGGCCCTTGGCTTGTACTGAAAAGTGAAGGCCTGTATTCAGCTACAAGAAATACCATACTTCATGGTAATGATAAACATATAGACCTAAATCAGAAGAATTTCCTTATTTTGGCATCCCTTCTTGCACTGGTGTTAATATTCTTGCCACACAGTCCAACTACAGGTATAGAAAGCAAGGGTATATGCCCTGGTCACCTTCAACTGTTATGAGGCACATGGGCTGCTTCCATGCCCTGCTCTCCAGTCTATATTTTTCTTTGAATAAACTTCATGCTCAATACAAAAATAAGAGGGAGTAGTGCTAGACAAATTCCTTCAAAGAATTGGTGCTTGACTAGTTAAGTATTGCTTGTCTTTCCTTTGGTACTTGACTCCAGAGACAATAGAGACAAGTGAGACAAAAGGGTCAGAAGTCAGGAAAAGGAAGTCTGGGATTGTTGTTGAGTGATAGACTTCCTGTGCTTGCAGTGTGCAGGGTTTACATTGATTCCAGATTCACTGCAGGGAGCACTAGGAGGAAGTTTGACCCTAAACCCTGACACTCAAAAGAGATTTCAAGAGTGGGCAGAATTGCTGATGAGGTGGAACCATACTGGATCTTCAGTATGGTTAGTGAGCGCACATGGGCCTGAGGGTTGAACTGAGTAGCAGTGCAGATATACCTCAAGCCAACAAATTTAATTCAAATATTTTTCACTTTCTGTACATTGTCATATTGTAGGTATTTTGTTGATACTTCTGTACTGGTAAATGTGGCCTCAGTATTTGTATTTTTGTTTTACCAAGGCACATATTACCATTTGTCACACCTGGTCTATGTCCACATGATTTGTTTTAAGCCATATAATCATAGACAAGGAGCAGTGCATGCAGCTGTTCACCACTCCTGGGAACCACGTGAGGAACCTGATATAACTAACTTGAGATGGGGGAAAGGCAGGAAGGATTGGAAGGGAGCTAGCAGACTTGCTCTGGGGGAGGAGTTAGTGGGTCCATGGGAGGAGCTTGGGTTAGGGAGCTAAAAATAGCTTAGCTAGCATTCTGAGGGATAGGAATACTGCAGCTTTAGGGCTGGGACAAGTGGCTGGATTTTTCCAGCCCTAGGGCTGCACTATGAAAGTATGCAAGTGTTTGCAGGATTGGGTTAACCCAATCTAAGAAAGTGTTAACCCATTCTCAGTCTAAATTAGTGCACCTAATCAGGTGAACTACCTTAGATTGGGTGTGCCACTTTTTGAGTAATTTAAGGTCTCTACATGCTTCTATGATTGGGCATTTAGATTGATCTAACCCTGGTTAGTTTGATTTAAATGTAACACCTGTACATACCCCAAGTGAGTGTCTCCTTTGTCACAGGCAAACAAGGTTCCTCGGGGAAATCTGTTATCTTTTATTAGACCAACTAAAGAGCTGGACATTTGTTTCTTAGCAAGCTTTTGGGTTTAAAAACCCTTTGTCAGGCTGAGGAAACATTTGCAGTTGGTATGTGTTCTTCCTGGATGCAATGCCTTTGTCACAATGGTTTAAGCAAGGTAAAGTGTTCCTTGACATTTTATCTGGTGAAAATAATCCATTCAACACTGGGAAGTCAGGCTACTGAATAAGGAAGGCCATTCCAATTTTGGCTTACAAGTTAACAATTATCAACAGATCTGAAGAACATAAAGGGCCAGTTTCTACTCCTGGATGTATATTTAATTTTTTGACTGAAGTCAAAGGGAACCAACCACGTGCATCTGAAGGCAGATGCCTCAAAATGTGATTTTTTTCATGCCTGTGCTATGTGAATAGGTCCTAGATAATGTCAGCATAAACTCTACTGTATTTGTGACAATGCTACACTTTTTGAAGTAGCCGCTCCTCTTTTTTCATCTGTGTGGCTCTGCCATAAAAAAAAATAAGAGGGAAGTAGTGTTTTGTGAATACTTGTCTTTTATCTCTGTTGCTATTTCTTCTCAGTACTGGCTATGAGATCTTTTTCTCTGTTACATTGAAAAAGTAAAACTATGTCATCTATTTCTTGAATCCTGGGACATTTCAAGATAATTTTCATATACTACCTGTCTTGGTATTGGTATCCCTGAAGTATTAAAAGAAATTGCATAAGGCAAAGCTGCTAAGAAAGAGACTGAAGGGACACTCTTTTCTTACCCTGAAAGTTTCACTTCTGCTTAAGGAAGAGAAAATATTTTCATGAAAAGAACATGCACAGGAAGAACTCAATAGCATGCTAAAAACCTATTGCACAAGGAAACTAATATAATATAGTTGCTATGTTGCTGTAGGATTTTCTCAAGGGAAATGACTAAAAGTAGCTTTATGCCTGACTTGTCTGCCTACCCTGCATTCAGACTGGAGTCATAGATTTGTGTTGGTAGTTATTGCGTTATTGTAATAAAATGCAAACAGAAAGAACCATCTTAAATGAATCTCTCATGCATTCTGAAATACAGTCAGTGTAATTGCTACTGGGTACACACTGTGTAATAACCACATCTCTCTCAACTTTTTAAACAGCTCTTGATGGTAATTAGAAGTGACTGTTTACAGGATTCTGAGTAGTATGTCTGCTTCAATTTGTGCTGTAGCTTGTCAGAATCTGCTGGACTGGTAGCTTTGAAGCTTGATACTTAAGAAAAGGATAAGTGTATGATGTATTATATTAACAATAACCTCAAGGAGAACATGAATCAGTTGCTATGGCTTCATTGAACTTAGGTAGAAGGCAGGGTAGACTTGCACCTTACTGGCTAAGTCAATCAGAGATGCATAGCATAAGCTTTAGTAAGCAGTGGAGTAAGCTTTACTTCATCTGACGCAGCCTACTGCTTACAAAAGATTATGTTATGCATCTCTGATTAAGTTAGTCTGTAAGGTACAAATCTACCCTGAATTCTGCCTGACTACAGGTTAACATGGCTAACTACTTCTCTCTATTGAGGCTAGCCACTCATACTCCAGGATCCCAGTAGGTGCAGATAAAAAGTACAATTGTTATGTGAACAACCCCTTGAAAGTACTTTATAGCTTTGCCTTAATTGAAGAGCACAGCGGCAGAGCTCTCTGATCCCGTGACAAATTTGCTTCATTTATATGAGGGTTCAAATGAAGGTGCTTCGAAGTGGAACACCTTCATTAACTTGTATCCATGCTAGTGGCTGCACTGCTGCAGCCCAGCCCTCCTTCCCCACACCACCATCTCCCAGTTCTGGTGCTACTTCAGGATGGTGGGGTGGGCAGAGAAAGGAAGGGAGCTTAGACTGGTGTTTGCCCAGCCTGCACTAGAGTTGGAGCAGAGGGCTCCAATCTGTTTGCCCCAGAGTTGGGATAGAAGGGTGGGGTTAAGAGAAGAGTCTGCAGACACACAGCCTCTCAGTGGATTGGCTCCAAATTGGAGCTCAATCCTCCACCCTCCCAACCCAACAGCTAATGTCTGTTGGGTTGGGGTGGTTGGTCTAACTCATGGTGCTTTCTGTTAAGTGCCATGAGTTAGATTAGGGAGCTTCACGTCTGTCTGTACCTAGTGTGAAAAGATGCTCATCCACTGTGTTATATGTAAATACAGTATATATATTATATTTATATATATTATATATTTAATGTAATATCTTAGGGCGGAAACAGATGTCACCTTTCACTTCCTTTGTGTTGCCATAAACATTTTTATGGAGATGTCTGTTTACTTTATAATGAGATAACACCAGCAGCCTAGAGCTGTCTGTGCTCTCTGGCAACCCTGGGCAAGTGCTTGAAGAGCCAGAGGGACTGAGCCTGCACACCCCAGGAATTTCTTTATAGGATTGGCCCATCAGGCCCTAGGAATGCCTGCCTATCTTTGCTTGCTTATAGAGACATGTCTCTAGAAATCTCCAGAGATCCTGGGACATGCCTATGTAAGTGGGGGAAGCCAGCTAGACACTCTCAGGGCTTGAGGGGCCCTTGTCCTGCATAGGAATTCCTGGGGTGCATAGTATCAGACCTCTCAAGCCTGTTGTCCTGCCTGTTAATGCAGCAGGACAATGGGTGATGTGTATGTCACCTTGTCAGATGGATCAGGTTTTCTGGGACATGTCCAAAATTAAGTAGATTTTTTCATATATTCTTTGCTATTCAGAATCTGTCTAAAGACCCGCCTACACAGTGCTAGTGGAGGTTTTCTTATTATTTAGGCATGTTTCAAATGTACTTTCTCTAAAGTAAAACCCAGTTAAATTGGTGGTAAGCCTTCTTTGCCACAGGGAAGTGCAACTTGCCAGAAGCTTTACATCTCCTTTGCATGGAATCTTACTTAGAATTTCAAACAAATGTAAAGACACCCTTGCTTTTTTAATACATCATATTATAAGAGAACATAGTTATTAGAAAATGTGGAGAGACAAAATATGCTTTAGGGCTGCTGATTGAAGTAGTGGTATTAGAAATGCTTTTTGAAACAAACTTCTCCATCTTTGGTGTTATTATGGAAGTGGTTGTATGTATAATAGAATGTAGTCCCAGTTGGTATTGTTTTGATTTATTAATAATTTTACTAGAAAAAGTCTACTAACAAAGATAAGTATTTCCAAAGAGACTCTTATAAACATCATCCCAAGTTCTGGATTTGTCACACTTTTTTCATTTAATTGAAACCTAATTTCAGCCTCTGGGGACAGATGTTGGAGCTTTTGTCTTGTTCTCTACAGGAGATCCATAAGGGTTACATTAGAAAAAAAATGTCTCTGGATGCATATGTAGTGAAATCTAAACAGCTGCATCGATCTCTGCAACTCAAGGAAGATATAAAGGGGCTGAAATGATTTATCTGGATTTCATTTTGTGCTTGAAGGAGCTGTACTCTGTTTAAAATTATATTGCATCATTTGAGTTGACATAAAGCAAATATATTATGCATGCACACAAGTAAGTCAAGGTAAGGGGGCATAGTCAAGCTTTGAATTTTGGATTTCCTGAGGCTTGCCTGCTTAGCTATGATGTTCAAATAGCTCACATTCTCAGTGTAGCTCACCTATACTAACAAAACTAGATGAACTAGACCAAGAGTAAAGCAAGGCTTTGAGTTATTTGGGAAGTCTATTATCTAAGGATATTTTATAAATTGTCCTCTGGATATGAAGCTCTCCTGTCAGGAGAAAGATTTCATTGTTCTTAACTGTTAGTAGCTAAGCATAGTAAATTCTATTAAATTGAAATACTAAGTAAATGTTCAGGGGCTGAGAGCTCAGCAAGTCTCAGTTTTATGCCTCTGATCAACTGAACCCATAGATAATGATATGGTTTGGGTGTAATCTTTTAAGACAATTGTAAGAAATATTTCAGCTCCATTCCAGACATTGGCACATATTGCTAGCCATATGGCACTTGTGGGTACAAGGGATCAACTAGTTATTGTTTATGCCACTGTCAAAGAGGGAGGAAGACCTGAGAAGGAAAAGAGCCAAGGATGTATTCCACATAACTGTGAATGTGATCCCAAGAGAGCTTTGGACCAAGTATTGCCAAAAAAAGAGCTTGCAACTATGAGCAAAGACAGTGCGTGTCTCTGATTCCTGTTGGGTTGAAGGAAACAGGTAAAGCAAATAAAAAAGTAAAGATTTGCTTCACAGAAATGCCTAACTCCATCGTCAGTTTATTTTTCTGGCTGGCACAGCCTACAAAATCCTGAATTTTTTTACTAACTACTCTTCTCAGAAGGGTAACAAGATGCTACTTGGCTCGTGAGAACAGTCAGGGGGATTTTTTGCAGTGTAAGCATGTGTACTATAATTTATTGCAGATAGTGCTTAACTGGGACTGAAGACAAAGTTATGTTCACAGCCAGTGACCTTGTCTTTAAAGATAGAGCCCATAGACAGGAATAGACTCCTGATTTAAATAGAAATTGAACAGCCAATAATCAAGGTTATTTATGTCTGAAATTATTTTTCAGTGTTTGTAAAAGGTATTGGAATATTTCTCTAAATACAGAAGCCTTTTATTGTTAGGAAAGGAATAGAAGATACTACTTCAACCTCCCCACCTCCCCCCTTTCCTAACCTTGCCAATGCATTTCAATTTGAACCACCCCTAGGACATACAGAGCACTTCTCATGCCTTTCTGTCCTGTGTCTTTTGGCTGCATCTGTTAATGCTGTTTGCAATTTAGCTTTAAAGTCTGTTAGTAACTAGAAAGAGACCACAAAATTAGTTTCACCTGCACTACCAGGCAGTTATCAGTTAATAAGAAGTAATGGTTAAAAGCACTGTCTATGTCAAACTCGAACCAGTAAATTATAGTGCATTATTTATCTAGTGCCTCCAATGTATATGGCTTTTACCAAAAATATTGCAAGAGAAGCTGTTTTTGCAATACTTCTGCTCTCTTGAAACCAGGAATAGCTGAAAGCCTTCCCAGGAGTGCAGTGCAAGTAACTGATTTTTCAGTTTTTTAGTAATTTTGAGAGAGGGGGATGAGGGAGGAATCCCTTCCACTTAGGAACAAACAAAAACACTTGGTTTTGCTTGCAGAAATTATTTAAATAAGGCATAGTTTTGAATATAAATACTTAGAAATTGCGTGTTTTTTCTTTTCTCTTTTTTTTAAAACCAAATAATTCAGCAAATTTTATATAGATTCTTAACAATATTTAATTGGCCCAGATTTTCATTTTTTTAATGAAGAAAGGTTTTAGTCAAAAAGTTTACATGGCTTTATTTACAAAAGCTTTTGATATTTTTGAATGATAAGTCCAAAGAGTTTTGAAGGTGTATTGACTCAACTTTTAGGTCTACTCACTAGCATGGAATACTTGAAATACTTGAATACTCTGTGCACCTAATTTTGTGTACAGTAGTTTCTTTACACAAACAAGGTTCTTTGCGTAAATCCAATATCTTTTATTAGACCAACTCAAATAGTTGATAAATAATAACAGTAGTTTCTTTTGACATTTTCTTCTTCAACTGTTTTTATAGCAGCAAAAAAGCCAGTACCTAGTTAAAGTTATGCATATGCTAATGTTTTCAGAATGCTTGTTTCTGGGCCTGTTTCTAGTTAACATGTGAGAGTCTGAATTCAAATATAACACACCAGTGATCTGTCGAGGCTGGAACATTTTTCTGTATTGTAGCTGTGGTTATCTGACAAGCTGGTAGGAAGAAGTACACTTTACAGTATGTACCCTCTTACTGTGAAATTAAAAGGAAACATTATTGTAGTTGATTGTAGTAGTGCTGGCTGTCATAAAATAGTTTAAAATTGTGACCCCTCACAGGTTGTCAGGATTTGGATCATGTTGTCTTATTAAGGTTTATATTGCACAATATTGTACTGTTTGCATTTTGTTAAACCAAGTTGTTTTGTAATGTTTCTTACATGGTAAGTGACCTGACCAAGGCGATGAGGAAAGCGGTAGCGGAGATCACCAACCAAAGTTTTTGGATAATAGAGGGTTAAGCAGCTGACCTAGATAGTAGTGACTGACAGATAGCCGTGACCCAGATAGCTGTGACAGACAGAACCACCCAGCAGGTTCCAGAACCATCCTCTTATGCGGCAAACTGATTGCTTAAGAAGTTTATAAGAGAGTCTGCTTGCTGCAAGGGGGTGTGGGTCATCTGGAGGGTTGCGCTGTCAGGAGTTGTCAGTGGTGGAGTGTAGAGTGTTTTGGGTTGCTCTTGGCTCTCTCAAGAGAGAGAGAGAGGGAAGCCAGGGCGCCTATGCCTCTGTGTGAGGAAGGATTCATTCCCAACTCACACAGATACCGCGGTGCTGTGACCATTACTGTAGCTCAGTACCGTTGGGTCCCTAGAGGGTCTAGGGAGATTGGAACCAAGCGC
>JAGPOW010003316.1:66715998-66731210 GCA_030014935.1 Caiman crocodilus
TGTGTAAGCTATAGTAAATTTGCCTTTATTCCACTCCCTACTTGCCTCCTTGATCCAAATGAATATACTCACAGTGCCCAGCTGGCCTGTGACAACCCTTGAGGGCTACTAGGCCTGTGCTTTCCCAGGAGGTGCAGAGCCAGAATCAAGCCCACCCCTGGGTGGTGGCAGTGGAACCCCCAGGCTAGCAGGTGTGCTCCAGGAAGGGGGTTGGCTAGACGTGAGGCGCCTACAGGGAGGCACTCAGAGCCTGGAAGGTGGTCGGGCACAGTAAGGTAGGTGGCTCAGCACAGGAGCACCCCCTACTGGCCTGCCACAAGCTGTAGCTCACTCTCTTAATTGAAAAATCCATTTACTGTTTTCAAGGTTTTCATACTGAACCATCATTAGGAGGAGGGGAAAAAACCCTCTAACGAGATTTTGTGGTTGAATTTGATCTTCCTTTTCATAAAAACAATTGTGTGTTTTAACTTGCCTTACCTTTCATAGGCAACTGAGGGAAGTTCTAAGTGACTGGGAACAGGCATGGGATTAAAACTCGTACTGTCTCCAACTGTATCCTTTTGTAACAGGTGTGTGCGCATGTAATTTAACAAAAAGAATGACTATGTAGTGTCATATAAAGGTTAACTGAGATGGCCATGCTATTCATAATACATTATGTTCTCCCAAACAAGTGTAGATGAAAGCTTTATGTCACTTTATTGCATGGTTCTGGAATGTATGTGATAAATAGAATATGTTGTATTTTGGAAAGGAAGGTGCTGCAGAAAGGTAACACATATACAACATGCTTTAATGCAGTGAAATAGGAAATGAAAGCCTCTCTTTGCTTTGATCTCAAGAGACTTTAATAGGGCAAACTTTAGATCTCCATTACTTGATCTTTTAGGAACTGTACAAAGTTAAAGCAGCAGGTAAAAACTAAATGTTAACTTACCCAATTCCAGAAAAAGAGCAGACACTAGTATGTTTGAGATATGCTCCTTCTAATGAGTCAGTCAGATGCATGTCATGAGCCATTCATTTATCCCTGTATATAAATTTTGAAGTACTTCAATTCCCTCCCCACCCCAGATTTTCTGTTCTGATACTTTATGGATAACAAATAAGTATATTTATGATTCAAGTGGGAAATTCCAATGATGTTTGCAAAATGAAGAGCAAAAATTGCTTTACGGTGATACAATAGAAACTGAACATAGCACTGGGAGAAGTCTCCCAGGCCACTGAGTACAGTTCTTCTCATTAACAGGAAAACAATTTTCAAAAAGGAGTCCCAAAATGTCTACTCTGCCCACTCTTGAATATCACAGCTACAAAGTTACACAACTCTACTTACAAAAAAAAAATCACCTTACAACATGCCACAAGTGAAAAAAGGAGAAGAGATGAGGAGAAAAATAATGCCCTGCTAACTGTAGTGCCAGAAAATTTTTAGGTTATTACATTCTCATCTCATCTTGTTGAGCCATTAACTGGTGCATCTGATTCAGGTATACCTACTCTCCTAATCTGGATGGAAGACTACAAATTCACCCTTTTAAGTGAGTTTCATTCACCAAAATCTCTGCATTTGAGTTATTGGAATGAAAGCAACTGCTGTGATTGGGGAATAATCAAAAAGACCTCAAACAAGAAAACTACCCCACCAAATTCCCAAAACAAACAAACACATTTTGTAGTTTAATCCCAATTCTGTTCTTACAGCATTGTTTTCCTATCTAAAATAGAATGGTAGAAAGGTAGGGCTAGAAGGATTCAAAAGGTCCTCAGATAAACCACCTTTTAATTGAGGAAAGATCAAGTATACCTAGATAGTCCCAGACAGATGTTGGTCTAATCTGCTGTTAGAAATCTCCTGTAAAAGACATGCTTAGATCATGTGTTCACCACACTAAGTTTCATTACCCTAACAATTGGTTAAAAAATGTTTCCTAATAGCTAAGCTTTACTGTCTATTCATCTGATTTATTCTTGTCCTTCCCCAGGGTAGACATTATCAGATCTACTTTACTGTGATATTCTAAAGCTAATTAGTGATTTCTGAGAAATACCTCATAAAATACGGCATTAAAATATGACATTAAAATAAATTATAGCAATTTGAATATGAGTGTAGCTGTTTCATACAGAAAACTAACTTGTCTGTAATTAAGCATGTGAACAGATTGGACTTTAAACAATTTCACTTAGTGACATATTCCTTACACCTTTGTTACATAAAACTAGTGTTCATAATCCTTTGTAGACTTTTTCACCATCCTTTGATGGTAAAAACTAGACTTCTTGTTACCTGGAAAAATCTTGGTAGTTCTAGCAGATTGTGAAATCTGGAGAGAAAATTGTACAAGTCTGAGTAATTTTGATGGAAAACAACAGCGGATGTGAATGCTGATCCCAAGGCTATCAGGATTTCTTTTCTTACTACCTGGTGCATGGTTTTTAAGCTATATTTGTGTGAAGCAAGAGTGACATCCAATGGCTGGTCACAGATTTGCGTTTGTAGGGTTATAAGACACAGTATACCCCCATCACCATTTTCCATTGTAGGCTGGTAACACAGCAAAGTTTAGAGTTACAGTATGTACTTAAATACTTCTTTCATCTGCATTTGTTTGTACCCCACGTGTACCAACCTCACCAGGAACGTTCAACTCACTTATTCCTGATTTATGGCTTTCTATGACTTTTCAGGGGATGAGGCACAGAGGTAGATTAGGGTAAAAATATGTGGAGATTAAAATGCATACTAATAGTTGCCAAGTAAGATAATTATACAATGTCATGGATGCTACACAAGAAAGCCTCTTGTACTGCTAAGATGAACATCAAAGGGCAAACATTCTTGTCCCTGAACTGAACTGGGGAGGGACTAGGGTGGATCAAGGTGGCCCTGGATCACTATTATCTGATGAACCGATCACTTGCTCATAAAAGCTTATGCCTCTGTGATTCAGTTAGGCTACAAGGTGCATCTCTAACCTGCCTTCTGACAGACTGCTTCTCCACTATGCTGGGCCAGCTGAATCCCTAGTACCAGTTAAGGTAGTCATTGGGGCTCTCTAAATTGCAGCCCATTGCCCTTGTAGAGCTTTTGCTGCCACTTCCTACTAGCAAATCAGGCATAAATTAATTCCTTGCTGAGTGTGTGGTTGCCCCCTAAACAATGGTTGTTCTTTGTCGGGTAGAATTTATGCTAAAATTTGAGCTTTTTTTTTTATATAAAACCTCATTTCATATAGACTCATTTCAGAGACTGGGAAGGAAAAAAAAGTGCTTAGAACACCAGGCTTTTCCTTTCTTTTGGCTAGTGGGATAGTTTGTGAAGTATGTGTGTGCGTGTATATAAATATAAAAACCTCACAAGCTATCCCACTAGCCAAAAGAAAGGAAAATCCTGGTGTTCAAAGCATTTATTTTTCCTTCCCAGTTTCTGGAGATCGCCTTGCACTGTTGAATATTTGGTCTCAGTTGGACACCTGGGGCAAATTCATGGGTATAATTCCATTGCAATGGGGGCTCCGGGTAAAGGAAAATTGCAAATAATGGTGTAATGACTTTTATTCATGCATTTATAAAACTGTATAAAAAAATCTTATAAAAAAATTACTCCATGAAATATCTACCTCTGTTTGTCTATTTAACTGTAATATAGACCATTCCTACATATAATCAGCTCTTGCTTTTCACTTCTCTCTCTGACTGCTTTGGTGATATGAGGGAATTGCAAATCACTCTGATATGTACCAATTCAGCCTCTTTGCATCTCTTTCCATTCCTGTTTTTGCTGTTCTAAATTATCACAGAAAGATCTTGCCAGTTGAAGTAACACATATATTTTGGTTACTGAGGGAGAATCCAGAGTGCCAAGGGATCACAAGTATTAATATATAATCTGGAATATCAGTGACCTCTTCCTACTTTAGAAAATTTCCTTCTTGCCTCTGGCAAAGGGATAAGAATACAGTGAAGCACCCAAAAATAGCTTTTCATTTCATGACAATTAAAATAGAACTTGTGGGTTATGGCAAATCCTGGGAATTTTGTGCATGCTGGTTTTTTACATGTGCTGTTCTGAAATTGAGCCTGAATTTGTTTGATGTTAGATAATGTCTTCATGATGCCTGTGGGAAGGGTCCCTAAATGAGTGTAAATATGCATACAATTTAGGAGCTGTCATTTGGATTATATCTTAGCTTATTATCTAGGCCTTGAAAATAGTTATTACCAGATGCTTAAAGAAAAGGCACATGAATATCTGAAGTGGGTAATCATGGAAGGCCTTTCCTTTAGAAAAACAATTTCTTCCTAAACCTATTTGTTAGTGCTTATATCCTGAAGCAGGAGAGTCTGTACCTCCTTCACTTTGAAATTTCTAATGCAATATAAAATTGTAAATGTTCTTATTATTCACAGATAATTCTAAAAAGATTTTTAGAAGTGGCTTTACTTTTGGCCTCAATGATCTCGTGGCAGTGAGTTCCACAGGTTAATTATGCACTGCATATTTCCTTGTATTTGTTGGCCAGATTTTTGTTGTTGTTTTTCCTTTGATTTTACAGGGTCCCCTTGCCTTTTCATCTTTCATTCAGGGCTTAAATTGGTGAACAGTGCATTGTTTGAGCCTTGAAATGCACTCTGCCTATAGCACTGACTACTGCTGCCTGTTTTACAGAATATTTTAGTAGTAGTATAGCGTGGGCCTTGTAAAATAAAATGCAGAAATACCTTGTATTGAGCGTTAGTTAAATATAGAGACATGTCCTATGAGAGATGCATCTGAAGAACTGTCTATGTAGAGACACTTGGAAAAAGTATGACGTCAGTGTGCATACATTTGGTGTAATTTCTCAAACCTTAGATGACTCTGAATATTAGGTGACTCCCAATAATTAGGTTCTGTACAAAGAAAATTGTATAAATTTGTTCTATGTATAGAACCTAATTGTTGAAGGGTCATCTTTTAATTTATCTTTTAATTCATCTCCCTGCCCCTGCAAGGAGGCAAGTGGTGTGGGGAAGTCCAAGTATCTTGCCCCCTGCTTATGCCTGCCTTCTGCCCCACAACCTTGACCCCTACCCCTACAAGCCTCTGCTCTTCTCTACCTACTTCCTCCTTACTTTTGTTCTGTGCCAGCATGGTCTGTCCCTGTTCTAGTCTGTGGCACTGAACATGGCCGTAGCCCAGCCCCTGCAGCAGCCATCTGGGCAGTGCAGTTCTGCTATGGGGCTGGACTGGGGCCATGCTCAGTGCATCAGGCTGCAGGTGGGGCCTGCTGGTGTGAAGAAGGAGAAGGAGAAGAGGAACAGGCAGGGGAGCAGAAGCTTCATGGGAGGTAGGAAGGGAGGAAGGAAAAGACTGAAAGCGGGGGAGGGTGTAGGGGGTGGAGATGGCAGCTGTGGCTATAACCCCAACCATAGGTAGAAGCTGCAGCCCAAGCTGCAGCAGGCACCTGCTCCCACCCTGCTCATTCAAAGATTAGGAGGTCATCCCTCCCATGTTAAATGGAAGGAAAATCCTCATCTTTAGAGGTAAGTAAATACAGTAAGGTATGATAAATTACCTTGGGGATATTCCCATTCAGGAGAAACATGGCCTTAGTTTGTGATCGAAGCTGCAGTGAACCTGAATTCATGAATGAGAGTATTCACGAGGAAAGTTTAACAAGTTTTAATTTATGTGCCTTACAGATTAAACTTAATGACTTTTTTAAATCTTCCTACATAGACATGATCTTAAGAAGAGGCTAAAATTGTTGCCTTGTATTGCCTTTGTGAATTGGGAACAGGATGATATTGTCTTAGTGGTGGGCACTTCTGGGAGTTTCTCTTTTGTACAGGCTATTAGGAAACCTGAAGTATAATAATAAGTAGTATGCATCCCAGAGGTTCCTTTTATTTAAAACTTCAAAATTTTTTTTGCAATTTGCATCACTTTTTGCTGTGGTGTATCTTGGAATGTGCTATTGGAAATAGGACTGCTGTGTTCAGATCATTCAACGTGTTTTTTTCCTCCTTCAGAATGTGGTTCCAGGCTTGTTTGAACTCTGCATAAATATAGAGGAGACACAAAATGTCCACAGTATAGACCTCACTGATTGCCAACAAAGTGAACGATATAGTAATGTGCTAGCACAAATACATTCTTCACTTGGAATGGGGGAAGATATGCGGGCATGATAATATTCCTAGAACTATTATTATTAGCATGCAAGAAAGCCATGTATAAGGACTGAGTCATGGGCAGTCCTGCCTAGTCGTTTTGCCACCAGAAGAGGGCAGCACCAGAGACTAAATCAAAGTTTAAGAGTCAGATACCAGGTTACCAGATCAAATAGGAAATCTAGGAGTGGTATAGCAGAGTGACCACCTTGGATGCTGAAGCAAAGGTGTGCCAATAGGCATTGCCCAGTTGCAGTGGGATGTGGGACAGCTGTGAGTGGCTCACCAAGGGGAGGGGGAGCACAGGGGCAGCAGAAGGGCAGCTCCCACTGCTGCATGCACTCCCAGGCAAACATGGGTGGGAGAGTAGGGACGTGTGTGCACTTCCACCCCCCAACCCCCGGATCTGTGCACAGGGTAAGGGTGGGCTGCTGCTACAGGCTTTGCTCCAGGCACCAAAATTAGTTGCTATAGCACTGTCCAAGAGCAGAAGCCAAGTCAAATTTCAGAAATTGAAGACCAAATTACCTGATCCAAGGGAAAACCTGCCAAAGTCAAGGAGCAGAGCAAACAGGGTCAGGCAGTTCAGAATCAAAGCTTAGCAGAACAGACCTCCCAGGGATCTGTGGTCCGGCCTGCAGCCTATTGCCACTGGCAATAAGTAGGCTGCTCACCCCAGCACTGACCAGGAAGCCCTGTTAGTTGCCAGTTGACTAATTAGTACAAGTGGGACTGCTTGTTTGAGCCTCTGGACTGGACTGCCTGTTAGGTGCCCTGGATGTTTGATACTCTCTGAAGGCAGATCAAAAGTTGTTCCATGCCTCAGAATTTATAATCTTCATATAAAACAAGGGAATGAAATGGACAGAGGTACCATCTCTGGTCTTATATGATGGGACCTCTGCTTCAAAGATTTCTAACTGAGCTGCTTAGTAAAAAAACACTGAAATTTTACTGAAGCTGCTTGAAGCCTTCATAGGATGTTTATTAGGGTTACCAATTTGGATTCACTGTTGTAAGTTACCAATAGGAAACAAAGTTAAGTAGGTGGTTTTGGTAGATGGATCAAGATCATCTAGTTTCCCTTTAAGACTTCGATTTATTTTTAAAGGAAAATCTGACAGAGCTAGGAAAAAAGAGCTGCAAATCTCAGAATTCTGAAAATTAATGTCAGAGCAGAGTCACGAGGTGGCAGCACTAACAATTTAATTCATAATAAAATACATGTTTGATTTAAGCTCTGGTGCTTCTGTCCATTTCACCCATCATGTCATTAGAAACAATCCCTGTCTCCATGGGTTTGTTTACTATTGAGGATAGACACAAGATTGCAAAACAACCTGAAAGGTACTTTATTAATTCCATTTTACACATGGAAAAAAAAATAGTGGGAGGACAGTCAAAATGACTTGTCTTAGTAGTGGCAATCCTAGGACTAAAATTGAGTTCTAGATTTCTAGTCCTGTCCATATTTTTCCAGGTCATATTATCATATCAGGAATTTCTGAATGTTCTGGCCATTGATTATTAAATATTCTTAGTTGTCATCTGATTTTTCTGAGTAAAAGCATTGTGCGGTTCTGCTGCTTAGGAGCTATCTGACTAGCCAGAAGATATCCATGAGAATGGTGTAGAACTAACAAACAGATGGCCGGTTTGTGTTGCCAAAAAGTGGATTAAGAGTGTGACCTAAAATACTAGTTTATACACTCAAAATAAACAAGCAAAGGTGCATATTTTTATGGCCTGGATAGAGCAGAAAAATCTATTCTATTCACCATCATACATGCATTAATTTTCTGAGGTTGACTCAGCATCTAGATGCTTAAAAGGTGACCCCCACTGGTGACCTGTTGCAGCCTGTTACTCTTGGTGCAGTCCATATAGGAGGGGAAGGAACTGGTTGTCACTGTAGATTTATTTGAAGATCAAGCTAGAGTCAAAGGGATAAGAAAGATTAATTTGAAATCCCAACCATTTTTGCCTGATGTTTTACAGGCTTGAAAACCTGTTGATAGCTGGTCATGACCTGCCAGTGTTTCTTTTAATGTAGCTGTGTACAGCAGTCCTGGTAATCCTTCCATATTAAGTACATTTCACAAAAATGGATAAAATGTATCATTCATGGTGGGGAAGAGACAGTATTTTTGTAAAGAGGGCAGTGGGATGGATCAGATTTTGGTGGCACTTATTAAAAGTTTTTTCTCAATGGTAAGTTACAGCTTTTTATGCAGTTGTGCCTAAGTATTCATGCACACCACAACATTTCTGATTCCACATGTTTCCAGTGAGGTTTTACAAAGACAGGAGGAACTTTTACTTAACAATTGAATTGTTTTTATTTGAACATTAGAAGATACAGCTCTGAGTCTGCTACAGCATTCAGCAGCCTTGATTCTCTTGGACTCAGCAGTACAAAGACCTCATCTTCCAAAATAAGAAGCTGACTTTTGACCTTTGCAACCTTATCTTTATATGGAAATGACAGTTGCAGGCATTCATCCTAGGTCATAGGACATCAGGATCCAAGACGAGGAAGAAAGAGCAGGTGCAAGTGCAGTTTATTGCTGCTGAGCCTATATCCTCTGGGCTATAAAGGGATGCCTCGGCTGAAGAATATCATGGTCTGATGAGATAAGTCTCTCTTGTGGAAGCTGGGAGAGCAAGTGGGAGGTTGAAAGTGGTGCTGGGTCTGGGAGACGAGGAAGACCTGCAGAAGAGAAGCAGAAGATTTAGAAGCTGAAGGTCTAACTCTTTGGTGTGTCCCCATCCCTTTTTGGCTGAGATATACCCTATCATGCAGCTTCAGAGGCAATGGTAGTTGTGAGCATGTAAAACGATGTGGGGTTTAGAGTAGGTAAGGTATAATTTTGATGCGACTTTTCAGTAAGAGCTGATTCAGCAAAACACACTTTTCATGGAAATGTGTAGGTTTAATCCAAACTTGTCAGGCAGAGAGACGGGTTCACAGTGGAATTTTGGGTAAGGTGCTGCATATCTACACTGCAGAATAGCAAATAGGCTGGTTAATTGGACATTCGTTTGGGATGAGGAAGACTTGGCTTCGCATACCTGCTCTGACTCACTTAGAGCTGATACTTCAAATTAGGCCTTTCCCTTTCCCATTGAATGTCCCACACATCAAGGTTTTCTGGGATAAGGGAACTTCAGTTGGTCCTGATGCAGCTGCTCCATGTTAGATAAGTAATTAACTATTTATTGCAGCAGAAAGCATTGGATTCATTTGAATCTTGTGTCCCACTTCCACTGAGGACGGAAGATGCCCTAACCACTGGGTTATCAATCCCTCAGGCCCAGTTGATATTTATTTATATAGACTTGGACCCCCATACTCTGCATCCAGAAAAGATCTTCTTAGAAATGACATACTCCACTGAAAAAAACTATAAAGTCCATTTTGATGCAAAATGTGGAGGAAAATGCCCCTTCAAAGTTTCGAAAATATTCAGCAAATCCTTTCTGCTTCAGCTTTGGAGGTGTCTTGTGGCAAAGATAAGCTCATATACTGGACATGCTACTAATAATCTTTCCTTACTTTAAGAAAAAGCTTCTTTAAGAAAAGGCTTATGCTGGTTTCTCTGACAGTGATTCCAAATAAATGTCTTATGTTCTTATGAATGATATATGTAGGCAGTGAGACAGAAAAGTGACCAAGTACTGAGTAAGCATTTTAAGCACAGCAAACAAACATGAGGAGGATGTGGTCTTTCTTTTATTTTTCTTGTGTTATATTTAATTTTATGTCAAATACATTTTTCTGGAGGTGTCTGGTTTCTTTGGGAGTGGAAGAGAAAGTTCTCTGTTTGTTGTGACGATAACTGCACAGCATCTGGGATGGGGTTATGTGGGTGTAGGCTCTTCATGTTCCATCAGGAGTATGCATGTGCTCACTTTTTGTAGGACCCTTAAGCTGTGACATTTAAAATGAGACAGCAAAGGATCATGAATCAGCTCTTAAAGGCCTTATTGAAGGTATATTCATCTTAATTACAATATAAGTCCAGATCTGCAGAAGCTCTGAAGCTAAGAGTTCCTAGATTTCTATCTGGGCCTTACGGTAGAGCACTCTCAGGGTGCTCTTTATTCTAGGATTCACTTCCTTGTGGGTCCTACAAACACTTCTATACATGTCTATACTACGCTGCCAAGCCTGGGATCACTGCCAAAGAACTAAGCCTCACCATTCACTGCTGGCTCTCGCATACTCAGACCCAGCAATTAGGCAGCATAGATGCCTTATGTAGTCCTGATCACTTATCTAGCACTTTTCTCAGGCTGTGTGTTTTGGGAGAGCAGATGGCAGCTGCCTCTGAAAGACCTCATTCCATTTAAAAGTATAGCCAGAAAAGTGGATCATTGTACAAGATGCACAGCATCACTGCTACTAACCAGAGCATTCTGTGTCTTTTTTAAGTTAATTCTCAAAATGACAGACAAGGTATAGACACCTGCCCCCGCACCCTCACGTGGATGGATGATAGGTTCTTTTTTTAAGTTAGATCGTCAACTCCTTTGGGTTGGGATTATTTGTATCCAGTGCACTAGACCTTGTTCCTACTAGAAGTGTCTGAAAGTGTTTTTAAAACAAATAATATGTAATATTGTAAAGCACAGTTCCTCAAGATTTTGTAGATTTATCAGTCCCCTTGTATTCAAGGTGGGTGGGGATATAGGGAGCTTAAATGCCTAAGTACCTATGTGGGTCTATGCCTAAGTGTGTTTATTTGGTTATCTTCAACAGGGATTGAAACTAAAGTGGGCTGACTCAGAAAAATAAATCCCCACCTCTTCCCACTTCTGCTCCACACATTCCAAAGAAATGTCTAGTGTGGCTGCCACTACTATTCTTGAAACCATCTGTGTGATGGGCTAACTGGTGGTGATTTGGCCCAGAGGTTTCGAAAGGGTAAAAGATGATTGGAGGGCTTGGGATTCCCTTTCCTCACCGATCTGGCCTCAGAGACTCGCCCTCCATGTCCCCTGATTGGCTCCTTGGGTCACCCAGAGGGGGATAAAAGGGGCAGAACAGCTGACTTGAGAGAGACCAGTTAGGGACCATGAGGAAGGAGTTTCAAAAAGCTGGGCCACTGCGGTGGGAGCAGTTGCTCCAGAAGTTCCTGAAGGAGTGGGACCTGCCAGCAGCAGTTGGACCCTCAGCAGCATGATGTGTGGCCGGCAGGAGAGGCTCCCTGCTGGGCTCCCGGATCCCCCTACAAGAAGCTGCAGCTAGCAGGAGGTTCCCCAGCTCCAGCAAGAAACTGTGCAGTGACCTGAGAGGTTCCCAGCTCTGCTTCCAACTCCACCAGCAAGAGGCAGGGCAGCTTGACATGAGGCAGGGGCTTCTAGAAGGTCAAAATCCCTAGCAGCTTAGAGTAGCATCAGTACTGGTGGCTGAGTGGTAGGTGTTTCTGCCTACTCTGTGGGATAGCTGAGTTCAAATCCCAGCTGGGGTGAATGAAGTAGTAGGGAGAAATTCTTGTTGCAATAGAAAGGGGTCACTGTATGTTTTGTTCCCCCTCACCTTTTCCCCACTCCAGGTACCTATACCCTATATTCCTTGTTATTTGATGTTTTGTATTTTGTGCATTTGATATTTTGCCAACCAGTATTGTTTGTTGTGCTGTTCGTGTTTTATGCTTTGTTAAACCGATCTTTTGTCAACTGGATGAATGTCTACAAATGTAAATGCCTAACCTTTGTTGAATTCTGCCCCCTTGGGGTGTTGTAGCATCCCCTATACCCCCTGGTTTATATGTGTTATGTTCCTACTATTGTTTTTTCTCATTAAAAGGTATCTGGTTAAGTCCCCATTGGTGATCTGGCTCTGCTCTATAGGGGAAGGAGGGTTACCACACCTCCCACAGCATTCATGCATCTGCTCTGATCCCTTCAATTGGAGACAGATGTAACCCAGGCAGTACTCCAAGACGTACCCTGTCTTTTGGAGTCCTCAAGAACTGCCGACTTCCCCTTGCCGGTGACTGAAAAGAGGCCAAAACCTTTTCAATCACTACCATTTCTGGGTTTGGCACATGAGGAGCAAGGGCAGCTAGGCTTAGTTTTTGGCAGAAACCTCAAGCTCAGTTCAGAGCCAGTGTCCACATACCCGTAGGCCAGCTACAGGTTTCTACCAGGCAAATTGCTATTGTTCTGGGAGAAACCAAAAGTGAGATGTTCAAGCTTTTTCTTCCAGTGCAAAAATGGCTGTTCTCAGTGAAAAAAATAACCTGGAAACAACTAGGTTTAAATTGCTCTTGGGGGAGGGTTTCTCTCAGGAAACAAGGTCTGTATACTTTACCCCAGCTTAACTCCCCCTGGAGATGAGGAGGAGTAGAGTGGGGGAAAATTTGCCTGTCTTCCCAAGACTGGGGTCATTTCAGTCTTGAAGTCATAGGGGGCAGCTGCTCCCATATGACCAGAAGAGGAAGGGAGGTGCAACCACTTCTCCCTGCCTCTTTCCTAACCCAGGTAGTCCCTGATTTTGGGAAGAGGTAGAGGGCAATCAACTGATTGCCAGGTTGGGAATGGAATGTCTCGGGGCTGGGACCCTCCCTGGCTGTCTATGGCAGCTGCTGTTTTTCAGCAGATGTTAACTGCCACTTGATAGCCTACCTCTTCTTAGGCAGGATATCAATTAATGGGATCTCTTAAGAGTAGGATAGCCCAGGAAGCAGCCCTCTAGTGCCCTTTGGTTGGAGAGCTTGCCTTTGAAGCCCTCTGGCTTTGGGGCTGGAGGAATGCCTGTACAGTCCAGTTTCTGGGCTGTTTTTTCTACCAGAAGAAATTCCCTGTAGCAGAAATGAATGTCTGTATGCAGCCTAACAATCCAAGCAGTCATGAGACATCAGTGCAAGGGCAATGAGTTCTCTTTGGTGCTGTAATGCTACTGACTTTTGGAATAAGACCATCTCTTCGTGCACAAGTTCCAGGTTTTGGGGATGAAGACTTCCCTTAATAGCTGTCAGCAACTCAGTGCAATTCCTTTGGTTACCACAGCATGTTGGACTGAAAGTCAAACAGACAGCAACAGCTAATCTCCAAACAACCTGTTATATTGAGCTAATTAACACTTGGCCCTAATCCTGTAAAATGGGAAATCTTGTTTGACCAGTGAATTGCATCATTTTTTAAATGGTATGGATGCAAAGAAACAATATTGCACTGAGACTTAAGATGACTGACCTCCTATTTCCCAAGGGTATGTTAGCATTTGAAGTAACTGAAGTGCAGAATGCATTTTTTATTTCTTTAACAGGTTTGTCCCTGGAGCTACCTCAGTGAAAATTATATGAGGTGATTTGACCTTAAGATACTAACCTCTGCTTCAGTCCTGTCCCGTGGGGATTCTGCCTGTTGCCATTTTCCTGGTAGGGTAATTGAGCCAGGAGAACATAGACAGGGCAGACATCCTGTGGCTGGCTTTGGGCATAGATCCCAGCTTTTCCCTTGCTTGGGTTAGCTTACCTCATTTACGTGTTTTGATAGGCAAGGTCCCAAGTTCCTTTTAACTTTTTTCCCCTAACATTTCTTGTACATGGCTCCAGTGTCTGGGCAGAACTCATCTGTCTTCTCTTGTTACATCTGCCAGATTTCTGCTCAGGGATTTCAGTATCCATAAAGAAAATATTTTGAAGGAAGTATACATTTCCTGTAGTATCTGAGTGTCATACAGCCTTTAATGTATTCTTATAACCTCCCTGTAAAAAATGAAATTGTTCTTTTGCCCATTTTATGGATGAGGAACTGAGAGACAAAGAAACAAAAGGAGGATTATTCTGCCCTACTCCGTACCTGTAGGGAGTGAACCAGGAAAGCCAAGGCTGCAACCAAGCTCCACCTGGCTACACGTATCAAGAGCAATAAAAAATCCTTTTTTTAGATATGTGGGGAGTTGGAAGAAAAGCAAGGGTAACATGTGGCACCCACAAGGACAGCCCAGCCTGAAGAAGGAGATCATTAGGAACCTGCAAGCCATGGGGCAGCCAGCAGTACAGCACAGGTAAGCAATAAGCAGGTAAGAAATAAGGGGCCCCTTGGGATTCAGAGATGGGGGGCAGCAAAGGCACCAGGCACAGGGCTCAAGTGCCTATATACTAATGCTAGGAGCATGGGGAACAAATAGGATGAACTAGCACTCCTGCTTGCAGAAAACGCCTATGATTTAGTAGGGCTAACAGAAACCTGATGGGATTCATCCCACGACTGGGCAGTACATATTGAGGATTATAGGCTGCACAGAAAGGACAGGGTGGGGAAGAAAAGGGGAGGGGCTGCGGTCTATATCAATGAGCAATATACTTCAATCCTCATCAAGATGGAATTGAAGGATGAGGAAGTAGAAGGATTGTGGGTTAGGTTACATGGGGGGCAAGGAGAAAGGTATTTGGTGGTAGGGGTCTGCTACAGACCCCCACACCAAGGGGAAGAACTAGATTCAGAGCTCCTGAGGCAGCTCTTGGAGACCATAAAAGCTAAGGAGGTGACAGTCATGGGGGACCTAAACTACCCAAACATCTGGTGGGAGACGCGGACGGCAAAGTCCCACCATTCACACACATTCCTATCCTGCATACAGGACCTCCTCCTGACACAGGAGGTACATGGTCCCACTAGGGGGAATGCCTTACTGGATCTGGTATTGGCAACAGGGGATGACATGGTAGGGGACCTACGGATTGGTAGCCATCTGGGGGACAGTGATCACCTAATAATAGAATTCTTCATAAGACATCGAGTAGGTAAGGTAACTAGCAGGGTGAAAGTGCTAGACTTTAGGAAAGCTGATTTCAATGAACTCAGGCAATTAGTCAAGGACGCACTGCAGAGTAGGAATTTTGAAGTGATGGGAGCCCAAGAAGGGTGGCTGTGCTTTAAGGAAATGATTCTTCGGGCATAGAGGGAGATGATCCCTATGCGAGGAAAAAGATGGAAAGGGGCCAGGAGGCTTCCTTGGCTGACCAGAGAAATCCAGGGCAGCCTAAGGGCCAAAAGGGGAGCACATAAAAAGTGGAAACAGGGAGAGATCA
>JAGPOW010003316.1:66739312-66772531 GCA_030014935.1 Caiman crocodilus
TAGCCTGACCCCCTGCCACAGGCAGGAATGAATGCTGGGTTCACAAGACCCCAGACAGGTGATCATCCAACTTCCTCTTGAATTTGCCCAAGGTAGGGGTAAGGACAACTTCCCTAGGAAGCTGGTTCCAGATTCTGGCCAACCTAACTGTAAAATATTGCCTCCTGATCTCTAACCTAAACCTATTTTCCATCAGTTTATTACCATTGTTCCTTGTCACCCCAGGTGGTGCTGGGGAGAAAAGAGCTCTGCCTATTTGCTGATGATCTCCCCTGATGAGTTTGTAGGCAGCCACCATGTACCCCTTAGCCTCCTCTTGCTGAGGCTGAACAGGTTCAGGTCCCTCAGTCTCTCCTTGTAGGGCCTGTCCTGTTGTCCTCTCACCAAGTGGGTGGCCCTCCTCTGAACCCTCTCCAGGCTGGCCACATCTTTTTTAAAGTGCAGCACCCACTACTGGACACAGTACTCCAATTGCGGCCTGACCAATGTTGCATAAAGGGGGAGTATCACCTCTCTGGACCGGCTTGAGATGCGTCTTTGGATGTATGACAAGGTATGGCTGGCCTTGCTGGCTGTGGTCTGGCATTGATGGCTTGTATTCATCTTGGAGTCAATAATGACTCCAAGATCCCTTTCTGTCTCTGTACTTGCAAAAGGGGAACTCCCCAGCCTGTATGTATGCCTTCTGTATTCCTTCTCCCAAGGTGCAGCACCCTGCATTTATCTACATTGAACCCCATCCCCATTGAACCCCATCTGCCTACTTTTGTAGTCTGTCTAAATCTAGTTGCAGCCTCCCTCTCCCTTCAAGTGTGTCCACTTTGCCCAACATCTTAGTGTCATCAGCAAACTTGGACAATGTGCTTTCAAACCCCTCATCCAAGTCACTGATGAAGATGTTAAACAGTGTGGGCCCGAGGACCGAGCCTTGGAGGACCCTACTGCTCACATCTGGCCAGGCTGAGTACAACCCATCCACCACTACTCTCTGGTTGTGCCCCATTAGCCACTTTTTTACCCATCCAACTGTGTAAGCATCAGTGCCACAGTCGCTTAATTTATTTATGAGAATGGGGTGAGAGATAGTGTCAAAAGCCTTCTTAAAGTCTAGAAAGGCTATGTCCATGGCAATACCATCATCCAAGGATTTAGTTACCTTGTCATAAAAAACAATCAGGTTGGTCCAGGACCTGCCTTTGATGAACCCATGCTGATTGCCCCTGAGCATGATCTCCCCTGCTGGCCCCCCACAGATGTGCTCCTTGATGATCCTCTCCAAGATCTTCCTGAGGACCGAGGTGAGGCTTATGGGCCTATAGTTACTTGGGTCCTCCTTCCTCCCTTTCTTAAAAATGGGGACCACATTAGCAAGTTTCCAATCCCCCGGCACCTGGCCAGGTGACCATGAATGCTCATACAGCCGGGCCAAGGGCTCCAAAATGATCTCTAACTATAGCTGTACTTACCCAAGGCCTGATAGAGCCATCCCTGAGATTGTCCCTGCCTCTGGTAGGAGGGATATCCTGGTCCCTGTTCAAGAAAACAGAGGCAAAGTAACTGTTAAAAATATCAGCTTTCTCATCTGGCATAGCCACGAGATTACCAGTTGTGTCTTGAAGGGGCCCTACATTGCCTGGTGCCCTTTTCTTGCTCCCAATGTACTTGAAAAAAGGACTTTTTGTTGTCCTTAATGCTGGATGCTAGCCCAAGTTCTATCTCTGCCTTGGCCTTCCCAATAGCCCTCCTACACTCCCAGGCTGAGGAGGAGTACTCCTCCTTGGTGATAGCCCCTCCCTTCCACTGGTTGTACGCCTCCCTTTTAGTCCTTAGGCATTCCTGAATGCCCTTGATGAGCCAAGGGGGTTTCTGAGCATTCTTACCCCCCTTGCTTCTCTCAAGAACTGTTACCCTTTGGGCCTGGAGGATCGCCCCCTTAAGGTACGACTATCCCTCATGGACTCCCATCTCCTCTACCTTCTGGGCCTTCAGTGCCTCCCCCACTAATCTCCGAAGGTCATTGAAGTTGGCCCTTCTGAAGTCAAGGGCTTTAGTCTTACTACAAGCCCTTGACACCCTGTGTTGGATAGTGCAATCCAGCAGGTGATGATTACTATTGCCCAGGTGGTCAAGGACCTGTAGTCCCCTCACCAGGTGATCCCCTGTGGCCAGGACCAGGTCCAGTAAGGCATTACCCCTAGTGGGGCTGTGTACTTCCTGGATAAGGTGAAGGTCCTGTAATTCAGCCAGGAACCTATGGGAGCGGTCAGACCTGGCTGTCTGCTCCTCCCAGCAAATGTTTGGGTAGTTTAGGTCACCCATGACAATGACATCCCTTGACCTAACTACCTCCATAAGATGACTGGAGAAGTCCCGGTCTAGCTCTTCCCTGGTTGGGTGGTCTGTAGTAGACACCTACAGTAAGGTCCCTTTCACCATGCCCCCTTGTAGTTTGACCCACAGTGTCTCTGCCCGACTCTCCTCTAATCTGAAGCTAATCCTTGATGATGTGAGTTGCTCTTTGACATAGAGTACAACTTCCCCCCCATCCTCCGCCTTTCATCTGTCCTGTCCCTTCTGTATAGGATGTATCCCTGAATGCCCACCGCTCAGTCATGTGTAGGGGCCCACCAGGTTTCTGAGAGCCCTACTAAGTCTGGATTCTTACTCGCAGTCAGGAGGCACAGTTCCTTCTGCCTGCTCCCCATACTACAAGCATTGGTGTAGAGGTACTTGAGGCCTCCTGAGGGTGCATGTGTCTCCCCCTTACTCCCAGGACTATTATGGTCCCCTATTCCCAGGACGTTGTTGCTTACTTGGGCATCCCTTCCTCTTGTCACCCTACATGCTGGCGAAGCATCCTCTCCACTTGGAGTGGCCCCTTCCCTTGGTGAAGCTAGTTTAAAGCCTGCTGTATGAAATCAGCCAACCTAGAAGAAAAAATATGTTTGCTTTAAGAGGACAGATGAAGCACATCCCACCCCAGCATGCCCTCTGTACAGAAATATAGGTGGTTGTCAAAAAATCCAGAAGCCTGCCTCATGGCACCATCTCTGAAGCCTCCAGTTAACTACATCAATGCAGGCCTCATGACACCTACCCTATCCACTTACTGGGAGAATGGAGGAATATACCACCTGAGCTCCCATCTTCTTGAGTTGGTGTCCCAAGGCCTTGTAGTCTTTCATGATGTTGTTCGGCTAGCCCTTGGATGCATCATTTGTCCCCACATGGACCACAACCAGTGGGTAGTACTCAGAGGGGTTGATGATTTTCGGGATGGTCTCCGTGATGTCTCGAATCCTTGCTCTGGGCATACAGCAGAACTGCCATGACAAGGGCTCAGAGCAATAGATTGAATCATCGGTTCCTTTCAGGATGGTGTTCCCAATGACCAGAAATTTACATTTCCTCCTCCTTGGGGTCTGCCTCTTCTCAGCCCGTGTTGTAGGTCAAGCAGTATCAATGACTCTGGAGATCTGCTCTTCTGCCTTCTCCTCCAGGAGAGCCAGGGCCGCATACCTGTTCCCAAGGGGTGTCTGCGAGCAGGCACAGCAATCGTATGAGCTGCCCTGGCTTTGACAAGAACTTGTTGCCACCAATTAGTTGGACATTTTGCACGTGAGGTCTCTCCAGTGGATTCCTGGCCCTGCAGAGAACAGAAATACAAATCAATTTCATTCTCCACCACCCGGATTCCCCACAACATGCTCACCTCGGCCTGGAGCTCTGTCACCTGTCCCTCCAGAGCCTGAAGACGCTCACAAGAGGGGCAAGCGGGGCAGTCACCAGACCTCAGCCCCACCCCCATGGATCCCACCCAGATGCCCCCACAGATCAGGGGCTTTTCTTTGCTTTCATTCATTTTTTCCCCTCAAATTTCATCTTAACACACAGACTCTCTAGGCAGGGCTTCAGCAGTAAGGTACTAAAGGAAACTGGAATAATTTTTGTTTCTTTTTAAAATACTGTATCTTTACTTAAATTGGTGCATTTTTGGATCTGAACTGTGTTGTCTGCTCATCATATGACATGGTTATACCCTGTTCTTAAAGAACTGTACAGGGGAATAAAACCCTGCTATATTCATTATGCAGCTGCCTAAGACTTACTCTAATTGTAGCTTGGGCACGTGCGGATGGCGGGATGAAGCAGAGGCTGCATATCTAATTCCTTGCATTCACACATGCCATAGCCTCTGCTTAGTTAAGAAATGGGCCAAGGAAACACATAGAGAAATATTTGCACTGAAATGGGAGGTAAGAGGACAGTCACTCCATATGCCTTTGCCTGAAGTGACATACCAGTCCCAGTGGTTCAAACTCATACCTAATTAGACTTTAAACCAAGGGGAGCAAAATATGGCCCACAGTAGGTCTTTGTCTGGCTTGCAGTGGGTCTCTTGGTCCTGTTTGGGCCAAGCACAGCCCAGCCATGGTGCATCCTGCCACCACCTGGGCACACAATGGGGCTAGGGTGGCTCCACAGCTAGACTGCCTTTCTAGGCAGCTCAGGTGGTGGCTTCTTCTTTCAGCTGCCACCCCTGCTGGTCCCAGTCCCACAGTACTGGTGGGGACTTGCACTGCACAGCCCCAATCCCCCATACCCTGTGCCTGCTTCACGCTCATTTGTCCAGGCTCAGAAGCAGTGGCATGGAACAGAAGCTGTTGCTCAGTGCAGGGAAAAAGTAACCTCTTCCCCCTCACCACTGACAGGCTATTCCTGCTGCAGCTGCCTGGGCTGTCCTGCATCTGCTCTGCTCTGCCACCACTATCCCACTGGGAAGCCCAGAGATGGTGGTGATGGCAGTGGAAATGCAGAGCAGTCTGGTGTGGCAGAGGCTCTGGATGACTGCAGCAGGAATGGTCTGCCAGTGGTGAGGGGAGGACCTGCTATTCCCCTGCACTGAGCTACAGCTTCTGTCCTGCACAGCTGCTGCTGAGCCTGGGTGGGTGAGTCCAGAGCAGGTGCAGAGAATGCAGGGTCAGGGCTGTGCAGCACAGGTCCTCACTGGTACTGTGGAGCTGGGACCAGCAGGGATGGCAGCTGGAAGAAGTTACTACCACCTGGGTTTCCTAGAAAGGCAGTCTAGCTCTGGAGCTGTCACAGCCCTGCTGTGTGCCCAGGGGGAAGCAGGATGTGCTGCGGGCAGGCAGTGCAGAACAGGTGTGGCACAGGCTGGGTTGGGGCTGTGTCCAGGTTCCAGCTGACCTCCTCCAGTGGGTGTGGGTCCAGAGCTGGCATGGGGATGGGCTAGCACTGTGCACTGCTGGCAGTAGTGGGCAGGCATCGCAGGGTGCATGGGCTCTGGGCTGTTGTGGGATGGGGGTAGGTGCTGACTGGCTCAGGGGCATGCAGCACTACACCAACAAACCCTCCCCCCGCAAACTTCACAACCACATTCTCCCCCACACACAATCACACACCCAACAAGCACCCACACATACCTCCCCCCATAAACCCCACAAACATCCCCCCCAAACACCCATACACTCCTGGGGGAAGCCTTGCTCACTGCTATGTGCACACACCCAACTGCACCCACCCCATATCCACATCCCCCGGCCACATGCTCTCCAGCTACTCTCTCCCTTCGCACAACTCACAGCCTCCTACAAGCTTCATAACCACTCATACACCCACACAACCCCACAAATGCCCCATGCACATCCACATACACCCCACACCCTCTTCATATCCCCACATACACACACATCCACTCACTCACACCCATAGCCCCCACAAACCTCATATGCGCCCACCCAGACCCCACCCACTCATCAACCCCCTGCAATATACAAGAGTAAGTGTACATTTTAAGCTATTATGCAATCAGCTCTATATGTACCACACAAACACACACAAATCAGGACAATTTTTTTTTTAATAAAATGAAAAAATGTTATTTTCAATGTTTTATTTTTTGTATATAATTTGGTTTCTTTTTCTGGTTCCAAGATGGCAAATCCCCTTCTCAAAAGGAGTACTTTTGGGGGCAAGGGGAAGGACCCCTGGTGGGGACCCCTGGTTGGGTATGTGATTGTGTAAAAGGGCTAGGGGGCAGGATTTCCAGTCCCAAGATGGTGACCGGGAGCAGGACACCTATCAAGGGATGGGACTACCCTTGAGGCCCTTGACAGCTCATCAAAACTCATTAAGCAGCCGTCTAGCCAAAATAATTGCCCATGCCTGCTGTAAAACTTTCAGGGCAGAGCCCCTATTTCCTGTCTTATCCAGGAATCAATATGCTGCTGCTTTATTGAACATAAACATCCAACTCTTAGGAGTATTTCTGAACCCACCTTCTGAATCTCTTGGAGTTGTTTAATTTTTAAAGTAACATACTTGTTTATACAGCGCACTAAGTCCCAGAAATTACCCTCATAGGGCATTTGTACACATTTGCACAGCAGTGCATGCATTTGTATAAACAGTGCAATGTGCATCAGCACTGAGAAAATGGTGGCAGCACACTTTTGAACTAAACTACACCAAAGGTGTTTTAGTTTAAAAGCATGCTGCCACCATTTTCTCAGTACTGATGTGCATTTCACCATTTATACAAATACATATGATGCCGCTCTGGGCACGTCAGCTCACATGCAGAGCAGGCTCAATTAATTGAGTCTACTCTCATGCGCTGGATTTCCGGAGTGCTAGAGCAGACACATATATGTGTATAAATGCTGATAGCATCCTGTGTTCCATTGTTTAATGTCCATCGCTGACTCCAGATCAAATATGATCATCTGAGAGGGAAAGAGAAGTGTTTTGCAACCCCAAAGTCATCTTGAGATTAAAGACTATTTGGATTCTTTGCTGCTTCATCATCATCATCCTGTAAGTTGCATCTGGTATTCATTTCCAACCATGAGAAAGTATTGAATCAAAATCATCACAGATCCTGTTAGTGAATTTATATCACTGACAGTGGCTTATTGTATTTAAATTATGCCCTCAGTCATATCAGTGTAATGCCAGTGACAGCAGCAAGAATAGGAGACAATTGATTTGCCCCCCCACAAAAATCTGCTTTTTCAAAATGATTTTTTTACAGAGAATTTTTTCCCATCAAAGAACTAATTGTCTCTTCTCCAGGCCTAAGAGAACTAGAATCTTAAGTTCTTACATTTAAAATAAAATACATTTAAATTTAAAATAAGAACATTTCTGAGGTTCTTATAAAACCTTGTGAAGTTTCCATACTGGCCCTTTCTGCCTTCAAGGGCTGTTCTACAGCTATGCCTTTATAATGAACAGAATGGCCTATTTTTTATGTGGCTTTTGCTGGTTCTGCATGCATACCTGGGACTCTGCAAATAGACCACCATTTGCTGATCAGAAAATGCCACTAAGCTGGCAGCCATAGTGATACATGTGCTTTAGCTATGGCCTTCTGAATGAATTGATGCATGCTTGCATATGTATGTGCTTGTGTGCACATGCATGCATGTATGTGTTTTAGAACAGGCCTGAGTGTACAAGAAAATAACTCTGTTATTTTACAAAAGTGACCCTGAAATTATCTGGTGGACCAATGCAAAAAATCCAGTTTTCTGAGTCTTACATTGCCTGTTTTTTCTTAGTTGAATCTGATTGCTTATATTTCTGATTGTACATGTATGGCAGGCTTTTTACCTAATACATATATTTTCTAAACATGGTGTGCAGCATAGGTTGTAATTTGAGGCAGAAGAGGGCGCCTTGTACTCTTCTTTTGAAGCCTAGGGAGGGTTTAGCTCACAATAGCCGGAAGAGGGCTTTTTCTTTGTTTCCTCATAGTAAGGGCACAACATTCCTTTATTTGCTAATAAAGGATTTCCTGCAAACATGTCCCTGCATGCTAAAGAATGAGTAAGGGTTTTCTTGGTTTCTCTACAGAAATCCATATTTAGGTGCCTGCAACTAGATCCAATTATGGAACATTATCACATGTTAAGACTTGTTCTTGACAGAGAAAAAAAAATACCATGGAAGTTTACACAAGGTGGGATCCATTTTAAAGCAAAAATAATGTTGCCTATAACCCAAGTCTTGTAGTTCCAAGTTTCTGATGCTGAAGGGTTTCAGTGATAAAAATGTAACCTATGTGACATGAAAGCAAATGAAAACTTAAACTGAAGGACATGACCGCTGGTAAGAGAAGTGTCTAGTAATAAGAGGTTATTAGGAACACAATGCATACATACAATCTATGAACAAACAGATATTTGTGCATATTTGTTTGTACCCACACACGCGCAGAGCAGCAAAAGTGCATAAACAGGCACGGAGAGAAGCATAAGTCACTGGGGAGGAGAAAAATGACAGAAATCCATAAAACAAAAGAGATTGATTTTTAAAATGCTTTCCTGGAAAGCATGGTCTGCTTTTTATATGTTGCTAATTTGTGAGATGCTCACAAAAGCAGCAGACATGAACATATTTTATGATACAGAGAGTGCACACCCACTGAAAAGATCTATCCAGCATTGCTAGTCAGTTTTTCAGATGGTGTATGTCATGTACGTCAGTTTGTTCTAGAATCAGCATCTCGCCTGCTACCACCACATGGAGTGCTATATCGCCAAATAAGGTAGCAAGTTCCTGCCTGTTGTCATAAGCAGTCATGGTTGGGTTATATGTCAGCGAGCCAAAGAACAGAAAACCACAAACTTCTTGCAAGCTATCTTCCTTTTGCCTGCAAAGGAATGAGATTGCACTGTGACTCAGTAATCAGGAAGCCAAGAAAATAGAATGTTTAAATTTAAATTCCTTTGGCTTTTTAGGGGTTTGGGCCAATGATATAAATACAAGCAAATATTCTACATGTCGTTGCTTAGGAGGACGGAAAAAGCCCAGACATTTACAACTTTTTTCCCCCATTAAAGAAAAAGAAAAGTCCTACTGAAATCATATTTGTTAAAAAGCATGGCCAAATATTACAATGCATCTCCCTCTGCAACTCAAGCTACAATATGAAATAGCTTCATTTTTAGATGGATTCAAAAACCCTCTGATTATCTGAAACTTGAAAATTTTTTAGCAGGGGAACCACACAGCAAGGCTGGGGCTTATTTCCAGTTTAGTTGTCCTTAATGCTAAAGAGACAAGTGGAAAGATTACGGCACTTGTTGGCACCTATTAATCAGGAAATTGTTCAATACCAAGGAACACTTGCCTAAAATGTCATTGTCAGTACTGTGTAAGATTAGAATTCAGTTAAGTGATTAAAGACTCCTTCAGCTATTGCAAAGTAGTCAAGAGTATGGCTTGGTATAAAGTTTAACAAGTCTTTTTCAACAATTCCTCATACTAACATTTCCAGTTGGATTATATCTATGCAGGATGAGAGGGGTAATTAGCCATGTTAGTCTGAAGGCAGGATAGCATGGCATCTTCTAGGCCAGTGGTTTTCAACCTTTTAGAATCAAGGCATCCCTTGTTAGGTACAAGGGACCCCTAGACAAATGCCAGCTCTTAGTTGTCACTCATTTTTTGACAGTGGAAAAATATTAAAGCAATGTTTCTATTGCAGCATACACAGAAAAACCACAACATAGAGATTTTTTTTTTAACACCATGGATTTTTATTTGAAATTGTTGGGTTTATCTTGTGTTTGCATACCTACCAGTGCTAATCCTATGTAGCACCCTGCAGAACTCCAAATAATTTCAAGGCACCCTGGTTGAGAATCACTGCTCCAGACTAACTCATTCAGAGGCATGAGCTTTGGTAGGCTACATCCAGCAGCTGGTACCCTATAACGTATCCTACAAAAGCTCAGGTGTCTCTGAACAAGTTAGTCTTGGACAAGGCTGTCCAACTGATGACCTGTAATGGGTTAATTTCCAGCTCTTTGGATCCCACCCAGCTGCCACCATCCTCCATATCTCTGGTTGCAGGAGCAGCAACTGTGGCCTTTGGCCTTTCCCTCCAATCTCCACGTTCTGCTTCCCGTCCCTGCCAAGGGGCTGGGACAGTACAGGGTAGTGCAGCTCACAGATCCTGGGGTGCCCGTGCAATGGGGAAGCCCACAGTTGGGGAGCTGAAGGTGAGGCTGGGGTGCCCATGTGCCATGGTGCAGTGGGGTGGCAACTGCGTGCCATGGTACAGCAGGGGAGTACATGCATGGTGTGGTCAGTGGAGGAGGGGAGGGAGTGCAGCCTCTTGGGGCATGTGGTCCCTGACTGTTTAAAAGTTGGTGCAGAAGGTGCCACGCCAACTTAGGTTCTGCCTAGAGAGGACAAGTCAGTGCTGAGCAGAGATAACTGACTTAGCTCTGAATAAGTATTGGCACATTAGCATGGCACTCCATCCATGCCAAATAGCCCTTTGGAGAATAGGCTTAGCAGGGCTAATTAGTCTGGTCAGAGAGACACTAATGTAGCGATATTGCTTCTGGTACTACAACTAGCTTTGAAAAAGCTAGCTTGCCTATCTCTGCCAACACTGCTTTGGGCCAGGCAGGCATATCCTCAATTGATTGTGAAATATAAATCAGAAGTTTCTTAGTGAAAATTGTAAAATGGAACATACTACCTGAGCAGAGTCTGTCAGCAAAAGAATATAGGACCCACAAATAAACACATTTTTCTTTTGTGTGCTCACTGCCCTTTAAGGACTTCCTCTTCCTCAGCTCTTCCATCACCATGGGCTACAAATACTGCAGTACTCTGTTGTAGATCATACTCTTATCCCCATTTCACTACTGGTGAATACAAATACCAAGAAATCAACCCCCGCTCCTTTCTCCCACCCCCACATTACAGGTATTGCACAATTAACTGGTTAATTGTAGAATTACATTGAGATCAGTTGCATGTGCAAAGTAGCTATCACATGATAAATAAGCTTCTACCAGCTATAAAGTTAGACCTAAAAAATGAGTACTAACTTTATAGCTGGTTGCTATTGAGTTTTAATTTGTACATGTGGAAGGGTCTCCCCTGCAGCTGGAAGCCCTGTCAGCTGATAGCATTCCCAAGCACAGGGGTGCTCCATGCCTAGTGTAAATCCCTGAGCCCGAGGGATCATGACTGGTGTGATTCCCCAAGACTTGTCGGGGTGCATGAAATCACCAAACCTACACAGAGGTCTTGGTCCCAGACATACCACACACCCAACCAGGACCAAGAGACCCTACACCTGACTGGGCTCTGGATCCTAGCTGTGCCTCATATGCAGCTAGGATCCAGAGCCCTGTCAGGTGCAAGAATCTTGATCCTGGCTGCATGTGGCCCCTATGACTGGAAGTCCTTCTTCAGCAAAGGGGGCTCCCAACTGTGGGAGCCTGCTTCTTACCAATGTAGAAGCATTACTGGCTGCCCTACCCAGCCAGTAAGGCACTCTTGGATCTAATGCACAATCCCACAGTTGGGCCTCCTGCCATGTAGGTGTGGCACAGCAGAAGGCATGTTTTTGTGCATCATGCATTAGATCCAAGAGTGCCTTCACCTGCATGCATAAAGGGGGCCTAAGTGACTTGTCAACAGTCATGCCAAAAGCCTGTAGTACGGCAGGAGATGACATGGAGTTCCAGGCACTATTTCTTTCCCCACTTCTATTCCCAATATTTGTCCAATATCTTTATTTTTCTATCCTTTGTCCCTTTGCTTCTCATTTGGAACAGCTAATTTCTTTCCTTTGCCTTTACCCTTTAATTTCTCTCACCCTGTTAAGTATTAAGTTCTTGGGGCACAGTCTGTATGAAACACAGTAGTTCAGATAAGGGTTTAATCCTGCAAACCGTTACCCATTCAAACAGTTCTTCTTATCTCACAAGGTCAATTTATATGAGTTGGTCATTGTGGTGCCATGCTTGAAACGTGTATCGCATTGGTTCATGGGGCATTCAGCTCATGACAATAGAGTTTTGCATTTTAAAGACAGACTAATTCCAGAGCAGGAAGTGTTGCAGAAGAACGCTGACCCTATAACCATTTTATCTGAGGGCCACTTCTGAAGCATCTGTTCATTTTAACATTGGCTGCTAGAGAAGACAAAGCAAATGGCTTGAAATAAATGTGCTCTAGTGGGGAAATAACTGATCGATACAGCTGCTAATTTAGGGAACCTTAATAAACCTTTTTTTTTCAGCCACAACAAGCTTTGTCATTGTCAACATCTTCCATGCCTGTTTGATGAATTCCCCATTTTAGGAAAGTAGCTTATAGCTCATAAATACTTGGGTGTGTCAGACTGTAATGGATCCCTTAGGAATAGTGTAGTGTTTGTTCAGTGGCTGAACATATCCCTCCTAAGATCCCCCCTCTCCAGCATAGAAAATGGATTTTAATGGTCACAAACAGATGGCGTTCATGAAAGGGGAAAAAAATCTGATTATATTCTCCGCCCTGTCTGACAAGAGCTATAATTGGTTATATTTAAAGCTTTATTCTATTAGAAACTGAAATATAGCCCCAAGCAGTGCTAGTACAATGAAAAAAAATGTAGCACTTATCACAAGTGAAACATTAGTACCCAGCGTTTAGTGGTTCAGGTCAGCTTAGGTAAAGAACCTATAGGTTCAGATTGGGGCAAAGCAAATATACCCTTTTCAGCAAAAAGTTTATTTAACCAAAAAAAAGTGTAGTTTTGATCAACATAAATCCAATTTTAAATTAGTTCAAATAAACAAAGGAATGACAAAAAAAATTCAGATAGTCACAAAGGTTCATTTTGACATTTCCAAAAGAAGATGTTTGGATTTTTGCCTATGTTCATAATATAACTTTGGTACTTTAGGAGGAAGCAGTATCTTCCCTCACACTGCATGGTTTAGCATTTACAATGGAGATGTGGATTCAAGTCCACAAGAAAATGCCCAGAAAGAAGAAGACTTAAGCTAAATTCTCTCCACATCCAAAGAGAGCTCAGACTGATATAGCCTACCTCACAAGAGAGTCCCACAGCCATCTGGGGATTATTCAGGCCTCTAGCTAAAGCCACAGCAGGAAGAAAGAATGTGGGCTCCATTCCTGGTGTCAGGCGTCTTTGTGGAGCTAGCTCTGTATCAGTCAGTGGGTGTTGATAGTTCTCTGCGCATTGTAGAGGCCCTTGTTCAGATGCTTTGAGCCAGAAGAAACTCGCAGGCTGGGACAGAAGTTACAAATAAACTGGTTTCAGTGATCAGAAACTGGTTTAAACCTGTATCAGAACATAAATTCAGTTCACATAGCGCCCCCCCCCTGGATCCCAGCATACTCTGCAGCCCTGGTCTGGGCTATGCTGTCTGCTCTAGACAGCAGGGCTGGCCCTAACCCTCTGCTCTCTAGCAAGAGCAGGTGTGGGTATTTGGCCAGATACCAGCCTGGCATGACCTCCTGAGATGAAGGGGACAGAGAGGGATTTTATTCTCCCCTCCCTCCCCTCTTCACCTGGGAGACCCCAGATGGGCCTGTCCGGTTGGGGTGCAGTAGCCCCTGTCAGGATTTCCCCTCCTCCCCACTCCAGTGGAAGGGATGGGGGTATAGACAAATGCCAGCCCCTGTCTCCCCTCTCCCCCTGAGACAATGCACCAGGGTCCCTGCTCCCTTGCTGCTTCAGCAGCAGAGGTGTGGCCAGATGCTGGCCTGGAATGGCCCCCTGAGGTGAAGGAGGCAGGAATTTCTCTCTCCTTCCCCTCTCTTCCCCTCCTTCCCTAAAGGACTCCAACCTGGGGTCTGCTGACCAGGTGGAGCAGACCCTGTCAGGGTCCTTCCCCTCTTGCTGCTCCAGCAGCAGGGGTATGGCCAGATGCTGCCTTGACATGCCCCCCTAAGGTCAAGGGGGCAGGGAGGGGGCTTATTCCCCACTCTGTTCCCTCTCCCAGCCAGGGTCTGCCAGCCCCAGCTGCTGCCTCTACCACTCAGCTGTGGCCAGGCAGACCCTGCTGGGGTTCCCTGGAGGGAGAGGGGTGGGATAAACCCCCTCCCTGCCCCCTTCACCTTAGGTGGCCATGCTGGCCTTTGGGCATGCTGTGCCCAAAGGACAGTGGTGGGGGAGTGACCCTGACAGGCAGACCCTGGCTGGGGCCCCAAGGGGAGAGGGAAGGGAGAGAGGAACGAATGCCCTTCTTGCCCCTTTTGCCTTAGGGCATCATACCAGGCTGGCACCTAGACTAACCTGCAAAGATTGAATCAATTCAGGCTTGGGCTTTGTGAATGTCTGTACTGATCCCCAGTGAATGGCTCACAAACCCTGACATCAGGTGAAAGCTTTGCCACACCAAGAACTTCTGGATTGGTCTGTTGACCTCTAGGTTAAAAAAAGGCAGGTTTGCTTTAACCTTACATTGCTCCTGTGCTGATCTCTATCTGGTGTGCAGAAGGTTTTGACATTGGTTCATTGGATCGCAGCTCCATTGGGTGGCAGTCAGTTTTCCATTCTAGTCCATGTCATCTACAATAATTGTGAGCTGTTTCCTTTGTGTGAGGGGAAAGTGAGAGGAAGGGTATAATTAAGCTGCTGGAATGATTGCTTCAGCTAACATATAGTGCTGGCTACTGGTCAGAGGCACAGGGAAACTGAAATGTCTTTTAGGTTTGTAGGTTGGAGGTGGAGGAAGTTACAAGGATGTGGAGGAAACTGATAATGGGGAGACAATTTGGATGGCATGTGGGAATATAAAAGGAAAACTGTTATGCACATCCCATATCAGTTCTTTAGGAGATACTGTACTTTCAGACGTAATTGGTTGTTAATTCTACTCCTGGTTGGAAAATGAAGCAGAAGTGTTTAATTAATTAAGCCAGACAGCAATTTCACTAGGTGAGTGTAAGAGCTGTGGGCCTGCTAGTTTGTAAGGGAGGAAAGAGACTGGGACTGGGACTTACTAAATTCCTCTTGGGAACTGATAGACAAAAGACCAATATTAGTTTTTTTGGCCTTAATCCAAAACCCATTCACATTGACTTTGGTAAGTTTTAGAAAAGGACCCTTGACCCTCTGTTTCTATGCAAATCTATCCTAAACACCACTGCAAATCAGTTACTTACATTTCGGCTATATGCAAAATGCAAGCACTAGTATTTTAAACAAATTTTAGGGTATATTTATGTTTATGGTAAATCACACCATATTTGAAAATTTCCTTAAAGCTCCAGCTTCTGAAATCACATGAATATAAATTTCTCATCATTAATTTAAAAAAAAAGATTTTTAACTCTCATTGTTGAAGATAAGAGGCATGGAAACATCAATGTATAAACACCAAAAGGAAAATAAAAAAGGCCCAATATTTTTTTCTTTTTGAATCTCATGATTTTTAAGTCATCCCTATGTTTTTTTGAACCCTTGGGTTTGTGTTGAGGGTGTATGGGCAACTTTCTCAGTCTTCCTCAGATGGGGAAAGAGGTATTGAGACTGAGGAATAAAAAATACAACAGGGCTTCTTTCACTCCTTTTCACAGTGGATAGGCATGACTGTCAGTTCTGAGACAGAAGCCTGTCTCCTGGAGTTTCAAGCCCTGTGGGCAATTACTGAATGGACATGATGCCTGGGAGAACACTATGTGTTGGGAAACAATTGTGATGCTGGTTTGTATGATCTGGACAGCTGCCTGCTCTAGACAGGACTGAGACAACCAACTTATTTCACCAAATGCCCATCAGATGGTAATAACTTTTAGTCTCAGCCAATTGAAAATGGATTGAAACCAGTGACCTAGAGGTGAAAGGGGCCATATCCCATTCCAAGGCCCTGAGTCACTCAGTCTCCTATTACAATGGTGTTTCTGTGCTGCTCTGGCTACACTTCTGTTTTCTCATTTTCTATCACTTCCAATATGCTATAGTTAAAAAAAGAAAAAGAGGAAATAAGTTGTTGTTTTTCTCATTCTCTATTCCTCTCCCGCTTATTTTACTGTGCACTGTACTGAACTGTAGCATACAATTCCCTGACTTGGACTTTATTTACTAATTAAAAATATCACTTTATTTTGTTTTTCTTTAGTTAAAGTGTGGATCTGCTTGTGCTTTTATTAAGGTCAGAAGGGTTGTCATTAATCAGGCTGACATCCTGCAGTACAAGCCATTGGACTTCCTTGAATTAATTCCTCCTTCAAATCCAATAGCAGTTAATGAATTGGAGCTACTGTATGTAACACGCTACTCTGGTTTGTCAGATTGTGTATCTCTATAGGGTCACAACTCGGAGACTAAACAGGTTACAGGGGTTCCCCCTTAGCTTGAATAGTAGAAGCCTGGTATTCTTGTAGAAGCCAATGAGAAACCTCTATGGAATCTGTGTGAACACAGAACTCCAGTTCATTATGCATGTACAAGAGCTAATTAATTTGCTGTGTCATTGTTTTATTACAGAAGCTGTAAATTATCCCATGCTAAGGATAGACACCACGTGCTGTGTCAATACAGGGTAGTCTTGTTATGAAAAATCTGTGGCACTAGGAAAACAAAACTAATTAAGTATCTTCCAAATAATGTAAGTTTGTTTCTTAACAAAAGAGATACTAGGAAATACAGAATTAGGCTGCCTCTAGTCACCTCACTTTATTCTGTTGTGCAATTATGCCCCACATCATTCTGTTTTCAGATGCTGCAAGTCATTTGCCAGAAATACACAAGGTTATCGCTATGGATGCATCTACACTAGGCCTGTGCAAAGCGGCTCGTATTCGCTTTGGACTCACAATGGCCAATTCGGGGAGCAGTGATTTGATTCAGTGATTTGAATCACTGTCCCGAATCGATTTGGCTGAATCTGATTCAGAGATTCGGCTGCTGCTGAATTTCTGAATCACCCAGGCCCATCCCCTGCCTGCTTTCCCAGCCTGGCAATGACTGCTGCACCCAGCTGAACTCTCAGCACTTTAACAAAAAAAGCCTGCACTCACTGGGTGCTGCTGGGTGGGAGGAGGCAATCTCCACTACCCCCTACTGCCCCACATTGTGTGGGGGGCTCTGAATGAGCCCCCCCCCAACCCCTGCCCACTCTTCCAGCCCCCCATGGCTGCCCCGCCTACCCTACCTCCAGCCCTTTAAGGAAAAAAAAAACCCAAACCCCCACACTCACTGGTTCCTGCCCAGCGGGCAGGGGTGATCCCTGCTGTTGCCCACTTCTCCACGCCATGCAGGGGCTCATGTAAAGCCCTGAGACCATTGCAGGAGCTGATGAGTTGTGGGGGTTTGGGTTTGTTTGTTTTTTTCTAAACAACTGGAGCTAGGGTAGGCAGGGCAGCCATGTGGGGGGGAGGGCTGGGGGAATTGCGGGGTTCATGCAGAGCCCCTCATGCAGTGTGGGGCAGTGGGGATGACCCCCCTGCTGGGCAGCACTCTGTGAGTGGGGGTTTTGTTTTAAAGCTCTAGGAGCTGGGTTGAGTGGGGAAGAATGGGGGGAGGTGGAGGACTGGGCGGGGGTTGGGGGGGGCTGGCAGAGCAGGTAGAGGATGACTGCCTGGAAGGGGTCCCCCATGGTTTCCTTCCCCCTCCTCCAGCCTCCCTTCCCCTGCCTCCTACTTACGAGCTCCAAGTTTGGCTCCAGCTCCCTGCTGCAGAGGGTGGGGACTGCCCAAATCATCGAAGTTCTCCGAATCTTTTCTGAATCAATTCAGAGAGCTTTGAATTGATTCAAACCTTGTTATTGGTCCCCTGATTTGATTCAGATTTGGAGATTTGGCCACCGAATCAGGCTGACTCTCCTCTGAATTGAATCAGCACTTGAAACTTCACATAGCCCTAATCTACACGTGAATATGAATGTGCAGCAATAAACTCGGGTGCATATTGTGCTAGCATTTATTGTTTCTAGGTGTCATGTGCACCTGAGGCTGCAGCATGTTGAGCTGGATTGGAGCAGTCCCAGCTGCCAGAGGGCCTGGCGGGGGGAGGGTCAGCCTTGTGGCTGGGCACAAGTGTGCTCCAGTCCAGCACTAGCCAGCAGGCAGCCCCGGCACTGAAGTGTCCTCATGCCCTAACCAGCCTTGTCAGCATCTACACATGTACTGATGTGCACAAAAGAACTCTGTTGTAGGCTGCTGTGTTTACAAGTACTAGCATATGGTGAAGTTTACAAGTACTAACTTGTGGCACAGTCAATTAGTTTACTGTAGTTTAATAGAGCTGCATGTGTAGATGCTGAGACTTTACCATGGAGATAAGTAAGCAACTCCACAGTAAACATTTCATGTAGACGTGCCCTATGTCTCTCAAGCATACTTGTTCTGGTAGGTTGAAAAAGGTCATTGAACTATTAGGTTCTGTTAAATATGGCAAAATCTGCAAGCTTCTTCCGCTACAGTATTTTGCAGAAGAGGACATGAGTCCTACTTTGAGACTTGTGTCCTATTAGTTAATGGCTTTTTGCTGAGATATTGGGTTCCCTTTCCCAGGAGAGGACAACTAAATGTTTAAGAGTTGGATACCAGAGTAACCACGAAGGAACCCTGATCACAAATGAGACCTTGGGTGCTACTGCAACACAGATAATAAAAATTAAATAAAATAACAAATAGAAAATCTCAACAAATCTATTTGAACACTGGTGAGTTTGCTTTGAGAATAGGAACAATATACATGGCACAGTTTGTAACACATGCTCATTGTTATGATTTAATTACACCTATGGGAGAACTGGTCTCTTTCATGAGAGTCAGAAGAAAGCAGCTCCAAGATTTTGGTGTGGTCTAAGCAATGCTAATTCTCTTATTTCTAGAAGCAGAAGAAACTCATTCAGTTATGTAGCCCAGTGGAGGTCAGCCTTTTTGTCAGGTGTGCCACAGATTAGCCCCATGCACTCCCCAAGTACTACGGAGATAACCTTCCCCTGCCCAAACTACTGCTCTGCTTTCTGCTCCCTGCCTTATTTGCCACTGTGCTGACTGTCCTCTCCCCACACTGGAGAATTTTTACTAGCTAAATTAGTTACCTTCATATCATTCTGAATAATTGTTCTCCTTATTGCTTGGTGTTTCTATCCTTGGATATTTAGAGATTGATATGCCCACTTTGCTGGATATTTTTCTTCCAATCTACACCTGTGTATGTACATTATTTTAATGTTTCTTCATGTAACAACTACCTCAGTCTATCATAATATAGTTTAATTCTGAATTCTAGCTACTTTATTCTCCTTTATTGAAAAAAGACGCAAGAATTTTAAATGTAAATGGTTGTTCTAGAGGCTTGCTTAAATAAGGAAATAGGATATAAATGCCTGTAATCTTGGAAATCCCATATTCTCCTCAAATATATCTTCATTATTTATCACTATTCTGAAGTTAAGAAGTTGACAACCAAATATTGTTAATGACTTAAAGTTGTTATTCATAGTAGGGGGAAAAACTGGCATTGCAGTTTCAGGGTTTTTACATTTCTGTGCTTGTGAATTTGAGTTGCATATGTATTAGCAAACAATTTACTATTGTTAAACTATATAGGAACATTTTTTGCAATACAGAACTTAAAATATTTTAATGTATTGTAGTTAAATGGGATGATGAGTTCAGGTATTACCTCTGTGTTATGGCAGATAAATATAGGCTATAGAAATAATGTAAGAAAATACAGTACCTCAAGGCATCTCAATACTCACCCATTTTCAGTAACTACTGACTTTTACTGACCATAATTCTTCATGACATATTATCCTGAACATCACTTAATACAAGGAGAAAGGCACAGTCCCATGTCATGTCCCATCATACTGATAACCCACCAACTGCAAATCAAAATCCATAAATTCTTAAATAAGCCATCACCACTTTGGAGAAGCAATTATGGGTTAATCTGTGTCAGTCATTATCAGAAGATTCAGAGCCTGTGCCAGTGTGAAGAACTGAGCCTCAGCCCTTGCTGTCATGTCAGTAACTCCTGAATTAATGGACACCTGAGATCATGATGATTCATTGAGGAACACTAAAGGCATGAATAACAGTACAGTATATTGCTAGGGTTGGACATGTATTGCTGGTTATTGGTATTCTTGCAGCTCAGGGAGAACCACATTGATGCACAAACATCCAGGATGATTGTAACAGGAGAACATTTAACAACTATTCATTCCATTTTAAACAATCTCTAGTCTTCTAAAACAGTTCATATTTTATTGTGAAGAAATATCTTCCCAGAAACACATAAGCACAGTATTGTTTAGAGACTTTTGGCTCATTGATGAAACTTATTAATAACTGCTTTTAATCACTAAGGGACAGTACACATGGCACTGCATACAAACAACTGAGCTGTGTTTCCTACAACAGACTGAAATTTAGGAAGGGAGTTTAGACAGGTTTTATTTAATGCATATTATGTGCAGCCCTAGACAGACTGGAATAGAACCTTCTGCTCTGCTAGGCAATCAAATGTGCAGAGTACAAGACTTCACTATTATTGTCTGTCATCTAAATACATGTACAAATATAAAAATGCTAAGCATAAATCCTTATGATATGCAGTTAGTGTATTGAATATGCATGCAAGCTGCTTTAGAACTCTAAAATATTCAGACAATATTTAGACTGTCATTGTACCTATTCAAGAGCTGCACCGGCTCAATGTGATGTGTTCTTGGGCGCACATGTAAAGACTGTGCCCATAAGCGATGAACTATGCTGGAGTTTTATTGTGTCACATTAATATCGTGTGTAGATGTGCCCAGTGAGTAGGTATGTCAAATGACTCCATTAAAAATGGGCTCTCTTTATCAAAATATATTTTGCAGAAAACAATTGAAATTTTTAGTTTTTCCAATAAAACTTTGAAATGAACAATTTTAATAACTCCCTTCTCCACCCCCCAATTTTTGGAAATAATTTGTTCTAAAATGCTGGAGAAAGCCCCCATTCTCTTCCCCCCCCCGTTTTGTTTTACTTTTATCAAATTCCCCTAGTGGATAAACAAAGAAAAATCAACAAATGTGAAAATCTGGGACAAGCATCAATTTAATTGAAATCAATTGAATAAATTGCTACATTTCTTCAAGGGGCAAAGAGACATTTTAAATGACATTCCATTCCCCCTTCCCCCCAGTTAATCAAAAATAAAACTACTGCAAATATGCTTCATGAAATAAAAAATCTTTATTTTTCAAAAATGGTCATGAAATAAGCCAGTTTTTTGGCCGATTCTAAAACTGAACAAGGAGTTTGGGGATTCAGGCTTTGCATTGTCTTTAAACTTGTGATACTACATTTTCATTCCTTTTTTTCTCCCTCAGAAATTTTGAGGTCAATTTTTGTTCAGAGATGGAATTTTTCAATTTGGAATAATTTTAAATATACCAATATTTATTGCTTTGTTTTTTCACCTTCTTTCCCCTTTTACCATTAAAGATATTAGAAAGCCATAGTTTTTAAGGGAGATAAAACAGGAAAAAAAATAGAAACTATTGATTTTATTCATTTTGGGGTATTTAATGGGAAAAAAGGAGGAAAGGAAGAGAGGTAAACAAAACAAATTCACATTTCTTGAAAGATATGGAAAAATTCAGATACCATAGTAACCATACCCCAAAATGTGCATAGATAGCATTCTGAAAAAATTGACTCTCATATCCATGGCTCAAAATGAGAAAAACATATTAGTTGGTTCTTTTAGTAAATGTTTGTTTCAGCCTTTCCAAAAAGTGGCCCTTATGGCTATGAACACAGGGTTTCATTAGTAAGTGCTCTCTTTCAAACCTCTAGCTTTGAAACCTCTAGCTAGAATGCTCTTTGCTATTCCTGTTACAGCTCAGTTGCATGCTATGCAAATAAAGATTGAAAGCTAAGTGAGGTCATTTGGAAGGATGGTATGTCATAATAATCTTTCTATATCATGAGGTTTTGTGGTTTTCAGAATGTAGTGCTAGAGACTTAGGGGTTTCTACATTTAAATACAGTGACACCTGTATATTAGGCCATTTTGCTTTAAATAATAACCTCAGATATGTGTAAGTATAGTTCTGTTCCATCTGTCTATTGAAGAACACCTCTGTCAAACTGCCAATAACTTGTGGTCAGTGAAGATGGATTTTACTTATACCTGCATATGTATCTGAAGAAAGAATTGATTTTTCCATCTTTGCTCTTCCCTCCTGAAATATATTATATAGTCATATTATTTGAGTTTAGAATAAATCCTGGCATTTTACACTATCAGTGAAATGGCTTTGAATTTATTACACACTTACTGCATTTAGAGGAATATCCCATCCCTATGATGTTTTCTACAGTGAGGTGCGTCAGCACGAGTTGTATTTTTTTAGTCTCTATCCTTTCTCTTCCTTTGTTTTAGATGCGTTTTTTTCTGTTCTTCATAATGGAGGAGCCAACAACTTGTGGTGTCCCTGTGAGAGAGGAAAGAGTATCATGTATTAAGGTTCCTAATCCAACAGTCTTTTTTCTATTAAAAAGCTCAGAGAAGCCCTTGTTAAACCTGCTGTGTTTTTTAGCTACTCCCACAGCCTCCACAGGTCTTTTTAGAATGAGTAAAACAAATAGGAAAGATCATTTTTCCTTCCAAAGCAGCATCACACCAATGTTTTTATTCAGCTAAATATAACTCTGATTACCACATAGATACAGAAGGGGAACATACTGTAAAACAGCAATATGCCTGGAAGAAATGGCACAAACCCTATACTCCCAGGGCTTTTCTGCTAAACTAATGATCAACATAATCAGAACAGAATTCACATGCCAAGCTCCTGTTAGTATAACCTTTAAACAATTACTCTGTTTCAATTCTTTGGGTTAATTGTTTCTCCATCTGGCTGGTAGTATCAAGGGAACCGGCTGTGTCATTGTGCATAATATTAGGAGTCTGCACCACACTAAGATACAGTGTTAAGGTAAGGGAACAAACAGGTTAAGGTAGGGGAACAAACAAACTTCCTTAAGCCACTTAGTGTTGATTGTCACCTACCTGAGACCAGTTAGTATCTCTTCTCAGCATGCAGTTTTTGGTTTAAAAGAAAATACTCAGTAGGATTGCTCCTAGCCTGTAAAACTCAGGAGAAAAGCCTCTTGTAGAATCAACCACAGTGATAAGGAAGTAGCTACCATTCTTTCCACACACTTCTCTGTATCCAGACTCAGCTATATGGGGGGTGACCCGGAATGGATTCATTATGGATTATTTTCTCCATTGTAGAAAAATGGAGTGAGGGGCCTTTCCATTACTGACTGTCATCAGACTTACAGGTCTGGATTTGTACTCTAGGGCACCAAGCAGAGACATAACTAGCACGTTTTGACAAACCTGCCAGAGGTTTGAGCAAACCTGCCAGAGAGCAGCTGGGAAATCAGGGATGGGGGGCAGGGAAAGGTGGGCACAGAATGGTGCTAAGTGCCTTCTTTCCTGCTTTGGGGGAGCAGAGTCCCTAGCTGCTGCTACTGCAGTATGGGCTACCCACCTTCAACTGTTGCTGCTGCTGGTGCAGCAGTAGTATGGCATTCCTACATCCAGTTGCTGCTGCCAGGGGGAGACACACTTTCTAGGTCAGCTGGTGTCCTATTTGCCCATCCATAGCTATACTACTGTACTGTGCACCACTGTAGACATACTGTGAAGAGATATAACTGAATTCCCAGGAAGTACAGGCAGTGATATCAGGGAATGGAATGGCTTCCTTATATATATCAACAGCTTTTGCTCTCCACAGTCCATACATAGAGCATTTCCCTGTGAACAGCTTTCTGGTGGCTGGCAGGCTAGAGGGAAAAATGGATTGTAGCCATTTCAGTATCAAGGAAATAGTGGCTTTCTTTGGCTGTGGACTGTTTGGCTGATGAAGAGAGGATAGAGATCATCATCTGCATGATTGCTTGGGAGAGGGCTGCTTATTAGTTCTCTCTTACCTGTCATTCCTCATTTTAGCTGTATACCTTTCTCCGCTGCTATGCAAGGAATGGCAGTTCTGCAAAATCTTGATAGTAGATAATCGTATGCTCTTTCTTGGGAGTACAAGAAGAAATCACCTGGACTGTTCAAACTGGATATCTGCAGTTTTTCTATCATCTGTTTGAATTGCCACATCTCAGTATTCTGCTGTGGCAGATTCTAGCAATTCTTGTGTGCATGATGAATAACTGAATTTGAAAAGTAGAGGAAATTTGCTTTTTTTTCTTTATTACCTTTCTTTTGTTTCCTCCTTGTGCTTTGCAGGACAAAATAAATGTCGTGTCATTGGCCTAGAATAAAGAAAGGTGCTATACACAGTTTGTTTAATATGATGACTGTGAAAGAAAATGAAACCCATTCTCCTTCATGGATGATCTCTCTAGAAGAATACTATTCAACATGTGTTGAGAGAGCACTCTTTCCCACCTCCCAACCTTACCCTGATTAAGTTGTCTCAAATCCTATTTGGGATGATAAAAATGGCCTTTAGGAAAGGTCATAAGAAACATTTTCAAATGCACTTATCTGGAATAAATATGTATTTAATTGCTTTAATCTAACATAGTGTATTCATCTTACCAGTGACTCCACTGGTTCTACTCCTAAAAGAAGTAAAACTGTTCTTGGTTTGCAGAATCCAGCCTTATTTCAAGCCTCCCACCATACACTTTATGCATTGATTCCTTGATCTGAGCGGTTGACTGGCTCTTCTTTGCTGATTTCTTTCCTGATGGTATTTTTTAAACCCCAAACTCTGTTTTAAACCATGCAAGATCCTTTTATAGTCCATCTCCAGCCTGATGACACCATGTCTGTGCTGAACAAAGAATAATGTCTATCTTTTCGTTGGAGAGACATGCCTGACAGTAACTGCTCATTAGAAACCATCTTGAAGAAGCTGCCATAAATCTGAGATATGTTATGCTGCTGCTACAGAAGCTCTTTCATATTTTATTCCAATGTTAGATGGGCAGTGTATGGTCACAGAAAAGAGGACAACTTGAGCCTATGAACTGCAAACCAGTCTACCTTTAAAATTCCATTAGCAATCTTACTGAAATTCTTATCTTATTCTTACCTGATTACTCCAGCTTAAAGCCAAACTAACTTACACATATAGCAGTAATATTGACTTGCCTGCCACGTTTCATTAAAAAGTTCAATTGTAATTGCGAAAATGACACTTTCCTACCTGTCTGCCTCCTATGTTCCAACCTGTCCATTTAGTACTAAATGTCCCAAACCCATTTTAGAAAACTAAAGCATATGAATCTACATTGTTGCATAAATAAATTTTCAAAGGTCTTGAATACAGCTTCTGTAGCAGCAAAGGTCTCCCTCCAGTCCCAATATAAATTCCAGATTTTTCAGCTCTGGAAAAATCAAGTAATGTATCACATCACAAGTATACCTCCTTGTTTGTAAAGTTTGGTTTAGATTCTAGTGGATGCCTTCAAGTTTTTGTCCTGGCCTGACTAATATGGGGCTATGCAAAGGTGAATGGATCTGCCCATAGTAGAACTGGGTGTCTAATTTTTTAAAAATGGCTTCCTGTAGAGTGTCCAACTAAAATTACTGGAGGTTACCCAAAGAAGAAATGAGCCATTCACTCCAGTAGCATCTTATAGCAATAAAGAAGGTAGAGAGGAAAGGGTGGTGGGATAACTCCCATGGGGGGGATGGATAATTCCACTTTCATGAAATTGGAAGGCATGGAAGTTTTGTCACACTAACTTGATTTTGAGGTTCTTTCTTTCTTTCTACTATTTCTTTCACCTTGGAGTAAAATAATGAGGAGTTAATCTGATCCTTAAAATCCATTATTATTTTCTGACGCAACATTTTTTATGGGTAATGTTTTTTTTTTTCATTGTTGGGATAGAAGACATCTTGACTCTCACATATTTATTGGATCATTACAGCTACAACCTCACTTCAACACTAGCATTCTCTTATTTGCTTGTATAATCAGGTGGCACATATTTGGCCCTTTTACATTTTTCTTGAAATGCCAAATGGCTTTACAGGAATATTCAGAGAGCAGGAATACGTATTCCCATTCTTTCCCACCTTCTATGACATATCACTTGGACAAAATGAAACCAATAGGAAAGCAAATCAGATTTAAAAACAAGAATAACAACAAGCCCAACCCACAGACATGTATTTCCTTACTGAATATTTTATGATGTTTCTTTTTCCCTCAATATTACCTACATTTTTATATAGAAAGGACATGGAATATTACTTTCTTCTGATAAAACAGTTGCCATGAAGCATTTATCTTGTACACAACGCATACAGTTCATTGTTGAAACATTTTTCCATCTCCTGCAAGAGACCTGGGAGATCTGGGGCTGGGAAGAAAATATTCTTTTAATTCACTGGGTTAATTGGTAAAAAGAAATTAGAGGGCACTACTGAAAATCCTGCCCTGAAAATGACACCTCCCACTTCTTTAACTTACTGAACTTACTGAAACTTACTGAACTGAGTTCACCTTTCCATGACAATTTTGTAAGGAGTTTCATTGTTTTTAAGGTCAGAAGAGATCATCATGATCATCTAGTATGACCTCTTACATACCACAGACCACTGACCCAATAATTCCATATCAGGGACAACACAATGTAGCTGACCTACAGCATGATGTTTGAAGTATTTCTCAGTTCAAAGTAGATTTCAATGTGACCATAACTGATTGACACTCATAAAAGTATTACTTATTCTGTGGGTCCCAACTTGGAGCATATGAAATAGGATACTTAATAAGGCTTTTCTTGCCTGAACTTTTTATGTAGGGAGCTTAAAATGCTCAATATTTTAATAATTAAAGGCCTTTTTAAATTAAATGATTCATTGTCTGGTAGGCAAGGAGATGAACTAATAACTACAATAAAACAAAACAAAAGTTCCAAAGTTAAGTGCAATACAACGTCAGTTTATTGTATAAGAAAAATAATTATATATTATTGTCATTCTCCTAGAGGAAACCAAAGAATGGTGATAAATGGGACATAGCAAAGCAACCAAATAACACCATGCAGAAGCCAGGAACTTGTATGTCAGTGACATCAGTTTATAGCTGTTTCCAACACTGGTTGATCATGTCCATCACTAGACATGGCCACCATTCCACGAAGGGCCCAACCACCCAATGAAAGCAACATGAGCAGAACTGGCCCAAACAAGTTTGGTTTTATTTTTACAAGAGTTGAAACCTCTAATAAAATCTAGATTCTATAATGTGTCCATTCACATTAACACCTTCAGCATTGAAGAGTGGTTCTCCCCTTTTTCTCCCCATTTCTTGTCAATTTAACTTTGCTTGTTTCTTCCTGAAGAAAAGGAGAGAGATCTAAGATCTGAAATTCAGATCACACCCTCCTTCCAAATCCTTGTTGCCTCAGAAGCAAGTTGCTGTAGTTTTGCAGGCTTCTTGCTGTGCTGTTACAATATGACTTACTTGACTGCAGTTATTTCTCCTGCACACCTTTCAAAGGGCACTGTAACTGAATCATTGAGCTCATGACCCACTGCAGCGGTCTTCTGCTCCAGTTAGGTGTTTCATTCCTCTGGTCTGGGGGTCATGAGGATGGACGGCCAGACTTCTAACTAGCGATCTGGCTTTCTCAGCTTGTTTTAAAAAACCCAGCTTGTTCTGTTTTCAAAAAACAGAAGAAAATGTTTATCAGTGAGCTAGTGTGGTTTCTGTTTAAAGTGAAAAGTAACTTAAAATCTTCTGTAGAGATTGGAATTTAATCTCTCCAAAGGCTCGGCTGGACTTCAGTTTTCAGAGATCACTTTGAACATGAATAGAATTCACAACTTCATCAGCCCTTAAATTCGGTTAAATGGCACTGCTTCCAGTCATGTTTTGATTACTTGCAAAGGTCAGACTAAAGGTTATCCTAACTATTTTAAGTTGCATAACCTTCAAAAGACAGGGAGAGCTGAAATAATTGAGCAATTTTACATGGCAATCAATATAATGGCTGAAGAAATAGAAAGTGATATATAATTTTCAGACCTACTTTAGTTCAAATAATAACAACGGGAGCAGTGGGGATAGGAAATGGAGGACTTTTTTTCACTGCTAAGAAAGGTTCATTTTTTTAACCTCAGACTAGTTCATATGTAAGAGTTATCCTGAGACAGAAAATACAATGAGAAGGAGAAGCTTTAATTTTACTGAGTTAAACTCACCAGGGTCAACTGTAGGTCCCTACCAGGAGTAACCTGTGTGTCAGCCTACAATCAAACTGAAGTACCTCTCCTTCACTGCATTTTTTGATCTCAGAATCCATCATGTATGTTAGGTATTTTGTGCTAAAAGTCTACCTTTCTGCAAGCTGTGAAGATAAGCCCAGACAAGCATTTGCTACGGTGAATTCTCTAGTTGATGCCAGCATTCAAGCTCTCCTTCCCATTAACACCAACTAAGAACCCACCAGGACTTCTTTTTTAATTATACAAGCATTGTAGCAATATTCTTCAAAGACACATTATGCAATTAGCAGATCCATACATTCTGAATCAGATCACCACAAAGATAGGACTTTTAAATTAGTTTTTGAGTAAAGTAAAAAAATCAAATTTTGTGTCAAATATATGCATGAGTCCCTTGCTAGGAATTATGGTTTTATGACTGAAGCAGTGATTTAGGATTCAGGATATCTGTGTTTAAGTCTTAATTGTACCACACATGCTCTGTTACCTTAGTGTGGAAACAGTTTGATTCACTTCTTAATCTTGCTGTTTCAGGACCTTGCCTGTAAAATGATGATACTAAATTACTCTGTTAAGATGAATATGGTGCATCTACATGTGCACTTTAGTTAATACACATTAAATCTAGTACCTCTGGGCACAAATACATGAGTGCAGAGGCTACTCCAATGCACTGAAATTCCAGCACATTGGACCAGACTCGATTAATCAAATTTGCATGGCAATTACAACAGCCCAGCAGCGAACTATGCCTCATGTACCAGCGTCCCTGCACTTAAAAATGGTGGTGCAATTAAAAAGTGCAATACACTGTGAGGTACTAGGAAAAAGCCCATTACCCTGTCTTAATTAGCTCTTCATTAACTAAAGTTTTTAAAGTGATGCTTAACGTGTTTTAGCTTATTTTAATATATATTGACAGAAAAGCACTTTTTAAGTGATGCTTTAATGTACACTAAAATAGGCTAAAATAGAGTGTAGCTGCACCTATATATTAACATTTTTGGGGGGCTAGAAAACAGACAGACTGATTTCACTTGATTTTTCATGTGAATATCTGAGTCCACAATTTGTCTCAAAGTCGCTAATTGTTGACAAACCCCTCTAATTTAACCTAGAGCATATACTATACATTACAGACTTTTAAATTAAAATATTTAGCAAATGCAGGCATCATTCCAAATATAAACCCCTGGTTGTATTCATACATGATAGACCAGGTCTTCCATGGCTCAGTCTTTCCCTAGCTGCCCCTCAACTCCAAAAGGTTTTGATACAGAGAGAAGTCTGTACGTTGTACCTCAGTCCATCCTGTATTGCAGGAGCTTGGGGTTTGGAATAGATTTTCTTTCAGAACATTTGCCAAATTTTAGTAGAACAATAAACTTCTGAGATCAACCCAAAGCAATCATTTTCGTTGTTTTTCTTGCCAAAATGGAAAACTGAACAAATTTATTTTCAGATCAGAAAGAAATGTTTTTTTTCAACCAAAAATCCCTCCCTTTAATACACTTTTAGGACATTTTATTTTTTTAAAGAACCCAGTTAAAATTTGTTTTAAAATGTTTTGAAGTGAAAAGTCAAAATACTTTTGTTTTGACTTGCTGAACTATTTTCTCTTTTTTTTTTGGCTGAAACTATTTCCTGAGTTTAGCATAAATTCATGAATAGCTTCTGTTGATTACTGGTGCTTAAAGATGGGCATCTGCTGTAGGCAGCTTCTTGCTTTCAGCTTCTTTTCAGGTTTGTCAGCAGGATTCTAACTGGATTAAGAATTCTACAAAATTAACAACAAATAAGAATTTTGTTTCATGAAACATTCACAGGGGAAAGTGGCACCCCCCAAACGTAAAACAACCACTTTTTAAAAATAGGCTATGATCATCAATATCCTTTTAAAGAGGTTTTAACAGGCATTGTCCATAATCTGGTTCAGTTGACACCTCCACAAGAAATAGCTATCTTATAGGAGAGTTTCATACTGTAATTAATTGCTAAATTAATTATTCCTCTCATAGAACAGGGAAAGAGTCTAAAAAATATCCCTCATTAATATATTTCAAAGTTGTGCATAGAATGAAGAAGGAAAGAGAAATAAAACAATTTGTGTGTGTACACACTCACACTCATAGGTTCATAGATTAATAGCTGGTAGGGTCGGAAGGGACCTCAACAGATCATCAAGTCCGACCCCTTGCCCTGGGCAGGAAAGAGTGCTGGGGTTCTAGTGCTGATACTAGACAGTGTCTGGAGCTAAAGAATGTACCAAATGAGATAACATAATGCAAATGAGTCTACTGAAGATATTTTGCATTTTTCTCTTATTACTAAGGTGCAGCTAATGAGTACACTGAAGTAACTTTGTGTTGTCATGACTAGGGATCTACAGAAATTGAGATTTTGTAGATTTGGCAGAAAATGCAAAATCCATTGTTGTCCCAAAATCCATACAAAAAAAAAGAAAACTTAGTGAACATAAAATGTTTACTCCCAGCTCACCATCAGGGAAAAGTGGGAGCTGGGGTGCTGCTGGCAAACAGGCGAGCCCAAAATGGCTGCTGCTCCCACTCCTTGCTGTTGATTGGCCTGTCATGCAGCCCTACCCCTCTCCACCAATCAGCGGTGAGGGGCAGGGGCGACATGACAGACAGTTTTTGCAACCAGTTAGCAGCAAGGAGTGGAGCCACAGGGGTCCCTCAGCCAGTCAGAAGCATGATAGGGGACCTAGTCATGATAAGGTCTCAAAAATAGCAGCTGGTTCTGCAATCTGCCCGCAGGATCAGCAGGCTGCCGCTTTGAGTTGGATAATAATGACCATATAAAATTTGTTCACTCTTTCCCACATCATTTGTCCTACATCATGTCTGACTCTGCATAGGTATGAAAGGATGTGGGAGAAGCAAGGCATCTTCCTATTTGCACAGACATCAGTGTGATTCAGGGAGGTCCAGTGTGGATAGTGGGGCAGCATTCCCTCAAGTGGATGTGGAGTAGCTGAATTCAAAGGCAGAGACATAGTCCTGCCTGAGTTCTGCATTAGTAGATAGAGCTGAGCATTGGTAAATGGGGATACGTTGCCAGAAGTGCTGCTGCAGTAGCAAGCATTACTTGTCACAGTTCACTGGAGCTCCCAAATAATTATGTACTGAGCAATTATAGGAACATGCCATTTTGAAGGTGCTCAATTTGTCTTTTTGTGATTTCTGATGAATTTGCCTGGGTAGATTTGGAAACCTAGGCTTGTCTCAACTTTCTTTTTTTCTTTTTAAGGGTTTTTTTTTTTGAGGTGGGGCATGTTTAATGGGCTCTGTCTCCAGCTTTCAAATAGGCTGTCTCTGGAAAAAAAAAAAGGACACTCATGGACTTACAACAGGCTTTATAAACTCAACTCTCTTCAGTAATTTAAAGTATTTTAGACGCTTGTCTTGTTTTTGCAACCTATAAAAGTGTCACAAGTAGTATCACAGAACCTGATTTTAGTCCATTTAACACATTGCCTTTCAACTAATAGCCTGTTCAATATAGATAGGTTTTCCTCCATGGACAGTTTTTAGTTAGGAAGACCTAACATAAAATTCTGTGCTTGGTGAGTTACCATCTTTTGTTTTCTCTTTATAGCCAACGTTTGTCTCTAGTTCCTGCTTAAATTACTTCCACTAATCCCAGGATTTAGGCCTGCTGATGTAGAATTACGCAAGGACTAGAGCGATATGTTGCTAAAGAAAAACTCACACCTTTAGCCTCCCTCTGCTACTTCTGATCATACAAAGCTGTTGTTCACTGGTGTAATGGTTAGGCCTTTTCTGAGACTCCTGTGTTGGACTGAGGTTTCAAGCCAGCAGATGTCGTATTTCACCTTCAGGCACCACCCCCTTCCCGCTCCCCCCCCAGAAGCATCCAGACTGAATGCTCTGAAAGAGGAAAACAACATGTACAACATTTTCATGAAATTTAAGACATGGCATGCACACTTTTGGGTAGTATAAACTAATAAAAAAGAAAAACAAATAGGGCAACTCTGAACAACCCCAGAAAGAAAAAGGATCCATGGCCCTAATAGTTGCTCCTCCAGGCTCTGATATACTTATAGGCTACCAGCAAGTCCACTCTGAGTCTTCTCTTCTCCAGGCTGAACGGTCCCAAGTCTTTTAGTCTCTCCTTGTAGGACCTGATCTCTAGGCCTCTAATCATGCATATGGCCCTCCTTTGGACTCTCTCAAGCTTCTCTACATCCTTCCTGAAGTGTGGCACCCAGAGCTAGATGCAGTACTTCAGCTACAGTCTCACCAAGGCTGAATAGAGTGGGAGGATGACAACTCTAGCCTTCTTTGAAATGCTTTAGTCCATGCATGCCAGTTATCTGGTTAGCTCTAACAGATATGGTATCACATTGGTAGCTCATGTTCATTTTGTTTTCTATCATGACACCCAGGTCTTGTTCAGTTGTCATGCTGGCAAGCATAGCACTGCTAAGCTTGTAAGTATCATAGATGACTGATGTCTCTTGAGTCAGGGGAGGCACTTACCCTGCCGACTGGACAGTCAGCAACGGGGGAGGGAGGTCTCCCAGCGGCCAATACTGCAGACCACGGCCAATCCTGCTGACCTGGAAATGGCAGCAGTGTGCTGCTAGCACTTCCGGGTTGGCAGGATTTGCTGCGCGGGGACTGCTTCTCCTGGCACATTCCCCAGTTGGTGATCTCAGGGGGGCACAAGCACTCTCGCATGCCCCCCCTCCCAGGAATGCTGGCTGACAGGGACTGCACGAGGGTGCGTCGCCACTGGCAAGCAGGTTGTGGATTATTTCTCCCTAGATGGAGTACTTTGCATTTCTCTGTATTAAACAACATCAGGTTGAGGTCTGCCCACTTTGCAAGCCTGTTGAGGTCAACATGTAGTGCCAGCCTGTCCTGGAGCGTGACCATGCTCCCCCATAGTTTGGTGTCATCAGTGAACTTTGCCAGGTCACTTTTAATACCTGAATCTGTTGTGAATAACCTTGAGCCATTTTCCTAAAGGCATGATAAATGGCCTCAAGCCATCCTCCCAAGACAGCATACAAGGCGAGACCGGAAGATTGTTTTGTGAATTACGCCCATCTGCAATGATAAGGAGGAGACAGCTGTACTAGGCAAGGGGCCTCGAAGACAAACAGCGAAATACACTGGAAAATAGGTGAAAGGGCTCATTAG
>JAGPOW010003316.1:66772631-66793304 GCA_030014935.1 Caiman crocodilus
ATAAAAGCTTTTTTTTTTCTTTCAAACTTCCAACTGGTATTCGTATATTGGCTCACGCATACCGGGCAACGAATTCAGACTTGGGCTGGAGCATAACAAATCCAAATTGTTAATGAATATGTTGAAAAGCACTGGTCTGAATACAGAGCCCTGAGGGATGCCACTGGTCACCTCCAGCCATGATGCCTTAGTCCCATCTATCAGTACTCTCTGGGTCCTACTATGGAGCCAGTTGCCTAACCACCAGACCATAAAATAGTCAAGGCCATATTTTTCCAATTTAACCATGAGGAGATCAAAGGCATTTTTGAAATCTAAGTATATGACATCAACCTCAGTTCCCTTATCCAGGTGGTGAGTTATCAGTCATAGAAGAAGATGAGATTGGTTTGGCATTAACTGTCTATAATGATGCCATGTTGGCTATCCTTCAGAATACTTTCTTCTGTTAGCCTGGTAGTGATGGACTCATTGATAATTTTTTCCTGGATTTTACTTGGGTTTGAAGTCAAACTGATTGGCCTGTAATTTCCAAGGTCCTCTTTTGTCCCTTTCTTAAAGATTGGAAGAAGGCCAATGTGATGCCTGTCTCCAGGGACTTCTTCCAAGTGCCAGGAGTCTCCAAGCCAACTCTGAGTTTGAGGCAACTCCCCCCAAAATTAGAATCTATATGTGGGAAATCATAGATTTGTTATAATATTCCATGCATGGAGTTTAATTAATTGTCCCCCCAAAGGAACGGTGGGGGGCAAGGGGCTAGGCCCCTGAACCTTGTCCCCCCACCTTTTGTCTCCCTTGTCTCTGCACCCTTAATTCCTGTCTCCCTGCTGCCCCTCTGCCTATGCCTGCCTATGCCTCTGTGCTGTTTGTCCCCACTCCCAGTACCTGCTCCCCATTCATCCCCTGCTCCCCCTATTGCTTATTTCCCCCCCAACACTGCTCCCCTTCTAGCTCTGTCCCAGTGCAGTCAATAGCAATGGTGGCAGTAGCTTTGGCCCAGGCCCTTATCCAGCCAGGGAAAAGCAGTGGCAGCAGCCCTGGGTACAGCTGAGTTGGGATCATAGACAGAGCTGAAGCTGGATCCAGAGAATAAGCAAGCAACAAATGGAGAGGCAAGTGGCTGGGGGTGTGGCAGGTGGTCCAGGGAGCAAGGAGCATGGTCTCCCCCACACTCCAACAAAGTGACATACTGCTGGTCTGCCTGGTGTGATCCCCCTGCCACTATACATTCTGCCCTGTGCTTTGCCCACTGTGAGCCCTCTCCCACAGCACAAGACACCCTGGCTCAGGGCAGGTGGTGGCTCAACTCTGGCTTTGGCCTCATGTTAATTGGGGAAAAAAACCTCATTTTAGATCTGAACTAATACAGTATTGTAGCAAATGAAGGTTGTAACTTTTTTCTCTCTGGTAACTTTTCCCATGCTTCTCACCTTCTTTTCCTCTGCATAATTTAAAATTCTTTTCCAATAATTTCAGAAGTGAAAGGAAGAAGGACTTTTACGATTTTGATTCTGAATGGGTTTACAATGCTGGCAGCTTGCTTCTCACTATTCTCTACGTTCTGGTATTCCAGTAGTTTATGCCAGAAGGACATTAATAGAAATCAAAGCTACCAAGTGCTACAAAAATCTCTTTGGTTGTGTACATTATATTTCTATATCCTAAAGTATTTTTACAGAATCAAATATGATATGTTGAGTCAGTAGGAACAGTTTTGATGGGGGGAGACAAAGTGGGGTAGCTGGACTTTTTAAAAATTACAATGAAAAATGTAGTAGGGTTTCATAATCTATGTTAAAGTTCCCAATTGTAAAACTCAGATCCCACTCCTCTCTAATTTTTAGGTGAACTAAAGCCCCCAAATACAGATATCCCCAAATTTTGTGGTATAGAATATCCAAATGCATTTCTCTGTTTCATGTTGTCCTTAAAGTAAACTTGAACCTAACAATGGAATTGTCTTACCGTCAAAAAATGTTTTTTGTGCCCCATCAAACATAACAGCTTTCTGAGTGAGGCTCAGTTTAGATATACAAAGTGTCTGAGGCACTCATTAAGCCTAAACAAAGGAGCCTAGAGAGGGTCTGACCACACTCTTTATTATATACTGACACCAGCCTTTCCTTCAAAAAGCTCTTCAAGACCTACAGCAATCAATAATGATAAATTAAACTTCTTCCTTGCATGGATCTGAGACAGATGGAGAGTCACTGTGGACAACAATGCCCCAGAAGAAAGGGAGATGACACAATTATATATATTTATAAGAGAAGCCCATATAAAAAAGTAAGGCGCAGTGTCTTTTTTCCTTGCTTGCATCCTTTATGACAGCCCTTCAGAAAGTAGCAGTTCAGTTATTCTGGCATGCCTGAACTGGGATCATCTAAAGCCACAGCTACTGAGTAATATTTTGTGCTATCAACTGAATGACTAGCTAATCTTTTCAGGAATTGTTTTCTTTTTTTCCCTGCTCCCAAATTCTTGATTTCAAAACACACTTACAGTTAGATCCTGGAAAGAAACTACACACCATTCTTTATTTAAAAATATATTCACATATTTGGCTATGTTCATTTATGACCAAGTTTGGGAACCTGATGTGCAGATGTTCTGTGAAATAAGATAAAGCAATAGGAAACTCTTATCCTCACTGGTGCATTCAAACAGGACAGCAGTGGTCTGACCTCAGACTGTAAAATACATAGGAGGAGGAAGGAAGCTCATCTGAGAAGTGGGTATTCCTGATCTCCCAAGTGTATCTCACAGTATTCAGAATTCATATATCACAGTAATTGGCATATTACAGAACATAATGTAACATTGGCAGCAAGGGATTCTGGCTTAATTTAGTGAAAGCAGCAGTTCTCATCTACATGCTATTTTGCTTATGCAGTCCATTTTCAGCATAGCTTTCCTTTCACAGAAGAATAATCAAGCCTAAAATAAATAAAAGTTATGTATATTAGAGATATTCAGGAATTTTTTTTAATTATCTCAAGCTTTAAAAATGTTCCTTAACATTCTATTTTGATGAACAATTAAGGTTACAGTTGTATTCCCTTCATTACAATCCAAAGTCATTAGCAGTATTTCTGAAGCCATTTGTAGAAAAATTCACATAAAAAGATAATGTAGTTTTACAGTATGTACATATGGGAATAATACTTGTAACAATAAGAACAATGGCAGAGAGGAAGGTGAGTATAGACTGAAGCCAGTAAGGTGGCATTTAGTCTTTTGAATCCAAAGGGAATAGAAAAGACCTTTCCTGTTTCAGTTCACAATCATAAAAAGCCACCCCCCCACAAACATGTGAGTAACTTTTTTTTCTAACATATTAGCGATTCATCATAACATATTCTTGTAGCAACTTACAAAGAAATCAATACTTTAAGGTACATAAATGGGTCAATAATAGATTGTTGGTAATTTGTATGTACAGGTGGATGCAGGTCACAAGGTAATTGGACTACTTGATCTTGCAGTTCAAAGGCTACAGTTTGGTGTTTAAGACCTTCCTGGAGGCTACACTATGTGTGAGCTGTTCTATCAGTCCCAAAAAGGATTTGTTATAATTCTGATATACTTTACTTTTCTAGATAAATGCACATACTGCCTTTCATTGGTAAAACCTTAGTCAAATATAAATCAATGCTACATTCTACATGAACCAAAGGGGAAAAAAAAACAGTGGACCTTTAAAACTTTGTGATGAGTGACATTTTCCCCTTACCACCCTTAACCATTTTGCCCTTTACAGCTACACAGTATGCTGTGTTTGATAAGTACCCACTTATAAAATCCATGTTGCTATGTCATTACAAATGAAAAAGAAGAGGAGGGACGGCATTTGGGATAATTCAATTTGGTTTTCTTGCATGTGGGGGAAAAATCAAACTCTTTTGGAGTCAGTGAGTTTGCACTGTTGCAAGTGATGGCAATGTTTAATCCAGTAACTGGCTAATTCATTCCTGTGGACAGTACTGGAAAAAGCAAAAAAAGGCAAATTGCTACATTACACTTTCTAGCAAAGATGCTGTTTTGGTGAGAGAGGAAAAGGAGCAATTAGGAGCTTTAGTAATCAACTATATGAAAATGTGCTTTTTGTGAAATAGGATAATTTCCTAAATTGCCACATTTTATTTTGTGTGGTAACTAACAATCCCAGTGATCCCATAGTGCTAACACAATGTTCTGGAATGGTTTAAAAATATGGTAACCCACGTAACTGCCTTGAGATACATTCTTCATATTTTCAATGGCAAATGCAGTTTGAAGCAGCATGATGTTCTGCTATGTGATTTGAAATAAGCTTATACTAACGACAGCTCTTTTCTGTCACTGGGCATGTTGCAAATGAAACCATAGCAACAAACATGTAATGTGTTGCTATGTGAACTGGGTGGAGGAGAGGGATGGTAAAAGAAATTGACCTCAAAACCCTTTTGATGGTTTATCTACAGCATGTCTATATTTACAACATGCCTGCAAGAACTCCTGTCTGAATCTGTTTGGCAATCTTCAGTTATGACATCCAACACAAAAATCTGATTTACATATATAACCTGCCTTTCTTGATTGGAAAAGATGAGGTCATAGGAACTGGGATGGGCAGAAATGAGTCAGTGTAAAATGATTTGGTTTCTCCTTTTTAAATAGGCATTTTTCTCTCCTATTACATGCTTTTTTATTTCAGCCCTCCCCTGTCCACAAACACACACATAAAAATGCTTGGACCAATCCACCATCTGTCTGCCAAAACCAACCAAAAGATTTGCCAAGAATTTCTGCATCTTAGATTAAAAATGGTTTGGGTGTAGGCAACCCCAGTATCCTTACTGGTCTCACTAATTTCTTTTATTTTCTCTAACTCAACCCTGTCTACTCCACTGTAAGTAATAATTCTTCGGCTAATCTTTTTTGCAAGGGCATTCAGTACCCTATGTAAATGTTTGAAAGAAAAACCAATGTGTTTTATGTGCCAGTTACTGTGAGACTATAGTGTCTCAGTCCTTGCCAATACCTTTGCCCTCTTACAACTCCTTCACAATCACTCTTGCCCATCCCATTCCTGCCAGTTTACCTAACATTTAAAATTTCCTTAAAAAAATGCATGCATCCAAATTTTCAGATGACCTGCTGTGCCTCAAAGATGGATGCAAAATTATTCAGTATTGGATAACATCCCAATGAGCCTAGTCTCTTAACAAAATTCAGTGATAATAACTTAGCTATACTCTATTTTCTCACAGATTTTATCTCATCCCCTCTTATTCTTTCTGTCCCTCAAGGGCTTAGAGAACATAAGTTCTGAAGTTCAACAAATCTTTTGGATAATGGAGGAGCTTATTATAAAGTCCTACTCCCTACAGATGATTGATATCCCTCTGGCTACAGCTCCTTTGTGGTATATATTTTGGGAGTCCAGTCCAAGGCCTTTTGCTGATAGCAAGCATAGCTATATCACATGAAGAGAGAGTGGCAGTAAATTGTATCAGCCACCAGTATAGATCACTGCTGACATGCTCCTGAAAAGATACTTCTCACTCAAGAGGTGGCTGCAGCCAGTATCAGTTTCAATTCCTAGACAGGCTTAAGGTGCATTTACGTATAAAGAACCTCATCGTGGTCTAATTTTAATATGGGAACACTGTGGAGAACAATAGTAAAATCTGCATGTGAAAGGAAAGACTGTATTTTTTACCAATCCTAGTTGGAAAAATCCCAGTTTGACCACAGCTACTACTCATTCATCTAAAAGCAGACCCCCAAATGATAGATTAATAGGTTTCAGGCAAGGTTACAAACAGGTGGCATCCAAGTTAGCCTGGATCGGTAGGCTTGATCCAGGTCAGCCTTGATCAAACTGGTCAATATAATTTCTGCCATAGCTTCTAGGTGATCCAGTCAGCAGTGGATCTATCTTATCTGGTTTAAGCCTTAACCATAAGAACATAGGATTGGAAGGGGCTTTCTGGACCATTAAGTCTACTCTCAGGCTATTGTTAACCAAACACTCATCTCCACAATCATCACAACTCAGAATCTTTACATAAATCTACAAGGAACAAAATCTGAAATGCCAAAAATACTTTATGAAATTCCATAGATACAAGTAGGATGGGGATGAGAACATTACGTGCTGCTGCCATCTCACTCAGCAGCACTTGTGCCAGCTGGATCAGGTATTAGATATTAGATCAGATGTAGGCATAAAGCTGAGTATCATGCATCTAAGAGGTAGTTAAGCCATGTTAGTCTGAAGTCAGGCATCAGGCAGAGTAGAGTTGTATCTTGGAGGCAAAATCAGAGATACATAATTTTTTTAAAGCAACAGTTTGCTTCATCAACTGCCATGCAAGATGAAGAGAAGGGGTGTATAAAGCTTTGGTCATGGATTTGATTCAGAGCAAATTCAACTCAATTTGGAGGCTGAATCATTGAATCCAAATCACATTGGGAGATCCATAAAAAGTTTTGAATTGATTCAGAGCATCTTAATTGATCGGAAAAAATTTGGAAAAAGATTCGGAGATTCGGTGATTAGGAAGACAGTCTTGCAAGGAAATAGAAACTGAGAAGAGGGAAGGGCAGTGCAGGTAGGGTGAAGACTGACAGCTGTAGCTGGCTAGTGACTGATCTTTCCCTGAGTTTCCTTCCAATTACAGTGCTCTGGGGGAGAAACGTAGAAACAATGTACTTCACTTCATCCACTTTCTAGATACAAACCCTTATGGACTCAATATAGACATTGGCTTTATGACACGCTACAAGCTGCCTGACAACTGACTCCCGAGGTACATCTCCACTTTTACTGCACTGCTACATCCCCTTCTCTGCCCAGCCTGTCCCTCACCCCTTGATGCCTCAATTCACATTTTCACTGACTGGCTTTCTTGCATGCATACCAGCCTCTGGCTTCTTTACTATTCATGATATCCAGGAAGAGCACACTCATCAAATGCAGATGCTTCCTCAGCCTGACAAAGAGTGTTTAAACCTGAAAGCTTGCTAAGTTATATTTCTCCAACTGTTCAGTTGGTCTAATAAAAGATATCGGATTGAGCCAAAGCACCTTGTCTGCCTATGTCCTTAGATCAACATGGCTACAACCTACATCCATTAACACACACATGATACAAGTTTTCCTCTTAGAACCTTGAGGTGCAGTTTCCAGAAACCCCTGCACCTATTTCCTTGAAACTTGGCAGGTCATGTGCCACTTTCATCCCGCTCTGCCTTCACACATGACACAAGTTTTGATTTCAACAGTTTGAGGTGCAGTTTCCAGAAACCCCTGTACCTATTTCCTTGAAACATGGCAGACCTTATGCCCTCAGGAAGGGCTACCATCCCTGCTGTTTTCATTCAAATCTGCCAAAAAATGACAAAGTTATAGGTATTTAAGCGATTCCCCATTGCAGTCTATGGCCAAATCACCAAATCTCTCTGAATCAGCACCAAATCTTTTGAAGCCGATTTGGCTGAATCGATTTGGGACTGTGACCTGAATCAAATCACTGTACTCTGAATCAGCTGAATCCAAATCGAACTTCCATATTTGCACAGGCCTAATGAAGAGGGGAACTGGCAATAGTGAACCTTGTCCTCTACAAGACTGGCACTTTGATCAATGAGCAATTTCCCAGTGAAACCCAGTTGAACTTTTGAGCTACTAGATAGATGCACTATGTTTGATTCCACTTTGTTGTGGGAGACTTCTAGGTCAAATGGAAATAGCACAGTCATATCACCTTTTGTTTGATTCTCTAGGATCTGGTTAGCCTCAGTTAAGCCTAAACCTGTTCTGCAGTATCACCCAATCAGGTTCCCCTGATACTTCATTTTTAATTAACTCACATATGGCAAATGAATGCATTTTCAATGTTTCATTAGGCAGTGGAAATGGGAGAACAGGATCCCTTTTTTCCTCTATGCCTTGATTTCCTTAAAAATCATAAGTAGACAGTAAAATTGAAATGGAACATCTTAACTTATAATTATTGTTTACTCCAGCTACATTCTTGTTCCAATTTCTCAGCCACTTTAGGATGGCTATCAAAGGAATACAGCTGAACCCCTACTTTAATGACTTCTGGAAAAGACTACGGGTGCCTGGACATCCCCAACCCTTTATATTCAGATCTCCATATCCATGTCAACATTGCCCATTCTTAGCTGCACCAATTCTCCCAGCATTACTTTTCTCCTATGGCTTGTATTCTTGGCTTCCCTCAGGTTAATTGAAATCAATTCCATCCAACATATGTAGCTAAACTCTGCAGATTAACCAAGAGGGTATTTTTACTTGGCACCGCTTTTTTTCATGCCTCTCACCATGGATAAATCTCACACAATATATATAAGACCTTTCCTTCTTTCTTTTAATCACAAAATAAAAATATGTAGTTCTTCTATAAACAATTCTAGTTACAATGACTGCCTAAAGCTCTGATAACCATGTAAATACCTCAATTGCACCTTACTTAAACGTTTGTACCATATTGTACCCACTCATGTCTTTTAAATTGGGAGCACTGTGTGGCAGGCATTATGTCCCCCATTTAACAACTTCGGTTTATTGTAAGTTACTATGTACATTTAAAATGCTACATAAGAAATGAAAAATAATGAGTAAAGAACAAATTTTGGCTCCCAGTATTTCCATGCATCATTTATTAGAGAATCAGGACACACTGCTTGATTCTGTTCTTAACCTCAAAGATGCTTCATATAAAATGTAGAAGTCTTTAATTAATCTGACTAATAGTGCACAGAGTGATATGCATGCACAGTAAGAGCCTTTGTGTTGTTACTCAACATTGAATTTTATGTTCATTCCAGAACATTAAGGAGGAGCTTGCTGGATTTTCTGAAATGCTCTGCAACTGTTGCTTTGTTTCACATGGTAGAGGTAGATTAATTTTCTCTTGTCTCTGTAATTTTAAATATCCAGTTCAAATGTAAGAAAAATTCTTCGCATTTTATATTATGCCAACCAGGAAATTTCAAGAATAGGTATGCCAAGCTGGAAACAACTAAGCATGACTGCAGAATGACTTAATTGTTATTAACATTGCTTGAAATCTTTTGGCTCTCTCTGATTTTTTTTTCTTTTTTGGTAATTTCAAAATGAAATCCTCACTTTGGGCCTGATTCTGCTCCCTCTGAAGTTGATAGGAGTTTAATCATTTGACTGTGGGACAAGGTACAGGACTGTTTTCCTTGTCCTGAGAAGGAATACTATGACAAGCCTCCCTATGACTGAAGTTTGCCAGTGCCTATTTTTTACTCTAGCAGGCTTAGTAAAGGGAATGAACTGACTCAGCGATGAACATTTCCCTTTTCTTATCCAAAGACCAAATCCTTGTTGAGTATGGTCTGGAAACTCAGTGTAATGGTTGGATGATCCTTGACCTGAGCAGAAAGCCATGGACTCATTGAAAAACTTTAGAATGTGACTTTTCTTCTTTAATTCATTTGAATGGAAAAGCTTGATTTCAACACTCTATAACGGCTTGATATCCACTTGGCAAGTAGAGAGTTTTCTTCTTCTCTTTTCTTGCCTCCACATAAGCCAATCCAGAAAAATAATTTCATAGCTTGAATGTGCATTGTGTACTGCTAAGTGACATTCATGGTACAATGTCCTTGTGACAGCATATGAGTTGAAAGGCTGAGAAAAGTGCTAAAGGACTTCACAAACAATGACCCCATCATGCATTTTGTACGTTTAAGCTGTAATTTTGAAAGCCTAAAGCACTCACAACCTTCACTAATAGGATACGATTCCAAATCGGTGAGGTTTCTTTTGTGATTATTCAACTGAGAGGGTAAAAACTACCTGCTGGTTGTCCAGATGGGATAAAGCAGATGGTCTCAGACATCCCACTCTGACCTCTTTGCCAAACTATCACCACAATTATCACTAATTTATACCCTTCTTGACACTCTTGGTAGCTAAGGACTGAATAGGCTAGAGACCAAATGACCACCCTGTGCTATAGACAAAGCTACTGCATAGCAGGGTCATAACCAGCAGTGACTTTGGGGAGACCACAGCCAATTAGCATATAGACCAGTTAGCATATAGACCATGCTCAGATTTCAGGCTTCATATGTGACAAACTTATATAATTTTATTAACAGACATTTTTATTAACCTTGCAGTCTATGTCATAACCTGTAGGTTGGAACTGAAGTTGTAGGGGCATGGAGTCATTTGGAAGGCAACACCAGAAAGCTCCATATTCTTGGGGAACTGTGCAACAACTTTGAGCACAGAATGCACCACATAGCTGCAAGAAGCAGCACCGAATATAGTGCACTTGAATAAAGATCCAAGTTGCTACAGTCCAAATGGAGTCCCTTTGTTATTGCATGAAATGTGGTGTCAGTGACTGAGAACCACAGGAAAGAGAGCAGGTAGCGTAGGGGGACTTAGACACTCTGAACATTTGAATTTCTAGTCAAATAAGCTGACAGCAGCATGGAAACAATGGAAAGAAGAGCTGATCTTGTGTTCAGGCCTGATCATGGCAGCCAAAGATGAGAAAATGAAGGTAAACCTTTCCCATTACCTCACTGGGTTAAAGGACAGAGAAGCAAGTGGTATGCTTTTATCTGAAGGGCTCAGTACATCAGAGTAACTAGTGAAGGCTTTTGGTGAGTACTATGAACCCAGAAAAATGAGACTGTGGAAAGATACTACATTTTTAAAATCCATAATCAGGATACAGTAGAAGGAACACGTAATTATGTTAAAGAGCTGAAAGCATTGGAGTTCACATATAATTTTGAGAACATAACAAATTCCCTTTTTAGAGACAGAATTGCGTGTGGGATATCTGATTCTAAGCTAAGGGCAGATTATTGAGAGAGCCTGATCTGACCCTGGGCAAGGACCTGCAAATGTCAAATGAATTATCTAAGAAAGAAGTAAAACAATAGCTAATAAATAGTAAATAAAGAACAAGTATACAGGGTCAATTTAACAGAATTCAGGCGACAGAACAAAGATAGGCTAACTAAGAATGCAGTCTCCAGTGCTCCAGTCTTGGTACTGTGGCAAGCAGCATGAAAGATGGAAAGAAAAATGCCCAAATTATGGGCAAGGATGCCTGAGCTGTGAGAAACAGAACCATTCTGTATCTCAGTGCTGCAACAACCCCAGAAAAAATAAAATGACAATACAGATGCAAGAGAAAGACACTGAATATTTTTATAAGGAAGACAAGCCCCTCTTAGTGATTTTAGGTGATGTAAATAATTTGAACACGCAAAACTGGTTCCTGAAAGTGCTAATTCCTAAAACTGTCCATTGTTTAGGCAACCACAGATCAGGCCATTTAGAAAACAAAGCAATAAATGCTTAGTAGGAAGATATAAGGTAGCACAAAACTTCCAGAAGAACAAGTGCAAAGTGAGCAGGTAGAAAGGCCAGACGATACAGATATCGATAATGGTTCTTGGTACTGCAGTAAACGATTATCAGTAACATTCTTTAGTTAAGGACAGGAGCAGATCCAAGGTGCGGTTGGGGATGCCGTCTCTTTCCTTTGATTCCTGTTCCACTCAAACCTTAAAACAAAAGAGACAGCATTTCTATTTGGGGGGGCTGAGGGAGTCAATTTACTTCATGGTTCATCCTTATCTACTTGATTTTTGCTTTTCACTCCACCAATGTTAACAAGTCTTGATCTTCCCCCAATCAAGCTAGCCCATCTTCTACAATTATCCTGGTAATGTTTCTCTGGTCATTTGGCCCAGTTGGAGGATTGGTCCAAAAGAAATCTTGTTAGGTTTAATATGGACAAGTGCAAACGCTGCACTTAGGACGGAAGAATCTCACTGCTACAGCCTGACTGGGGACTGACTGGCTAAACAAAAGCTCTGCAAGAAAAGACCTGGGGGTTACAGTGGAAAATAAAATGGATACGAGTCAGCAGTGTGCTCTTGTTGCCAAGAAGGCTAACAGCATGCTGGGCTGCATTGGAAGGAGTATCGCCAGTAGATCAAGGGAAATAATTATTCCTTTCTCTTCTGCGTTGGTAAGGACACATCTGAAGTACTGTGTCCAATTTTGGGCCTCTCACTATAGAAATGATGTGGACAAGTTGGAGAGAATTCAGCAGAGGGTAACAAAAATGGTTCAGGGTCATAAGCATATATGACTTATGAGGAGAGGCTGAGGGAATTGGGTTTATTTAGTCTGTAGAAGAGAAGACAGGTGGGATTTAATAGCAGCCTTTCATTACCTGAAGGGAGACTTGAAAGAGGATGGAGCTAGACTGTTCTCAGCGGTAGCAGATGACAGAACAAGGAACAATGGTCTCAAGTTGCAGCAAAGAAGGTTTAGGTTGGATATTAGGAAAAACTTTCTCCCTAGCAAGGTGGTGAAGCATTGGAACAGGTTCCTTAGAGAGGTGGTGGACTCTCCATCCTTGGGGGTTAAGGCCCAGCTCAACAAAGCCTTGGCTGAAATGATCTAGTTGGAGATGATCCTGCTATAAGCAGGGGCTTGGAATAAATGACTTCAAGAGGCCCCTTCCAACTAAAATGTTCTATGATTCTTTGATGGAGGCTGTGCAAGAATGAATCAGTAGCACAACCAGAATGACATAAAGATGGGCATGGGCATCCCAGAGGGGTTAGTTTCCTTGGGTAAGGATGTTTCAAGCAGCTGAAGTGAGTCCTCCCCCAGAACCCAGCTGTTTCTGAATGTTGAGGCTGGAGGGCAGTAGAAAGCAGCAATAGGCATGCAGTGGAGGGAGGTGGGACAGTAGTCTCCATGACAGTCCCAATGGTCAGGGACTATGAGGAGTTGGGGAAATGTTTGGGAGGGGATCTAAGGGGAAAGGGATCCTGGAAGATATGAAGGACTGGATGGGGGAGCACTTACAGTCTTTTTGGGGAGGGAAGCCTGTGGGCCAGTGGAGTAAGGGTGGGGGCCTACGGTGTTATGTGGGTACAAGGATGCAAGGGACAGATGAGGTTTGGAGCTAGTGGAGTGATGGAATTTATGGGACTGAAATGGGGTGTAAGGGATTTTGGGAGGAAGAAAGATTGTGGGTGAGATGTGAAGGTCTGGTCAAAGGTTTGGGTGTTCAGAGGGACAGAGAGGGCTTTATGGGGCATGAGGAAGGTTGTGAGGGTCAGGGGGTCTGGAATGTGATAGGTCTGTGCAGGCTGTCTGTGCAGGGTATAGTGGGTCCATGGGGCAGTGAGGAGCAGAGTAGAAGTCAGGGAGGAGTATGAGGAGGACAGTGGGGTCTGATGGGACTTGGGGCACAATGGCATGTGGCTGAGCATGAGGGATATGTAGGATAACAAGGAACAGAGTGGAATCAGACATTTGATGTGGCAGAGGCAATGCATAAAGGGCAGTGAGGGGTACTTTGAGGCCATGATGGATTGTCTGAGACTCTATGTGTTGGGATACAGGGAGCAGTTGTATCCATGGACAGATTGGGGGATAACAGGTGTACCACCTTGGCACTAGATGCCTTCCCTATCCTGCAGCTGACAGTTAGGGTGGGGTGGAGGGCAGGAGCTAACACACACACAAAGCCAATTATATTTAGTTTGGCTTGGCTTTTAAACTGAATAATATAGCCTGATGCTCTAGCATATTAGTAAAGCTTCTAATAGCTTCTTGATTGCATCCTCCTTCCCCTTTTCAAAATCCTAGATTTGTCCATGGTCAAGGGGTGCAAAGTATTTATGTATTTATAGTGTTTATTAACCCTCTAAAAGGGCATGGCTGACATGGGAGAGTGACCTTAACACCCCCCCCCCACCCCCCGCCTTGCCCCGAGTCTCCCCAGTCCTGAAGAGGACATTGAATGGCCAAAAGACCAATGGACTCCAAGAAAACTTCTTTGTGCACGTGCACCCCTGAGATTGGCCCCCAACTTAGCATCACTCAGGACAGGGCAGTTTTTTTGCCTTGTGGGCTGATGGTATGTTGCAGGGGTGGTGCTAAGCCATGGCACAGAAGGATAGGAGTGGATATGGGGCTTTTGGCCTGCCCCCAGGCCCGCCCACAAATTGTGCCCCCCCAGAGTCTGGAGGCACTAGTCACCCTTGAAGAAAAGGGGTCACTTGCTAGCAATTGGAGTTTCACTGGTAAGGGCAATTGTCACTCCAAAACCAAAGGAGAAATTGTTCTCTCTCTGAGGCAGCAGACTGACCAATGTAGTAGCAGCAGAGGCAGATGGTTCAGGCAGCAGGAATGGGGGTCCAGTCACCAGTGAATGTGCAGCAAAACTGAGCATCAGCATTTGCAGCAAAGGGTTCTTCCCTTGCAAGAGGTAAAGAGATCTGGCGGTGCAAATGGAAGTATTTGTTCATGTAAGAGAGTGTTAATCTATATGTTCAAGTGCCAGGACCATGATGTGGTTTCTGAGGTATGTGTATACATAGCTTCTCTGATATGGACTGAGGGCGTGTCCTGCCTGGATTAATGTACTGCTTTATTGGCCAGAGCAGAGTGCATTCCTGTGGTTAATTCATGTCTTGCCAAAGGGAATTAAAGCTGACCAGAAGAAAGAGGCTGTCTCAAGGGTCCAGGCTAGGAGCTATATTCCTGTCAACCAACCCAGGAGGCCCCCACTGACAATAAAACATTATTCAGTCAAGCACTCTAAGCTTGAAGGTTCCAGATTCCCTGACACCTTAAATTTAGGCTTCTTGTTCATATGCACAAGAACATGTCATTGAGGTCATGTTGTGTTTTATGGACTATCCATCAACCAGAGTATTAATTATTTCAAGCCAATACAAGCAAATATATTAAAAAATGGAATTTGTAATTTAAAATAGAATCCAGATGCTTTCATCATTTCAAGAGAGAAAAAGAGAACTAAGGAATTTTTTTTCTTGTGCTACATGTCATGTATCCAAGTTGGACTTGAATGTAGAAATAATACTGATGAGTTGATTGTTCTGAACTTACAGCCAAATGTCCTGTTTGTGCCTTTGATTCTGGGTTGAATGGTTTGCAGTGGTGTTGTATAAAACATAGCTGTTGTCCTTTAAAAAAAATAAAAAAAATAGTAACGGTTACTAATGGGATCAAAATATCAGACATTGATTTATTTCCTTGTTCATTTGTAGCCATTGCACAATATTTGGGTCTCTTGACTGAACTGACTTCAAAATGGCCTAATTTCTAATGTATTTCTGTTTCCATAGAAACTCTTGCAGCATTAATGATTCTTAAAAATTAATAAAATCCCTGACCATGTAATTCATTCCACTTTTCTCCACAAGACAAAAACACATAGTACTTGGCATCAGAAAAAGAAAAGAAAGACTCACTTGATTAACAGATTTTCTTTTCAGTGGATCAGCATCAGTGTTTTAGACAGTGGCTTTCAACCTCTCCAGAATCAAGGCACCCCTCCATAACTTTTCTGAGTGTGGTGGCAACTCTGGCTGAAAAAAATCACTTTGCTTAACTTACCTCTGTGCTTCTCAGTAGAACTGGCCCACCTGCCTGCTGTATAGCTAGCTTGAAAAGGGCTGTGGCATATACACGGGTTCTGTCAACTCTCTGATAACCTTTAAGAAGGCAGGGAAGCAAGCTTGTGCTCAGCCCCTTCTGACCTGACCCCATGTAGCACCTCCCAGAAACAAGTGTGTGGGGCAGGTGGAACTGTGCTGCATGCTTCCATTTCTGGAAGGAGTGTTGGTAGGGCCAGGAGGGTGGACCAGAAAAGAGCAGCATCCCAAGCCAGCACTCTCTCCATAAGGCAGGAGATGCACATGGGACAGTTTTCCCTGACTGCCGCCACGGCAGCAATGGGATCTGCATTGTGGTACCCCTGAGGGGGTCTTGCAGAACCCTAGTTAAGAATTATTGTCTGGGTGCATGCACATATACAATTAATGCAACTGAATAAACTCCAACACAATTTGAGCCGGAGTAAGCAACATTACTGTCTACACGTGTGTTCAAGTGTAGTAATTTACTCTGCCATTGGACCTGTGTTTGATGGGACTATCTGATGGTGCTGTAAATTAGTCTACACCAGACAAATTGCCATCCACATGTAGATGGTGGTACTTTACTGTGCAGTAATCTACTGTGCAATAAAGTGCACATGTAGATGCACCCTCTTAGACACAGCCAGCTCTGCTACTTCACTAGAGGCAATTTACAAACAGCCTCAACACTATCACATGTAACTTCTGACTTTTATCAGTACTACAAAGATTTGAGGGTAAAACAGTAAAAAGTAGCTGCATGTTCTAGTAAATCCCTAACATTTACAAAGCACATGGAGAGAGAACTTGAAATGGTAACTTATGTAAGTGAATGCTTATTTGTCTTAAAATATGAATGCAATTGTCTTAGTGTGCTCCACTAAAATGAGTTAGGCAGACAAGATCTAATAAAAGATGCCAGATTTACCAAAAGAACCAACTAAATAGTTGGAAAAAATATTCTTAGCAAGCTTTTGGGTCTAAAAACCCTTTGTCAGGCTGAGGAAGCATCTTCAGTTGGTGCATATGTGTGCTGTTCCTGGATGGAAGGAATAGTAAAGAAGCCAGAGGCTAGTATGCATGCAAGAAAGCCAGACAGTGAAAGTATAAATTGATCAGGGGGTAAGAGACAGGCTGTGTTTTGCTTTGTTTTGTTTTTTTTTTTGTGGCGGGGGAGGGATGAATGTAGCAGGTAAAAACCTTTTAGGGAATAGGAGATGCTTTATTTACTAGGGCACCCCCTGGAGTAACTAGGAACAATGGCTACAAATTGACAGAGAGCAGATTTAGGTTGGACATTAGAAAGAACTCCTTCATAGGAGTTCTTCATAGGAACCTTCATAGGTTGCCAGGATCTGGAATGGGCTTCCAAGGGAGGTGGTGGTCTCCCCTACCCTGGGGGTTTTCAAGAAGAGACTGGACAAGCACCTGGTGGGGCATCTGACCCCAGCGCTCTTTCCTGCCCAGGGTAAGGGGTTAGACTTGATGACCTACTAAAGTCTCTTCCAACTCTAGCATCTATGAATATCAAAATACAAAATCCAGAGAAGGTATGAGGGAAACAGTTAATAATAGGGAAGGCAGTTTACAAGAAGGGGTGACACATTGCCACCAACAAGTTAGAGACTGTCTAGAAATCTCTGTCAGGGCAGTCCTTTCTCAGATAGCAGGCTCACACACTCATGCATTTATTAACTCCCTGCCTATGGACAAAAGATTTACATGGGGAGATTATTTACAGGACCAAAGTCAAAATATCAATGACAAAAAGAACAAATACACAAGTCATAGCACAAGCAACACCTAAATACCAAGACTTAATTATACACACATACATATGCAAATAGATACCAAACAAGAACTGTTTATTTGCTATCTCCCAAAACTCTCAATTGACTCCCATGCCACTCAGATCACACTCAACCTTTGAGGAAACAGGGAGAGTGAGAGTCTTTGCTTGATCACCTTTCAGCCCTAATGTAGCCAATTATGAGGTAACATGTCTTTTATGCATATGCATGGAAAAGTACTAAGACTGGAGTGAATTTACCAAATAAAGAAATGATTCCACTTCATAATTAGCATAGTTGACCTATAATAAATTACACAAAATATTAAACAAAGGCAGTAAGATTAAGGCAGCATAACTGTATATGGTCTTGTGTTTCACAGGGATTCGTTATTTTTAGTCTAAAAATACTGTAGTGGTAAATGCAAAGGGTGAGCAATTCAAGAAATATTTACATTTAATGTTGATTTAGCTCCTAAGAGTTAAGCTATAACTAATGTTTTGAACAGTACGCCCAACATTTTTATCTCTCTTTCTGTTAGTATGACAGCTACATTATTTATTATATAATGGAGCATTATAAAATTAAGAAGGCTTTTTGAAGTAAGAGAAAGTCTCTCATTGTGAACATTTGAGTTTTAGGCTTAAGTTTTAGACTATTCAAAACTTGTGTATGTATTATAGATGTGATAAATCTATTTATTAATCCCTGATACCCAAGTTTGGGCAGACTAAAGTGTCTCATTATTTCAATGTGGAGAAATAATATAAAGCTGCATCAATTGTGTATAAAAAAAACCCCAAAACATTTTATAGAACTTACTGTTGGCTTGGCCTTATAATTCCTTTATTTGCTTAAATTTCCATAAGTAACGTAAGCAGTCACTGAAATCAAGATTTCATAAAAGTAAGGCTTTGCAAGAACAGGCCCCCAAACATCTTTAGAGCCAATTATCACTGTGTACCATTAGATCAAGATGATGAAACTGAAAAGAATACTATAATTGTTTCCATTGACAATCTTATGCTGTGCATGATGGAAGGCATTTCGTTTAGGAGCACAGGAAGCTATGATGACTGCACAGTCCAGTGGGTGGGATGACTACACAGTACAGTGGGTGGCAAATTGGCTAAAGAGTCGCACCCAGAGAGTTGTGATGGATGGGTCAGTTTCGACCTGGAAGGGTGTGACCAGTGGGGTTCCGCAAGGCTCGGTCCTTGGACTGATACTCTTTAACGTCTTCATCAGTGACTTGGATGAGGGAGTAAAATGTACTCTGTCCAAGTTTGCAGATGACACAAAGCTATGGGGAGAAATGGACAAGCTGGAGGGCAGGGAACAGCTGCAAGCAGATCTGGACAGGTTGGACAAGTGGGCAGAAAACAACAGAATGCAGCTCAACAAGGAGAATTGCAAAGGGCTGCACCTAGGGAGGAAAAATACCCTGCACACCTACTGCCTAGGGAATGACCTGCTGGGTGGCACAGAAGTAGAACGGGATCTCGGAGTCCTAGTGGACTCCAAGATGAACATGAGTCAGCAGTGTGATGAAGCCTTCAGAAAAGCTAATGGCACTTTTTCATGCATCAGCAGATGCATGACGAATAGACGCAAAGAGGTGATACTTCCTCTCTATCAGGCGCTGGTCAGACTGCAGTTGGAGTACTGCATGCAATTCTGGGCCCCGTACTTCAAGAGGGATGTGGATAACCTGGAGAGGGTCCAGAGAAGGTCCATTCATATGGTTAAGGGCTTGCAAACCAAGCCCTATGAGGACAGACTAGAGAACCTGGACCTTTTCAGTCTCTGCAAGAGAAGGTTGAGAGACGACCTTGTGGCTGCCTGTAAGTTCATCACGGGGGCACAGAAGGGAATTGGTGAGGTTTTATTCACCAAGCCGCCCCCGGGGGTTACAAGAAATAATGGCCACAAGCTAGCAGAGAGCAGATTTAGATTGGATATGAGGAAGAACTTCTTCACAGTTAGAGTGGCCAAGGTCTGGAACAGGCTCCCGGGGGGGTGGTGCTCTCCCCTACCCGGGGGGTCTTCAAGAGGAGGTTGGATATGCATCTAGCTGGGGTCATCTAGACCCAGCACTCTTTCCTGCCTATGCAGGGGACAACTGGGGGAGAAAGGAGGGGTGCTTTTTACTTTTTAAAGTAAAATATATAACTAACTAGTTAAATCAACCAGTTAAAATGCACAGAACTGCACATGAGGCTAGACATGAAAGCAAACAACCACCAAAGAAGAACAATTAAATAAAAAGTGACATTGAAAAAAAACAAAAACCAAACCCTTGTACCTCCCCCATTCCCACACCTGTGGTAACACTTTAAGGACCAGCTGGCCCTCTTCTAGGTCCCCCATAGAAATCAGCCCATAGAATCCTAGCTGGCCATGATCCCAGATTCACTGGTCATGTTTTGCTTTGGGGCAAAGAGGGAGAGACAATGCTGGGGATGGAAAGGGAAGAAACATAATTTTCTATGTTGTATTTTTCAAATTGTGTAGTGTTCTGAGGGCCTCTGCAGGGCTTTGTGTATGTTTTATGAATATTATGCTAAACCAAGTAAAATGGTAGATGGAAGCCACTGATTAAGAACCAGAGCAATTTTTAATTCTTTCTGATGGAATGTTCAGTAGGAACCTAAAAGAAGTTTATGAAAGGTCTCATTCTCTCCCATAGCTACGAAGAAGCAAGCATCTAGAAACAGCTGCTTTAAAAGACTGCAGCCCAGCAAAATGTGGCTGGCAGGTGGAGGGGCTGTCTTGGAAAGATGACAGAGATAATGTCCATTCAAGAAAAATGATTGAAAGTATTATAAGGAGAGAAAAGATGATCAACCTGGGAAGGTAGAGGCACAGGCATGGAAGACAGGGAAGGAAAGGAAAAAATGGTTCTTTACTTCTGGACTGCATTCCTGCAACTTCTCTGCAGAATAGGGTGTAATGGCCCTGGAAATTAAAGGATAGTTCTGCCTGCATAGTTTAGGGATAATTCTTCTCAGGCTACTAAAAGCCCAGAAGTCCAGCCTTAAGCCTAAGTACAGACAGTCAAAAAGCCTGAGGCTGAATCAATTCAGTCCATTGGAGCCCTAATCACAGGTGTTGCCATATTTTTCCCAAGATGACTGGTGGAAGTCCTCTCCACAAAAGGTTTTGAGCACCCCAATAATTGTCTTAAGTCTGTTAAAAGACTATAGTAAGATCTGGAAAAGTCATGCTAAGCTGAGGTGTGTGCACAACAAGTAAAAATCCAAAATCCTGATGCTGCAAGCTATCTATTGTTTCAGAAGAAACCATGAGATATCCCATCAGTATATCTGCCATCCATAGGAATTTCAAGCTGGCTCCCAAGTATTTGGTTACTCCCTAATCTTATGTGTTTCCT
>JAGPOW010003316.1:66801425-66816416 GCA_030014935.1 Caiman crocodilus
TAGTGATGTATTTCAAATTGGTTGGCTGACAGCCAACAGGTGCTGGCCTCCATTGGACCAGGTAAATGAGGTCACAAGGGCTATATAAGTTAAGGACTGACCAGGAGGAGGAGGGGGCAGCAGCCATGAGGAAGACTCAGAGGGAGAAAAGCTGAACCATCTGAAACTTGCTTTCTCAAAATTCATGATCAATGAACTGCCTGCCTCCAGAGGGAATCTCCATCTGTCTCTGGATGATACTTGTGAGTAAGCTACCTGAGATCCAACTAGATATATAGCTTGCAGTAACTCAGGTGCGTGATCAAAGGCTACCCAGCCATGGGAGTTTGCTGTGTGGGATTTCTCTGATATTGCTCTACCCTATACCCTATTCCAACCTTACCCCTTGTAAAGTTCTCCTTTGTACCTAGCATGGGAGACTTATTAGGAGTGTATCTAGATTATGCCTTGGGGTCCCCTTGGTTCGGCTGACTAAGGGAGACCACTACTTATGCTTCTGTCTGAATCTGAAGTGAATCAAGTACCCACGAGGGCTACTAGGCCTGTGTTTCCCAGGGTGCACAGAGCCAGAATCAAGCCCAGCCCTGGGTGGTGGTAGTGGAACCCCCAGGCTAGTGGATGTGCTCCAGAAAGGGGGTCGGCCAGATGTGAAGTGCCCCCAAGGAGGCACTCAGAGCCTGGAAAGTGGTCAGGTGCTGTGTGGTGGATGGCTGAACACAGGAGCGCTCCCTACTGGCCTGCCACATTACATTTGTCTATTTTATTGTTCTATCCTAAGTGTAGGATTTTGTACTTTTCCTTTTAATTTTATATTATTTATGTCATACCATTTCTCCATTTTTATCAAGGTAATTTTGAATCCTAATCCAATCCTTCAAAGTGCCAGCTACCAATACAGTTTAGGGTGATCTGTAAATGTGTACTCTCAGTTCCATCCTACAAGCCGTCAATGAAAATGTTGAACTGTACAGAACCCAAGACATATCGCTAGGAAGCCCTATCTTGTTACCTCGTCTTAGTTAGACAGAGCCATTGATGACTCATATTTGAGTATGATGCGTAGTAATAAACTCTATAGTTTTATCTACACTATATTTATAGCTTATTTATCAGAAAGTCATGAGATACATTGCTGTAGTCAAGGTAATACCAAATCTAATGCCCTTCTTCCACTTTCCCCACTACCCTCCTACAAGTTCCCAAAACCCATTGTTTTGACATAGAAATGAGGTAGGTTGACTTGCTCTTTTCAATCCATGTTATCTGTTCTTAGTATTTTTGTTATCCTGTTGGTCCTTAGGAATAAAGCCCTTTTTGATACTGAAAAGCACTGGATGAGACTGACTGCTCTGGAATTTCCTGTATCCTTGTCACAGGACAGGGCCCTTAGGGATAGCATAGCCATTCTAAGGCCCTTTGACCATGCCAGTTCGGCCTGATGGGCACCCTCAGTTCTTGTCTGCCACATCTTTGATGGAAATATAAAAATAGGGAGGCTGCCTTTAAGTCCTCTTGGACACAGTTTGCTGGACTCTGAACCCCGTGGGTTCTCAGACGCCTTATAGGTCATTTCACTATGGGTGTTTTGGGGAGCATCTTAGCCTTATGGATTATGTCCATGGCTCCAACTACCCCTTTACCACACCCCAAGCCTTGCAGATGGTATTAGCATTGTCTTGCCTAGGCCCCACTACAATTTGGCCCCTTGTCCTTACCAGGCTCTCTGCAGACCTATCTCTGTGCCCGCTCTGACACCAGGATCCCCATGCTGCAGTGGGCCACAGTGTGTAGTGGAACATGCAAGATTAAAGGAGCTGGAGTGCACCCCACTTCTGCCGAGAATTTGGTAGGTCTCTAGACATGAGAGATGAATGCTTATAATTACTATGAAAAATATATGGGTATTTTTGAATGTATGCAAACCAACATCAAGATTTAGAAGTTCCCTTCTGTATAAGAACCAGTTCAAAGGAAATTTGTCTGTTTAGTTGAGAAGGGAATGGAAACAATTGTGAGATCAGTCCATTGAGTGACTACATTGGGATAACCTTGCATTGATCAGGGGGTTGGACTGTATGACCTCCTGAGGTCTCTTTTGGCTCTTCTGTGACATATATGTTCTCTTTTTCTGTGCTTTACTCATGTCTGGAATCATGTCTTATTTTCATCGGTGTGGGGGAAATTAGAGAACCTGTGTATACCAACCTGACTTTTCTTCACACATGTGCTTGACAGGTTCTATATAGATCACAATCCAGTGATGGGAGGTAGTTATATTAACTTTTTTTTGTGAGGCTTATCTGTTAAGGTTCACTGATGATACAGCTAGAACAGTTGATGAAATAAGAGCCTAACTTCTTTCTTACTCCTCTTATTTGCTCATATGTGTTAAGTATGTGTCTTGTGCAAGTTTTGAGTATTAATAATCAATTTGTATTTCCTTTTCACTAGTGAACCATCACCATCTGAATTGCCAAGGAGATTTCCATGTTGTAATGGAACACAGCCATGTAGAACTAGCAGAGTTAACTTGGGTAAGGGAAGCAGTGTAGTTGTGTTAGCACAGCTTCCTGTTAAGGCTGACTGTTCCTGCTATGAAATGATACTGCTCATGCCACTCTGCTGTTTCACAATAGTTTGCTCAGAATGTGATGCTGCATTATGACATATAGACATACTCATAGATAACACTGCAGTGCTTTTTCTCAATGACTAAACTGTTAACTAGTTTGTTATGTTATACTAAATGTGATACAGACATTGTTATAATAATAGCAATCAATAATATAGATATGATACTGAATGTGGTAAAGAGATTGTGAGCCCTAAGGCCTAGGAAGAGCATGGCCTTTTTCACAGAAATATTATAAGATACTGCTCACTAAAGTTCCTGAACTAAAGTGTTTTGATGTCAAGACTCCATGGAGATTTAAAGAACATCAAATAGCACTTTGCTTCATCACAAACCTCCTCCATATGAGAAAGAAACAGGCCATGATCAGCAACAGCCAACTCTAAAGTGCATCTCAAATTCTTGCCAAGGGCAGAGAATATCTTCTTCTAGATATAGTTGAGCCTAACCTCAGTGGGCACATCCAGATGACTATGCATGTGTACTTTGCCACACCTCAAAGGCTTTTGAGGCACTGCAAAATTCATTTGGTGCATGTGAAAAGGTTTTCTGAATTGCATATTTGCAGCATATAGCTAAACTTATTGAATACTGGGAAATTCTGGTATTTAAAAAAAAATGACTTAAAAAAACCCAGGGCAGCACAGGTGGCTGCAGCATGTGCTGCCCAAAACCAGAGACTGGCCAGCCAGAGCCACATTCCAGCTGTCAGTCAAGCTCTGTTCACCTAGTTTGCCACTGCTGCATCCTTGGGAGACCCCAGGGCCCTGTGTAAAGCTGCTAGGGCCAGCCCAGATACTGGCCCCAGCCTCCCCTTCCTGACTCAGGGCAATTTGCCATGCACCAGGGCATGTGTGTAGGGGCATTCCCAGGGGATGAGTAGCAGCAGCATAAGTATGTATTGCTGCTATTTGTTTCTGAAGAAATGCATGTGCATTCATCTGGATGTACCCAGTATGGCTACATGTGACTGCTGAAGAAAATATCTACTCTCTTTCTGTCAAAAGAGGCAAATTTTAGGAAAATAACTAAAATATAATACTGCTTTATAATATTTATGTGACCTTCATGTATTTCTTTCAGGTACTGCAACTCTAAGCTTTGCTGTGGGTGGTCTAATATATCACACTTCAGGTATGTGACTGTTTATCTAGTTGTGCAAGGGATAGTTGGAGGTTTGTGTAGGTTGTTCACATTTAAAAAAAAAAACCATGCTGAGCTTCATCAACGCTAAAGCTTCCATTGAACTTTTAACAACAATGGGTGCATCTACATGTGTGCTTTACTGCAGAGTTAATGAATTAGCTGTGTAGTAAAGTGTCATAATCTACACATATCCTAGTATTAGGGCATAGTAAATAAATTAACTCTGCTGTAAGATAGTGTTCTCAGGGATAGTACTGTTTAATGGTGGAATCATTTACTGTGATAAAATGCACATGTAGACAGTGACAGAGGCTGGCTGGGGCACAAGGGGTCTACCTGCCGCACAGCTCCATACTTTAGCCCTCTCATGCCCTAGCCACCCGCTCTGCTGCTCAATGCCACCACCCGGAGCCTGAGCCTGACCCGTCAAGCCTACTGTTATCCTATAGCTGCTCTGCCCCAGCTCAAACTGATGCAGTGCCAGGTGCACATGCAGATGTGCCTGGTGTGCCCGGCATACAGTTATATAACTGGAAGTACCCTGGAACTTTCTGTAATGGAAATTACACTACACACATCCCCCAAATCCTCATTCGACCTGACCACTGAGGATGACATACGCAAAATCCCCATTCATCCTGAGCACTGAGGATGAGTTAAAAGAAATCTATCCTACATGTTGTCATACCCACGGACAAAGGGTATTGAAGGAAAATTTGAAAAATTTCTGTGAATTGACTGGGTACACTCAACACCAATGTCCAGATTCTATAGAAAAATCCATCCCATTATCTTCATTGCATATTTACCTTCTCAAGTGATTTGTTTTAATTATAGAATAACAAATATTTGGAAAGCAGTTGTGAGGAATCTTTCCTGTGTTGGATGATGGTCCTAAAGAAGAAGTTTTAACATCAAAAGTGACTTCATTTTCTAAGCATTCAACACTGTAGCTCTAACAGCTGTAACAGAAGTACTTGTATACTATAAATAATTATACTTCCTCAAGTATTAAGAAAGCAATAGATACACTCTCATGTATTCTGCTTTGTACATGTTAAATTGCTTTTTGGATATTTTGAATGACAAGATATGATGAAGAGACTGAAAATTGGGAAATTCATGAAATGCTGGCCTACTTTGCATGCGGTACCCAGCAGAGTAATTGGGGAAAATAAGACTTGGGAACCCAAGAAATGTTTTTGGCTTCTAGTTTACTAGCTAAACTTAGTATTTCCAGGCTAATGGATGACTATGCCTGAAGTTTATAACTAAAATGCTGACTTCTACAATCAATACATTTAGCTTAGAGTGTTTGTGATGTCAGTTACTATGCCAATACTTCAGCATTTACTGACTGTAAAATGTCTTGGCTTATTGAGCTAGAACTTTCTCTTCATCTTATTTTCTACCTCCTCCACCCTTGAAACTGTGTGTGTGTGTGTGTGTGTGTGAGAGACTTGGCTCCAAGGGTACAGCTATATAGAACAATTATTTGTTCAGTATTACATAAATAGATATGATTCACTGGCAATTTTGAAAAAGCAAAACAAAATTGCATTGGGTCGAATAAATGTTTTTGTTTTTAATCTTCATCTTTTAAACTTTCTTTAACTTTAATAAATATTGACACAAATTTCAAAACAAAAAATGCTGAACTGTTCAAGATTTGGGAGGGTTTTTTTATATTAAATGTAGTGAACTAATGTGAATCCATGCGATGTGTCAGCATCACTGAATATGCACTCATTCCTATAAAATCTTAATGAAGAACTTTCAGTTCTGTATTTCAGTGCTACTTACCTCCATATTATTTAGTATATCTTTCTTACTTCCATTATTTTTATAACTGTTCTGTCTTTGTGTTGGAATTCTAGAAAGTTGATGACACTAATTCTGGTATGGCATACATTACATTCACTTGACAAAAATCTCCTGATAAATTTCCATGTTGAGTTGAATAGGTATCAATATAAGGTCTTAGATCTGACATTCCATTCTTAGTATTGTCTCCTGTAATCTTGAGGACTCCAAAAAGGCTTAAAAGTGTTATGAATTGAAGCCTCTATGCAATCATCTGTATAAAATGACAGCTGAGGGAGTCTTATCAAATACCAAGCATGTGCTTTACAGAACAAAGTCTCAAGCTGTAAGGGACTTGTCCTGGAAAGTCCATAAAGAAGATGCCCTGGAAAACTTTTCCAAGCTTCAAAAACTTACCCCTCAACTTCTCCCCGGCAATTTTAAGAACCTTGGTCCTATGTTTTCCATCCATTTGAATTGAAGTCCCTTGGCAGAAGCCCCACATAATATTTTAAATACTGACTGGAACTGCCCAAGGCTACTCTACTTGTAATGCTGGACACTTTAGAAGAATTTCTTCTCAGAGTTGAAGGCAACTAAAAAATATACTGTTGATATCAGGTCTTATTATAGAATCATAGAAAATGAGAGTTGGAAGGGACCTCAGAAGGTCATATAGTCCATCCCCGTGCTCAAAGCAGGACCATGCCCAACTAGATCATTCCAGGTAAGGTTTTGTCTACCCATATCTTAAAAACCTCTAAGGATGAAGATTCTACAACCTCTCTGGGTAGCATATTTCAGTGCTTTACTACCTTCATAGTGAGGTTTTTCCTAACATCTAACTTAAACTTCCCTTGCTGCAAATTGAGACCATTGCTCCTTGTTCTGTAATCTGTCGCTACTGAGAACAGTCTAGTTCCATCCTGTTTGTAATCACTTGTCAGGTAGTTGAAGGATGCAATTAAATCTCCCCCACCTCCCCCAGCCTTCTCTTCTCCAGACTAAATAAGTCAAATGCCCTTAGCCTTTCCTCCATAAGTCATGTGCCCCAGGACCCTAACCACTTTTGTTGTCCTCCACTGGACTCTCCATTTTGTGCACAGCCTTTCTGTAGTAAGGTGCCCAAAACTGCGCACAGTACTCACAGTAATGGTATTTATGACCATTTAACTCTTGAATTTTTTTGCTATTTTTGGAGGGATTTAGTGTTTCCAGTGGCCTCTGGGCTGAGCTTCTAGTGAAGTTACTCTGAAAACCACTTAGAATATTTGTGCCCTACTGGACAGGGAACTGAAGTAACAGAGGTAGAATGACCTTGCCCAAGGTCACACAAGAAGTTGGTGGTAGATAATGGAAGAACCCACCTTCCTGTTCTTTGTTTTTTGGCAAAAAGAAAGGACTTTTTCTATCCTTTTTAGGTCATGCTTTCAAAAAATTATATGATGGGTTACTGATATGCCTTCTTAAGATCAGTGAAAATATTATTCTTTTTAACATACGCTGCAGCTTTCACTGATCTTAGGAAAATAGATCATGGCACTCTTACTGTCCCCTCCCCTTCCCCGGTTTCCAAGTCCTTCTGCTCTCATGCTTTGAGGAATCAGGAGACAATAAGGAGAGAGGTTGGTTACCACTTAAGCTGGAATCATAAAATCTTACTACACAGGCTAAACCAGTGGCCAAAGTTACCAAGTATTAATTATAGATGCCTGTGTGACATAATGTACCAGCATGCTGCAGCATTGTGCTGGGTCAGGTACTGGAAGCAGTGTAGTTATGCTAGTCCGGTGCTCAGCCGATCTAGCAAGCTCTGTCCAGGCTAAATATATTCCTGGTGTTGCAGCTAGTTTGGGTTACTCTGGGCACATCTACACATGCATTTACTGGGCAGTAAGTGGTTTTTATGCCGCCATCTATATATATAGGCATTATAGCACAGTAATGCTGTGTGTAGACTGACTTGAGACTAAAGTTAGTCCCAAGTCAGTCCACACACACTGAGTTACTATGCAGTAAGGTGTCTACACATGTCTTACCATGAAGTAACTACTTGGACATGTCTTACTGTGAAGTAACTACTTGAGTGCAGATCAGCATATGTCACTATAGTTACTGTGTAGTATGGGTGCACACATATAGGCACATGTCGATACTGCACAGTAATTTTTGGTTACTGCACAGTAACCTAAATTACTGTGCAGTAACTGTATTTGTAGATATGCCCTCTGTGTGCCAGTACACATGGGTCAGGCCATGTGGTACAGCACCCTTCAGACCATGGGGTGATAGGCAGGAGGACTGGGTGGATCCTCTAAGTTGGTATGGGACACTAGGGGCCAGGAAGGAGCAGGTGCACAAAGAGGAGAGTGCCACTAACCACTTGACTAATTCAAGGCAGAGAGGAGGTAGGCAGGAGTCCCAGAGGCACTCCTGTCCTGTTCCAGGATGTGGTGCTGCACCCAGCTGGTCTGGTGCTGGGCTCAGTAGCTTCCTTCTTCCAGCCCCTGCTCTTTGCCTGCTCCCCCAGGTGTCTCCTTATGGCCAGGACAAGGGGCTGGAAAGAAGAACCTGTGCACCCCTGTCACTGCTTCCAGGCAAGTCTGGCACCCCATGCAGCTGCTCCGTACAGTGTGAAGCTGAAGCAGGGCAGAAGTAGCTCTGGGGCTATCTCTGTGCCTGTGTCAGTTGGGGACAGCAGCGGCAGTAGAAAGGTTCCTTCTTCCAGCTTGTGTTTCCAGCCAATGGGGGACACCTGAGAGGCAACAGGGAGCAGGTGCAGGGAGGTGAAACTCTCCTGCTGCTACTGCTGTCCCCTGCTTGATGAGCCAGGTGTCTCCTGCCCTTGATGAGCCAGGTGTCCTGTGCAGCTGCAGCCCAAGGCTGGCGTGGGGCAGGAGCAGCTCTGGAGCTCTTTCTGTGACCTGGTTGGCCCCAGTGTTGGAGGGGAAGGGGGATTCACCATCCAGCGCAGGGTATCAAGGGCCTGCAGCAAGGCAGTAGCCTTAGACTTTAAGGGAGCCAGCTTCAATGAGCTGAGGTGATTAGTGGGGGAGGCACGAGGGTCCTGGAGAGTAGGGGAAATGGATGCCCAAGATGAGTGGTTATTCCTTCAGAAGATGATACTCAGAGCCCAAGGGCTGACAATCCCAACAAGAAGCAAAGGGAGCAAGAGTGCCCAAAAGCTGCCCTGGCTCATCAAGGGCATTTGTGAATACCTGATTGCCAAAAAGGAGGCATACACCCAGTGGAAGGGAGAGGCTATCACTAAAGCGGAGTATACCTCCACCAGTCGGGTTTGTAGGGGGGCTGTTAGGAATGCTAAGGCAGATACAGAACTAGGGCCTGCATCAAGGATAACAAAAAAGTCATTTTTTAAATACACAGAGAGATTGAAGAAGGCACCAGGTAATGTGGGGCCTCTGCAGGACGTGCTTGGCAATCTGGTGGTCTCACCAGAGGAGAAAGCAGACCTCCTTAACAATTTCTTCACCTCTATTTTCTTGTGCAGGGACTGGGACTCCCCCCACTGTGATTCAAGACAGACTCAAGGGGAACTCCTCAAGACCTAAGGCTGAGGAGGACCAGGTTAGAATGCTTCTGGAGGGGCTAGACGTGTTCAAATCAGCAGATCCAGATGCTCTCCACCCCAGGGTGTTGAGGGAATTGGCAGGGGTTATTGCGGGGCCCCTGGCATGGGTTTATGAACACTTGTGGTGCTCTGGCCAGGTCCCAGATGACTGGAAGAGGGCCAATGTAGTCCCCATCTTTAAAAAAGGGAAGAGGGAGGACCGGAGCAACTGTAGGCCCGTTAGTCTTACTTCAATCCTGGGGAAGCTGTTTGACAAGATTATCAAGGAGCACATTTGTGATGGGCCAGCATCAGGGATGATGCTCAAGGGCAACCGGCAGGAGCAGGTTGCCTGCACTAGGAGCAGGTCCTGTCAGACAAATCTAACTGCATTCTATGATCAAGTCACTGGACACAGGTGTCAGAGTGGATGTAGTCTTTCTGGACTTCAGGAAGGCCTTTGACACTGTCTTTCACCCCATTCTCATTAAAAAGCTAGGTAATTGTGGCATTGATGCCTACACAGTCAGATGGATTGCAAATTAGCTGAGGGGTCGCACTTAGAGAGTGGTGGTGGATGTGTCATTTTCAACCTGGAAGGAAATGGGCATTGGGGTCCCCCAGGGCTCGGTCCTTGGGCCCGCACTGTTCAATTTCTTTATTAGTGACTTAGACGATGGGGTGAAGAGCAGTCTGTTTAAATTAGCAGATGACACCAAGATTTGGGGTGAGGTGGGCACACTAGAACGGAATGACAGATTACAGTACAACCTGGACAGGTTACAGGCATGGGCAAATGAAAATAGGATGGGATTCAATACTGGCAAGTGCAGGGTGCTAAACTTGGGCAGTAGGAACCAGCAGCATACCTATAGGCTGGGGAACTCCCTTTTTGAAAGCAGAAAGAGATCTTGGAGTCATTTTTGGCTCCAAGATAAATATGGGCTGACAATGAGAGAACATGGTCAGTAGGGCTAACTGTACCTTGTCCTGCATCCACACATACATCACAAGCAGGGCCAAGGAAATGATCCTCCCCTTCTACATGACACTGGTCAGGCCGCAGCTGGAGTACTGTGTCCAGTTCTGGGCACCGCAATTCAGGAGGGATGTGGACAGCATCGAGAGGGTCCAAAGGAGGGCCACTCACCTGATCTGGGGACAGCAGGAAAGACCCTATGAGGAGAGGCCACAGCACCTGAACCTGTTCAGCCTTCACAAGAGAAGGCTGAGGGGGGACCTGATGGCTGTCTATAAACTTACTAGGGGAGACCAGCAGGGTTTGGGAGAGACCTTGTTCCCCCTAGCGCATCCTGGAGTAACAAGGAATAACAGCCATAAGTTGTCAGAGAGTAAGTTCAGACTAGACATTAGAAGGCACTACTTCACAGTCAGGGCAGCTAGGATCTGGAACTAACTTTGAAGGGAAGTGGTGCTCGCTCCTACCCTGGGGTCTTTAAGAGGAGGCTTGACATTTACCTAGCTGGGGTCATATGAGCCCAGTTTTCTCTCCTGCCCAGGGCAGGGGGTCGGACTAGAAGATCCACAAGGTCCCTTCCAACCCTACATGTATGAATCTATGGCTGTACCACCACACCTCCTGGATCCTCCCAGAAAACTACATTGTGTAACAGTCATATCTGATCAAAACTAAGTTATATTCAGTACCTGTAGTTCTTTCATAGTACCATGAGGGAACAGGCCTTCTTAAACAAATGTTAGAACAAAAGCGTATGGAGATAGGGGAATCATATATTAAACAATAATTGTTTAGGCACATGTTTTCATCTCTTTGAGGCTCCTAACTGCCTAGAGTGGGGGAATGACCCAGATACACCAACAGCACCTTTTTTCCATCTTTGCCTATTCTTGGCAGGAATAGTTTGCTCTCATTTAATACTCCCCTCCCCTTCCCTCATTACAGAGGGTCATCTTAAGTGTTCAGCCCCTTTCTTTTGTAAGAAAACAACTATGTTGGTCTGGAGTCTGGAAGTAAATTATTGTCCTGTACTTCCCTATCATTTCCCCCATTTGTTGGGAGGTTGGTATTGTCTTGTTTTTGTACTTATTTTTCCAGTGGTGCCTACTGACTAGATCTATATTAGACTTTTCCCAATGTAAAAGAGTGGTCACCTTGTTCATAACATTATTAGCACTCCAAGATTCTTAGACTACATTAGTAGTTTCATATTTGCCACAAGCATCTTCCAAAGCTCAGTTAAGCGTACTGCCAACAGATCAGATGTGCACTGGAGTAGTAGAAAATGTGATTATGGGTGATCGGATTATTTTACTGACTTCCATTATATACTTACCATAAGGTGCAGCTTTCTCTTGTATATTAGTATATTCTAATCCAGCAGTGCTCAAAGTTTTGAACCCTTGGGCCAAATAAATGGTACAAAGCTGGCCATCAGCCTTGTGCCATCCCCCATTTGGGCCTGCATGCTGGGATTGACTTCTGGGGTCCCGCATTGTCCCTGCCTGATCCCATGTGCTGGGATCAAGCCCCATGTACCCAACCTAGTAAGCAGGACAAGGCTTTCCCTGGGCCTGTGAGGAACCCCATGGGCTAGATGACAGTTCCAGGGGCAGAATCTGACCCATGGGCCAGGGGTTGAGCACCCCAACTTTAAATCTATCTATCTAGTGCACAACCAGCAGGGTTATTTACACATAAAGGAAAATTCAAAGATAAAAATAGTTCTCCTGTAAGATTTTTCTTTTATTGGAATTCTCTCAAGCTAACACCTCTTGAGCAATGAGGTAATTTTGAATTGTCTAACAGAATCACCAAAGGCACTGGATTAGCTCATAGGGCCTGTTTGAAATCATACCAAAGGTGAAATGTCTGCTGGGGTGGTCTTTTTTCCTCTTGGCATTGCTCCAGCTAGAGATTGACAATTCATATATGACACACAGAAGAATTGGTGCCAGATTGTTCTTGGTATTGTCACTGATGCTCAATAGAAATGATCTCTGTGCCCCTCTTTTTATCTGGTGTGCCCCTCTTTTCATCATAGTGTAGACTAAGACTGATCAGTTGTACTGTTCCAGAAGTCGGCCACTGGCTTCAGTCATCACATAGTTAAAAAGGCAGTTATTCAAAATCAGACTACTTTTTTCCCTACTCAAGCAGACCATTTGAGTGTAATTTTGGCCAGTAAGGTAGAGACTATCCTGTGATTTGGTCAGCTGGATACATTTAACCTTGTTGTACTTACAAAGAGCACTGATTCAAGAAGTCATGACATTTGCCTATTGAGTTTATCTGGTGATGAAACCTTGAGAATGCAACGTGGCTGTACTGGCAGTGGTGGAATTTGTGCCTGTAGTGCATGCTGTTGAGTAATTTGGTTCTGATGGCTTTGCATTAGATTCAGTGTGTGTCACAGCCATGTTGGCAGTTGTCCATTTCTGCAGGCAGGAATGAGTGGGAGTTTGCTCTGTTGGGGAAAGTGTTTTAGCAAGGGCACGCTACGTAACAGGCAGGCATTACTTCAGATATACACTGCACTGAGCAAACACAGATGTTTCCTGAAGAGCTCTTACAACTAGCACATGTGGTGGTTTGTAGAACCTGAATGACCAATCCAGGGGAAGAGGAGGGGATGGTAATTACTCAGTTCCTTTGCAGCTTCAGAGTCTGAGAACCCTGGGTCCACAGTTTTGAGACATCTCTGACATGCAAATTACTCTGAGCCTAGGGATCCCCAAGGCTTATCAGTGTGAGGAGAGCACTGGGCTAATGTAATTTTGCTGCTGCACTCACTGATTCATTTAGATCTAGATTGGTTATCTATATGGTGCAACACTGTGCTTTGCAGGCATTCTTAGCGACTTACCAGACATCAGAAAGTAGACTTGCAGTGGGGCCAGAAACAAAATATACTATGGCTAGCCTGTTTATCTACTTGATCATAGTATTTCATACAAAATTATTCAAATATCACAATCTATCTTTGCACAGGCCTTTTAGACCTATAGGATTAAAAACCACATTTTTAAGTACAAGGCATTATAGTGGCTGCAGATGTGCAGCAAAAGCTGCACAGTGATTTGGCTTGGAGGCATTGTAACCTATTGGATCAAGGTCTGTCAAACCAAAGAGGCCTGTGTTGACACCTACTGCTTGGTAATCCTTTCTGAGGTACAGCTAGCAATACCTTTGCAAGATAGTAAGCTCTATCACCATGAATGACTCATGCCTCATGAGGCTGGGGAGGGGGCACGATGACTGCCTTCAGGTGTCAATAGCAGTGGTGGGGGTGTGGTGGCAGTGAGCAGGGACTGCCTGCAGCCACGATGACATCAGCAGCGAGAGCAGGCTGAGCAAGGAGCGCCCACAGGCGGCCGCAGTGGAGTTGGCAGTAAGGGGGGGCGGGTGAGTGGTGACCACCTACAGATGCCAGTGGCAGTGTCATTGTTGGCCAATCTGAGGGGGGACACATGCCCCCCCATATCCCTCTACACATTGTCTATATCATATATATATGCGTGGTTCATTTTGCTACCTAGTGAGCATTCGAGCTCTGCAGTATGTGAATTAACACAGCAAAGATACAAGAATGATGCATTTCTTGTACACAGTAGATCTCATTAATTCCTGTTACTGCATGAATCAGGATCAGAGGGTGCTGACAGACATGCAGCTCCCTGCTGTAATTCATGGCACTTTGCAAGAAGTGCCATGAATTACAGCAATCTCCCGGACTCAACTGACTTTCTCTATTGGGTCCCGGGGGTTGGGGGATTAAGCTGCAGTTTGTAGCAGCTGCAAGTCTTCAGCCACTCTCTCCTTGTCCCATCCCTTCCACTCCCAGCCCTAACTCAGTCTTCAGAAAAGGGTGGGAGGGAAGGGAGTGGAAGGGGTTCTGTCTGGGGTTTGCCTAGTCTGTGCTGTTGGGTGGGATAGGTAGATTGAAGCCCCTCCAACTTCACTCTATAGTGCCCCACCATCACATACACCCCATACTTCAGTGCAGGCTGGGCAAACCCCAGATGGAATTCCCCCTTCCCTTTCTGAAGACAGTGCTGAGAGCAGGACTGGGCTGGATTAGCCCAGCCCTGCTCTCAGCATGTGCTGACACAAGTTAATGAAGGTGCTATGGTTTGGAGCACCTTCACCTGAACCCTCACCTATGGGGTTCAGATTGTCATGGAATCAGGCACTTTTAAAGCACTCTGCAGCCGTGCACGTCTGTAAGGGCCTGGCTAGCTAGAAAGCACTGCAGGGGGCCGATCACATAACAAAATGTCACTTGTGTTGGCTCACATGGTGTTCTCATCAAAGGTTTATTTCTGAGTCACTTCCAAACAGAATAGGATGATAAATTACTGTGCACTTGTACTGGTAGAATCTTTTGGCAATAGTTTTTTGCTACTAAGGAAATGTGACTTGATCTTCTGCCATTATTATTGGCCTGTTCTCTCATTGCTTTAATTTGATCTATCTTTTGATTCCACCTCATTTATATAAAACTTAAATTATATTTTTTTAAAACATAAGACAAGTAGGTTCCAAACAACTTCATGTAAATAAGCTAAGATGGGTAAATGCAGACACTGTTTATTTACCATGTGTCGCAGGGCACCTTGCTGCCCTGCTCCTAAAGGAGGGAAAACTGATAAAGAAGGAGCCCTAGCAGCTATTAGGCAGCACAGCTGTGGGTTGCTGGGGCAACTAATGAAGGTCAGCTGATTCAAAGGGGCAGGGCCTGGCTCTTATAAGGCCCAGAGCAGAGGCCAAGTTGGCAGTTCCCTGTCAGCTACCAGAGAGAAAGGAGTGCTCTGCTGAGGGAGAGGGAGAGGGAGAGGGAGAGGGAGAGGGAGAGGGAGA
>JAGPOW010003316.1:66816516-66843521 GCA_030014935.1 Caiman crocodilus
GAGGGAGAGGGAGAGGGAGAGGGAACCTGAGGCAGGGGCTGCAGCAGAGAGTGGAAGGGTCACTGGTAGGACTGAATGTTGTTTGGGCCGCTGGGCTTCTGTTTGGTTATAGCCAGATGGCTTAGATTTAAGTTATAGCCAGAGGCTTGTGTTTGTGTTGTTGTTGTTATGTATGAGCAGTGCTTTAGGTGAGGCTATAAGGGGTTGGAGGGGTGTGGGGCCCTAGCGCCAGGGAGGTGCAGCCTAGCACCAGTGAGGGCACAGCAGCATGGGGGTGCGTAGACCCCAGCCCCAGACAGGGGACATATGGTAGGAAGCCCATGCTGGGTGCAGCAGATAGCACCCCCTAGTGGAGGGGGCAGTGCAAGGACAAGGGCAGCCTCCCACTAATTAATTAATTTAATTAGCGAACATCAAAGATGTGGCAGGCGAGACAAGGTGGGCGGTTGCCCAGAGACAGGTGTGGGGCCATATTGAGGGCGGCCCCGAGTGACAAACTGTCACACCAAGTCACTTAAAAATCCATATTCTGTAAAAGAATGAATACAGGATAAAACCTTACACTGACAGTAAGTAAGTTGGTTAACTTGTAAGTACTTGATATTTTGTAATGACACAGAAGGTACTTAGTCCTAAATCCAATAAGCCTACTTGCATGCCTAAAGTCACTCACATAGATGCATTTGCCGAATAAGAACATTTGTCAGTGATATTGACCCATCACAAAAAAACCATTTTTATAATACAACAAGGTTACATATTTTTAAATATGTTATTGTCTACCTAAATGGCTTTGTTTTTCAAAAAAATCTTCTGTTTTACAATATATATAACACATTTCAGTTGTGAATGTGGTGAGCTGGCAATTCACATGTAACAAAATAAATATTAGGAGACTATAAAAAATGAAACTGTAGATAAAATCCACAGGCCAAAATGCGATGGTGCTCTGATGAAACATGCATATCTTTGCATATACTTGATGGGAGATTTTCTTCCATAAAAGGGCCTATTCAACACAGGGAGGGCCTGGCTACTGCTTCTTGGCTCTGGATATTGACAATTATTTGATCTATTTTCAAAATAAGATCAATGTCTCTATGCTTGCATAAAAGTAACAGCCAAACATTCACTGAGCTCCCCACTGGATAGAATACATATATGTATGTTTATATGCTTAAATATATGGTGCAATGTATCATTTTAACTAATAATGCATCCCTTCAACATTATTATATTGTGGCTTAAATTTTTAGTTGCTTCCTCTTGCTTATCCTTATTTATCCTAGGAACTTTGATGCTTTCCTACATGTACTGTCCTTGTCTTTTTTCTCTTTACCACATTTTTAGCCCCTAAAGGAAATGGCAGGCCCCCTATCTGGTTTGTTAAGCTTTCAAAGCTGTACTGCATCCTCCATATAACATGTTTCTGATTATGTCAGCAGCATACTCATTTTTGCTCACAGCTGCTGCACTGCTGTCAGATCAATACACCCACAAAGCACAGTGAACCTTTTGTTTAGGTTCAGAAATCAGATTTCTCTTTCCTACAGGGCAATCTGTAGAATTAACTCCTCCAACATGAAGTGGTTCTTCATGGAAGCTCCAGGGAAGCTATGTATTTATCAGTGAATTTAAACACGAGGGCATCTTACTTCCTGTCTTGTCACTTATGCAAGTGTTTCCCTGTTTCAGATCAATGTTATTTTGTTTCCATCTCTCCCTTTCCTCATTGCAGGATCTATACGTGGTAAGGCACAACATGTGTTTCTCTTTAGATTTGCATTACTGGTTTCTATGCTGAAAACATTTAAAAGATGCCTCTGAAGTCTTATATAAAAAATCTCAAAGAACAACTATCTAATAGATGTCCCTAGGACCTTTCTTAGTCGGTAAGATCATGATAACCTTGGGAGATTACTTTATATCTGCTTAAATGGTTTCCTGCGTAAAAGGTATGTGTTGACGAAGCTGGGAGTGTGGCCACGTCAGCATGCAGCAAAGGGCTACTGCTCACTTTTTATTCTTCATAAGTGGTCAGAATAGTTTGGTTTTTTTTTTTTTTTTTCTTTCTCTAGCAACCTGGACTTGGAGATGCATGGGTTTAGGAAGCTGCTTCAGAAGTGAGATGTTTCAGTTGTGCTAATTTAAGTAACCCCAGGTGATAAGGCAACTAATCTCTTCTTAAAAGATGGGAGGGAGGGGGTTACTTGGAGTCTCCAGTGAGATGGAAGGCCCTCGCTGTTTGCAATGAGGAGCACAGAAATGGTAGTAGAGAGATGACTCTTGGTGGGGCGCTATAGAGTGAATATGTGTCTCCTCGAATCTTTGCACAAGCACACAGTAATCAGCTTCCAAATGCTTGTGCAAAGATTCAAGGAGATGCATATTAACTTCTGAAGTGTCGCTTGTAGCTTCGGAGCCGCAGGTTGGCCACCCCTGCTCTTGAGGAATGCCAGGGTTTTGGGAAAGAATTTTCTTAGCCCAATAAAGTGCTGAAAATCGTGGAAATGAAAACTTAATCTATGTTTCTTTTTTTATTAAAAAGGGGGAGAAAAAACACTCCAAGAAGGTTTTGGAGAGTATGTATAAAAGGCCAAGGAAAAGAAGCTGGGCCAGGGTTTGATATATGAGTTTAGATAAAACTATGCCATGTGGCTTTTGGGATCTAGAGGGCAACCAGGGTTTCTCTAGTTTGTTTGGCTTATGTGGAGGCTGAAACTTATTTCATATTGTTCCCTTGAATTTAATCTTGTTTTAGATATCTATACGTGTCCTCATGACTGAAGAAGGCTTTTTGTCTTTATAGTTTCTCCTCTTAGGGGGTAGGATTACTTTTAATTACTGCCAACATGTTTACACTCAAGCCAGGCTGTTTTACTAATTTAGCAAAGCTTCTGCAGAAGTAGAAGATTGCTTCTACCACAGAATTAGCAAGTTCACTGAACAGTTGGGGTGGAGTGAAAGGGGTGTGAGGATATGCTGACCCTAGCAGATGGGGACAGGTGGTCAGGGAGGCTTGGACTGAGAGGAAGAGAAGACTTACCTGTCTGTACTGGTGTTCAGCATTAGCAGGGGCAGCTCCAGTGACATCTCTGTGGCTGGGCTTTCTGTGAACAGAACCTAGTGCTCTGTTTGCTTTCTGCCATCCACTCCCCCCCAATACATATGTATTAGGAACAGGGCTGCGCTTGCTCTGGCTAAGCTTCCTGGGGTTGAGAACCATTTTGCTTGCCCCAGTCCACTGCTTGGTGTGTGTGCTGTGTTGCCCAGCTCCTGTTACCAGGCAGGGGCAGCACAGGACCTCCCCTGCCATGGCAAAGACTCCCAGCTTGCCCTGGCCTATTTATGCTACTGAGTTCTACTTCAGTGTATGTGCGAATCTGAAATTCATTTGTGAGACTCTTCAACATAATATGATCTTTACTATTAATATATAGTCACTTTACAATGAGCTTGTTTTAAAGGTTAGGGTTGACAATGCCTTGGAGACCTCCTTTTCAAAGTGCTTTGGTTAACATTGCTCATTTAACTTAAAAAGTTAACAAGAAACTGATTTAACAAACCTGACTCAAAACTTTCCACTTTTCTCTGGTTTCACTTGTGTTGTTTCTCTTTTGTTCTTTAGGTGTCAGTCTCCTGTGGCATAGGAGGAGTGAATTCCTGAAGTAAGCATGCCTGGGAATCATAAAAAGTTTAAAAAAAAAATCTTTGTCCTCCCCCCCAATCCTGCATTTTGAAAATCAATTCTGATTGCCAAACTAATGGTCAGTGGCTGTATAGGCAAAAGGCAAGGGTGCTAAAAAGAAGAGGTCCAGCCTTCACAACAGAATGAGTGCTGGGTGAATTTCTTTCCATTTGAAAACTAATCTTTAGCTTTTAGTGGCTGTTAGGTTTTGCTCTAGGGATGCTGGCTACAGGTCTTTTCTGCTTATCTCTGCTCTATCACTAAATTATTAAGAACCTCAGTGTAATTTATGGCGTCAATGCAATCTTGTTGCTTTTGTCTAGGGAAAAGAGGGAGGTCCTTTCTCAAATAATCTGCACAGGCACTTAAGTTGCCTTTGTAGCTGAATTGGATAAGTTTGTTTTTTCCTTTTGTTAATGTTCACCATTATTTTCCTTTTATTATTCTGCTATTAAGCCATCTGCTGTACAGCCCTGAAATTTTCTTTTTTCAAGGGTGCCCACCAGGTCTCATCTTTTCCATAGCTTCAGGACATATTGAACTACATCCTGTGTTGTTGTCCACTGGACCTGCTACACACCAAGGCTGCCTCCCATACAAGAATTCAGAAGGCAAAAAACCTGTGTAGGAATGTGCAACCTCTTAAATGGTGAGAATAAGTATGGTAAGAACTGGTCCCAATTCTAAGGCTCTTCCAAGAATTTCCTCAACATCTTGTCCAGTGTCTGATTTATACCTCTCAACTAATCCACTCATCTGGGGATGGTACACTGAAGGTTTTACAGAATGGACCTTCAATAAGCCTCAAACATCTTGCAGTAACTGAGACATGAAGATCATGCCCTGGTCCATCAAAACCTCTCCAGGAATGCCTACCCAGGAGAATATCTGTAATAGCTCAAAGGCCACAGTTTGTGCTGAAGCCAAGTGAATCACCACAACATCAGTAGTGGGTGGCATTGTTGACAAGGACTTGGATCAACCAAGTCCACTCCAAGCCACTCAAAAGGTGTGGGAACAAATAAACAGGTATGAGTGGAGTGTTATTAGTGGGGTAGGCGGGAAGAACATCTGGCATTTGGGGGCAGGATGCACAATAGCCTTTATTTATTGGTATACCCTAAGTCAGAAAAACCTTGGAAGCACTCTATCCTGGGTCTTCTCTACTGCCAAATGACCTCCCTATGGTACTTCATGAGCTCGGTTCTGAACCTGACTGTGGTACTACTTCAGTGCTAATAGTTAGGATAGCCAGGTTCCTGTGACCTTGTCTTTGGTCACACTCATCAAGAGGTCCCCTTGAAACTCAAAATCAGGGTTCCGGGATGTTAAGCTTTCACCCAGTCTAATCTCATTGGTCCAACTCAGTCAGCCATAAAGAGGGGAATATCTTGGGTCTTCCTTTGGTCACAAATGAAATCCAGGCCTTCCCCCACCCCCATGAACCCTACAACATGAACATACCCTATCTTAACTGAGACCACATATCCTTTCTGGTCTTGGATCTCCTGCCACACCTCTGAGACATAGGCACGGGACCTACAGTCCATATGATGGTATTTCTGATATTGATGGCCCTTCTCTCCAAATTGGAAACAAGTCATCAGAGTATTCTTCCTCCTCCTGGGCTGTGAAGATTCCCTAGGTAGCTATCTTCTTCATAAGAAGCACTCAAGAGCCCTCCCCTTGGCTGAGGTGTTGGAAGAGAAGGAGGTAGTGCACCTACAAGAAGCCTCTGTAGAGACCCTGCCTGTTTCCTTCACAGTCCAGGCTTCATTGTCTCTGGGACCTGCTGGGCTTCCCAGGGATCCAGACAGTCTAACTCAACCTTCATGAAGTCCTCTGCTTTCTAGGTTGTTTCTGCCAAGATGGTAACCCAGTGACAGTACACCCACTGGGAACCTACTGGGAGGATGCTACAGAACTGCCCCTAGGATTACCAGTTCCACTATTTCTGCAGCTGACTGTGAGACAGGGTTTAACCATCAGGTAAGCAAATCCTTTATTTTCTGGGCCATGGCTTGAGGCCATGCATTCAAGTCCCAAGTCTCCTGTAGAAACTTGTGGCAATGGGCTTCCTCTCTTAGACCCAACTGGTCTAGTGTGGCAGCTTTAAGGGTTTTATAACCCTAGGCTAAATCTGCGCCTAGAGCCTGGTAAATGGCATGTACCTCCCCAGTTAACAGAGGAGCCAACCTCAAAGCCCACACATCCTGTAGCCACTGATGGTCATCTGCCACCCACTCAGAAGTTGCAAGGAAGGCCTCTGTGTCATATGCATATCTCATCTTGGTGAGCACTCCATCCATTACCCTCTGGGAGCCAGGTGGCTCTCTAACTTGGGTGGGAGTCTGTCTTGACTCCAAATGCTGGTACAGGAACTCCTGGTGTTGCTGCTGCTGCTCACTCTGAAACTGTTGCTACAGTTAGAGATGCTGAAACAGCTGCTGTTGTTCCTGCTGAAGCCCCTCGAGCCATTTTAGTAGGACTCCTGTCTCTACTGCTGGGGTTAAACTTAGAATGCCTATATTCTCTACCATGTGAAATGGTTGTTCCTGCTTTGACCAGGCCTAGGAGCCAGCCTTTCCCCTTTTCCTACTTCAAATTAAATGACCAAAAAAAATCAACAACCCCTCTCCCCCCGCCCCATCCAGGGCAAAGGCTTCATTCCAGTGTTCCAGTCTTGTCTTTCTTCTCAATTTCACTCAACCTCCTCCCCCCACCCCACTCACCCCAATCATTTCTCTGGAAGCTTTTAACTTCCTCCATAAATAACCGATCACTCCCATTGGCTGGGCCAAAGCTCCTAGGCAGGCAGGATATTGCCCTCTACCCCCTGAAGCTGAGCTCCAGTCCCTGAATCATACATCTTGTTAAAACTTTTTATGATCATGAGCAGCCCCACTGCTTTTCACCTGCCAGCAAAACTGGCATCTCCAACCATTCAGCCCCAGATCTCTGGAGCAGTAAATTTCAAAGAAAAGAGAATAAAAGTGTGCCTGTCCATCTATGTAATGTCCAATTATTATAGACAGAAGTGGGTTAAAGATCTTCTAAAGAAATAAAGGCAATACATGGAATAATGGGGCTTCCCAAGCAGTTATCCAGCATAACTCTGGGAGTTCTCTCAAAGAAAGGAATACTTGAATATAGAATACCTACACTCCAGCTGGCATGTAGTAGTCAATGGGACTGAAAATGGGTCCTAACCTTAACAGAATCAACTTAGACACTTGAGAAATCACTGAAGAGAGATCATTCACTACTTCAAACAGTGCAGTCTCTGAATTAAAACATGGCCTGGGTTAAAAAGATCATTGGATTCCAGATGTGTGATTCAAAACAACAATTGGAAATGTTGTCAGGAGATGGTTTCTTGATTTGACGTGTAAGAACTACCATTTCAAAAGCTATTGAACTTATCTTAGATAACCATTGATCTCATTCTCATTTAACAAAGGTCACATCACCTTTTGGATAGCTTTTCAAACCCAAGATAGATGTGCAGCCATAGTATGAGTGGTAGCACACACATCCTCAATACCTATAGAAATTCAGAAAGAAGCACCTGAAAGTCAAACAGGGATGAATGTTTTGCCCTCCCAAGTGAGAATGCTGTGGGTACATGAAAATAGATGGTTCTATCCTGATCCAAGCAGTCCTGTTCATAGAGTAATTTGAATATTCAGGAAAAGTTGAGCTTGGTAACAGAGTTCAAATTAGACAGTTGGCACCTCATTTAGAAAAAAAACTATCTGATCAGGAATTCTTGGCTTCTGTGGAGGAAGGGAAGAAACTCTTTAACCAGGACATCACTATGAGGATTCCCAACCTCATCCAACCCTCATGGTCCATTGTCCTCATTCAAGTCAGCACAAATGATGCGGCCAGGAGCAATCTGAACCATGTCATGAGTGACTGCAGGGCTCTGGGACCAGGCTTAGGAAGACAGGGACACAGGTAGTCTTCTCATCAATCCTCCTGGTCAGCAGTCGTGGTCAGTGTCACAACATCTGCATCAAAGAATTCAACCTGTGGCTCCAGAGTTGGTGTCATCAAGTGGGTTTTGGCTTCTTTGACCACAATTCGAACTTCCATGAAAGGGGCTTCCTGGGACGTGATGGTCTTCACCTCTCTTCAAAAGGTATGAGTTTGTTCTCTTACAGGTTGGCTGATCTCCTACACAGGGCTTTAAACTAGGTTCATTGGGGGATGGGGATGCAGATGACAGAGAGAACCTAGGATCAACAAACCATGAGCCATGTGCTGGAACAGCCCACATAAGTACTAGGGGGCCTGATGGTCAGGACAGGGGCACCAAGGGCTTAAGTGTCTCTTTACTAATGCTAGGAGCATGGGGAACAAGTAAGAGGAACTCACACTCCTGTTTGCAAACAAGAACTTTGACTTAGTTGGGTTAACTGAAGCTTGGTGGGGCCCTACCCATGATTGGGCAGTAAGTATTGAGGGCTACAGGCTGTACAGACAAGATAGGGTTGGGGGGTATTGCTCTCTACATAAAGGAGCAATATACATCTTCCATAATCAAGGTGGGACCAGAGAAAGGGCAAACGGAGGTACTGTGGGTCAGAATGCAAGGGGGCTGTGGGGAAAGGGACTTGGTAGTGGGGGTCTACTATAGGCTGCCACATCAGGAGGATGAATTGGACCTTTAATTCTCCAGATAGCTCTCAGAGGCTGTATGGTCAAGGGACATGGTTGTCATGGGTGACCTAAACTACCCTGACATCTGCTGGGAGAAGCATTTAGCTAGATCCAAACATTCATGAAGGGTCTTAACCTGCATATAGGATCTACCTTCACCTAACACAGGAAGTATATGGTCCCACTAGGCGAAATGCCTTACTGGAATAGGTGCTGGCTACAGGGGATGACTTGGTGGGGGATCTACTAACACAAGGTAACCTAGGGGACAGTGACCATTCCTTGATTGAATTCACTATCCAGCATAGGTTGAGAAAGATAACCACTAGAGCAGAAGTGCTAAACTTCAGAAAGGCTAACTTCAGTGTACTCAGGAGATTAGTAATCGAGGTACTGAAGAATAGAAGCATTGGTAGGATGGGAGTCCAGGAAGGGTGGTTGTTTCTAAAGGGAGAAATCCTACAGGCACAGAAGGAAACAATCCCATTGTACAGGAAAGGGGGAAAAGGGGCCAAGAAACCCTTTTGGCTGAACAGGGAAATCCAGGAAAGCCTAGGGGCCAAAAAAAGAGGCATATAGGCTGTGAAAGCAGGGGTTAGCTACCCAGGTGGAGTACACCTATTTGGCCTGCACTTTCATGCAGGCAGTTGGAAAGGCCAAAGCAGAAATAGAACTTAGGCTGGCAACAAAAATTAAAGACCACAAAAAGTCCTTCCTCAGGTATATAGGGAACAAAAAAGGCACAGGGTAGCACAGGGCCCTTACAGGACACACTAGAGCAATTAGTGACAGATAAAGGGACAAGGCTGAGCTTTTCAATGAGTTTTCTGCTTCTGTATTCCTGAACATGGATCAGGACAAATATCTCAATTATATCATAGACAGACACAAAAGGAAAACCAGCCCACCAAATGTTAGTGTCGAAGGGACACTTAGAGGGGCTGGATATGTTTAACTAAACAGGCCCGGATGATCTTCATCCACTGAAGGAACTGGTCAGTGTCATAGCAGAGCCACTGGCACAACTGGTTGAGCACTTTTTGGTGCTCAGATTAGGTCCCAGAGGACTGGAAAAGGGCCAGTGTGGCCCCTATTTTCAAGAAGGGGAGGAAGGAGGATCTGGGTAACTATAGACCAGTTAGTCTCGCCTCTATTTTTTGAAAGGGGAAAACCTTTGAAAAAATTATTAAGGATCACATTTGTGGGAGTCCAGCAGAAAAAACAATGCTGAAGGGCAACTAGCATAGATTCGTAGCCAATAGATCCTGCTTGACTAACTTTGTTTCTTTTTATGACCAGGTCACAAAATGCTTAGAAGTAGGAGTCGATGTACTTGATTATCTACTTGGATTTTATAAAGGCCTTTGAAATGGTATCTCATCCTATTCTCATAGATAAACTGAGTGGCTGTGACGTACATGATTACACAGTCAGGTGGGTGGCAAATTGGCTTAGGGGCCACACCAGGAGCATGGTGAAGGATGGGTCAGTATTGACCTGGAAAGATGTGGGCAGTAGAGTCCTACAAGAGTTGGTCCTTGGACCTGTGCTATTCAATGTCTTCATTGGTGACTTGGATGAGGGTGTGGAAAGCACTCTGTCCAAATTTGCAGATGATACCAAATTATGGGATAAAGTTAACACAATGGAGGGTAGGGAATGAATCCAGGCAGATGTGGACAGGTTGGAAAAATGGTAAGAACAGACTAGGATGCAGTTCAATGAGTACAAGTGCAAAGTGCTGCACTTAGGGAGGAGGAATCACCAGCACATCTACAGGCTGAGGGAGGACCTTCTCAGCAGCACAGTAGTGGAAAGGGATCTTGGAGTCATTGCTGACACCAAGATGAACACGAGTCATCAATGTGACAAAATGATCAGTAAAGTTAATCAAGTAGATAATAATCAGTGAGGTTAAACTTTATCATGCAAGTTCATAACAAACAGGTCCAGGGAGGTGATACTTTCCTTCTATGTGGTATTGGTCAGGCTGCAGTTGGAGTACTGCATCCAGTTTTGAGTGCCATACTTTAAGAGGGATGTGGACAACCTTGAGAGCCTTCAGAGGAGGGCCACTCATATGGTTAGGGGCCTGCAGGCAAAGCCCAATGAGAAGCGATTGGGGGCCCTGGATCTCTTCAGCCTCCATAAGAGAAGGCTGAGAGGTGAACTTGTAGCTGTCTACAAAATCACTGGGGTGGTGAGCAGGAGACAGCAAGGAATAGGAGATGCTTTGTTTACCAGGGAACCTCTTGGAGTAACTAGGAACAATGGCTACAGACTGACAGAAAGCAGATTTAGGTTAGACATCAGAAAGAACTTCTTTATGGTAAGGTTTGCCAGAATCTGGAAAGGGCTTCTAAGGCAGGTGGTTCTCTCCCCTACCTTGGAGGTCTTTAAGAGGAGGCTAGACATGCACCTGGCTGGGGTCATCTCACCTCAGTACTCTTTGCTGCCCAGGGCAGGGGGTCAGACTTAATGGTGCATTGAAGTGCCTTCTGATACAAACATCTATGAATCTCATGCACATTTATTAGCATAAACATCTGCCATGTTCCTCAGGCATTCGGAGGAAAGATCAGAAGGCAAAGTGATAACATTATTCCTGGCAATGGCGTACGCCAGGCCTGCCCTTTCTGCTCTATATTCTGTGCTAACATAGTGGTGGGTAGAATGAACTCTTTAATTTCAAGGGTGGAATGTGTTGTAGTCACGGGCCTAAATATTAAGTCAGTTATTAACTCAGTCTCCAGTATGAGTGAAATATAATATTGGTCTAAATGCTTATCTAAATAAGGAAATTGACTGGCGAAGGTAATACGAAATAAAGAATTCTTCATTAGCTCCCTCTGGAGGCACTGTTGTTATTCAGCTTTGTGGAAGGAATCTCAGAAAAAAATAACTTTTTAATTTATTTTTTTTCAGAACTGTGCATCTCTACAAGGAGCTATTTATTATAGTTTATTGTCTAATTAAGCAATAACTATGCAGGTCAGTTTGCCTAATAAGACCTAAGAGCCTAATTATGTTCATTCTCAAGCCTAAATCTTATTTGCTTGTATTTGTGGTATACATGATGGAGCAGATGCTTAGCACATGATTAGCAGAATGCGTCTCTTTTCAAAACTGACGGATAACCTAGATGTCTTTTTCTGTGGTGGCATTTTACCTGTAGTTATAGAAATGTATCTATACAACTGTGTGAAGTGAAGATTTACACAGAACTTAAAATATAAGTATAGTAAGACATACTGTTTCTGGCAGAGCTTACAGTATTAGATCCAAAATTTGACTCCACTTTTCAGCAACATAAGGGCTATTCACCTGTCTAATCTTCTTCCTTCTTCTGGAGAAGGGCCTGGCTGTAGCCATCGATGTAGTCTTTGTGGGCCCTGATGGTGCATAGCTGACATACCTCCTCCTCAAGCTCCTGTACCCAGTCCTCCAGAGACTCCACTAGGGAGCACAACTCACAAGTGGGGGTGCCCCCATGCCCAGCTGCCAGCAGCTGTCCTAGGCAGCCCCCACAGCCTGGAGCAAGGGGCTCCATCTGTGTGGTGCCAGGAGGCCTGCGGGCACAACAAGTCTCCACCACGACTAAGAGTGTGTCCATGCCTTTACCTGGTCCCAGCAGCTCGTCTTCAGAATTCAGGCTTCAGGCTCTTTGCTCAGCCCAGCCCTCTGGGCACCTTCTTTGCAACCTTCCATGTGAACTCCTGAGCACAGCCACAGCTGTTTGCACGCTCTGTTCATGCAGCTTCAGTCACGGGGCTCCCTGGGGCCTGAGCTTAGTAAGGACCGGAGGGGGCCGTTCCCTTCCCTGGTTCCACTCAGCCAGTGCATCCTGCCTGGCATGGTCCCCCACACACTCGCATGCAGGCACACAAGTACACACCTGCACCCCCTGAGCACCCCTGCACTCATCCACCCTCTCCATGTCCCCACTTAGTTTATCTCCTCATTCTGTGCTAGGGGGTCAGTGGTGTCTGGGTCTGGCTCCTGGGGGCACAAGAGGCATTTACCCATGCATCTCCACCAAGGAGCTGGCCTGAATAAGCCTCAATCTGTAATCATTCAAATTTTAAGTGCTCTTAACATGGTCTAACTGTAATAATCTGACCCTTTCATGACCAACTTTAGCCGCATACAGGCTACTTACATGCCCACAGAGGCGTTGGATTTCAGCCCAGCTTGGGCAGAGAGACCAGGGAAGCTGCCCTAGGCACAGATTTGGGAGGGGTGGATAAAACCAGCTATTGCCATGGCTGCATAAACACACAAGTGGTGGTGTCAGCAACCAGAAATCACTGCTGCCTCTGTATGGCAGTTGCCTCAGGTGTCCTGTTCTGTTATTGCATCCCTGGAGCTGACGCTTCTCGCTCTGAAGCTGCATAGGCTCCTTTCTACTCTCTGAGCAGGAGCAGGAGCCAAATGGAACCTGAGAAGGGAAGTCCAAGGAGAAAGGCAGTTGTTACAGTTGCAGGGAGTGGCACCAGTACGGCACCTGTCCTGAACAGGTTACCATCACTGTAACCTTTCATGTTTACTATCACTCATTAAGACATCCAGTGTCAAACCTCCTACTGCCTTTACTGGAAATGCATCTGGCTGCCAATAACATATTCAATGAATTCATCCCAGTAAGGCTGAGTGAAAGGACCTGTAGGTTTTTCTTTCCTTTAGTTATGACCTTCACATTTACCACAAAACAATCTGGCAAACTACTTGCTAGTTACTGATTTCACATTGTTGCATCAGCATGTATGCTTGTCCAGTGATTTAGTTATTTTACAAGCTTGCTGTTTTAGAGAGGTTTTGCTATCATAAATAATTTCTCTTTCATTTTGTGTGACCTACCGTTCTAATTAATGCAGCAACATTATTTTGTTGATTAGTGTTTAGATTAACAGGAAGAGGGTTACAAACAGAAAAGACACAAGAGTAAGAAGGAAAAGATTTGAAGTAGCAATGAGCAGGCAATAGATAACTGAACAGTAGAGGGGGAGAAAAGGAATAGGGGTTTCATCTAATTTCTAAGGAAGTCCATTGGATTTGGATTAGACACACAGAGATGAGTGATATACTAGTGCAGTGGGTTTCAGTCTACCAAGCTCTTATTTGTAAACACGTAGGGCATGTCTACATATGCATCTACTGCATGGTAACTTACTGTGGAGTAAGTTACTGTGTAATAAGCAGTTTTTATGCCAGTGTCTACATATGCAGATGTTATAGTGCAGTAACCCTGTGTGTGGACTGACTCGGGAATAAGTTAGCTTCCACACACAGGGTTACTGCTCAGTAAGTTGCCTACACATGCTTATCGCACAGTAACCACTTGGGCATAAATCTGCATCATTTCAGGTAGCAAATCTATGCCCAAGTCAACGTAAGTCACCATAGTTACTGCACAGTACCAGTGTATACGTGTAGACATGTACCTGTACTGTGGAGTAATTTTCAGTTACTATGAAGTAAACTAAATTATTGTGTAGTAACTGTTCACATGTAGACATGCCTACTAAGATGTACCATGACATCCTGCCACCACCCATCCATATCCTTTGGACGTGACACTGTCCTGGTACTCACAAATGGGTGCTTGTTGAATGGCATAGTCATTCTAAAACCTGAGTTTTACTGTATATCAAGGTATCTAAATGAGGCAGAGCTACCTAGCACCATGGATATTTTTGTAGCCTTTTATTTGCAGTAAGAGGGATCAATAATGTTGTTCAACTTCTTCATGTTTGCAAAGCAAAATACCCTGCAAACCGTTTGTTAAGCTCTATGTTTTCTGTTTTGTATGAGTGTGGTGATACATTCAGTGTGGTTGTCTGATTCTCTTATATGATGACCCTATATACACGAGACACTGACAATGCAGCTGTTATTGTGCAACCATTTAATACTTGCATAGCCAAATACTAAATGACTGTACAGTAACTGAAGTTACTGCACAGTTGCACCACCACATGGTTTATTGACTGCAGAATAGCTCATTACTACTGCACAGTAGCATTGTGTCATGCTTTGTGCCATGGAGCACTACTATGCAGTAGTAATGAGCTAGTGCGCAGTCAGCGTCTTGTGTAGACATGGCCACACAGTGCATGCATTCAAGATAGGGTGCATCAGAGCCTGTGCACATGGGCAAAGGACTTATGAACTTATTAGTCCAGTTTTACAAACAGACTTGAATAGTAAAACAAAAAAACAAAGAAGCCAAAGCCTGCAATATGGCGACTGTTATGGGGAGATCGCTGTTCTTGTGCTTAAACTTGTTCCAGTATCTGATCTAGGTCTTGTGAGGCTAGTTCAAGTATCTACACTGCAAACTGTAGAAACATCCTATGCTGCCTGAAGTTCGATGCAAGATTGTGTGTTCCATTTTAACTTTTCTATTTTGAGCAAAGCCTATCTTTCTCTCCTTCCCTTTCATATCCTAATGACAGAGAAAGGGGAAAGCATACATCCACATATGCTACCTTGGAATTCCCAAATGGGAATGTTCATCTGTTTATCTCTTTTAGGACTGCCTTGTATTGTTGAGGCATGACAAAACAGCTGGATCAAGAACTGAAGACTGAGCCTATAATATCCTGACCAAAGTCTATATTTTTCATGTTCAATATTTTGGTTTGAAAAGCATGCAGTATGCTAAGCATTTTCAACATGGGTGCTGCTTTAAACTATGAGTCATAAATTTGCTTAATTGCAGGTTGTCAGAGACTGGTAAATTGCATGAGTTACAGAGTAAAAATACCATGTGAAAAGCAAAGCTAAACATTCAGATATTTAATATCTGCACAGTATAGGAATATATAATGGTATGAATGTATTTCATATGCAGATCACCATAAGTTAATCTGACCTTGTAGACATAATTGTACAGAAATAAAACCAGAACTACTTATATTAGGTTTTCAGTGCAGTTTGTTTTGTATATTGCTGTTATTTGGCTTTGTGCTCCTATAAGAACACTGTGTTCTAGTGTCTAATGGAAATAAAATTACTCATAGAGTTAAAAGAACTGCCTGAGCAAAATAAAGGTTGAGAACCCTGAGAGCTTTAATGTGATCGCATATTGTAGGCGAACTAGAAATCTTCTCTGCAGGGCTTCATTGGGGATTATACCCTCCCATGGATACTTTAATAGCTTCATAATCCTTGACCTATGGCTTGTCTCTGATTTCATCTCACTCCAAATTATTTAGCCTATAAGTGATCTGGAAATTAAAATAGAAGGAAAAAAATGAGGCCACATAGGTTCGGCTTCTCTAACCTCTTTAAACTATTTAACCCTAACTCCATCAACTGCTCTGTTTAAGTATGGGAAGATGAAATGCATGTCGGTCAGCTTGTCTGCTCTGTTTCTTACCTGTACCACATCTGTTTTAAAAAATCAAGACATACTGCATATAGCCTTAAGACTATGTACAATATTTGAAAGCAAATAAAACAGCGATAGTGACTTATGTTTGCCTGGTTTATAGGACTTGAAATACTGAACCTATTTTTTTAGTTAAGCAGATTTGCAATTTCCCCCCCTTCTTTCAGATACCATCTTTTTTTCCAGGATTTACCTGGTAATGGTATATGAGGAATTTCTGGGGTGGGGGGGGGGGGTTCTGTATTCTCTCTTCTAGCTCATCTGTGTCCAAAATTGTATTTAGATCCTGTCTCTGCTGTGTTTAATTCTGATTTTGCACTATGTTAAACATGAACAGTGTCTCTACTAGCCTTTTCCCCTGAAGACTGAATGAGTCATCAGCATTTGGAGGGTTTCTGAAAAAAACAAAAACAAAAAAGGGAAAGAAACCTAATTACTTTTATTTTGTTCAACAGCTTTCCCTTTTTGCCTCTTTGTGAGGGAGAAGAATACAACATTTAATTCTGAAAAGTTCCAAAAGGATTGTAGCCAGGGGGTAGTGACTTTCTTCAGGTGGCTATTCTGTAGGGACCCACTAGACATGTAACTTTCATGGGTGGGGGTGGGTAGGGATGACAAACTTTCTCTGAATTGCTTTAGGACATGTCCATTTGTGTTAAGTGCTTGTGGGTGTGGGGAAGGGAAGAGTGACACATTTCAAATCACTTTCTTCTCCCTGCCTGCCTTCCAGGGTTGGATCAGTCTCATTAAATAAAGTCACTTTTGGTAGCCAATGTAGAAAAGCTTTTCAGGTAACCCAATTTTGCTGGACATTGTGGGTGCAGACAGAAGTTACATTTTTTGTGAGATTTGGCTCGATGAAAATGTTGTACAGCTGTCCTGTGACATGTGCACAGCTGCAGAGTGGTTTTTAAAATGTTTGATCATGTGACAAATTAACCCTCATCAAATGAGGCATCAGGAAAAGATGCTTCACTTTAGAGTGCCTTAGGGAACTTGTTTTCCCTAGGGTTAATATGTTGGGTGGTTGGGGCTGGGCTGATCCAGCCCAGCCCTGCCCTAGGGGCTGTCAGCAGAAAGGGAGGGAGGAGGGAGAGCAAGTCGTAGGCTGAGGTTTGCCCAGCCTGAGCCCAAGGGGGTAGATGGAATCAGAGTCCCCCACCTCATGCCCCCTTCCCAACCTCCCTTTCAGCTCAGGCTGGGCAAACCACAGGCAGCAGCTTGCTCCCTCTTCCCCCCTCTCTGCCTGCTGACAGCTCCAGAGCTGGGAGGGAGAGAGGGCAAGGTGGGAGGAGAGGGAAAGCTCCTCAGGCTCCTGCAGGCTGTCTTGATCTCCCTCCCAACCCAACAGGCAAACTTCTGTTGGGTTGAGGGGGTGACTCTAACTCATGGTGCTTCATATAAAACACCATGAATTGGAGTGAGGGCTGGCATATCTTTCACCACCCTGTGGAAGAGCAGTATTATTTCAAAGAAAAAACATAACACTGAAATAATCTTTAATGGTTTTCAGCAACTCTTTATTTAAAAAAAAAAGGATTAATTCAAGACCAGACCACAGAAAGAGTTTTACAACACAAGAGCATAAGCCTCCTGAATCATGTACTCAGGGTCTATAATTTGCCTGTTCAGGGAGGCAAGTGGGTACCTTTGGCTTCCTAGATTCTCTAGTTGCTTGTATTTATGCTTACTAACTTTCTCTTTACTTAAATGCTGAGGGCTGTGATCAATGAAAAGCAGTTGCCCTTTTCCTTTTCTCTTAATAGATAAGCAGAGCCAGAAAACACAATCTCTTTTTCTTGAGCCAGAAGCTAGGTCTGAACATTTTTAAAAGGATAATACTTACTTATTTAAAAGGATAATAAATACTTCTTTTGCTTGCAAAAAAGTTTTTTTTTTTTTAATGTTCACTTTTAACCTGTTGAGTGATGAGAGGGGAATAAAGCATTTAGTTTCCACTGAAATTTCATTGTGGTTTTAATTTGTAACAATAATTAATGACTGTTCCTTCTGCCAAATGGCCTTTGGCAGTGCATAATCTAACATTGGATAGGTTTAACTGGTAATATAACCTCAGATAAAGCCAAATATAAGCTGCCATATGTGTGCCACGCTACTTTGATTTCAAGACTGCTTCTTTTTTTTCCTGTCTTTTGAGCAGCATATAATCCATGTCAAGCAGAGGGGAAATAATTGAGATGTCCAGTTACAGTTGTTGTGACAGGAAAGGGAACAGCAGGACAAAAATCAACAAATATGAAATTCTGATATTACCCTAAAGTAAATTAATTCTGGCAGCACTACTTCCCAATACCCTTTTCAAGGAAAAATATCCCCCTCCTTCTCCACCCCTGGTACTTTTTAAAAATCTTTTTTCTTACTTTTTATGTACTCAGGACTTAAAATATTTATTGGGAAAGAATAAATAACAACATAACCAGGGGAAATGACCTTTTTCCTTGGCTTTCTTAGCAACAAAACCAGCAGAACTGTTTCCCAGTTATAAAGGGATTGTCTGTATCTGTTCTAGAAAAAACAGGATAATTTTTAGCAGGGTTGACTGAAACTTAGAAGAATAGCTTCAGTTAGTTCTTCCAGTTTTACAGATTAAACTGCTTTGGTCATTTTGTAAATGCCAAACATAAAATGCATTCAATGTTATGAGTTTGTTCTGTGTTCATTTTTTTTATTCTGCTGTATGCTATGAGTGGCTGAAATATGCTACAAAAACCTTGTTCAGATAGTTTTGAAAATGCATCCCATTTGCTATTTGCAAACCAATCCAATATCTTTTGCTATCATAGTTGTGAATTCTGTAGAGTAGGGGGTAACACTCTCAGAGTGTGTGTGTGTGTGTATGGCAAGGTGGTTACTCTGTTAGAGTATGTGTACAATTCACCTTGTGGTCTAATATATGAAAAGACCTATTGATTAAAATTATCAGTGCCACTCAGTGTGTGAACTAGAATGCTGTTGGTGCTGCTGATGGAAGCAGTGGCTTTGTCTTGTACACTTTTCTTGCCCAGAGGCATGCCACTGCTGTTCAAAAAGGCCTATGCCTTGCTTCATTCAGCCTTCCATTACTGAGTGTTTATGACTGTGAGCTCAAAATCATTAGTTAATATGTTACACTTAAATGAATGTGCCTTTTAGGATGTCCTTGAAGCATCCTTCCTGAAACAGTCATACTGCTACTTTTCATGTTCCAGTTCACTATCTAGGAGCTGGATTTGTGTTTATCTGTTGTTCATCTGGGCTGTTATAGCAGGTCCTCATTATGGGTGCCTTGATGAATATGCAATCAGCATGTTGTGGGACATTACCGTTGGCCAACTTGTCATAGCACATCCCTCAGAGCAAAGAATAAAAATGTCTCTGATGGCACTTCTGTCCAAATGTGCTATCTGTCCAAATTTCATCTATGAATAGTATCTTGTCAGGGGCAGATTCAGGGTGGCTTCAGTGGTGCACTCACACACCTTTTATGTTGTCGCTGTCTCAAGTTGAGTCTAACAGCCTTGAGACTGACACACTTTCTTGGACAGAAAAGCCTTTCCATATGGCCACCAAAGTGTAGGTTGCTTATGTTGTCAAAGATTTTGTTCCAATTAATAAAAGTTATACAGAAGTTAAGAATTTGCTCTTGATGCCTCTGAATTTGCTTAGCAGCATCTCTGGAACTTGTATTATGATTCAAGATGTTTTCTGTCTTCCATGGTGCAATTGCAGTTCCCTCAAGGAAAACCTTGCTAGCTGCTGCCAACATAGAGATCTTTTCTAACTGTCACAATCATATGTCTGATTTTTACTTTATAAATCTTAGTTTGTCCTGCAGAATTTAGATGAAATCCCTATATCCTAATTTCATTATTAATATTAACATGGTCTTAACATGTTAACATTAGCCAGCTCTTTTGTTTGTGTGTGAGGCTTGAACTGGTGATTTACCAATACTGGGTTGTAACAATGTAAGAAGGAAATTGTATCTTCGTACCCAGATCTTGCTTATGGAACTTCTAGAATAGTGGTGCCTAATCATTTGCCCTGCAGGCTGGATGGGTACTGTGGGGTCAATCTGTAGGCCTGATCCCATGTGCCCAGATCTGATCCCAGAACAACCCCACACTTGCCAGGTCTTACCCTGTGCATGCCCCATTCAACACGGTATGCACTGGATCTAACTAGGGAGTGATCCTCTGCACAAGATCCAAGCCAGCATATGAGACCATGCCATTTGGCCCATGGGACTCTCCACAGACTTGGAAATGTAATGGCAAGTGAGCAGTGGCAGATTCAGTTGGGTTAAGCTTTAATTGACACTGCCACCATTCCACTACCATATTTCTGGACCCTTGGGGAGCCCTGTGGGCCAGACAATGTAGTTCCCTGGACTGGATCTGGCCCCTGTTCTAGAAGGGTTGGCATTATGTCAGAATAACTTCTGTCATCATCATGCTGTTGGACATGAAGCATGGTAAAGGCATGATTCTGTGTGATTGACTCAAAAGGGTCCTTCAGAAACTGTGTAATAACTACAAAACCACAAAGGTTGGATATGGGGCAGGGGGTGGACAGGGTGGGAAGATGGGGACAGGACTAAAGGACATTGTAAGAGTCCCCAAATACAGAACTTCTTCATGTTTTTATGGTATGAAGCAGAGAAACAATATGAAAGGAAAACAACCCACAAAGGTAAGAGTACTATAAAGTCATATTTCGATCCTGAAAAATCATCTCGTATTACCCCTGATTTAGTTGTATTAATTTTCACACTAGTGCTTAGGTACCTTAGCTAGGCTGGAGCCACACTACACTAGGCATTGTACAAATATGTATCACTGTTTTTTCCCCTCTCTTTTCTTATGATGCAAAGGAACTCTTGGATATTATGGCTTTATATGGGCTTTATATGTCAGGAAGTTCGTAGTTGACACTTTTGGTCTTTTTATCTGTTTTAATTGCAGGCTTTGGAGAAGCACTAGTTGCCTTCACTTTCATATATTTACACAATGCCTAACAGAGTGTACCTGCACCCTCAGTTGGGGATCTCTAGGTGCTACAATGGTATTTTAGTACATCAGATAGAATGACATCCATTTCTCACTCTCTCCATTAATATTTTACCAGGACCATCTGTTGGACCAGTTTTCAAGTGGTGGCATTCTTTACCTTTTAAAAGACAATATAGCTATATTGTAGCAGGGTTGGGCAAACTTTAAAATGGTGTTTCATATGTTGCACTGCATTCTGTGAATGTTACATTCTATACGTTCTATTTATACAGAGTGTTCATTCTTATGTACATTATATATTCAGCATTCTGTACTTAGCTGCCTAAGGGGCCTAGAGTGTTGGAAAAGGCACAAATTCAAATAAATATTTAATGGGAGCCTGTACGTGTGCAGCGGGGCTGCTCCGAGCTGCTGTAATTACAATGCATTGGGGCAGACTCGATTAATCAAGTCTGTTGGAGCGTGGTAATTAGCACATTCCAGCAGACTGTAGAGTCTTGTGTATTAGCATTCCCATGTTGAAAAATGGTGACAAGGGTGCTTTAGCCAAAGCTTGTTTGGCAAGCTTTAGTTAAAGAACCTCTGCCGCCATTTTTCAGCATGGAAATGCTGATACACGTGACACTCGGGGAGCTTTAATTAGAGCGGCTCTTGGACCTGCTCTAATTAAAGTGCCCTCTCTCACTCCCAGAGCATGTATATAAATGAAGATGTCCCCGAATAACACACTTTATCATCTTTAATGGGGCAGAGAGTTTCTCTTTCATATTAGTGACAATTAGTGCAATTAATAGTATTCTGTATTATATGCTTTTCTTCTACTACATAGAAGCACTGCACGGAATCATCTGAAAGTTATTTAACTTTGTGGGAATGCATAATTAAAAGGGAGGTTCTTTAAAAAATATAGCCAACTTGCCATTTCTGAATACTCCCTTTGCAACTGATGAAGTAATTAATATAATTACTTGAAGAATCTCATATTTCAAACTGTACCTGATTTTGCTTTAGAACAGCATAGTTGTCATGGTTCAACTGAAAAATTATCTGAAGCATTTTATCAAACATCAAAGAAATCCAAATCATAACTAAATGCTTGGCTTGTGCTGAGTCATCCCAGCAAGTACCACATCGGTAAGGTCATTATCACTACTAATCAGCACTGAAGCATGGAGTCTGGAGTTTTCAATTAGACCACAGTGCTTTTAAACAAGTGGGGTTTTGTTTTGGTCATAGAACAGGAGAATAGTGTCTGTGTTTTTTTTGTTTTGTTATGGTTGGTCCTTCTTTATTACAGCAACATACATTTAAAAAAATTAGACATGATTTTAACTAATTTGAGCAGGAGACCCATCACAAGACTCTACAAATTATTAGTTTAATATTGCATTCTGTTGGACTGCAAGGTGCCTTTTCAGTGTGGGACTGGATACTTTCTCTGTCTTTTCTACCACCGTGCGATATTGACATTTTAAGGTGTAATAGAAACACTGTGAAATGGTGAAAACGGGATGGTGGAAGCTCTCTGAGAAAAGTCTGGGTCTTAAGAAATGAAGTTTTCCTCAGAGGTATTTGTCACAGTCTTTTTTTAAGGAAAAAAAGGCCAAAAATATGGCAGGAGGACTTGCAGACAAAGGTCAATTTGGCAGAGGGACTTGCTTTTGATATTGAGGAGTCCAGATGAGCAAGAAGGAAGTTGGCTTTACTGAAGGTTAGGTGGGATGGATGAAGACAGAGCATTTTGAAAAAGCCATGTGCAATTTCTTGGACTCCTTAGAAGACTATGATCATAGAATGGTTGAGGGGTTAGGAAGCTGAGATGGGAAAACGCATATGGGTGAATATTGCTTAGTGAAATACAGAGCTAGACAAAAGTAAAAGGTAATTTTACTTAGGGACTCTTGTGTGCCCCATATTTCAACTACAACGTGTCCATGAAGGGGGAGCTGTAAATCTAAAATGCCTGGTCACTTTCAAAAAGGCTGCGTCTAAGCCACCATTCCATTTCTGTGAGGAGTAGCAAAGATAGTGTCTTTCTAGAAAGTGTCCAAGAGAGGCTAAGGGGAGACATTTGTACATAATGCAGAATATGGGTCAATCTTGTTGGGTTCCAGCTACAGGAGTCTAGTGAGTGTCTAGTCAGGTGGAGCTCAGCCAGGGCTGTAACAAAGACTAAGACTAACTGGAAAGAGTATGCATTACTAGTCAGTGGACTTGCAAATTCTATCCTTCTTAAGTGCCTCAACTTGGGTCAGAACTTTCTCTCTTAAAAGATACACTGAAGCATTGCCAATGTTTTATTTGAGTCAATTTGCCAAAGCCTCTCATTGTTATAACAGAAAAGGTGAACTTACTGAAATGATTCAGAAGATTCAGGCCCTACCTACTAACAAGATTATCTCTCAATCAATCAGAGCTAACCCCAGCTCTTGTGGGATTTTATGTAGCAGACCTCTCTAGTTTGCTTATTAGATATGTCTAGACTTCGCAGCCCTACCTAATCACTTCCTGCATGTTGGTGATCCCCCCCTCAAGTGTCTGAGCATCTTTATGTTCTGCTGCTGCAAATGTTCTTTTATGAACAAAGAAGTAAAAATATTATAACTCATGCAAGTCCTATTTAACTGGGAGCAGGAAGGTCAGTTATACTTGATCTTCTAAAACTTACTCCCTAGCATCCCAGGATGCTTTGCATCTGCCCCACAAGCCCCATTTCCAGAATCAAAAGTGAATGGTTTATTCCGTGCTTATTGGTTCAGTCTATGAAGCTTAGATTGAATCAATTCATTCTTAAGCTTTCTGACGATCCATACTTAGCTGAAAAGAACATCCTTTCTGTGGGGTGATCATAGTCCTTATCTTTCACACCCACTAGACTATAGTAGGGGTGAAAAGCCCTGTAAAAGGCTTACTGTAAAAGCCTTACTATAAGATAATTTTGGGTGGCTCTTATAGCTCTTAATTTGTGGATTGTCCACACATTAACATCTGAAATTAGTTTTAAGCTCTTGTTGGGCAAAGTTATGCCACTCCAGGGCAGGATTATCTTGATCCGTGCTACCCAACTCATATTACACTAAGGTAACTAGGTACTTTATCTTAGTGTAAACGCCTCCGTTGTCCCCACTTCCCCCACTGACTTGGATCGGGCCCACTGCCCCATGCCCCCTGCCCTCCCCACCACCCCAGAGCCCCACTCAGTTCCACCCCCTCAACATATACTTGTGGCTTCCAGGGCAATCACTTTGCCATAGAAAGAAGTCGGGTTAACCTGCCTGCCTAGCCACTGCTGCTGCTGCTGCTCTCTAGGCAAGGCTTATCTGGGAGAAGAGCAGCAGCTCAGCAGGGGTGTCAGTGAGGGCTGGGCAGGCAGATTAAACCTGGTTTAAGATTCCCTGCCTGCCCCACCAGGACAGTGGGTGGCCACAAGTAAAGGTGGGGGAGTGAGTGGGGTTCTGGGGAGGGCACAGTGTGGATTAGTGGGCCCCAACCAGGCCAGTGGGTGAGGTAGGGGCAGTTTAGGTGTTCCTACTAAGGTGCATCAAATCCCTCTTAGTTTTTCTTCCATACATGAATAATGCTATTTCCTCCAACTTTATTTTGTAAATCATGTTTTCTGGACTTTTAATAATTTGTATTTCTCTCCTCTGGACTCTTCCCTATTTACCCACATCTCCTTTGAAGTGAGGTGCCCAAAAAGGGACACACAGGCTTCTTCAGTGTTGCACCTAGGGGAATAGTAGCTATCCATGACTTGCATGCAATCTTTTGTTAATACATACCAATATACTACTGAGCTTTATCCAATTTATATCTAGCCATTCTCTCAGTCTTTCAAGGTCACATTTAGTTCATCCTCCAATGTACCTTGGTGTCCTCCACCCATTTAATAATTGTGCACTTAATTCCATCCTCTAAATCATTAATGAAGATATTGAACAGTGTAAGACTCACCAGAGAACTAACTTGATACCTCCCCCTGCAGTAGACATTGATTACTTTGTGAGCACAATTACCCAACCTGTTATGCATCTACGTGTTAATGGTTTCAGCTAAACCATATTTCCATAGTTTGCTTATGAGAATGTTGAGAAACAATGTTGAAGGCTGCCTGAAGCTGAACTAAATTGCATCCATTGCTTCCCCTCCAATCCACAAAGCCAATCACTTTGTCATAGAAAGAAGTCAGGTTGGTTAGCTATTAGCTCTTGACAAATCTATTGGGTCTTACTTAACCTGTTTTCCTCTAGAAGCTTATTAAACAATTCTTAAATATGCTTAGATATCATTCCTTGTATGGAAGTTACAGTACCCAGTCTTTTATTTCCTGGGTCTTCCCTTTTCATGGTTTTTTTTTTTTTTTAAATTATCACTAACTTATTCCAATTTCCACTAAAAAAAAATCATACATCTGTTAGGGTTAGAGTCTGTATTACTGAGGTCACTGTATCTGGTATGAAATTTCTAGTCCAGGGGTCAAAAACCTGCAGCCTTTAGGCTGGATTTAGCTAACCAGGCACTTTAATCTAGTCCACAAAGTTTATACTTCAGTAGCAGGGGGAATCAGTGGTAGAAGCCAGGTTAGAGCTCTGTTAATTCATTCAGTTGCTCTTAAGAGGTTGCCAACCGCTGCATTAATGGGTCAGAAGCAGCTTCCTCAAACTTTGGTGCTATTGTTTATTTTTTCCTTCTACATAATAAGGTACATATTTTGTGCTGGGTTTGTTTTTAATAATTTCATTTGTGCCATCTCATGTATAATCCTTCCATCTCACCTACCATTTACTGTTAGCATAAAGAGTTTATAACTTTGGATATTGAATTTATTACACTGAATTAGAAAATGGGAGCCAGTCTTTCATATTGAAGTTAACCTCCATATCTGTAATATAAACCTTGGGAAACTCCTAAATATCATGAAGTGAAATTAAAATATATTTCTCAAATAGGAAAAACAATTTTAGTTTCTCTTGAGCTTGAACACACTGGATTACTGTAATCTAAGTGACTGGCACATTTTTTCTTTCTATTACATTGCATGTTTAAGCACTGTGTATGATATTTTTACATTCTGGTGTTGCTTAGCCCTTTCATGCTTAATAGTCATACATTAGAGCTGATAGATGAAGTCTGATAGGCTGACAGACCATACAGATATCTGTCTATTCTTGCATGTCATTTGGTGCTTAATGTTCCAGATGATCTTTTTCTCCTTTTTTTCCACTGGATCATCCTCCCACCAGCCTATTGTTGTTTTTTCTTGTCTCTAAGATAACTAAAAATTTCTATTAAATCTTTGATAGAGATTAGTTTACATGACAATGTTATGTACTACTGCCTTGCTGAATAGTCAATATTCCTTTAAAAAAAAATCCATTGAGTGCTGAGGAATTGATTTGAGACACAATAGCATTAACTTCAATCTGTTCTATATGTATCTATTTTTTAAGGTAATCAACTCTACTCTCATGCTTATCCCTCACTCTTATCCACAATTTATGCAAATAAAAATACACTAGAAGTATCCTCCAGCACAAATTAAAATAAAGATTAAAAGAAGAAAAAATCTCCTTTGTGTGTGATAACATTTTTTTTGCATTTCAGTAATGCTTAAGAGCCCCAACTAAAATGAGGGCCTGTGGCAGGGCACGGTTTGTGCCTGCCACTTAAGGGCCTGGAGCTACCAGTTGCCAAGTGCTTGATGAAAGCAGCCATTTTGAGCCTGGGGCTGCCCATATAAACAGGGCAGTTCCGCTGCTGGAAGCTAGGCAACACCACCACCTGGCTAGAAGGTTGCTGGTATCATCTGGAGGTAAGGGAGGAGCTATAGGGGATGGTAAGGAGGCTTGTGGTCCTGGGTACAACCTAAAACTACACTCTGCTGGGAGTAGGTGGCCTGGTGGGGCTCTCAGTGGTGTGGGAGCCCCCAGGAAATGCCAGGCCAGTTACCACCCCAGTGAAAGGCAGATTGGGGTGTCTTAACCCCTAGCCCCCACAACTGGGTGGGTTATCCCTTGTTAGAGGGTCTGAAAGGTGGACCCTGTGGCAGGGCCAGTAGGGGACGCTCCCGTTTTGAGCCGCCCACCTCCCTGCGCCTGCCCACCTTCCAGGCTCCGAGTGCCTCCCTGGGGTGCCTCGAGTCTGGCCAACCCCTTCCCTGGAGCACACCCGCTAGCCTGGGGTTTCCGCTGCCACCATCCAAGGCTCTGGACTCACTTCTGGCTCTGTGCACCTTGGAAAACACAGG
>JAGPOW010003316.1:66843621-66853716 GCA_030014935.1 Caiman crocodilus
GGATGAGATCCCTGCCCTGAGTGATTCACCAGCAGCCTCTCAGGCTGGCACAGGGAGAGGTTTCTGGAGAGGGGCACCCATGGTGGCATTTCTGCCACAGACCCCATGGAGAAAGAGTGAGGTCATAGACTCAGGCCTGTTTGGACTTCCCCTGACTGGTTCATGCTGGGGCTGGGACTGGAAGGGTTGAAGGGCTGGGGGCACACCCCGAGGAATGTCCAACAGCTGCATGCCTGGGGTTCTGACTGGCCTGGAGGTGGGCCAGGGCTAGTGAGTGAAAGGTCCTGGGGGGACCACACCTGAAGGGGAAGCGGTTCAGGGAGCTATGCTGCCTAGTATGAAGGTGGATAAGACTGCCTGAGGAGAGGAATCCAGGCAGGGTTCTATCGGGAGGATTTTGGGGCCCAGTGTGGGGGCTGGTGATTATGATAACAACTGGATGCCATCTGTGAGGCATGACTGTGGTATACGGGAGGAATGGAGCTGCAGATAGCACCCCTGGTATCGATGTTGGAAAAGGGCAGCCTCCCACTTAATTACATCTTTAACTAATTAATTAACAACAAGGCATGGTGGGTGAGAACGTGAGTAGTTAGCCCAGAAACAGGTGGGTGGGCCATGGTTAAAATGACCCCGAGAAGGCCCCCTGTTACAGGCCCCTGTTGTGCAAAGTAATGTTCAGCTACATGGAGACAGTTTTGGCTTTGAAAACTTGTAATTTAAACTTGCAGGATTAATAAGGGCTCTGAGAGGGCAGTAAGGCTCAGAAGAGATTAAGTTGTTTGCCCAACTTTTCACAGCAGGCCAGTGCCAAAACTGGGAAAAAGAAGCAAGCAATTTACTGGAACCTAATGGTACTATCCACTAGAAGAACTGAGGTGCTGTAACACTGATTGCTTCATCATATGTGCTTGATTCTTACAATGGGACAATTCAGGTTGTGATTAGAGTATGAAATCCAGGGGTATGTGAAAGCAAGAGTAAAATAGTTTCAGTTTTAATCTAAGGAGGTTTAGAATTACATTTAAAGATATTTTGGGGAGTTACTACTTCTGTATAGGATAAAGAAGCCTGTCTCACTTACATAGTTTACAAGGCCCTTGTGCAGCTTGCACACACACCTGAGTCAGGTTCCAGAAGAGAAGACTCCTTGATTCCTTATTCACATAACATCTCATTATGGAACTTGCTTCTTGCAGTTTGATTTATTTCCTAATCTGTTGTATTTTTGTTGCATTGCCCACGTCTTCTTGACACAATAATTAGCCCCTCTCTGTGCCTCTCTCTAACACAATTTTTGCTGTGATATTGGGCTGGCATTAGCATCTGACCATAGCATACTCTCAGCCCCATGAACAAATAATATATATATAATTTTTTTTTTAAGATTTTTGGCAAACTGGGGGGAAAAATTGTGGGGCCATCAACATGTCTTGTTCAGTTGTTTTTTAGCATTTTTTTTTTTTAAAACAGAGTCAATGGGTAAGAGGAAGTGATGCTTGACAATCTCTTATGCTTTATGGCCCAGTAGTTAAGATACTCTCAGGGCATGCATGAGGCTTAGGTTCACATTCCTGCTCCAAGAGTACTCCCATTACAAGTCTCTAAGTTATTCAGAACTGGGTTTTTTCACTTTCAATGGTTAAAAATCCATTCCACTTTGCATAAATTTATAAATTATTTTATAATAAATATGTTTTGCATAAATAATGTATACATTTATGAATAATTTCATTAGGCTATGATCTTTCCAGGCCAGTGGCTACAGTCTTCACCTGGGATGGGCTAGCTAAGTTTCAGTCCCTGTTCCAAAAAATATTATAGATTTTGTAGGAAGTGTCTTCCTCCAGAATACTCTGGAACTAAGCTTTAGAGCACTCTCTCCTGGGAAGAGCTTGGTTGAAATTCCTGCTTGGAATTAGCAAGAGAGAGGATTTGAATTTGGGTCTTCTGTATCCCAGAGGCATCCCGGAACTGCTTGTATACAAGTACAATGTCTTTTCACTTTGGTTTTGTTGATATTACTTAAATCCCATTGTGAATACATTCCTCCTCTTTCCCATCCTGCCAGCCCAAATGTTTCATTTTGGAAATGTCAAAACAAGCTGTTTCAATATTTTGAAACTTTTTAGTTTCCCCTCTCTTATATTTGTCTGACACTATAAAATGAATTCAACCTATGTTTTTCATATAGTTTAGTGACAAAAGAAACAGCATTTTTCAGTGAATATGCTGTTTTCTAGGTATGGAGTGGGAATGTCGAACCCCAGACTAGACATCCTCGTCTAAGGAACTTATTGAAATCACTCATGATACTACTTATTTGATTTCCATTCCAGGGAACCTTACCATTGAGTTAAGTTGGATAGAGTGCAGTGGACTTTAGGCAGGTGGATGCTAAGAATTTGTGTTCAAAAAGAAAGGGTGATTGCTTATGTAGAGAGTTCTGGGTTGGATCTTACTGCCTTGTATTGCATAGGCTCAGAAGATCTAGTGCTGGCCATGGGCCAGAGAGTAGTTTTCCAGGGTTGTTTCTCCAGCTGCAGAATTGGAAAAGGCAACATGTATTGAATGTAGCCTTTATACTGGTAACATCAGGCTCTAGAACAAAGAATGTGTGTATTCTACAAAGAAGCTTTGTTTTAACTAAGTGAATTATATTTACAATTGGGATGAATGTACATGGGAGCCAAGACTCTGAAGCTGTAAATGAATTGCGCTTAGATGACCATAACTAAAATAAACACCTCTGGGAGATACTGTATACTTTTTTTAATCAGGATGTTGCTCTTCTTACTGATATGAGGGTCCTTGCAATTATGCCAGGAACATTTTTCAGCATAGTACAAAAGATAGTATGTATGATTAGAGCAGGGTAAAAAAACTGAAATGACTCTTATTTAGAATGACAAACTACTGCAATGTGCATTTTTATTCTGAAAGGGGATAACGTCCAATTCCAAAATGTTTCCCCGGAATAGAAATTCTGACAAACATCTATTTAAAAAACAGAACAGGATCTTTCACTCTGGTGAAACATGGTCATTGCTGGAATGACTCAAACTACATGTTGTGTCAATGCAGTTTGAAACTCTAGAATACTGCTGTGCATTGTCTTGTGGGAACTGTAGTTTCAGTTGATATCTTACCCTGTAGGCCTTCCTGGCTGGACTACCTCTTCTATAATGAACGCAAAATCATGAGATCTCCATGATGTGTCAAGCAGCTCTTTTTAAAATAAAACTATTTTGCAGCTATATGGCAGATGTACTCCTTCAGGAGCCCAACCATTGGGAGAAAAAGGGGCATTCAAACGTAAACTGCTGTAAAACAGTATACTATAGAACAGGACTGTCAAACATATGGATCACAGGCCAGATCCAGCCCACAGGGTCATTCTGTCTGGCCTGCCAGGTGTCCAGAAGCTGCGGACAGGGAGGAAGGAGGGAGTGGACTGACCCTGGGCCCAATGGACATCAATGTTGGGGTGGGGGTGGGGCAGAAGGAAACAACATATGAACAGATACAACTGTTACTCACCCTGCATCTACTTAACTCTGCTGCCAGCACCAGACTCTGGATGCTACTAGGACCCACTGTAGTGGTCACTGGTCCAATAAATCTGGCCCAGGAGGAGCCTGTGGTCCAGATCTGGCCTGTGGCCTGGGTGAGTTTGACACGCCTGCCATACAAAATGCAGCCTAATGTGTTTGTGTATGCTTGGTTACTAAGATGTTTTAAAAATTACTTAGAACTAAATAAGATGGGTCAATGCAAACAACAAAATATTTCTTGTGGGATCAAAACAACTTAAAATGATTTTTTTTTTTAAAGATTTTTAGCAAGATCAATGTTTTCTACTAGAAAAGTCCTGGCTTGTTCACCACAAGATGCACCATACAAAATATCAGATAAAATCCAGGCATCTCACAATCAATTCACTTTTAGGAGACTTTTAAATGATGTCTTTTAAATTTGATTTTCTTTTTCAGAACACCAAATGAAATGGAAATGGTCTCAGTGAGGCAGGGAATTTGTTGCACCTGATTGAAACTATAACTTCAGAAGCCTGTGTTTCATGGTTTTCAGATTTTATCTCTAGATACTATGAAATAAGTAGTCTGGTTTCAACAAACCCTATATGTGAACTGATAAAGTCCAAAGAAAGAACATTAAGAGGATGGTGCTGAGCTCTTAACTTATTTAAGGACAGGTTCAAGCTCTGCTTGTCTTTTTCAGGTGAGTAATCCAATTATAGTCAGTGAGTAAGGCAGGGTGCTTTTGCTTCACTGTGCAAAGCAGCTGTTCTGCTGTTTTCACTGGAGAGATGTATATACAATGTTAGGTCATTAACACTCCTCAAATTGAGATGGCTAATTAGGTGACTAAACTATATATCCAGGAGAGCCACATCAGGAATTGATTTCACCCCAGCAACCTGGGGTGCCTTGAGGAGTGCCACAGGGTGCCACACCATGTTAGCACTGTTAGGTAAGCAAACATGAATCACAAGAAAAACCCAGAGATTCACAAAAGAATTTATAATGTGAAAAACATTCTGACCTGTTCTGGTCTTTCTGAGGATTTGCATGTTTGCTGTGCCTGCTCTACTATCATGTGGCCTGCTTGTAGCCATGTGATCAGAGATGGGTGCAGTATGTGTACATGCTTTCTGGTTCTGGAATTGTGCCAGGAACTCAGTCCAAGTAAGTCAGGGTTGAGGAAGGAGTGGTTAAGGTTAGGATCGAGGGCTTAGCAGGTCCAGGGGGAGGTTTGCTGGGTCTGAGGGAGACTGGCAGGGCTAGCAGGTCTTCAGGGTCTCCAGCAGGGGCTGTCCATCTAGGAATGGGGGTGTGGGGACCTAAAAATAGCCTGGGGGAGGGGGAGCAGCTCTGCTCTTCCAGACCTGGTTATACATTGAACATGGGCAGATGTACATTGGGATTGAGGGGAACTGGTAAGTCTGGGGTGGCTGTGGGTTGGGAGTGAGGGGCAACAGCAGGGCCAAAGGGGCTGGAGGTGGGGAGTGAGGGGCACCAACAGGGCTGGCGGTCTGTGGCTTTGGAGTGAGGAGCACCAGCAGGGCCAGAAGGCTGTGGGTCAGGAATAAGGGGCTATGGGTGGGGAGTGAGGGGCACCAGTAGGGCTGAGGGGCAATGGCATAGGCAAAGCACTGTTCCGGACCACAAAGCAGTGAAAGGGGACAGCTGCAGCTGGACCTGCATCCTGATGAGTGAAGGAGGCAGGGGAAGCTGTTTTGGTTTTTTTTCCCCATGATAAAACACCCAAAATCAAATGCCAAAGTTTATAGGTATTTAGAATTTATTTTATTATAGTAGGGAATAAAAACCTGGAAATCCTAGCTTCAACAGCAGCAGAATGAGGGGAGGATCTTGGAGATTGCTTTTAGACCACTTGGAGCCTAGATGTGGCTCACAGCATGGATAACATGCTGTAAATTGGAACTCCAGGTTACCCTCATAGTAGCTTGTTCCTGCTTATTCTGTAGAGTCTACAGTTCTGCAGAGATTTTGTATTCTGTTGCGTGACCAAGATGCACGATCTGCATTTGGGAAGGTGTTAATGATACCTGATATTACTTTAAGATGATGAAACTGAAATTAGATGATAAAGTATAGACTTTGGGGCATGCCATCTAGTGCCATATAAAAAAAATATTGCACTATAAAATGTTATTGCTTTCAAAATATCATACTTAGTCCAAACTGAGGGTTTTTTTCCCCCCAGCATCTTCCATATGAACGAAACAGTGTCCATATCTTTATCTTTGTGTGCTTTGGTGTTTTTGCTTATTCAGAATCTCTAGACCAGGGATCACTACGTGGAAGTGGCTCTTGTTGACCTCCCTCCCCCCAGCCAGCATGGAGGGCGGAAAAAAGCTTCATCTTATTTTTAAGGCCCAGGCTCAGAGTGAAAACTGGAGCTAAGCCACTGCCTACCCTGGGCTAGAATGGCTCACGTTGGTGGGGAAGAAGGCATATAGCTGCAGGGGGGTCACGGCTTGGAGGAGACTGCAGGGTATGTCTGGGTGAAAGCTGAAGCCTTCTCTCCCTACCCCTTGTACCACTCATGCCTGTGCCTAGCTCCCCTGCTCTCTTCCCCCAGTCCACCCCCTTGCCTCTTACGTTATGCTCCTGCTCTGGTATCTCTAGTTGTGACCGCACCTGGCTGGGAGCTACCAGTGCTTCTCCCTGGCTGGGCTGGGCTGAGGCTGTACTGTGGCTGATGTCCTGGAGGAACAGAGCTGTAGCAGAAGGTAATGGTGGGGGCAAGGAGTGGTGGGTCAGGTTGCAGGAGGGGAGCAGGGGTTAGACTAGGCAGGGTATGGGGGGCAACAGGTAAGGGAGGAAGAGATGAGAAGCACAGGCACAGGCATGGGAGGCAATCGATAGGATGGCCTGGGCAGTCAGTGGGAAGCAGACAAACATGGAGATCCAGGTGGCAGGGGAACACATGGCAGGGGGCACATAGACTCATAGGGCTGGAAGGGACCCTGAAGGATCATTGGGTCCAGCCCCTGCAGGAGTAGGAAAGACATCTGGGGTCAGATGACCCCAGCCAGGTGACTGTCCAGTCTTCTCTTGAAGATCTTTAGGGTAGATGATTGCACCACCTCTGGGGGGAGCTTTTTCCATAGTCTGGATACCCTAGTTGTAAAGAAGGTTTCCCTTAATGTTCTGCCTGAAACTATCTTCCAGGAGTTTCTGGCTGTTGTTTCTAGTTTTCTGCCAGGGTGCCCTGGTGAACAGTTGTTCACTAAGCCGCTTGGATACATCTCTGATATAGCGGTAAGCTGCAATCAGGTCCCCTCTCAGCCTTCTTTTCTTTAGGCTGAAGAGTCCAGGATCCCTCAGGGTAGAGGGCAGGGGAGCAAGGGGGAGGTGTCGGGGGGGGGTGAAGTGGATTCTGTACACAAAGCTATAACAAATTTATAATTACCATGTATAGAATCTAATTACTGGGGAGTCGTCTAAAAGTCAAAGTTGTCTTGGATCCAGATAAATACAGTAGTATGCTTTCCTCTGTATTTTCTCATTTACTCAGACTGAGTTGTTTCTTTGCTACTTTCGGATATGTAGCTCAAAATACGTGTTTACTGCTGGTGGGTGTTCCCAGCAGGGGAGTACATGGGAGCCAAATCCTCTATGTGCTCCCTTGGCTGGATAACTGTGTCATCTAATGAGCATTTCCAGCTAGGGGAGTGCTAATCAACTCATGGGTATTCCCAGCCTCTGAAACACATGGGACTCTTGAAGGGTTCCTGTGTGCTGCAGAGGCTTGGAGCACTGGCTACACATTCAATTAAAAGCATGATAGGATCCAGCCACAAAGTTATTTTGTGTACTAGCTTTGTGGCTTATTCCTCATTTTATCATTCCATTAATTGATTGAATGTGTAGCCAAGACACTGTAAGATGTGATTAACTAGCTAGCCACTTAATCACAAGTGTAATATCTGTCAGGGGCCTGAGTGTATTTGCTTATATGGCCAAACTGGATCTGGCCCCTAGGCTCTGCTAGGAGGTTCAAGAAACTATAATACTATAGTATGTAAGAAAGAATTGCACAACATGAGCATGCATTTGCAAACCATACTGGGGACAAAAAACAATTTCCCTTCTGCTATACATTCTCTGCAGAGCCATTATAATATTTTTTTCCCCCTGGAACTGAAGATTTTCATCTCCAGGAAAGAAATTTTGAGCTAAAATGAAGGCGAGTGAATCTTTAATTACTGATACTAAACCATCTTTCATCTAGATACTGTGAACATGAAACATATTGGGCAGACCTTCTGTCTGGCGCATTTTCATAATATGTGGAGCTAGCAAATCAGTAGCAGATGGAAATGAGGAAGTGGGAGACTTGCTCTACTCTGTAATTAACAGGATATAGAAATATTTAGGTTCTGTTCAAGTCCGTTAGGTCACTGCTCTTTCCTAAAGAGCTTATGTTGACAGCAGGTGCTATGCATTATTTTTCAGTATATAAACATTGGTATATTCCAAACAATGCAACAAGAAGGACATGTTAAAAACCATCTCTTATCAGCATCCATTCATCAGACAATTCACTACTGAGTTTCACTCAGGTGAAATACATATATTTTAAGAGTAATATATATATAATTTTTTTTCTGGAAACTGCGATTTCGATTATCTTGAAAAAAATTATACATGAAGGTAAAATTCGCTAAATAGTTTTGCCTGGAAAAATCTTGCACTACCATCACTCAATGGTGATATTTATTGTCAACACCACTAGCTCAGTGTTCAGAACAGTGGTTAGCACTTCAGAAATCTGGGTCTAGTTTCTTGGTGAGCCTAAGGGGATTTGAACCCATATCTCTTATTTTCTAGGTATTGTATTTCATGGTGTACAAGCTGATGTGATGTATAAGTCAACCCCATTTTTCTGAACCAAAAAGTGAGGAGTTTCGTAGATCCAGTGTATAAGTTGACCTAACTTTTTGGATTAGAAATATGGGGTTGACTTGTACTGACCCCTGAGCACCCTCATTGCAGGCTGGGCACCTGGGCACTGAACATATGACATAGTGCTGCTTGCATGGGATGGGGCTGTGTTTGGTGCTCAGCTGGTATGGCCGCATCCCCTGTGAGCAGCACTGCCTGGGCTGTGCCAGCTGAGTGCCGAGGCTGGTGCTGTTGGCAGGGGTGGGGCTGCAACAGCCACACACTGAGCCCAGCATTACTTGGAGAGGACAGGGCTGGGATCAGCGCTCACCTGGTGGAGCCCAGGCAGCACCACCCACAGGGGACTGGACTGGGCTTAATGCCTGGCCAGGCAGCATCTCCATGGTGATGGCAAGGCCTGCATGCTACACTTGGGCAGGGTCCAAGCCCCATTGCCGCTAGCAACAGGGACACTATTGGTAGATGAAAACAGTTGGGTAAGGCCAGGGCCAAGCTGGGGTTTGGCTGGAGCCAAGGCCAGGCCAGGGTAGTGCTGGGGTGGGGGTCAAAAGTATTAGTATGATGTATATATCAAGGTGGAAATTTAAAAGTAAATATTTTGGATCTGAACCTCATAGAAGTAGGGTTGAAAGGGACCTTGTAGATCTTCAGGTCCAACCTGCCTGGGCAGGAAGAAAACTGGGCTCAAATCACCCCAGCCAGGTAGGCATCAAGCTGCCACTTAAAGACCCCCAGGGTAGGAGCCAGCACCACTTCCCTTGGAAGTTGGTTCCAGATCCTAGATGCCCTAACTGTGAAATAGTTCCTACGGCTGTCTAATCTAAACCTACTCTCCAACAACTTGTGGCCATTATTCCTTGTTATCCCAGGGGGCGCTAAGGGAAACAAGGTCTCTCCCAAACACTTCTGGTCCCCCCTAGTGAGTTTATAGATGATCACCAGGTCCCCCCTCAGACTTCTCTTGTGAAGGCTGAACAGGTTCAGGCCCCGTAGCCTTTCATTGTAGGATCTGCCCTGCTGTCCCTGGATCATGAGGGTGGACCTCCTCTGGACCCTCTCAATGTTGTCTACATCCCTCTTGAAGTGGGGTGCCCAGAACTGGACACAGTACTCCAGCCTGACCAGTGTTGCATAGAGGGGGAGGATCACCTCCTTGGACCTGCTTGAGATGCACCTGTGGATGCACGATAGGGTCCGGTTAGCTCTGCTGACCACAACCTCACATTGTCGGCTCATGTTCATCTTGGAATCGATGACTCCAAGATTCCTTTTTATCTCCATGCTCTCAAGAAGGGATTTTCCCATCTTATAAATGTGCTGCTTGTTACTATCCAGGTCTTCCTGCAGTCTTTCCCTTCCTGCTAATATGCCCACCTCATCCCAAATTTTGGTATCATCAGCAAATTTGAACAGGTTGCTTTTCACCCCATCATCCAAATCACTGATAATGAAATTGAACAGCGTGGGCCCAAGGACCGAGCCCTGGGGGACTCTGCTGCCCACTTCCCCCCAGGTCAAACATGACCCATCCACCACTAGCCTCTGAGTATGACCCTTCAGCCAATTTGCAATCCATCTGACTGTGTAGGCATCAATGCCACAGTCACCTAGTTTTTTAATGAGGATGGGGTGGTCGACA
>JAGPOW010003316.1:66863706-66875347 GCA_030014935.1 Caiman crocodilus
TTTTTCCCGGGCACTACCAGGGGTAACTAGGACCAATGGTCACAAGTTACTGGAGAGCAGGTTTAGGTTGGACATTAGGAAACACTACTTCACAGTTAGCGTGGCTAGGATGTATAACCAGCTTCCTAGGAAAGTTGTTCTTGCTCCTACCTTGGGTATCTTCAGGAGTAGATTAGATAGGTACTTCTCCTGTGACCCTGGCACTCGTTCCTGCCATTGGCGTGGGGTCAGACTAGATGGCTTGCTCTAGGCCCCTTCTGACCCTAGATAGTGTGATACTATGAATGGTGAGGGGCAGGGCCTGTTGGGCTCCTTGGCAGGAAACATGGGGGTGCTCACTGCACTTTGCCCATGAAAGTGGCTAGTGGTTCCTGAATCTGCCTGAAAAATTGAGCAGCTGTTGCCTCAAGTTCAGTAGACCCCTACCTATAAGTAAGGACTGTAATTAAGGGCAAGGAGCAAACCTATCCTGTCTTCTGCCACATGTTTACATTTGAGAGGGAAGGCAAAGGGGCTCTCTGGAGTATTACAGACTTGGCAGTGTCCAGCTTGAGTGGGAAGGTTCTACTAATACTGATTAAATCTCTTCCACTGCTTCTTTGTGAAATGATATTACTTCAGTATACTCTAATGCACCTCAGAAATTGCTCCATAGTCTAATGGGGCACATTTCTAGGTTTTGAGGACAGGACAGGACAAAGCAGCAGAAAAGCGTCTGGAATGTGTAAAACAGACATGTATTTTGTGCTATGAAAAGAATAAAAAAACCAATTTGGTTATCACGGGCAGTAGCTAAGAACCAGAAATCATATATGCAAGAGCTGTAATCAGCACTAGGAGAAAAATCAGTCATAGAAGCAATGCCACGCATCCAGGAGCAAACAAACACTTAGCAGTGTGAAACCAATTCATCCTGATGGCACATTGCTTTCACAGTGAATACTAATCCAGAGCAGGACTGCAGATGCTCTATGCATATAGGAGAGTCTATTTGTGTTTTCAGGAGGAAAAGAGAGGAGTTTTGTGAGTAATGTGGTCACTGCATTCACTTCCCTTGGGTTGTTTCTGAATAGGGAACAATATGGTGGTGTGGGTTTTGGCTTTGGCCATGTCTCCTTTCCAGAAAGTCTTAGCTACCACTGTTTTCACAGAGCATGTAAACAACCTGCAGACCCAGTTTTCTACTCCTTTCTGCTGATAACAGTAGTGCCAGATAACACACCTTTCTTCCTTTTTGCTCTTTTCTATTGCTTTCTGTATAACTTGCTCATTTTCTCTTTCCATTCAGACAATAAAAAAAAGAAGTGGGCCATTGAGTTGCTTGGGAATTGAGACTTGCTGTGTTGCTACAATAGGGGTGGCCAGTCATGTCCCTGTAGTACAGCACTGTATACCCTGTTCTTACCCAGTCACATCTGTGAGGCCTCTGTGTTCATGTCAGTACCTGATGTCAATTTAAGGTAGGCTTTGTGTAGGAGCAATCTGTTTCCAACTCTCTACTCAAGGGACCTGAGTAGATTTCATAGTTACAGTTTTTTCCTCTGTTTAGTGTTTGCTTTGTGCCTCTATTTCTTGCTGAACACACGTTGATGACAACAAAGTTTTAAATATATATGTAACAAGATCTGAACCTTGAATCCAAACCACTGTAAATCCTGAGAGCTATTGTTTTTCAGATTTTTTTTTAGGATTTCAACATGGGTGGGGTCTCAAAACAGAAGTACTTACATTTCAATTTGTGTTTGAATGCAGATAATATCTCACCAAAACCACTAAACTCATGAGATTTACATCTTATTTCCAACTACGTTGATTTTGTCAGACTATGATTATTTGAGCCCAAAATCTTACAAGGGAACTTGTGAATGCCAATATTCTTAAATCTTAATCTAACACATCTGATGCATTTTACAATGAAACACTGAACCTTAACCTCAGTCTCAACCAGATTTGGAATTAAACACATATTACCATTACCTAAATTAGGATTGCTTTGCCCTTGGAACTCAAAGTAAACTGACCTTTATTTCTGCTTTAATGCTAATTAAGAACAAGATGTTTTTAAATTGTGCTAATATAAAAATATAGTCAGATGAGGAATAATGAATAACACATTTGAATTGTGTCTCTGTTTCTGGTTGCAAATTGTTTGCAGAATCCCTGAACTTTCCTCTTATTTGTTGTTCAGAATTATGTGCCAATTTTTAATTTTAATTTCTTTGTTTTCAGTTGGTTCCTGGCAAGTCTTCAGTGTCTGAGCTGATTTGATTGGATATGGGGGTCACATGCTATGCTTTAGTTTACCGATTTAGATGAGCATATCCCTTAGAACAAGGGTGGGCAAAATATGGCCAGGTGACTGAATCTGGCCTATGCCTGCCCCCATGGTGCTCCACATGGGGCCATGCCCTGCCCAGTCAAGCTGGGGCAGCCTAAACTGGGCTTCCATCAGCACCCACTGGCCTGGGCCCCAGCTAGTGTATAGCTTCTGGCAGGGCTGTTCCTGGTGCGGCTGCAACCGCGTGCTGCTCTGTACCATCCACCTGCAGTGGTGTCTCCTGTTTCTGATCTTGCTCACCACAGGATGGCAGGGGCAGTTTCAGCTGGGTGACTCCTACCCCAGAGTGTTTGGGCTCCAGATTCAGCTCCTGATTGCCTTCCAGTGGAAGGTGGCCAGGATCTGGAGCAGGAGCCCCATGTACCCACCGGGGGTGGTGCAGAAGGAGCGGGAGGAAAAGCTGCTGCTAGAGGTGGGGTGGGAAGCGGTAGGTTTCAAAGTAGCACTCATCCAGCTGCAGCCGTGCTGGTAACAGCCTGCCAGAAGATGCTCCTACCCCTGCTTCACCATGCTATTCTGGGTGGGTAGGTAAGCATCTTCAGCCAGGCAGCTCCTGCCCCAGCGTCAGGGCTCTGGCTCGAGCTCCTGGCCACCTTCACAGGCACTGGAGCTAGAGCCCCACGTCCTGGGACAGGAGCCTGGGTGAAGCTGCTCACCCAGAGCTGCATGATGCACAGCTGCAGGGGTAAGATCAGGAGCTGCTGCTAGAGGTAGGGGCCACAGAGCAGCACCCATCTGGGCTATGGGCACTGGTGGGTGCACAATGCAGGCTGCCCAAGCATAAACAGATGGGGCTTGGCCCTATGTGGAGCAACATGGGGCAGCACAAACCATACCACCTGGGGAAACTCTGCTTCATGCGTCCCCTGTCCCCCCTCCCTTCCCTTACCCACAGGAGGCACTCAGGACCTAGCACCCTCCCCACAGGGCAGGGGCATGTGATCCCAGACTCTCCTGCCTATGAACGCTGTTCCCAGGACACCTACAGCCACATGGGGAGTTTTGGTGAGTTGTTACAGGAGGAAGTGGGGGGGGGTGCCAACTTGGGCTGTGACAGCTATATCAAAGTTCCCTATGTGGCCCTTGGGCCCAAATAATTTCCCACCCTGGTTCTAGAATCAGGTTTCTGATATCTGCTATCAATTTTGAATGCAAAATCTACATTCTGCAAATACTGGGCAGTATTGTTAAAAATCATTGTTAAAAAGCTGTTGTGACAGACATTTGTATCAGCGAACTCATTTTTGCTGTGTTTTGTACATACCTGCTTCTAGGTACTTTCAAATATATTTTTCCTTTGCATTTTAAACAGTGAAAGTTCCAAATATGACAACTGTAAAAAGAGGCGGGGGAAAACCATCTCATCAAAGATAAATGTAGGTAAATTAAATGTACTACATTTCAATTAGGTTGAAACATCTCATGTTTGCTTGTAAGTGTGTCATTCTGGATCTCATTCTATTGATCCTGGAAAATTGAAGATAGTCCTTTGTATTAAACATAATGTAAAAGACAATCATGACATTTAGCTTAAAAATGTTACGTGCTTATTTATAGCTGTGAGAGATTGTCTGATTTCAGATGAGGCAAATTGTTTGGACTTCTCAGAGGCCAATGATATTTTCATTATCTTGTGATGCAGTAAAAAACTAATTAGGACAAGAAGAAATATTCTAGATGCAATTCAATATAGCTAATTTATTGGGATCAGTAACACTGTAGAACAGTGGTTCTCAACCTTTTTAGCCTCAAGACAGTCCTTGGAAAATCCCTGTTCATAATTTTCACTTCTTTTTTCATTGCAGAAAGATAATAGAGCAGTTCTTCTGTTACAAAAACCCTCAATTAGCCAGACTGTATTTAATGCTATTAATTCCTATGTGAAATCTCTGGGTTTATCTTGTGGTTCACATTTGCATGCTTAACAGTGCTAACATTGCTTGGCACCTCACCACACTTTTGAAAGGTCCTCAAGATACCCCAAGGTGCTGTAGCACTACTAGAGAAACTCTTGTATAGAGGTTCGGCTGTGAACGTTCTTCTGCGTTTTGCTTTCTATAGATATCACAGAATAGTCTTTTACTTTGCAGCCTGCTGTTAGCATAAATGCCTTCTGCATCCCCCAAAAGCTCTGTTGTACACAGCATCAGAGAGTACAGCAGAGTTGTCTTTTTCATTTTCTGGTTTATGGACATTAGGCCCTGAATATAATCAATATATTCTTATGGATTGGGCTAGTTCTCATTGAAAATGGGGGATGTAAAAATTGCTTTGTGACTGAGAAGTTTGTAAGCAATAGTTAAACTCCTTTATGTTAACAAATAGCTATAATACTAGTGGCCTATCCCCTGAACACAGGCACAAGTCATCATCCAAGGAAAAAAAAAACAACTTTGAGGAGCTAGGTGTTTCACTTATTCAAAGCTTTCATTAATTAAACTGTCCGTGGAAAAGCATGTCTACACTACCTCCATTCTTCTTTGAAGACTGATGAATAAGCAAGCACTGTCCTGTTTCACAACCTCCAGATACAGAGCTGAGGTGGGGAGGATGCTCTGGGTACATGTCCCTGAAGCCACTCTCAAGGTCTCCATCTCTGGTATGTCTAGACATTTTATCACCTCTTCAGTTCTCGATTTAGACTGTGCAAGCAGGTGAGTGGGGATTATTGGGGGGTGAGAGGCCGAATGTTTTTTTGCAGGAGTCTTAACAGCATCATGGAAGCAGCATAGGTATACCCCAAAGAGAAGGAGACAGAGAGATGGAGAGAAGTAGAAGATCCATATAGCAAAGGCAGCAAGTGAGTACTAGACGGTCAGAATAAGCATCAGAAATGGGGCCTAGGGAAAAGCTGATGGGGAACTTATGGACAAAAAGCTGACTAGAAAGAGACTTAAAGTTGCTAGCATGACCTTTTGCCACTTGCTTCCTGCAGCATTCAAAGAAGTAACATTTCGTACAAGCAGGAGTGCATCAAAGGTGTCTATTCATCAAAAGACCCTGCAGGACCCTGTTTTTCTTTTCTTGTTTTTTTCTCTAACCTGTCAGGTCAAAAGGGCTAACAGTATTGTTCACAAATCTATATTCTTGTAGTCATAAGCTAATGTGAAGTCACCTTTACCAATGTTGAACATACAGAAATGCATCTTAAGATATAGAAATATGTTAAATCCTTTTCTGGAAAATTAAAAAAGAAGCAATTTCAGGTTGGGTATTTAGACTACAGTTTCTATACAGGGTAGGTTAGAAATGCAGCTGGAGTACAGTTAATTGTTGCTCTACATGTTTGCTTTCTCTCCTTCTCATATGCCTATTTTTTCAAATATGTCATTGAAATCTCACTTGCAAAAGGGCCCCTCTACTTTAATGTAAAGGGCTTTTTTCAAATGAGAATCAGGTCCTCCTATATTTATATTTACTATTATCTTTTGTTATTTTTCTTGATATTATTGCGATAAACATCTGACAGGGAAAACCGGAAAAAAGATTTAGAATATAATGGTTTAATAAGGCAACTTTTTAAAGACTAAATAATTTGCTTGGAGAAAAATGTTAATGAGACTTAGTCTCCAATGTCACTTAGGTGCTTTTGATAATTTTTCCCCTGGGCATTATTGTGAGTAGCTTTTACAGCAACCATTGCTAAATGTGCCCCAAACAATGGACAATATAAATGCTATTATATGCACTAATCAGGAATTCCATGGTCATTTTGGGGCCTCTGTCTCTAATTACCATATTGGAGGGGGCTTGTGTAGAGACTGTGAAAATGTGTGTAGCATGGTAAACCTGTTAGGACTAAAAGGATTGGAATCACTTTACCTTCAGAGGGGAAACAACTAAAGTGATATGATAAACACTATAGAAAATGATGAGTGGAACAGAGGAAAAAAAACTCTGGACTAAAAGTCAAACTTGTATTACTCTGATCTTAATAAAATATATTAATTGTGGTACAGTACTTACTATTGTAGTTGCTGCTGTTATTGTTGGTATATTTGAAGCACCAAAGATGTTAATGCATTGTAAGGCATAAGGAATGCCTGAGAAGGCACATTGTTTAATAAGTCTATTGTACTTGATACATCTCTAAATTGAAGATTTTAAACAAGGAAAAGTTACAGGGCCTAAATTTTCAGAAGTCACTAGTATTCTTTTACATTATTGTAAGATAAGGATCGAGTTACTACGGTTTAATAAAAGAAGAGTGAGTTAGTATAGTTTTAACTTCAACTCACCATGTGGTAAGAGTGTGCACAGAAACATTTTTCATGGAGCCAGCTGATGCATGGAAAAATTTCTACCTCTTTTTATCCCCTGGTAAATTGTTATAGGTTATCATTACACTCCTCCATTGCACACATCCATAATTATATAGATAACCTATCATCTCTTCCATTTTGTTTTTCTGAAAAGCTTGTAAGTGAAACAGAGTAAATAGGTAGGAAATATAGCTATAGAGATATAATATGTGGAGAGAGATTCTATATGTGTATATGTACTATATGATAATATATAGATAAAGACTGACTCTATATATTATCTATATATCTATAGAGTCAGTCTTTATCTGTATAGTATCATATAGTATTCATATCTTTATGTAGAGAAAGAGAAAAATATTTTCTCTTTCTCTACACACTCTTATAATGCATTTATTCTTATTAATGTATATTATGTGTGTGGGGAGAGAGAGAATATTATTCTGATCTCAGTGTGTGTATAGAGAGAGTGAGGGGTGGGGAGGGAGAAAGGTGTGTAAATTCCCTATTGTGTAGTGGCCAATACATTAGGGCATAAAGCAGTCTAAAGTACTGAGCATCTTGGGCACACTTCTCATCTTATGTTTTTGTGAATCAAGAGAGCTACATCAGTATAAAAATCCTGCAAGATCAGAATGATGCTCTGTTTGCAAAGAAGCACAATGTGCACTGATACGCCTAAATGTGTGACTGACAACAACTGGTCTGTCAGACCAGCCTTAGGAAGGTCACAAAGCACCTGTACATATTTATTAAAGCTGTCAGTGTCTTCTGGAAGCTGAGTAGTTGTCATCATTCCCATTTTAGAAGGAGACTCCAAGGCCTTGTCTACATGACACTCTTGGCAGCAGATGGAAGCACCTTCTGGCAGTTGCACATAGATTCATCCAAGAGCTCAGGTGGCTGACTATGACTACCAAATTCACCCAGGTAAGGTATCAATTGCTGAAGACAGAAGCTCCAGAAGAAGGTGCAAAAGTATCTTCACTCACCTGTTGGCAGCTGCTGGCTGGCAGGCAAAGCCTTATTTTACTTGCCAAAGGTGGTTTAGCTCTATCAGAAAAGGGAAAGTTCTGCTGCTGCAGAGGAGGTTTGGACATGGAGGTGCTCAAAGCTGACAGAACGGGGTCAAAGATGCTGTACTGGACATGAGGCCTGAGTCACAGGATATTAACTTGCCCAGAACCATGCAGTAAGGAATGCATCCAGAACTGCTGACTCCCCATCCATAATCTCATGAAACCATTCCCTTAATGCATTATGCTCAGAAAGCTATTATTGGTATAGATTTTCCTGACTTAGTTCTGTATGGTATAAATGAATATATTCATGAATAGTACAAATAAATATATTAAAGGAATAGAGAAACTTACTGTGCTCATTAAAACTGCATTTTGACATGTTCTAGTACTTTGAGTTTTCTAGCAACTCTGAAGCAATAATACAATGTGTATTTAAGGCCCAATATTGTCAAGGGGTACCTTTTGTCCTTCACATGCAGAAACAATCAAAGACTCCCTGCATCATAAGGGAGTGTAATGAGAACCATGCAGAAACTGTTTCTATATATTGTAACAAGTATGTGTCCTGTGGCTGGTCCACTCATTGGTCCACACACTTGACTTTGGGCAAGCTACCCATTTACGTTGTCTGCCACACCTTGATGCTAATATGTATCTGATGTAATCAGGTGGGAGGCTGTCCATTTGTGTGCCTTGACAACAAGTGCCTTACACATGATTCCTACTTCCCCTTATCATGTCCAATGCCTCACAGATGTTGCTCCGGTGGCTCACACTGGGATCCAAACTCTGGAGTCTCACTGGGACTCTCACTTTCCACTACAGCTCATGGTCCCAGTGCCCTCAACCTGGGCTCCAAGCCCCACACAGTGGACTCCAAGCCTGCACACTCAGGGCCTCCAAGCCCATTTTATGGGATTGGGGCTCCAAGCCTCGTCCCTTTGCCCTCCCTGGGTGATCCCTTTATCCCTGACCCCTGGAGCTTCACTCTGGCTCCTTTTATACAGCTTCAGAGCTCCACCAGGAGTGTGAGCACTGCTTCAGGTCCCTCCACCTAACCTGGGCCCTGCCTCAGACTCACAGTGAGTCTGAGATCCCCCTGCTTAGTGTTGGTACCCACCAGGGATATGGGGCTGGGGTTGGAAAGTACCCCATACTCACCTTTTACCATGGAGGTAACTGGCCTGGCATTTCCAGAGGACTGTTCTGCTATGAACAGCCCCACCAGGCCACCTTTCCCTGGCAGGATGCAGTTTCAAGTCATGTCCAGGGCCATGGGGCCTCCTTCCTTATAGCCCCAGCTCTTACCTCCAAAGATGTTCCAGGGACAGCAGCTCAGCTCAGTTTTGTTTCTTCAGCTGTAGCAGTAAACTGCTGCCTAGCCTGTTCAGGGCCCTACTCTTATAACGAACAGTTGGGCCCTGTTCCCAATCAGGTAGCCCTGCCTGATTGGCATTGCAGCCAGCTGCAAGCTGCCCTGCTGCCGCCACTACACCCCTGCAAGTAACAGAGCACAGTATGCTTTGTTACATATATACACAAAGATATTTGTTTAAAACCAGATTTTTCTTAAAGGTTCAATTTAATTTCATACAGTTTAATTTAGTACCATGCTACAACCACCTCGCATTTTCAAAATCTTGGGTGGGAAGAATGTTATGCGGCTCCCTGTTGACATCAAACAGGGTGGGGATGAGGCAGTGAAATGCCCTTACACCATGCCAAAAATGTGAAGAAACATCGTACCAAAGGAAAAATTATCTCTATGTAATAACTTCCCCCTCCCCCAATTCATACATCATTAATTTTTTTTAAAGCCTCATTAGATTAACAGTTGAATAGCCAAATAGTGCTCTTATTATTATAGTTGTTAATATAAAAGGAATGGAAGAGGTGAGCATCAAGTGAAAAGGGATTTCAAGGACACAGAGGGAACTTCCAGCTACCAATATTAGACTGCAATGCTAATGTTTTTCCATTTACTTTAATAACAATTCTCAGATGGGGTAAAAATACCAGTGCTTCAGCAGTTGTTATGCTGACTACATAGGGATAGGTTTCTCCCATATACTGATTTTTTACAATTTTCTTAATCCCTGACCTGAAAGAACTGCCATATCTGATGCTGATTCGGATAATTTTCTTTCTGTTTCTATTTTCATTGGGTCTAGTCCTCTTCATCACTGACTCCTGCCATTTTTTCATTATTGTTGTTGTCTTTGCTGTTAATTGGATGACACAATGGATTAGCAATGCTGTCCTTTTGAACTGAAATTAAATTAAAGCAGCATCCATTATCTAATGTGTTCAAGATACTACTTGTGAACCAAAGCTATCTGAGTTAATCAGTTTTCAAAAAAATGTATTAAGTGATGAAAGGAATGTTCCTACAATTTTTTTCTTAACCATAATAAGATATCTTTTTTCCAGTGGCATGAATTATCTTTATTTTCCACTAACCGTAGGGAAAAAAAAAACACAAATTGCCTCTGTGTTTTGATTGGTATCAACTTATTCATTGACTTTTTTGGTGCTAATATTCTTTATCTTTCAATGGGCTCATCCATATGTGTGCTTTAATGTACAGTAGCCTATTTTACAGTACAGTAAAGTGACACGTAAAAAACCATGCAGCTATGCTAATGCATAGTAAAATAGGCTTCTGTGCAATAAGCTTCACCAAAAAGATATCCCTTTGTTTTACTGTATACTACAGCAACCTAATGCACATTAATTTAGTATCTCACATTGGAGGTGCTAAATTTAATGAATATTTGGAAAAGTGTATTATTCATGCACCTGTAGATCCACCCTCTAATGTCTAATTGTTTTCTGCTACAGAAACTCATGCATGTGCTATTGCAAATTAAAGGAATTGGAAATCTATATACCATTATTTGATGGGCCTAACATGTATAAATAATGCATGCAACTTTAGTAAGGCTTTTACCAAATGGTGCTACTGAAGAATGAAGTCCACAGCAAGGAAAGAAGATACACATTTTTAAAGCATGAGAAAATGCCAGACGCTGATCCGACAGCAATTCTGTGACATGGTTCCCTAATGAGCAGAAATCAACATCCATAGCTTTAGTTTGCCAAATCAATCCCAGATCCTCTTTTTACTCTCTTGTCCTTCTTTTAAAAACATTTCCAAATTCCAGGAGACCAATTGCTGGAGACCAAAAGCACTCCTCAAACCACAAAGGAACATATGCAAGCACATATACATATAGAGCAATTCAATTATAACCAAAATATTTTATTATTTAATGTTTGTAATTTTTAAAAAGCCTTGTTCATTCTTGGCTTTAGCTTTCAGGCAAAAGCAATAGCCTTATATGTGTGCATGTGCATGCTCATGCACACACACACACTTAGTTTACCTAGTTCAGAAAGTTAAAAATTATTCCATGTGCATACAAAATAAGATCAGGCCCATGTCTATCTGGATTTCTCAAAGCTGAAAGCAATTGTTTCATGTTTTCTTCTGTGTGTGTCAAAGTTATGATCCAAGTACTTGAGGAATTTCAAAGGAGAACAAAGAGTCACTAATGAAGACCACCTGTCTTCATCTCTTTCACTTTAGTATGTAACAAAGCTGAACAGCATGACATTCCTTTCAGTGGAGGAAGCAATGCCATCCCACCTTTCCCCCTCATCCTTATTGCCCATGCTGAGTTTCTGAACTGGGATTCAGGGTTATTTAGGACAATGTTACTTGATAGCAGAAACATCTGAAGAGAAAATTAAGCATCTTTCTGGTAGAATGCTCTAATGCAGAGAATTGTTTTCTTTGCCAGAAGTCCTATTGTGACATCAGTACCACACCTACCTCATTATACAGACTATAGCCTTTGGCTTTAGATCAGCAGGTGGTAATGTTACTCTTGCTGTAGAATTCTGTTCACCTCAGAATCTTCCACATCTGAATTAACAATAGGCATATATGAGGCAGATATATAGGCAGATGAGTTCAAACAACGGGGCCCCCCCCCCCCCCGGGGGGGGGGTCGCCA
>JAGPOW010003316.1:66876639-66896926 GCA_030014935.1 Caiman crocodilus
CCCCCCCCGTTTTAAGTGCAACAGAATTTTGAAGGGGTCTGAAGTGCAGATCAGACTCTCACAACCTGTTCTCTCCAATTGTAACAAACTGGGTTGCAGGAATAAATAATTTCACTGGTAAATATTAGCTCTTTGCAAAAGCAGTTTTTACAGCAGAACGGAAAGACATGATCAAAACTTGCAATGAATTCCCTTTGCAGTTTCATTAGGATATACTTCCTGTTGTTATATGCTTTAAATTATTGTGGCTTTTCTGCATTACACCAGTGATTCGAGTGATTTAATTGTTCCGCGCACTTCTGTAAGGTGCTTTTGGATCTTGGATGGAATTTCAGGGGAATTACTCTTTAATGGGTTCCCTTTTTTCTTTGTCTTCCATGAAACAGAGACTCAGGGGCAGTGGTTGACAGCAGAAGAAGTGGAAGGAGAAGTCAGGCCTTCCTTGTTTTCACCCCTTTCTCACTTTCACCCATATAAAGCCAAAATTTTCATGAGGGATGGACCTTGAGAGCTCTGCTGTCACCAGTCCTCAATACTTTGGACTGCTTTCTGGACCTGAGTGATTGTCAGGAGCAAGAAGCTAAGGAAATGCAGACTAGATGAAAGACTACTGCAAGATGGATGTATAACTGACTGGATCAAACTGTACAATGAATGGTCCTCAATGGCTCAATGTTTAGTTATGAGGAGGTATCAAATGGGTTCCCCAGGGGTCTGTCCTGGATCTGTTATTGTTTAATATTTTCTCTAATGATTTGGATGATGGGATCAAATGCACACTTAACAAATTTGTGGATGATATCAGTTTGGGTGGAATTGCAGACATTCTGGAGGGCATGGATAGAATTGAGAACTATCTGGATAGACTGGGAAAATGGTTCACAATCAACCAGATGAAAATCAAGAAGAAGAAGTGCAAAGCCCTGTACTTGGGATGGAATAATTTCATGCACAGATTGGGGAATGACTGGCAAGGCTTCAGAGAAGGACTTTAGGGTTACAGTGTTAAAGTAGGCTTTAAGCTGAATATGAACCAACAGTGTGCTCCTGTTGCTGAAAAGGTCAACAGTATAATGGGCTATATTCACAGGAGCCTCGCTTGCAAATTAAGGGAAGTTATTTTTCCTCTCTGTTCAGCACTGGTGATACTTAATCTGGAGTGCCATGTCCATTTGTGGGCCTCACACTTCAAAAAGGATATGGACAGACAGGAAAGAATCCAGTGGAGAGGAACAAAAATGATTAGAAGCATGGAAAGCAAGTCTTTTGGGAAAAGGCTGAAAGAACTAGGGTTATTTAGTTTGGCGAAGAGAAGACTGTAGGGGGATTTGATAACAGTTTACAAATACCTGAAGGACAGTTATAGGGAGGATGGAGATGGGCTCTTCTCTGTAGTCATAAAGGATGGGACTAGGATCAATAGCCTCAAGATGCAGCAGAGGAAATTTAGTTTGGAAATTAGTAGGAACTTTCTGACTATGAAGGTGGTAAAGAATTAGAACAGGCTACCTGAAAAGTTGTGGACTCTCCACCCTCCTTCTACCACCCCTTGGACATTTTCAAGAGCAGGTTGGACAGAGGCTTGGCTGGGATAATTTGATTAGGCAGCTTCTTGCCTTGAGCAGGGGACTAGACTAGATGACCTTGTGAGGTCCCTTCTTGTGAAGCCCTACTTTCCTATAGTTTCATAGTTGGTAGGCTCAGAAGGGACCTAAGCAGATCATGAAGTCCAACCTCCTGCCATGGGCAGGAAAGGATGCTGGGGTCAAACAATTTTTGCTAGATGATTATCTAGCCTCCTTTTGAAGATCTCCCAGGGTAGGAACGAGCACCACTTCCCTTGGAAGTTGGTTCCAGCTCCTAGCCACCCTGATTATGAAGTAGTGCCTCCTGATGTCTAGCCTGAATCTACTCTCAGTTAACTTATGGCCATTATTTCTTGTTACTTCTGGTAGTGCTCGAGGGAACAGGGACTCTCCCATTGCCTGCTGGTCCCCCTTGGCAAGTTTATAGATGGCGACCAGATCCCCTCTCAGCCTTCTTTTGTGGAAGCTGAACAGGTTCAGGTCCCATAGCCTCTCCTTGTAAGGCCTGCCCTGCTGCCCCGATCATGCAAGAGGCCCTCCTCTTGACCCTCTTGATGCTGTCCACATCCCTCCTGAAGTGCAGTGCCCAGAACTGGATGCAGTACTCCAACTGCAACCTAACCAATGTTGCATAGAGGGGGAGGATTATCTCTTTGGACCTGCTCATGATGCATCTGTGGATGCGTGACAAAGTGTGATTAGCCTTCCTGACTGCATCCCCACATTGGCGGCTCATGTTCATCTTGGAATCAATAGTGACTCCAAGATCCTTTTCTGCCTTTGTGCTGACTAGAAGGGAGTTCCTCAGTCTGTAGGTATGCTGCTGGTTCTTCCTCCCCAGGTGCAATACCTTGCACTTGTCAGCATTGAAACCTATCCTATTCTCATCTGCCCACCTCCGTAACCTGTCCAGATCTAGCTGTAGCCTATCCCTCTCTTCTAACACACCCACTTCTCCCCATGCCTTAGTGTCATCCGCGAATTTGAACAAGGTGCTTTTCACCCCCTTGTCCAAGTTGCTGATGAAGGTGTTGAACAGTGCGGGCCCAAAGAGTGAGCCATGGGGAACCCCACTGCCTACATCACTCCAGGTCAAAAATGACCCATCCACCAGCACACTCTATGATCCTAAGAAGACACTGTTCAATGGAGTTTCTTGTCTCTTTCATGTGACACCTGAAGGAATCCACTCCTCTCACCTGGACTGCACAAGAGAGTTGGGAGAAACCTAGGAACATCAGTGGCCTCTCACCCCTATGTGATTTAGGTATCCCTGTAGGGTGGGGAGATTATATGGATGGTGGAAAAAATCCCATCAGCTGAAAGCCAGGTGGGGCTTTTCTTGTTATTTCTTTAATATGACTTCCAATAGTCTGTGGTTTGTTTCTATAGTTAAAAAGTTTCTGTCCATGAAATAATTAGAAAGAGGAAGAGCAGAGGAGAATCTATTGGAAGATAAGTGAGAGGAGGTGATCTATTGAAGAGTTATATAGGGTTTTGAAAAGGGAGATGGGGCAGCTACGTTGAAAGAGAGAATACTAGAAAATTTAGTTATGGTCTTTGGACATTTATCAAATTAATTGTAAGTAAGAGATTACATCATATTGTACATATGGAAGCAGGGTTGCTTATGCACAGTTGCTTTGGGGTTAAGCATTGCAAGTAGAGGCAAATCCATGGGTGTAGTTGTACCCTCCCTTTGGCTATTTACTGCATGTGCAGTGAGGTCTTAGAGCCCACCAGCATGTCATAGAGCTCCTTCTGGAAAGGTCTGCATGTACTGTGAGTCTTATGAGCTCACTGACTGGTTGGCACTTTCAATCAGCTGCAGAGACTGCTGCTATTTGCTCTTTCCCTCCCTCTTCCCCCACCCCTGAATTCAACAGCAGGGAAAAGGAGGGGAAGTGTGGCAGCAGCAGTGGTGCCCAGCCCTACCAACACAGAGTTCAGGGTCTGTATGCTGATGACACTAATTTAATCCTTTCCACAGCTGCTGAATTGGCATTGGGGTGTGGGGGGAAGGGGTATAGGAAGGGAAAGGGAAGAGAAAACAGCAGCAGTCTCCAGGTCTGAGAGCAGGGACTCCAGGTATACCTCACAACAGTGAGCTTACACCCTCATTGTCTTGCTCCTGGATTTGTCCACGATTCCAAGGCTTGGTGAAAACATTTTTTGAACAAACTTCTCTCTGCATATTTACAATCCAAGTTCATCAACACTGTGCTAGTTCAGGGAAATTGAAAGTGAAATAGACAGAGATACTTACATAAACTAATTAGTTTCACTGCCTAAATGGATGAAAGTGAAAAACACTATAAACACAATAAAAAAAAGGAAAAGTTAACACAGAATTGTAACACTTGATGTTTTATAAGCTAAAATGTAATTTTTCACACAGATCAGTTTCTTATAATAACTTAAAATACTAGTTTCCTTTTTTGGTTTTTGGATCTTTTTTATTTGAACATAGAAGTTTCATTTTTTGGTGTGAAGTGACATTACACATGTCTAGCCTCGACTTTGGATTTTTAGGCAATTCTTTGAAGTCTGTTTCAGCATGTTCACCAAATAAGGCATTCTAAGCATAGTTCTGCTTCTCTGGATTCCTCTTTTCACCACTCTTTCTTTTTTTCCCCCCTCAGCATTTCCTAAGCACATCGTGAGAACTCAAGATGTAAGCCAGCTGTGATCTCATTTGGTACTGACAGAGTCAGAATGAGTTAAGCTGTGCTGTGCTGTTGTTGACAGGAGAGAACACATCTGAGTCCTATTCATGGACATAGTAACAAGACCAACTATAAGATGCAACACAACAGTAGAAGTCCTTTCTGCATGGGCAAAAGAAGAAATGCTATTTAGTCCTCTTATGCATGTCATTCCTTGGTGACAGGAATGCTGCTGGAATGTTTATCTTCCAGGGATAATGCTATCAAATGTTCAGTACTGCAAGCAGCTTGAAAGGGCCCAGAAAAGTCCCAAAGACTTCCTCTGGCCTAAGATTTCAGTGTGTCTGGAATTATCTTGATGAAACTCCGTAGCCAGTTCCATACCTGTTGTGCAATGAAATACACTCATCAAGATACTTGGAGGCTTTGGGAAACATCAAGCAAGCTCACATATTCTGTGTTCCCATTAAAGTTGTAGACACTTTACCCCTGCAATACCATTACCAGCCTGGTGGTTTGCTTGCGGAGTGATTCAGATCTGGCTCCTAGAACCAGGATCCACACATGTAGTGATATTAACAGGATACCAACAGACTTGGCTGCTTCCTGGATCAGCATAAAACATTACCGTTCTTCATATGTAAATACAGTGTAGACAGATGGGCTGCAATGCTTTGGAGGTCCCATGTTCTGTCACCTGCTATGTATGCTAGTAGTGCTGGTTCTTTGTCAAGCAACATTGTAATCTGTACATTCAAATGATTTTTCCAAATCCATGTAGGGTTTAACCAGAGGTACACAAACACTCATAGAAAAGCTTGTTTGAATAGATCTGTATATTTAAGGGAAAGATAGGTTTGCACAAAATATGTGTGTGAAACCAAACCTTTTCATTTTGATCCTGGAGCAGTGCTTAGCAAAAGAAATGGGAAAATGCTTTATATCCTTGGAGAAGAGATTCACACAGCAGTTGTGGAAGCAGCTTGACTGATTCATACTGCAACAAGTTTTCCTTTAAGTGAAGATTAGCCCCTGGAACTGCAGTACCTGCTTATGGCATCTGAGGCCATCATTCAGTAATTTCTTTTTTCCCATCCCTTCCTTCGTGAGCTGTCAGGCAAATTTCCATATCGCTTTAAAAATCACAGCTCAGTCTTGCATGGTGATATAGAAAGTCTTTCCACTGAAAAGTTCAGTTCCTCTTTATTCAAAATGAGAATTAAAACGTCTTCTTCTAGAAACTGCTAAGACTCAAACCTTCTAAGGAATGGGTAGCATTTTTTTGGCTAGTGCTTTTTCTGACTTCAGATTCAGCTTTGCCTGTGTTTCCTAGAGTACACTGCTATAAAGGCAGATGAAATTAGATTCACTGGGCTGTTTCAGCAGCTCTACTGAGTGGTTTTTCATTTGGCTGGAATGTCAAAAGGCAATTTGAGTAGAACCTGCACGCACACTTGACATCACACAGGCACCAAAAGAATTGCAGCGCGTAAAACAAACACAAATCTCATTTCCTCACTGATTTGGCCAAAGGGAATGCAGTTTTATTAACATTTCTCTCCCATGCACTGCTGCTTTTCATAGTTCAGTGTCATAGAATTTAAAATATCCCATTTCACAGCCTGACATAATTCTATTGAAAATAGGAATGAAAGATTTCTAAATTCAAAAAGAACTAGGAACACATTTTTTACCACCGTCATGTCTCAAAGCCAGATTTGAGAATTACTACAAAGCAGGGATGGCAAATGGAGGTGGACAAAATCTGCCCTCAAATATTTATCCCCTTTTCCATTTGAAAACTTGGCAGTTTGCACATTTTTTGCTGTGGGTATGTCGTCCTTATTTGCTCTTCAAGGGAAGGAGAACAGAGAAGTATGCCCCACATATCTGCCGGCAGCTGGTCTCTTTCTTTATAGCCTGATCATACAATGTCTGTACTCCTGCTGTTCTGCAGTGAGACTCAGTTACCTGAATGGGACTCAGCATTCAGAAGTTCATTTCACAGGTTTTGTCTACCAAAGCGGAAATCTGCACTCCATTTGGAGGTAGGCATACAAAGTCCAAGAATGTACCATTAAATCTGCAGGGGTTTAGGTTTTAGCCATGTTGGTCTAAGGACATAGGCAGACAAGGTTCCTTGGGTGAATTTGATATCTTTTATTAGACCAGCTATTATTATATCAAATTCATCCAAGGAACCTTGTCTGCCATTAAATCTGTGCACTTTCTGACATAGAGTATCCCTTCCACAATCCCTTCAGATCAAAGAATCTTAGAAAGAGAAATTAATCTCATTTACTTATTTATAGTGGACCACTTTAGGCATTAACAGATGAGTACGAGGCAAGATATTTATTTTCCCTCTTTTCCTCTGCACCTTGCCCTGTTCTGTATGACTAGCCTTATTATATTTTAAGAAATACCCTGTGTCTTTAAAGGAATACCCCAGACATCTGTCCAGTAAAGAACTCAGAACCTAAGCAGATCAGATTTAAAAAAAAGGTTTCCAGGCCATAATCCTACAAGTGATCATATGCTGTAATACAAACATATGATTTTGTGCATGAGTCAAACATTTTGAGGCAATCTTCTTAAAAATAACCAGTGCCCTATGTTGTTTTTTTATTTCAGTTGTCCTTTTATGTGATTGAAATACTAAATTATATGTGAGAGAAGCAAGCTGCCACGCCAACCTCCTGACAGAAGAGAGCTGTTGCCAGAGGTGTAGGCAAATGGAGAGGGCCTATCATAAGAGGTAACAGCAGGCCCACTGGCTTTTTTCCCATATGCTGAGAGTCAGCAAAACTACAGACGGGCTGGAGGCAGAGTTTGAAGGAACATGGGTTTGGGTAAGAACAGAGTGGCTGGTTCACATAATTTAGATGAGCTCTGTAAAAGCAGCCACATTTTAAATTACATTCTAAGTTTTGCCCATTGCCTAATCTTAAAATGGAATTCTTATTACTAAGTAAGTTGATCTGAGAAATTTTTTACAGTTGTTTTTAAAAATGAGGCATCCTTCTCTGAATCTGAATTCAAATCTGGATTTATATTTAAGAAATTTATGATATAAAGTGTATTGTCTGTTTCATAATAATTTCATTATTATCATTTTAACAATTACTTTTCTGAAGATTTTTTAAAAAATATTTTAAAATATTCTAAATATTTCTATATATTTTAAAAAAATATTTCCAGCCAAATGAAAAAACCAGTAAGGCATATAAATTCAAATCCTTCTACGTAAACTGTCTCAGCCATAATGCGTAGATCCAGCTTTTTTCTATGAAATCTCTCCATAAAAAAGGATTATGGATGGTGTATGGGTCCACTTTAGGAGATGGTGATGGTTTAATATATCAAAATAAGCTTAGTTCTCAATGGGTGCATCTATACAAGATGCTATATTGTGCATTAGACTAACCTACTGCACAGTAAAGCATCAACATCTACAGGTGTGTGGCAATTACAGGCAACCCTTGCCACTCACGGGGGATACGCTCTTATATACCGTGCCAATGGCAAAATCTGCGAATAAGGCACTGCATTCATGAATGCAGTGTCCCTGGTGGCTGGGGGGTGGGTGGGGTAGGATGGGGGGCATGCCTCTGGTGGAGATAGTGGGAGCCTGGTGGCAGCAAGCACAAAGCTCCCAAGGAACTCCTGTAAGTGTATAAAGTGTATTTAAAATGCAGGTTTGTCATTTGCAAATATCTGAAACCACGAATGCCAAACCCATGAATAGTGAGGGTTTCCTGTACTGTGCAGTAGATTAGTCTAATGCACCATTTTCTAGTACTAGTAGATGCAGGTATTAGAAAAGGGTGCATTAAACTAATGCATCAAAGCACACATGTAGATGCTGACCGGGGGCAAATTTGCTCCCAGTCACCCCAGGCAGCAGGGGACCACAATTTATCTCTGAGCTCCCTGGGATGGGTGGGGAGCTGGGGACAGCTGCCTGCCTGCTCCCCAGAGCAGCTCTGAGTCACCTGTCCAGATGTCTGGGTGGAGACAGCTTTCCAGTTCTGAGGGCAGCTGCCTCCCAACCATGTGGTGATTGGGACCAGTCTTGATCTTCATGTGGGTGAGAGGTAGCTGCCCCCGAAGTTGGGACAACTATCTCTGCCCTGATTTCCATGTGGCCATGTGGCTAGGAGGCAGCTACCCCTAGAGCTGGGGTAACTGCCTCCCAGCCACATGGAGACCAGGACAGGTCCCAATCTCCACATGGCTGGGAAACAGCTGTTCTGCCGAGTTCAGGATGGGTACTGATCCCCATGTGGCTAGGAAGCAACTTCCCCCCAGCGCTGGGACAGCTCCCTCCACCCCATGGAGACTGGGACCAGCTCCTGTGTCCCCTGCCAGCCCAGGGCTGGCACCCAGGGGAGCTTGGAGCTCCCTCTGGTTGCTGCAGTGGGGCAGAGCAGGGCAGGAACAGCCCTGGACTGAACTGCTCCTGTTTGGGGGAAAATTTGCTCCCAATGGGTGCATGTTCAGATGTGTGGCCAGGATCGCTTACTGAGCCTGAATTTTCTGCACAGAAAATTCAGGGATGTTAATTGCATGTGCAGATGTGAACAATGACGCTTATTTTTTCCTTATTCTAAAATGGAAGGATAGGCAAATTTCAAACAGCCTGTTCTATTTTCCCCTCCCATCTTGTTCACCATAAATGCTCTCCAGAACCAAGTTAGACCCTCAGTGCTGCCTGTGCCACCCCAGTTGGTGCAAGCACTTGAGACCTAATAAACATTTTTACACATGACACAGAAGAGTAAGGTTTATCTCCCTTTTTCCTTAGCTGTGTTGGCTTCTCAGGACTAAGCTGACATAACAGCAAGATGAACTTCCAGTATTTTGCAAAATAATCAGAAGTGAGACTGATTGTATACACGGATAGGTCATCTGGGTAAGAAAGTGCCTTTTTGGGTTATGTTGAGGAATTAGGGTTGTGTGATTTTCCCTGCTAGTTCTCTTCTCATGTCCTGCTACCACAGTTATAGAATTTTTCAGTATCAAGCACACAATGTGCCCTGACCCATAACACTGCAATGGTCTTCCATGTGTACAGTTCTTTTACAACCCATCCGAGCAGTAGATGCTCCATGGGTTATTTCATCATGGTCACTTTTGTTTCAAAGCAGGTTTGGAGTGTTGCAATTGTGATGGTCCCAAAAAATGCACAGAAGGAAATATACAGTTGGCCCAATAAAAGATATCACAAAAAATCCCTTGTCTCTCTTTTTCATAAGTAAGGTATTTAAAATATTTCCAGGTCACCCAATCCTCCTTTGTGTTTCAGGGCGGTATTTGGAAACATGTGGATTTTGTTGTCTTTGTTGAGTGTGGTGAACCCTGGGTGCCACATGTCCAGCTTCATAGCCATCCATGATTTTGTAAGTGTTCTTATTGTAGCTAAGAAGCCGTTTTATAATTTCAGCCAGGAAACAGCCACAATGTGACCCTATGGTGGATGTTTGGTATGTCTGACCTATTGTGACTGTTCCATTCTGCTTGTGATCACTCTCACTATGACTAGTGGAGCAACTGCAGAAAGTTTAATATAGGTTATTCATATTTGTTGATTTTAGACATTTTGTAATGCAGTGGCACCTGCCAGTCAGTACAGGCTTCACTTCTTTTCATGACGTGATCTTTCCCATACTAGATACGTTTATATTCAGCCACTGAATAGCAAATACAAGTACAGTGGCTCTTAGTGTTTCTGAGTTAGCCACAAGGTGCCACCCTTTTGCCTGACTTGGCACGTGGCCAACTAGCTCTCTCTACTTTGATTTTGCAAGTTTCCTGAGTATGTTGTTCTAGAAGTTGACTTTGCCTTTTGTTTTTATCAGTGGGCCTTGAAGGGCAGCATGCAGTCTAGTATCATTCTAAGAAGCACAGGATTCTCCCGTGGGTAGTGGTGCCTCATTCCAGACAATGCTGAATTTTATGTTGGCCTCATGGTTCCATAGATGGAAGAGACTCATTTTTATTTTTCACTGAGCTGCTACATATTTGTTTTTAATGTAATAGATCATAGCCTCCTCTATACATTACACTTAAGCTGTGATAACAGTTAATCATGTCTTAAATTGTGACCCAGCCACATGTTCAATCAATTAATGGCATGATAAAACAAGGAATAAGCCACAAAGTTATTCCACATTTTTTGTGGCTAAATGTATACAAAGTAAATCAACTATTTATTCCCCTTCCCCTATAAGATTGGGGACAAAAATGATGATTTTTTATATTCACAGGCTAATTATAATTCAGCCAACAAATCGAACCACTTTTTATACTCATACAGTGTATTTTTGTACTTAATAAGGCATCTTCACAAATCTTTAAAACTAAAGGCAGATTTCAAACAAAGCCCTGACTCCTAAGAACTTTCACCATTCCAAATGACCTGAACTTGAATCTGAATTTCATAGCGAGTTCACAGATTCTGTTGTGTACAAAACATATCATAGCACAGGGAAAAGGGAAGAAGTGATCTCAGAGCCTTGATTCTGAAACAACTCCTTTCTCAGCTCTGGATAAGCTTTGGGTCAGCTGGGAATGGTTTTCCTCCTCAGTCCTTGGCACCACAATTTGTTCTTCTAAACATGCCACTTATGAACAGTTGGCGATAGAAACTTACTGTAATGTCTTTTCACCAGCTGAGAATTCTCTTCTACTAAGGATTGACTACAGCAGCCACCTTACATCTCTTTATCATCACTCAGGCTGAGAGTTCGATCCTTTGTCTCCACAATGATTTGAACATGAGCACCCTAGACCTGTGTGAGGGGACACTTAAAATCCAGATACTAAATCAGATTCTTATTTGTGACTTCTTTCTACAGGTAATGCTGCAACCATCTGTGAGCAATGTCGGCTTATTGCACTCATAAACATTTTAAATAGGTTTACTTAAGTGTCATTTTCATATATCCTGTTAAGAAAAGAAAAGAGAATTTATTGGTTGCAATAGCCAAGACCTGAAGGATATCATGGCATGTGGAGAGTCACATCATAAACAATAGCAGAGCTAGGGCTGTGACATATCAAATGACCACATTCAAATGATACAGATTGCTTAGTTGCTGTGTTGCTGTGTCAAATATAGCATAGCAAAATACAAATATTTGTTTAGTTCATTAGTAATATCTGAGAATCTTTGCCAAAATTGCTAGTCTGTGTTGCTTTCCTTTTGATTGTGATATCTGCTTGTACAGTCCCTAGATCTGCCTACCCCCACAGAACAATGAAAGTGGGATCCATGGGTTTTGATCTTTTCTTTATTTAGCCTTGCTTAGTAGGGCTGTGCGAAATGGCACCATTCCATTTTGACTTGTGTTTCAACGTTTTGACAGAACAGCATTTTGTTTCAAATTTCATTTTGATTTGAAACTGCTGTTCTGTTTTGTTTCATCGAAACAGTTTTGACATTTCACCCATAGGCTATAATGGAGAAGCTGGAAACAGCTTATAACTTTGTCATTTCTAGCCTGATTTGGATGAAACTTGCAGGCATGATAGCCCCTTCTGAGGGAACAAACCTACTAAGTTTCAAGGATATAGGTGCAGGGGTTTCAGGGAAAATGTACCTCAAAGTCTTGAAAGCAAAAAACTCATGTCACGTATACGTGTTAAGCCACAGCAGGGTCAAAACTGCAAGCTTGCTAGGCCCTGCTGAGGCAATAAAGCCTGCCAAGTTTCAAGGAGATAGGTGTAGGTAGGGGTTTGGGGCAAACTGTACCTCAAGCTGCGGACAAGTAAAACTCATGACATGGGTGACACTGTGTGTGTTAAGGCACAGCAGGGTGAAAGCTGCAGGGATGGTAGCCCCTGCTGAGGCCACACAACCTGCCAGCTCTCAAGGAGATGGGTACAGGAGGGGTTGTGGGGCCCTGCACCTCTAGCTGCTGACAGGCAAAACTTATGACATGGGTTCTTGTAGGAAAGTGTCTGTTTTGGGGTATAGGGGGGTGAAAACTGCAGGCCTGCTAGCAATGTTTCCTGCACGCCACTTTGGTCCACAAGTGCACCAATTCAGTCCCACCTCCCCTTTTCAGTGCAGCATGGGACACTTACTGAAGGTAAGCTCCTCACTCCTTACTCCTCACCTGGGGCAGGCAGTGGCGGCTGGGGCCTGGGGACTGAGGGCTGTGGCTGGCAGCCAGGACCTGGGGCCTGGGGTTGGGGTTGGAGGTTGGAGCCTGGGAGCTAGGACCTGGGGCCTGGGGCCTGGAGCTGGAGGCTGGGTTCAGGGGCCAGGAGCTGGTGCAGGCTCCACCAGCTTTGGGGAACTGCTTCACTCCCCCACATCACTTCAGGGAGCAAAGAGGTATGTGGCATTAAGGCTGGGGAGTGGATAACTTCCCCAGAGCCAGCAGAGTCTGCAGAGCAGTTCTCCAGAGCCAACAGAGCCTGCACTAGCCCCCAACCCCAGCCTCCATCCCTGCCTTGCCTCACCTTGGGGAGTGGCCACTGCCTGCCCTAAGCGACGCTCTGCTGGCTCTGAGGAACTGCTCCATGGGCTCCACCAGCTCCAGAGAACTGCTCCACTCCTCAGCCCTGATGCCACATGCTTCCTCGCTCCCAGAGGTGATACAGGGGAGTGGAGCAGTTCCCCGGAGCCCATGCCAGGCCCCTGCCCCTGCCTTACCTTGGAGCTGCTCTCCCGGTGCACGGCCTTGCAAAGTTGGCGTGCAGCCAAACTTTTAGTTGTGCGTGGCCACTCACACATGCACCTTAGAGGGAACCTTGCTGCAGCCATGAAGCCTGCCAGCTGTCAAGGAGATAGGTATAGGGGAATCTAGGTTCTGGGGCCCTGCATCTCTATCTGCTGACAGGCAGCACTCATGACATGGGTGGGTGACACTGTGTGTGTTAAGGTGCACCCTCACTCAACTGATACCAAGGCAGAAAGCAGGGCAGTTCAAACAATGCTGCCTTTTATGCAGTTTTTCCATCCCTCCCCCAGAGCACTGGGATGGAAAGGGACCTCAGGGAAGGATGAGAGTCACTGACCAGCTACACAGTCAATGAGAGTACTCCTTCCCCCCCACTTCCACCTTCCTGTCCTTACTTTAGTTTCTGTTTCCCTGCAAGCAAGCCCAACTTAAGCTTTGAAACGTGAAACGTTTTGAAAATTTGGAAACATTTTGACTTGCCGTGTTTCATTTCAAGGCAGGAAGCTCTGTTTCATTTTGATTTTGCTGTTTCGAGCTTGAAATGAGTCGAAACAGAGTCAAAACGATTTTGTGCAGCCCTAGTGCTTAAGTTATACTTGAATTCTGTGAACAGTGCAAGTATCCCAGAGAAATTTCATCAGCAACACACAGACTTTCTTAATTCAAGGTCCTGACACCATGACCATGATTCCTGCTATGGAAGGGCCATTGAATATAATATGGCTACTGAATAACAACTGTGGAAGTAGAAAGTTTTTTGAATTATGAAAAAGCAATAGATTTTAAGATCCATAGGTGTAGAAAGACATTAATTGCAACTCAACTGGATATTATAGAGAAGTAAGCTGGAAGGGATGTCAAGGGGTCATCTAGTCCAACCAGGAACTAAACATGCAACTTTGGTGTTATTAGCACCAGGCTGTAACTAAGCTAAACAGCTGCTGTCCAAATATAGTTCCATTCAGACCTTGTATTATGCAAAGTATCTGAAATGTGAAGAAAATTAAAATGGGATAAATTAGTGGTGGGTAAAAATATGTTTTGACAATACAGAAGATGTGCATGTCCTGATGCATAGTTTGGGAAGCAAGTGGGTAGTGGCACAAAGGTCTTCTTGTCAAGTCTATAAATGTCTCAGCTGGGTTTACTGTTGTTCCCAGAGCTGCTTATTCCTTTAGTATCCCTTGGAGCCCTTGGTGGCTACTGTTGAACAAATCAGGAGGGGATGCAGACAACAGTGGCACTAAGGGAGAAGAAGGGCACAGCTGAGTGGCAGTATATATTAGTGATTCTTGCCTCCATTAAGATAAGGAATTCCTTCAGCTCAGATCTGCAGGAGACTGCCTTAACAAAGACTCAAATATCTCTCCTTGGCAAGGAAATCAGTGAATGAAATTGTAGCGTTTTCCTGCCCTTCTGACCCCTTGCCACAGAGTCTTCATGAGGGAATGCAATCTGGGCTTTGGCTTTTAAATGACATATGAAACCTATCCTTTTAAATCTGAATTAAAATCTTATTTGGAGCATGAGTTAACGTGGGTCCAAAAAAAGTAATTTCTCTTCAGGCAGTTTCCCATTCTGTGGTGTACCTGTTTGTATGTAAATGGCAAATGCTGCCACTTACACCAGCTCACTTTGAAAGCTCCCCATATGAATGCTTCATGCAGCACACAAGGAAACATTCCTCTGGACTTGGGACAGAGGGGTGGGGTTTGATCACCCCAGGAAAAAAAATGTCAACATCTGTCTATCACTGCAAGGCAAATGTCCAATTATCATTTTTTCTGCTTCTTTAAGCCCCAGTCAGACAATGACATGGAGCTACATCCTTTGTTTCTTGAACCATTTCCCACCACAGTTCCACCTCTGATATGCTAATAGAGAAACTGTGGTTTTTGTGTTACTGAAAAGGATCTTTGGGCACATTCACTGGGTTAACAATCCAAACTTCTGCACAGCGGCTCAGCCTGCTGCGTGAGAAGCACAGTTCCTTGGGGCCTTCCCTCCCACACATTTTTAAGTGGAATTAACCATCTGGCTGTTTGGTCCTCAGAAAACAAGTTGAACAAATTATGACATGACATAAAGTGATCAAATACTTTCTTAACAGATATGCAATATGTATGCAGGGCCACCACGCCAGTGTGAAGTTTGCTGTCACACTTGAATGCAACTCATGAACTGAAAAGATAACCAAGCTCATCTACTTTCAAATGAAGTACAGGCCATTTAGAAGTCAGGCAGAAAGATGGTATAAAAGTGTTTTGTGTATACTCAATTTGCTTGTGAGGCATTTAGACCCATCCCACTGCATTTAGTTTGGAAACTAAAAATTGTCAGTTGCAAAAATAAGTGTCTACATGCAACACTGCATGCAAAATGGAAATATAATGACCTAATCTCATGTATTGGGAATTCAGTACAGCAAGTCTAGATCCTATCTGGATTTACAAATAATGTGTTGGTGACTGTTTTTCCTCTCCAGTGATTAACTGGTACAGTGGTCATCCCAAGCTACTGGGTAGAAGAAAGACAAGGAGGTCAAAGGTTCATGATAAATACATTAAAAAGTTTGTCATACATATTTACTCACCAAACTAAGTGTGAACTTTGTGACTCCATTGTTCCTTTTGCTGATGCCCTAGTAATGCCATGATTGGCTTGTAATGACTGCAAGCTGTCAGGTCCTTCGCCTGTTAAAATTCAAAGGCTTTCACAAGAAAGTAAGTTTACAGGGAAAGTAATATCCCATCATTATTCAGTGTAACTGTGACACATAAGAGTTCATCTACTGCAAGCACCCTGTTAAAGCAGCAGGACACAGGCCCCAAGGACATCAGATAGCAGCTGAAGAAATTCAAAAGCTGAAGAAGCAAAGCAATTAAGCTCTGTGACTTATAAGTGACCCTGAGCGCAGTTCTGAGTTGCTAGATGAAAATTCTAGCAAACACAAAAATGAGATAATTGTGTGTGTTTGTGGGACTTACAACTCTAATAGAACTCATTCAGTAAACAGTATTTTCATAAAAAAAATGTCAGTTGCCATAACTTACTAAGTCCCCTTTTTCCCCATAGCCAGCTTTGTAGTGGTGTTCATATACAGGAAGAGACAGATGGAGCTGTCCTTTGGAACTATGAGCAGCTTTTCATGGAGACAGTTGCTAATTGATTCCTAGATAGGAAAATTAGCATGATGAAAATTTTCTCTGCTTGTTTTTGTAAGAGAATGATCAAGGTTGTCATTCTTTTAAAATGTCATTTTGTTGTTGTTGATGTTCCAGTCAGGCAACAAACTTTTTTGCTTTGCTCAATTAGGCCTGAATCTTTAGTCTTTTCCAATGTGTGAATTCCCATTTTATTTCAATAGCTACAAGTCTTGTCTTTGGATAATTGTATGCTGTATGTTATTCTGCTTCATAATAATGGACTACTTTAAAAGCCATTTATAGACTATGTAGCAAGGTGGAGGCAGGGACAGAACTGCCTGAAGTTCCTTGCATAATCTGAAAAAAATATGGATCTGATTTGTGTTGAAAAATCTATGGTTTTTGTATCACAGAAAAAATAAAATATTTCTGGCAGTCATTTCTACATTCAAATGTTCAGGTCATGAAGGGAGGTTTTAGATAAATTGAATTTAAGGTCTGACCTCTTATATAATACAGGCTACAGAATGTCCTGCATTATGCTTATAGCTTCTGTTTAAGATAGAACCTTTCAGACGAAGATATCTAGTCTGGATTTAAGAAGTTTGGACCTTGTTACACATTGCACTTTGAGCTGCACAAATGCTGATAAGTGTTAGTGCTAGCTCAAGTTTGGATCAGTCACACCTTAACGTGGGCGACTGGTGCCTCCCGAGTCTGGGGGGGCACCAGCAGGTCATGACCGGGGTGGGGTCCCCCAGCAGCCAGTTGCCAAGTGCAGTGGTGAAAGTGCCGGCACTTCCACTGCCAGCTCTTCTACCACAGGCAGAGTCAATTTCAGGGGGGGCCCTATCAGCCAGAGCACTCGCTGTTGAGGGGGGCACTAGTGCTATCAGGGGGGGCACATGGCCCCCCTGAGTGCCACCCTAGATGTCACCTATGTACCTTAAGGCTAAAAACTTTCTCTATTTCCCCTTTCACAGCTGTGACTTGCCTATAGAGGAGCTGGCAAACAAGGTCCTGACCAGGAGCTATAGCTGTGAGTTGCCACTAGAGTGCTGGTGGGCTAGGATAGCGTTCTAACTCTGCTTTAGGTAGGAGAGAGGGGATCAAATGAGGGAAGAACCATAAAGCTGGAAGGCAGAGAGTTAATGGGATGGGGGTAGATAATGAAGTGGGAAGTAGAAAGGAAATGGGGTTTGGGGAAGGGTGGTGAAGTGAAGGAAGTCAGCCACTAAAGGATAAAATAAAAAGAATTTTAAATAATTAAAAAGAAATAAAGATGAAGTAAATTAAAGGTCTCGTGTTTTAATAAAATACTATTTGGGATTGGATTGTGGGGAGAGTTCTGGTTATGATTCCTAGGGTGGCTGGGAAGTGGGAGTAGTGAAGAAAGGTGCTTTTGGGGGAGCTACTGCCCCTGTCCTGGGAAGCAAATCCCAATTCGTAGCAACTTAATCTGGCCTTCTACCTTGTTTGCCCACTACCACCCAGACTCCACACCTAGACCTATCCATGGCCTGCAATCTAGCTAGCTGGTATGTTCTCTGCAAGCTGTTTATGTAGGAGGGGGGGTGGAAAGTTTGTTACACAAAATAGGAGGGTAGAGAAGGGGACATTGCACCCTACGATGTTGCAAGACTGCAGCTTGGGTGGCTCATCTGTGAGGAGTGGCTACACATTAATGGAACACAGGCTGGGTACGGATCAGAGATAAACCTGCCTTAGAGTGGCATAAACTTTAAGCTGCCTAACTGTGCTTAAAACTAGTTTCAGGTGTTAATGTGTAAACAGTCTAGTGGTTAAGAGCTTTAGGAGCTGCCTCAAATTAATGCATAACACAGCCATTTGTGACAGAAAATCTACCATGTTAGTAGGCAGTTAATGATTGTATCCATTAGAAATGTGTGCTGTATTTCCATTCTGAATTTGTCAAACTTCTGCCTTGTTATGTCTTTGTCTGCTAAAATAAAAAACACTGTGATCAGAGAGCTCTCCCTCAGTTAGAAACTTGTAGACTTTGATCACCTTTTATCTTTCTTTTTGGATAAACCAAACTGGTGTTTGATTATTTCACTGTAAGCCAAGTTTCCCAGAATAACGTTTTTATGCTCTTTTCAGAAGCCTCTCCAGTTTATCAGTATCTGTTTTCAAAAAAGGGACATCAGACCAGGACAAACAGTGTAGATTTTAACTACGTCTAACATCGGTGGAGAAATCCATAGTCAAAATGTTTGAATAAAGATCAGACAGCTATCTTTAATATTTAATTTCTTGGCTTCTGTTGGTTTGTCACAACCTTCACTACCTAACTATAAAGTTTTGTGTGTTGACAAGTCTTTAGTTATGATGATCCTGGCTTCTTGTCTTACAAACAATAAACTATTCAAAAGTACACTGGTGTGTGAAACCTTTAATGACGCGTAATAAACCACACTGAACCCACTGCAACAGCCCATAAAAACACACCAGTTGCTTTTCTGAAATATTCTAACCACTTATTTCACTAGATGCTGGGTATATGTATGTAGATGTCATTTACAATACCTTTTCTTATAACTGTTCACAGATTGGTACTTTAATAACTGCAAAAGTTAAGATAGCTTTTGTAAAAGAAAATCTGTGTCTATGTCTGCATGTGTATATGTAGGAGGGTGCATATGTTCATAAGGAGACCATGAGAAACAGCATTATGGTACCCAAATAGTGTTGTCTTGGTGTCAGTTAGTCCCACTTCTAATGCCTTTCCTGATCTGATTGTCAAGCCTCGTGCCTTTACCTGACATGGAGTGAAATCATGTGATTCTCTTGCTCTTAGTCCAGATTCTGAGAAGGTTTCATACATCCAAGAGCATATACCTTACACGGTCTACAAAGATGGAAGTTTCTTAATAAATGAAAATGAATTATTATTGCATGCGTTCAGAACCTTGGCTCCATGAAAAATACCAAATATCATAAGTAGCAACTATTACAATTATGCCATGGAGATATTATAGAATAATAGAAAATTAGGGTTGAAAGGAACCTTGGACCTTAATTTAATTTTAATTTAATTAAATTTAATTCAACCCTCTGTTGAAAGCAGGACCATCCCCAACTATATATATTTAGTTAGCCCTGTGTAGTTAGCCCTGTGTATATATTCATACATGTTGACAGCTGAAATTATGTTTGTGTGATAGAGGTGCTTGCTGAAGCCTCTATGAAGATTATATCAAGTGTTTTTGTATATTTATTTAGATATTAAGCTGTATGTTGTTGCTAAGAGCCTAATTGAAGTTTAAGATGTAGTGAGGCCTTGTATAAAGCAAGGCCTAGTAAATTTAGCAAAGCCTTGAAGTAGTAAGGCCCTGTGGCGTAGTTAAAATTACCTTATTAGAGGAATGCAAGACTTGTACTGCTAGTTGGTCTGTCTAAGGACCATTCAGAAGCTATAAATGAGCTAGAATATTTGGAAACCATTCAACCCTCCATTCAGAAGGGAGATACAGCTCTGTGAAAAGGATTAGTTAGCTGTTGCCTGGATCAGTGGGCCCATGGACCTCGAGGAGCCCGAGGACTGCATTCCAGGGTTCTTCCCTGTACCCCTTTGGACAGTGTTGTTCAGGGGTGCCTGACTTCATTGAACTTTGTGGAAAAAGAAGCTTGCTGTGTATCAGGCATCAGAGGAGACTACCAATAAGATGCCGACACAAATTGCTTTTGTCTGTCATTGTTTGTCTTGTTACTACGTTGTGTTTTTGTTAAGTCAATAAACCTTTCTTATCTTTCTACCCCTGACCATACTCTCAATCCTGAACCCTCTGCAGGTGGTTGGGACACACACATTATAAAATAAGCATTATAAACACAAAGATCTTGATTTTCCACTGCTATACAGATTATGTCATTATTCAGGTCTGTGAAAGTTGAGCGTGAAATGCTTTTCACATTCACTTACACAGACAAGGTTCCTTGGGTGAATCTGATATCTTTTATTAGACCAACCCAAATAGTTGGAAAATAATTATTTAAGCAAGCTTTTGGGTTCAAAAACCCTTCATCAGGCTAAGGCAGTTTCAGCAGTTGGTGTGTGCTCTTCCTGAATGGAATGAAAAGTAAAGAAGCCAGCGGGTGGGCTGGTATGCATACAAGACAGGTAGTCAGTGAAAATGTAGATTGAGGTGTCAATGGATGAGAGACAGGCGGGGTGG
>JAGPOW010003316.1:66897026-66929602 GCA_030014935.1 Caiman crocodilus
ATGAAAGTGGAGAGATACCTGGGCAGTCAGATGTAGGCAGGTTATAATGTGTCATAAATCCGATGTCTATATTTAGTCCATGATTTTTAGTATCCACGAGGTTGATGAAGTGGAGTTCATATGCTCGTCTCTGGGAAGTGTAGTGTAAGTTTCCTTTGAGGATCAGGACTGAGAGATTGGAGAGAGAGTGGTTTTCTTGTGAGAAATGTGTCCCCACCGGTAATTGGGTATTTCTGTCTTTGATAGATTTCCGGTGTGCATTCATTCTGGTGCGCAGTTGTTGTTTGGTCTGTCCTAAATATTTTCCATCAGGGCATTTGGTGCATTGGATGAGATATATTACATTTCTGGAGGTGCAGCTGTAAGATCTAGGAATGCTGATGGCTCTGTTGTGGGGCGTAGCAATAGTGGGGGTGGTGGAGATGTGTTGGCAGGTTTTGCATTTCTTGTCATGGCATGGTCTGGATCCTTTCAAATTCACTTTGCATACAGATAAATGGCTACATAAGACAGTGGTAAACTGAATACTCCTGGAAATAAATGCTAAAAACACTTCACAGGACTCAGACATTAACATAACATAACATTTATACCTTTGCTTTTTCCTGGGCAGATATGGGACTAACTTTTACTAGATAAAGCCCTCATCAATGGGAGCTTGCCATGTATAGTAGAAGGAGCAGGTTAAATCTGGATTGTTGGAAGGTACAGGTAAGTGACACAGAAAATTGTGCAGTAACAGCCACAACCAGCAGGAATTTTGGTAGGGGCCTCTATTTGAAATTTCAAGCTGCAACTTGCTTTATCCTATCAAGAACAGGTATAGCATATGCTACCCTTCATGGAAAATCTAGTTCTGTCGGAAAGTGCCGAAGATGTGGGGTAATATATCCGCTATCTCTGTATCTCTCTGGCCCCTTATGGAGTAGTTAAGGTTAGCACTATTACCCGGCTCCTATAGATACTGGTCTGGCTATTATGAATAATAATAATTATTATGAATAATAATTCAGATTATTATTTCACCATTTATGATAATGATCAAAAGCCACTTATGCCAGATGAGATGAAGAAGTTTTAGGGCCCTGTTACCTGCTATCCCTGTGGAGGGACAATGGTCTGTCTGGCTCATTGGCCACTTATATCACAGCTTCAAATATCTCTAGGAAAGCTTGGTTGTTCTATTTTTATCTGACCTAGAAAAGACCCCTTTCCTTTACTTGATTGTCATTTGTAATAGCTTTAATTGTTCCAGTTTAACAAGACAAACACAGCGTCTCTTCCTCTCCACAGTTTATGAAGGGCCTGTTCAGTAGGAAAAGGAAATTTGCCCTGTTTTCCAGGACATGGCATCTGAAGCAGACCCCAAAACCAATGAACTGCTGAAATAAAAGGAAACAAACAAACAGCCCCCCCCCCCCCCAATTCATCCATTAGTAGTTGAACTCTATTATGTTAGACCAGGAATGAACTGAAAGGAAAAGAGGAAAATATATCTCACCATTTTTTAAAAATTTCATAAATTTCATAATTTCATAGTAGATAGGATCAGAAGGGACCTGAGCAGATCATCAAATCTGACCCCCTGCCATGGCAGGAAAGAGTACTGGGGTCAAACGACCTCAGCTAGGTGATTGTCTAGCCTCTTTTTGAAGACCCCCCCAGGGTAGGAATGAGCACCACTTCCCTTGGAAGTTGGTTCCAGATTCTAGCTGGCCTGACTGTGAAGTAGTGCTTTCTGATGTCTAGCCTGAACCTACTCTTGGTCAATTTATGGTCATTGTTTCTTGTTACTCTTGGTAGTGCTCAGGGGAACAGGGACTCCCCCATAGCCTGCTGGTCACCCTTGGCCAGTTTGTAGATGGCCACCAGATCCCCTCTCAGCCTTCTCTTGAGGAGGCTGAACAGGTTCAGGTCCTGTAACCTCTGCTTGTACGGCCTGGCTTGCTGCCCCCTGACTATGTGAGTGGCCCTCCTCTGGACTCTCTCAATGCTAGCCACATTCCTTCTGAAGTGTGGCAGCCAGAACTGGATGCAGTACTCCAACTGTGGCCTGACCAGTGTTGCATAGAAGGGGAGGATCACCTCCTTCGACCTGCTTATGATGCATCTGTGGATGCATGACAAGGTGCGATTAGCCTTCCTGACCGCGTCCCCACATTAACAGCCCATGTTCATTTTGGAATCAATAATGATACCAAGATCCTTTTCTGCCTCTGTGCTGACGAGAAGGGAGTTCCCCAGCCTGTAGGTGTGCTGCTGATTCTTCCTCCCTAGGTGCAGCACCCTGCATTTGTCAGTATTGAATCCAATCCTGTTCTCATCTGTCCACCACTGTAACTTGTCTAGATCTAGTTGCAGCCTGTTCCTCTCCTCCAGCGTGCCCACTTCCCCCCACATCTTAGTGTCATCTGCACCTTTGAACAGGGTACTTTTTACCCCCTTGTCCAAGTTGCTGATGAAGATGTTGAACAGTGCAGGCCTGAGGACTGAGCCTTGCGGGACCCCACAGCCCACATTCCTCCAGGTCGAAAAAGCCCCTTCCACCACCATTCTCTGGGTGTAGCCCTCCAGCCAATTTGTGACCCATCTGACCGTGTAGGCATCAATGCCACAGTCATCTAATTTCTTAACGAGAACGGGGTGAGAGACAGTGTTGAAGGCCTTCCTAAAGTCCAGAAAGACTATGTCCACTGCAACACTTGCATCCAAAGATTTTGTGACCTGGTTACAGAAGGCCACCAGGTTGACCTACCTTGAATGAACCCATATTTGTTGCCCCTAAGCATGATCTCCCCGATGTTGTTGATGTTTTTAAATCAACAAATGTAAACCTATTCTTGTAAGCTGTGACTGGCTATATGCACGTTTGATTGTGTGAGTGGTGAAATAATATTGCATATTAATTCAGAAGCCTCTTGTACCTATTATAGGATAAACTTATTGGATTTCAGTGCAATAAATGTTTATGTGCATCTCCATGGAAGGTGGGCATAAGGGGAAGAAATATTTATTGTAACTGTTTCAGTACAGAAAGGCTCTGAAAAAAAAGTCTCTCAGTTACCAAGTTAGATTTAGGACGATGACTGCATCTATGTGGGGAATATCACAGAACCTTTGTGGGGAAGGAGGAAGGATTTGTTTGTGGACATTTTTTCTAGGATTTGTTTGGGACATTTAATTCAACAAGTTGTGTGAAGCTGCAGCAAGGTTTAAAAGATCATTAGGTGCAAACGGTTCAACATAGATCAGAAAGCAAGTGATCATCTTGGACTGAGATTTAATTGAATAGGGCTTGGGGCAGAATACCATCTTTGTCTCTCCCCAAACTCTGCTATCTGACAATTTGGTCACTGCAGAGGGCAGATTTCTCTGGTCCCATCTGCTTCAGGTAACCCTGAGTTGTAACCTGAGCTGGATACATTCCTAAAGGAGGGCCAAAACTTGCTCCCTCTGCCTATGTGACTGGCTACACATACCTGGGTAGGGGGCTTAAGCTCCCTATTGTTCTAAGCAATGCCAGCATGACTGGGAGGGGACTAAAGACCCTGCCAGTCTAGCCGGCAATCAGTGATGCATTTCAAATTGGTTAGCTGGCAGCTAACAGTTGCTGGCCTTCACTGGATCAGGTAAAATAAGTCATAAGGGCTATATAAGTGAAGGACTGACCAGGAGGAGCGGCAGTAGCCATAATGAGAACTCAGAGAGAAGCTGGACCATCTGAAACTCTCTCCCTTGAAACTCATGATCAAGGAACTGCCTGCCTCCAGACGGAATCTCCACCTGCCCCTGGATGATACTTGTGAGTAAGCTGCCTGAGATCTAACTAGATATATAGCTTGCAGTAACTCAGATGTGTGATCAAAGGCTACCATGCCACTATTTGCTCTAAGGTATTTCTCTGACATTGCTCTACCCTATACCCTATTCCAAACCTACTCCTTGGAACCAATTAAGTTATCCTTTGCACCTATCATGGAGGACTTACTGGGAGAGAGTCTAGATTATGCCTTGGCATCCCCTTGGTTCAGCTTGCTAAAGGAGACCGCTATTTGTGCTTTGGCCTGAGGGAAGCATCCCAAGTTCTTACAGTGGGTCAAGTACCCTCAAGGGCTACTAGGCCTGTATTTCCCAGAGGGCACAGAGTCAGGATCAGTCCAGACCCTGGGTGGTGGTGGCGTTAGCCCACGCTTGTGAGTGTGCTCCAGGAAGGGGGTTGGTCGGACATGAGGCACCCCCAGGGAGGCACTTAGAGCCTGGAAGGTGGCCGGGCACAGTGAGGTGGGAGGCTCAATGCAGAAGCACCCTCTACTCACCAACTACAATCCTATCATCCCTTTTTTAGAAAAGAGTTGTGTGCATAATACATAGCGTACAACTCATTAAAGGACTGATTGAAGTCCATGGGACTTTTTTCATTGTTTTTTCGTAAGTTTTAGATCAGACCCAATGTTTCTAAGGGCTCTTCCCTACATGGTGTCATTTATGACAGTTGCTCGGGGGGAAAAAAATACATAGGTAAGTACTCAAGTTCCACATTGAGGGTGCCCTACCTGGAGTAAGGCAAAGTTCTTTGAGGAGATGTGATATCTTTTATTAGATTCAGTTGGTCTAATAAAAGATATCATATCTCCAAAAAAACTCCCTTGTCTTAGACAAATACAACTACAACCGAACCCTGCCTGGAGTAATTCATTTTGATGCCATGTCCTGTGCAGATGCAAAAAGAGAGTGGGAGCAGGTGTTGTGGAAAAGTGTTGTGGCGAAGCAGAATTCACTTTATCAGAGAGGTTTCTTTATTCAGGCTAACAGAACACACACAGAGCCATCAGACTTTCTCTCCACTGTGTCCAACTTTGCCTATAACTCAAAGGCAAATATTTCTCCCCTTTCCAAGTAAAAGAGCAACCTATTTTAACCAATAATAACTATATATATATATATATATATATATATATGATCATTTCAATTTTGATATATATGATATATATGATATATATATATCATTTCAAATTATATATATCTATGATATATAAATGATAGATATATATATATCATTTCAAATTTTTAATAAACTAACAATTTTCAACCAGTCCTAGCGCTGACTGCTCTTTACAGTCTTGCTGTTCTGCAAGGCATCATATAATTCTCTGCATTGTCTTGATCAGTCTGTTGCAGTCTCTGAGATGTTTTGCTTGGTCTGTGTTCTAGTTTCCTCCATGACCGTGTCTGGTTTGGACACTTTTTGTTCCTTCCTCTGTCTTTCCTGGAAGTGCTGCAGGTGTTTCCTATTCCTTCTGTAGACATTTCCTTCACTTATCTCCACTTGATAAGATCAAGGAGCTACCTCACAAATGACAAGTTTCCAGCATCCATGTTTTGTCATTGTTCATGTGTACCCTGTCTTAGGAAGCAAAGATTGTATTTCTTGTGACTTCTTCTCACGATAACCTTTCATTTAATATTTATCATGGATCTTATAAGCATTTATGACAGTATGTTTTTTCTTATCAGTGGCTACCAAATTAGTCAGTCTTGTTCTAAGATGGTTTGAAGTTGCAGCAAAGTAAATTTAGCATGGATATCTGGAAAAGCTTCTTCACTGTGACAATAGTAAGGCAGTAGAATAGACTGCCTAGGGAAGTTGTAGAATCTCCATCACTGGATGCATTCAGGAAAAGGTTAGACAGTCACTACACAGGGATAATCTAGGCGTAGCTATGCCTATACTCTACTATGAATATTTCCTATGCTTTTGGTCTTTATTGATTGTCCCAACCCCCTTTTTGCTACATGTGTCAGTGTGTTTTTAAGCCTCTTTCAGAGATATTGGGTGCTGGCTACAGCAAGGGACAGGGACTGTGCCTGGGGTGTGCCAATGCTCCTACTGGGACCAAAGCTGAAGGTGCCTGGCTAGAGGGTCTTGTCCCTTTGCTCAGGGTCAAACCAACCACCATATTTGGGGTCAGGAAGAAATTTTACCTCATGGTAAAGTTGGTACAGATTGCAGGGGAAGCGGGGGAGAGAGGAAGGGTTGCCTTCCTCTGTAGTGGTGGGCATGACCCTCAACCTGGGATCTCTTGAGCATAGAATTTACCATGTCATAGAAGGTGTCATGGTTCTTCTGCTTTACCTATGGCAGGTTAGGATGTTAAGTTTGTGTTGTTTCAGAGTTAAGGATAGACTTATGTAGTGTTTAGATTATGGATTGTATATAATGGTTTGGATCAGTATGATTCAGCTTCAGGCAGGGGGTTGGACTAGATGACTTTTGGAGGTTCCTTCCAGCCCTACTGCTCTATGATTCTGTGGATGCTCCCTGTACTTCCGCATGAGTGCTTCCCCAAGACCCTCCTTAGAGACATCTGTAGACACTTTTGTCTGATGTTCACTATCAGAAAACATAAGAAATGGAGTCTTTTGTGATAACTGTTTAAGTTACTAAAGTCCTCATTAAGTGTTTCCCAAATATACTGGTTATTTTTATTTTTGTACACTAAAGCTCTTAGGTTGCTGAATTTTTGTGCCTGATTAGATAACAAATTTCCCCACAAAATGCACACAAGTGTCTGCTACATTTCTCCACTGGTACCTGCCAAAATCCAGCTGATGTATCTATTAAGGAGAAATATGTTGTGCCATCTCTCCAAAGATTTCTTCCCTGGTGAGAATGGGTAAATGTTCCTGTCACCGGGGGAGAAGTACTGGGGGCACTCGGAAGCTCCCCAAAGGAGCCGCGGAGGCAGATGCGAGTGACAGAGGGCAAAAGGAAAGAAAAGAAAAGTATCAATTACTCACCACAGGATCGCTAGAGAACCCCACACGCAGCTGGGATGGTGAGGTTAAACACCTGAGAACCGCAGGTGACATCAGCAGGGGGCACCGGCCGGGAAGGATAAAAGAAGAGGCCGCAGCCAGGAGGGAGGAGAGCACATGGCTGCCAGGAGTGGGCCGCGGCAGAAGCAGCTGAAGACATGGAGCACCGCATCCGGCTGCGGGAGCAGGCTCTGAGCGGGAGAGTGAGCCTGGGAGACATGGCTTGTCGGAGCCGGCTGCCGACGCATACTCTGGACTAGAGAGCAAGCCTGGAGGGCGCGAGACACCAGAGCCAGCTGCCGGCACATGCGCTGGCCAGGGGAGAGAGCCCCGAGGATGCCGAGCTCCAGGACCAGCAGCAGATGAGCCACCCGGGGGCCACAAAAATTCCCAAGAGAGACGGAGGCCGGAGAGCGGCGTAACCAGGACGGGTGAGCCAGGGAAAAGCAGGGAGTGAGCCAGAGGCGTGTGGAGGGACCCGCAGACCGGAGAAGGCCCAGAGGGAGGACTGCACCCAGAGACAGATCCAGGTGAGAGAGGGAAACCTCGGGGCCGCCCGGAGAGAGAACGTCCGGACTGGTGGGAGCTGGAGAAAGAGGTCTACGGCAGGGAGAACCCCGAAAGGGGGTCTCTCCCAGGGGAGTAAGATAAGGAGCGGTGGGTAGTCGGCCCGGAGAGTGAGGGCTAGCGAACGGAGTTGCGGGTAGTGGCTCGATGTAGGGGCCAAGACCCCATTAGGTGAACAGCGGTATTTAAGTTTGTTAGAGTGTTCCTTTGTTTGTGTTACCCCGGGTAAGAAGGGGCTGCAGTGTGGGAGTAGGCAGGGAGGAAAGCCTTCCCCATTGGTGGCGGCCATAGAGAGCAGCGACAAAAACACCTGGAGCCACCGAGCAGGGTAAGGGCGAGGTGAAAGGGGTGGAGGAGCCTCGCAGAAGATCTCAACTGCAGGTAGCCAGAGGGGACAGCCGCCCGGAGGGAAGCTCCACCCACTGGAAGATCAAAGTTGTGGATGCAAGAAAGGGGCGGACTCTGGTGCGAAAAGAGACCTGCTCCAAGGCTTCCTGCGATGGCCAGCTGGATATCTACAAATCCTTGGGGCAAAGAGGCCCGAGGTAAGATGTTCGTTCCTTTTTACATATTTAAATTCTTTTCTGACTAGGCAAAGGCAAAGAGTCCCATCTTTTTTTGCACTGTTACTAAAAAATGAACCTCTAAACAAGATCCTAAATCCAGAGCCAACAATTGGCACTCAATGCGAGGCTCAGGAGTCAATTTCTGACTGGAAACCTGAAACTGGAACTTGAGGGCAGTAATCTGACTGATCAAGGAATTTGTTGATAGAAAGTGACCCTTTCTAGAGGGGTCAGCTAAAACTTGTAGTAAGGTAGGGCTATATGGTAATTGTGTAGGGTTGTAAGTGTTGTGTAGGAGACATTGTTTGTTACTGCTGAACAGGAGACTTTGTTCGCCTAAGTCAGGCAGAGTAGAGAACATGGGTACATGCTGTGGTTCACTTGGGATTAAGTCAGAACCTCCTGTTGTATTTGCAATAGGAATCTTCCTATTGCAGAAGAGAGCAGAGAAAGTCATTTCTGTGCTGGAGAGATGGTGTGAATGAACAGAAAAATAATCCTTATGAAGGGTTACAGTCTTTTGTGAATGGTTACACGAGCAGTGTTGTGTGTTGGAGTCTCTAAGGTAAAGGTTACAAATACCAGTTATGGCAAGGCAGAATGTCATCCAGGCAATGCAGCTTCAGAGAGCTCAGAGGCAGTTAAATGGATGTGAGACAGACAGATACTTTGGGATGCTGACATCTGACACCTAAAAAATACCTCAGGGTAAAGCCTGCATCTTGGCCAGATGTACTTTGACTCTGATAACCGTCCTAGGATTTGGTAAATATATAAAATGGCTTAATTGTTGGTAGTGCTTCTTTTCTGTTAGCACTGTGTATCAATAATTTGGCCCATTATTGAATGGAGAGGTTGTGGTCAGTCTAAGGGTTCACCCCCTGCAACAAGCTTCTGGGTCCTAAATCGAAACTGAACATCAACATAGAGTTCCTCTTCATTGATGGTTGCACAGTTGTGATTCACCTCACTGTGCGGCTCTGTTCCTTTCTGAACCTGCAGTCCTCACCTCTGCACACTTTAGCAAAATGGTTCATTCTTTTGTATTTGTTGCAGCATTGCCCAAAAGCAGGACAGTGCTGGGGTCTGTGTTTGTTACCATAGTGTGTACAGCTCTTTAGACTACTTTTCTTAAGCTTTCCTGATTGCATTTTTCAGTCAGCCTGGTCCCCCTCACTCTCCCTTGAAATTTGCTTTGTCTCAGTTATTTTCTTAAAGGGTTTATTACTCTTTCAAGAATTCCAGCATATGACTTTCTTTCCAAAGACTTCATTCTACTCTGGGTGATCTCTGCTGCTTTGCACATACTGATTGCTTTTTACAGCTTGAGATCTGAATTCTCCAAAAGTCTTTTCCTGAGCTGCATGTCTCTGATCCCTATTACGATCTGATCTCTGATGGAGTCTGGAGTTCTCCAAAACTTCAAGATTGACTTATCAGCCTGAGATCTTTTTCAAATTTCCCAAAGAGTCCTCCCCTTTTTTTAAACCTCATGTGGAAGTATCTTGGTATCTTTCAAAAGCCTCATTATTTATTTTTTTTTGGAGTGGAGTACTCCTTAAACTTTTTGGTAACTGTCTCATAATGAGCCAGCTCTGCTTGGCTCAGTTGTAGACTTTTATATACATTCAGTGCCTCAACATGCACTACATTCAGAAAAAGAGATAACTTTTGGTAACTTGGCTTCTGAATGACTCCCCTCATGTACAGGTTGAACTGTTGCTCAGTCCTCTTCCAGTTCTGTGCCACATGGCTGGTGAATTTCAGCTCTGCTGGAGCCTGTAGTTGCTCCATTTTTTTTTTGAAGCTCAATGTAGCAGGATGAGGTTGGGCATTGTATTAGCACCCTTCTCTGGTTCTCAACTCCTGCCTACCTGGTCCTTGAGCCATTCCCCCTCACTCACCTGCTATGCCTTTGTCTCTAAAAATAAATTCTGGGAGGCTTCCCAGGATTCCAGGGGACTTTCTTTTCTTTTCTTTGTATCTTAAAGGCAGTATTCAAGGCTTCTGATAACTCCTACAGGCATGACCATGCCTCGCAGGTGTCACCAACTGGTCATTTCAATAGGATCTTGGCCCAAGTCCAATCCCTGGCCTCTTCAATCCTTAGTGTCTTCTAACCCTGGTTCCTGCCTTCTCTAGTTAATTGTTCCAGCTTGGGCCCGCCCCAGCAGGCTCACACTTCTTCATACTTCTCTGGCACTACTGGGACCTCTACTTTCCCTTTTCTAGTCCCACCCCAGTCAGCTGGTGAGAAAACAAGATGAAAATCTGGCTCTCACCTTAACCCACCTTGTGTGCACAAAGGAAAAAAAAAGGTGTGTTGAGTCTCTAACTTGCCTAGCCCCTAGTCAGAAAGTTTAGAATAGATTACATGAAACAGACGGTCTGTTTCTGACCCAGGTTCTGCTAGGGGTAAGGCCACTTGGGATTTGGTGCTGACCAAGGGGAAGGACCTCATAGGCGACCTGAGAATTGGTGGTACTCTCGGAGACAGCGATCATGACCTGGTAAGGTTCGCCATCCACCGTAAGACTAGGAAATAAGTCAGCAGAGGAGAAGTCCTAGATTTCAGGAAGGCAGATTTTGGCAGGCACAAGAGTCTAGTTGGAGAGGCCCTCTGTGACCAGCAATTGGAAGACTTGGGAATGGAGGTGCTTCTTTAAGGAGGCAATTCTCAGAGTTCAAAAACAGGCCATCCCCATGAGGGCAAAAAGTGGGAAAGGAGCCAAGAGACACACTTGGCTCAATAGGGATATTAAGGAGCTATGGAAAAAGAAAGAGGAAGCATAAAAACAATGGAAGAATGGATTGGCTACCACAGAGGAATACACCTGTATCACCAGGGCTTGCAGATACGAGACATGAAAAGCTAAGGTAGGCATGGAAATAAATCTGGCAACTGGCATAAAAGACAACAAAGGTTCTTCTACAGATATACAGGGAGCAAGAAAAAATCAGGATCTAGAGTGGGACCCCTACTGAAATCAAATACGAACTGTTTGCTTGACCAGAGGCCCAGAGAGCATGGGAAAGACAACAGATTACATGAAATCAGTCCTGAATAAGTGAGGGATCTCCTACAACACCTGCACACTTTCAAGTCTGCTGGGCCAGACGACCTGCACCGAAGAGTCCTGAAAGAACTAGCTGAGCTTATAGCAGCACCACTGACCAAGCTATTTGAAGAATAGTGGAACTCAACAGTGGTCCCAGATGACTGGAAGAGGGCCAATGTGGTGCCCATCTTTAAGAAAGTGAAGAGGGATGACTTGGCAAACTACAGATCAGTCAGCCTGACTTTGGTCTTGGGTAAAATCTTTGAAAAATGTGTTAAGGAGGCCCTCAATTACAAGCGGGTAACTGATGGTGTGATACAAAGCAACTAGAATGGCTTTGTCAAGGGTAGATAATGCCTGACTAACCTAGTCTCCTTCTATGACCTTGGAAGTGTTCAAGATGAGTCTGGACAGGCACTTTGTTGAGCTTGTCTGAGCCCAATAACTTGCTGACCATGGTAGGTGACTGGACTTGATGATCTTACAGGTCCCTTCCAGTTTTACGGTTCTATGATTCTATGAAGTCCTACAACCAGCAGAAAACTGGTCTATTTGGGCAAATGAAACCCATCTGAGTAACCCACACCTGAGCTTCTCACTGCCCTGGTCCCAAAAGTCCAATCCTCTACCAAGGTTCCTCAGCACCAAGGATGCTGGTTTTTGATTTAAAAAAAAAAAGCAAAAAACAAACAGTGCCAGTTTTTGGATTAAAAAAGTAACCCCAAATCTACATTTTTCTGTGATTAAAATGAAACACCACTAATATATATATGTGTGTGTGTGTGTGTGTGTATTAGGATTTAGGATATATATATAGGATTTTGTTTTGTTTTGTTTTTATCAGAGGAAAAAAAGGAACTCCAAATCCACATTTTTCCGTGATTAAAATAAAACTTTTAGTGGAGCTTTTTTTCTTTTTAATCATGGAAAAATGTGGATTTGGGGTTATTTTTTTCCTCTGATGAAAAAAAACACCCCAATTTTTGGACTTAAAAAAGTAACCCTAAATCCACATTTTTCCACATATATACATACATATACACACACACACACACACACACATGTGTGTGTGTGTGTGTGTGTATTAGTGGTGTTTCATTTTAATCATGGAAAAATGTGGATTTGGGTTTACTTTTTTTAATCTGAAAATTGGGGATTTTTTTTTTTTTTTTATCAGAGAAAACCAGAATCCCTGCTGTCTCACTTTTGCCCTCCTTGTGACAGGGCTCTGCTCCTTTGTGGGTCTTTCTTCTGTGATGGGGTGTCACTCTGCTTTCCATTCTCTGCTGGCTCCCTTGCTTCTGAGGAAGCCCTTATCTTACTTTTCCTATTATCACCTTCAGACAATTACTGTCTGACCCACAGGTGATAGTCTTTCTGGTGCTGAGTTAATTGATTTCTCCTTTCTTCGTGCCTTCTTTCTGGGTAGCATTTCTTATTTCATCTGCTTATTTGCACAGTGGCTGTTATGATGATCCTGATCCTTTTTTGTAACAGGAACTTCTGGCTCGGTGTTATGCTCACTCTGTGCAATGTGGTCACCTGTTTTCAACCACCTCTGGCTGTGTATAGATGAAACAGGGCCCCTAAACTGAAGCAATGGGTTTTTAAAAACACCACTTCAATTTAGGGCCAAGTAAACCCCCATGTTGTGCATATGCCCTCTCTGGCGGCAGGAAGCAGAGGGTGAGCTCCAGCAGTTGGAGCAATCCCTGGGCTGGGAGAGAGGGGTTTGTGCTTCCCTCCTGTAGCCACCTGGCTCGGGTGGTCCCAGAGGGAACCACAGCTGCGGAGGGAAACACCTGGCCTCCATGCAGCTCAGGCAGGCAGGTTCCAGGAAAAAAAAAAAGATTGCTGATTTTCCTTTTTTTCTTGGGTGGGTGGAGCCTGCCTTCCTGGGCTGCTGCCAGGATGCCTACACAGGCTTCCTGCAGAGCCCCTGAGCTTCACAGAGCCTGGTGCTTCACTCCATGGCTGTAGGGCAGCAAACTAAAACTTTTTGCAGGAGTTTTAGTTTGCTGCATCCTAAGCCATTTTAAGGCACATTACGCTGCCGAATTTGCTACAGAGGAAGGAATTACTGTGCAATATGCTGACGCATGCAACAGCCAACACCATTAAAGCGGTGCAAAAGTATTTAACACACTTTAAAGTGTTTTGCACACATGCCCCTCGTTTCACCTACACACAACCTCTGATATCGTGTCATACTGTAAGTTCAGTTCACTGAGGCAACAGCCACTTTAATGAAGAGGGTTCTTTAGCTCACAGCACACATACAGCCATCAGACTCTCTCTCTCTCTCTCTCTCTCTCTCTCTCTCTCCAGCCCTGTCCAACCCACCTATCTCTAAAGACATGCAATCCTTAAAAAAAAAAAAAAAAAAAAAGGACCTGCCCCCCCTTCCCTTTCATTCTTCCAGAGCCACGACAGAGTACAATCCTGGCTTTTACACTGTGGGATAAGGGGCTTCCTGTAATGATTTCGCTCCCACAGTGAATAACAACTATGAATGAGGAAGAGAAGAGACCTTTAATGATACCACAGCATGGGGTTCCTCTAGCACAGACCATGTGGCTTCCTCTATCTTGATTTCTCTTTACTCTCCAGGGATCATGTTCAAATTCCTCACACGATAAGACATTCCCTTGTAAGGGACTGTCTCCAAAATCTAACCCTTATCACTACATCTTCTCTCCTCCCTTTTTAAAATAAAAATAACCATCACTGTATGACAACGAACACTCCACAACAATAAAAGACAAAACCACCACCATACCAAACAATCCATAACCTACGGAGGAGAGGTTACCACCACTTCACTCTGGAGTGAGCCTTTGCCACTCACTGTCCTATTCTTCAGGTCATTTTAATTTATTCACAGACCCTATGAGCCTTTCTGGCCGTTTCACCTGTCTCTTGGATCTCCAGAGTATTGGCTCCTTATTGGAGGTTTGGGGGCTCTCTGTTGGGTCATTAGTATCTTCACCTTCTGAGGATGATGAGGAGAAAGAGGAACTAGGAACCGTTAACTGAGGCTGATCCAAGTCCATATCTCCTGCTGATGTCCGAGAGCTAAGTGGAAGCACGACTAAGTCTCGTCGATTATGTCAAAGCATGCTCCCCTGATCTGTTTGAACTATCGTGGCTGACTGGTGCCTTCTGAATCTGGGGGGGCACCTGCAGAAGCCACTGACCTTGTCAGGTGGGGCACCAACCCTATCGACAGCACCAATGTCGGCCATCAGGGTGGGCACTGGCCCTGTCAGGGGGTGCACGTGCATCCCCGTCACCCACTACCAGTCGCCTATGTGAACTAGATAGGACAATGGGTACACTGGCTGTTTCACCATACCCTGCTGGTCCCATGCTCAACAAGTATTCCCTCAGACAAACTCTATCACCTTGTTTTAGTAGTGACAGCTCACAAGCTCTTGTATCAAAGTAGTATTTCTGTTTCTTCTTCTAATCTTCTTTTATTCTCCTTATGGCTACCATGTTAGGACTTTCCAATAAGGTGTTAGTAATGGGAAGATTCAACTGTATCCACCAGCCCTTTAAAAACTGTGCTGGAGATTAGCCATTGTCCAGAGGTGTAGTATGATAAGCTAGTAGCACTTTATGTAAATCCCCTCCACTGTCCAATACTTTTTTGTTAGGTTTTTCACCAGCTGAAGGGATTGCTCTGCAAGGCCATTCAATTGGGGATAATTGGAACTTGACATGGTAAAACGAAAATCCCAGTCCATGTCAAATTGCCTAAACTCTGCACTGGAGAACCATTATCACTGAATACTTCATTTGGAATTCTACACCTTGCAAATATGGCCTTCAAGCAAGCTATCACTGAGCAACTGTTGGTACACTGCAGTGTACAGATTTCCAGATACAAAGAGTAATAATCAGTCACTATTAATTACACCCTGGAGTTCCACATAAAGAGGTTGGTGCCCACCTTCTCATTGGCCCTGTGTGGAACAGGATGAGGCTTTAGTGGTTCTGGCAGGGACTGAATTTCGAGCAGGTAGAACAGTTTTCAACTGTATTAGCAATGTCCTAATTGATCCTTGGCCAATGCATCACCTCTTTTGCTTGATTCTTGCATTTCTTAATACCTAAGCATCCCTCATGGATCTTCTGTACCATTCCTCTTTGGAGGGTCCATGGTATTACGACTTTACTGCCCTTGAAAATAACTTCTTCAATGACTGAAAGTTCATTCGGCATTCAGGTGGGCAATTCCAGTAGTCTCGCACATACAAGTCACAGGTACACCTGTCCTCTAGCCAACCTGAAATAATCATTTCTTTCAGAATCCCTAATGAGTTGTTCTCTTATTTGTTGTAGCTTCCTGTCCATGATCAGAAGTGAACTAACAATCAAGTTGACATAGGCTTGTGTCTCTGTCTTGGATGTCTTTTCTGCTTGTCCAGTAGAGGCTATTGCCCTGGACAGCACATCTGCTGTAAACAGAAACTTGCTGGGTATGTAGTTCACAACTTAGTCATACTTTTGCTGCTTAATCGTCATTCTTTGAATCCTTAAAGTCCAGTCATTCAGAGGCTTGAGAAACAGTGCTATCAAGGGCTTGTGGTCTACATTCAGTTTCTGCCCATAAATATATTGATTGAATCTCTGGCATGCAAACAAAATTCCTAACAACTCTTTCTCGATCTGTGCATACCTGCTTTCTGCCTCAGCCAGTGATTTAGATGCATAGGTTACCCTCGGTTTTCAAAATTCTGCAGTAGTATAGCACCTAATCCCAACTGTGAAGCAACTGTTGATATATGTATTGTTTTTCAGGAGTATAGAATTTTAATACAGGTTCTTGTATTAATTGTTGCTTCAATGCCATCAATGCTTTCTCCTGTTCTGGATTCCAACACCATTCATTTTTACTCTCAAGAAGAATTCTTAGAGGTGCTGCTGTTGTAGACAGGTTTGGTATGAACCTTCCAAGATAATTTATCATCACCAAAAAGCATTGCAAGTCTCTTTGACTGAGGGCGTGGCATCAATTTAATAGCCTGAATTATTTTCTTGTCTGGTTTCAACCCTTCTCTAGAAATAATGTCTCTCACAAATGTCAAATCTGTAGCTCCAAAAACACATTTCTGTCTATTGAATTTCAAATTTGCAGACCTAGTTACCTCCAACACCTCTCAGAGCCTTTGACCATGCTTCTCCTTGATGGAGCCCCAGATGATGATATCATCCATAGAGGTGTCTACACATGGAATATACTCACAAATCACATGTATAGTTTTGTGATACACCTCTGGGGCTGAAGCTAAACCAAAAGGTAAATGCAGAAATTGATACCGTCCAAATGGAGTATTGAATTTACATAATTTAGAACTTTCCTCTGTTAACTTCAGCTGCCAGAATCCTGAAGAAGCATTTAATTTACTGAAGAACTGCACATTCGCAAACTGAGCCATAATTTCTTCTCTGGTGGGCAATTTAAAATGTTCTCTCTTTATGGTGTTATTGAGATTCCTTGGATCCAAGCATATCTGCAGCTGTCCATTATTCTTGTCCACAGCAACTGGGGAGTTCACCCACTCTGTTGGCTCCTCCCATTTTCTGTATTACCTGGGCTTCCTCCATCCTTTCTAGTTTTGCCTTTAGTTTATCACAGAGGGTAAGAGGTACCTTTCTGCATGTGTGTATAACTGGATGGACCTGTTTATTTATTTTTTTGACTTGTATGTTTCCCTGGTAAGCAACGAAGGCCTTGAAACAAATCTTGATATTCCAAGATAAGGTCCTCATAACCTGAGCCAGAGTCTTCTAATGCAAGCGCCCGTTTAACCAAATTGAGCTTTTCACAAACTGCTAGGCCCAAAATAGGTGTCACCTTCTTAGGTACTACAATGACTGCAAGATTGTACACTACATTTTTATGGTTGATGTAGGGGAGGCACTTTCCCATGCCCAGTATCTTTGCTGAATAGCCAGTTACGGTTACTTTTGTAGGCCTCAGTTTTGGTTTACTTTCAGCCTTTTATAATCTTGCTCTGGTAAAATTTTCATCTGAGCACCTGTATCCAGTTTGAATGGAATCAGTATCCCATGCACTTTCAGTGGCAGGATCCGGTCCTTGTCAGTAGTTCTGTTCGATTCTACTATATCTACATAATACTCTGTCTCTGGAGTATCTTCAACCATATGCACCTAGACTTTATGGACTTGCACTTTGTAACATTTGGCAAAATAATTATTCTTACCACAATTCAAACACAGCTTTCCTAATGCAACGCATTAAGTCTAGAGCCATGCTGCATTCCACACCAGCTGCATGCTTGCCTGTACTCCATTTGCCCTTTAGCCTTCAGCTGCATTCAGCTCTTTGGCCTGAGCCTTCAGTTTCAGCTGCTCTACAAATCTGTATACAGAAAAAGTGCTGTTATCCAGCACCCAGGGGGAGTGCCAGATAACCAAATATGCTGGTTATCTGAGAGGCCCAAACAGGTGTCTTTGCCTGTTCAGGCCTCTGCCTCTCCTGCCACGTCTGAAGCGCTGCCACCCCTCCCGGTATGTCACTGCCCCTCCCACTGCGAGGGACAGGGAGGGGGCAGAAGAGAAAGGGAAAAAAGAACTGTAATCAATGGGGCTCAGCAGCACAGGCTGCTTTGCCCCAAGCCGTGGCGGATTGGTGAAATCGGAAGTGCCAAGGTGAGCCCTTCCAGTTTCACTTTTACCTTACAACCTGGCATGCCAGTTAATAGAGCATGCTGGCTTGTAAGGTGCTGGATAACATGGCTTTTACTATAGTTTCTTCTAGGGATAGGTCTCCTTCCCATAGCAGCTCCTCTCTTAGTCCATTGTCTATAATGCCACAAATGATTCTGTACCTGATCAGAAAATCTGTTACATCCCCGAAAGCACAAGTCTTGCTGAGCTTTTTAAACTCTGTGATATAATGATTTCATCTATTTTTGCATGCACGTAAAAAAAACGTCTTTCAAAAGTCTCATTGCATTTTGGCACACAATATTCTTCAAATTTATTCAATATCTCATTTAAGTTAATCTTTTGGCCTGGAGCAAATGTAAAGTTGTTGAATACCTTAAGCATTTCTTCCCCTACCACATGCAGGAAAAGAGATTATTTAACTTTATTAGTTTTCTCTTCTGCTCCTATAGCAGCTAAATACAGCTCAAACCTTTGTCTAATTTTTCTCCAATTCTCAGCTATATTGCCTGACAATGAAAGGCACAAAAGGGCTTGTAACACATCCATGTTTAACTGTGTCTCTGAGCTGGTTACACTTCTGCCTTGAGAGAGGGCACTACTTGCAGAGGCCTTTGTTCCTTGCTGAGTGTAGCTTCCAGGCCCTGAATTACCAGCTTTCTGCTAGGAATAATGCCACAGATCAATCCAATTTTCCCCATTCACCACTTCTGACACCATGTAATGATTTGGGTCCTGCAGTTAATAATGACAACTATGAATGAGGAAGAGAACAGACCTTCAATGATACCATAGCAGGGAGTTCCTCTAGTACAGACCATGCAGCTTCCTCCATCTTGATTTCTCTTTACTCTCCAGGGATTATGTTCAAATTCTTCATGTGATAAGAAATTCCTTTGTAAAAGGCTGTTTCCAAAGACTAACTCTTATCACTGCACTTACTCCCTCCAGATGACTAACCATCTGGGGAAACAATGACAGTGAATTACAAACCCTGTTAAAAGTGTGCTGTCCTAGGCTTTGGGAGAGGTTTCCAGCATTGGACAGAGTGCCCCTGGGATAAGTCTTTATAATTATGCCCCACAATCCTCTTCCCTCCAGATTTAGCAGCAGCATAGAGCTGCAGTCTAGTGATTTTGTTTGAATACAGCGACTCAGACTTGCCATGTGAGCTGCTTTAATTTCCCATTGTCACTACTGTATACTTAGCATATAGTTTCCATTTATTGGACTCTGTTCTCTCTTCCAGTTCTAGTGCGTGCAGGTTCTTTTACCACTGTATGCATGTACATCTTTTCCATCATTCAAAGGAATAGATTGACCATTTGGGCCTAATTTGAAATCTCTTGCTTTCACAATATCTTTTGCTTCATTTACACCAACAAATAGCAATTGCTGAAGGGCAGATGGCTTGAATATGTAAACATTTTTATAGGTATCAAAAGAGATTCTGTAGCAGAAGAAAACATGTGATGCTAGCATTTTTATATACTCCCCAAGTGGAGTTTGTAAAGTATGGAAATCTGGGGTCTGGCTTGCATTGGAAAAACTTGCAGCAACGTGGCTTGAATATAATTTGAACCATCATGTGCAGTATTACACTGATCTGAATTGATGGGTTTTTATGCCTAGAATCTTTTCCATTTTTTTCTGAAATGATTTTTGGTCATGTTTTCTGATAAATCCTGGAAAGATATACTGCCAATAGAAAAGGAAAACTTCTACTGTTACGTGTCTTATAGCAATGCTTAGTCCTTTTTCTCCAGTCTTCTTTTGACCTTCCTCTCTAATATATATAAATAATACTCTGAATAGGTCTATTATATATATATAACAACAAGCAAAAAACATTCAAATGTCAAAGGAACTGAACCAAAATGTTTCAATCATCTGACATGTACAAGATGCAGAAATGAATGACAGATGCTTTACTTAGTCCAAACCAGATGTCATTTTTATTTTAAAAATCTCTTTTTGCATTCCTGAAAACAGTGCTTTCTTTTCCCTGCTCACAATATAAATACCCAGAACTGGAGGGAAGAAGAATATAGAATAGATACTTTCTAAATACCAATATCTTTTCACAGCCAAAACAAATTCAACGATTTTTTGTTGGTCTCAAGGCATCAGTGAATAAGAAACTCTATAGGGATTACAATCTTTGAGTAAAACACTTCCTTTTAAGACTTTATAGGGGACTTTATACCAAATTCCACTTTGGAGCAGGGATTAAATCCTTTCTCAGATGACGGTACAGCATTCCTACTCTCTCTCCTAAGGCCTTTTTACCATTTTGCAAAGCTTTGGTAGTGTTTGGCATTGGTAATTTAATTCATATGCACCCCAGCATAGTTAGACCTTGATTGGTTTAAGCATTGTTCAATCTCAGGAAAGAAAATGGCTCTCAAAAAGTGATTACCTAGTATAGTTCTTGTGAACCAGATGGAAGAGATATGGCCATTAAAAGAAATTTTATTTAAAAAATGGGGAAGAAAAAAATAACAACAAGAGAAAATAGTAATTTAAATGTATTGAGTTTTTAACATTAATGCTACAAGGGACAGTTAGACAGCATGAAAGCCCTAGCCTGCATCTAACATCCCTCCAGCTTAGATTACTGAAGCATAAGAAGATTGATCTGAAGCAGAAAAAGTGATTGACACACACATACACACACACACACACACTGCTTTTTGAGGTATATACACACATATATAACATACATAAAACGTGTATGTATAGATATAGATGTATACCTATACATACATACACATTTTATGTGTGTGTATATTATGTATGCATACCTCAAAAAGCATTGGGTGTGTATCAATCATTTTCTTTTTCTTTATATGTATCTCTACACACACACACCTCAAAAAGCATTAGTGATCTTTAATATGTCTGAAAAGGCATTTTTTTCCACACAATATTATCAATGTATTTTTGGCATATTCTTCACATTTCTTTAAATGTCAGCAAAAGCAGTCTTATATTTAATTGATTTTCTTTACAGTATTAGTTATGGGTTCTTGATTTATATAAGTTTAATGCATTGGAAAGGATTGATTGTTTTCCTAAAATCATTGTCAAACTGAAATATATCAGGGACTGTTAATACGTGTCCCTATATGTAATTTAGAAAATTAAGCTTCATAGTTGATTGCTCTGTTAGAAGATTTCCCCTCACCCTGTTTTTTACGGTTTGCCTTTGGAATTAAGGGCCTTTTTATTATTCTGATTGATATAATTTAGTAAAAGAATTGCATACAATACAGTGTATTTTCTCTTTATCTTGTTAAAGATCAAATATGACTCATGGGAGGTTCATCTCTAGTCCATTTGCAGTACAGAATGGAAGCAGATTATGAGAACAGTTAAAGCAAAAAATCTCAGAAACCTGCACTGTAGGTAATTTCATCATATCCTTTTGGTTTTTTGCACAAAAGCAGGTTGTTTCCAATACATAGAATTTACATGAATAAAGGGTTGTTCAAAGTTATGTCTTGACCAATTGGTCTTTAATGTTATCCAGAGATGCAACTCTTGAAAGCATCAAAGCAACTCAGAGAATTGAACAATCATATCTTTTATTCTTCTAAGAAAGTAGTTTTGATTTGGCCCAGTCCTTTCAAAATAGCACCATTAAAGCAAAGAATAGAATAATTTACACCGTAAGTAAATTGTCACATGATTTTTTTTGGTTTCATTATAGTTAAGTTTACTTTGAAATAGTGTATATACAGAATTACTGTGAGGAGACACTGGATGCATTTATATGAGATGCTGATGCGTAGTTGTTACTGCACAGTCATTTAGTATTTACATAACCAAGTACTAAATGACTGTGCAGTAACTAGCATTACTGCACAGTAGCATCATGTCACAGTTGCCTAGTGATTCTTACTGGACAGTAACTCATTACTAATGTGCAGTAGTAACGAGCTAACAGGCAGTAAGTGTCTCATGTAGATGCACCCACTGAGAAGTCCAAATATGTTCTAAGATGAAAGTAGGCATAAGATAGAGAGGAAACAGTTGAGGATGCAGTCTTAGTTTAAAATGACCTTCATAAATTCAGTATACAAACAATCCTGGAAGGATCATATTCTCACCTAATGTCTTTAATTTTTTTAAAATGGTTTCTCTTCTACATAAAATATCTAGAATGTGATGACCATGTTCGTTACTTAGACTGATTTAATTAGAAGCAGCATAGGTGAGACATGCTGTTCCTGTTACAGCTGACACTTAAAATAGATTGCTGTAAATAACCTTTTATGAGTAACAAAACCTTGTACAATCCCTGATAATTAATTCATCACCCATTTGACACTTGAAACACTTGTATATGTTTTAGTTGCATCTGATTCACAGTGGGGATATTTCCATAAAATTCACTGGACACTCTATTTTTTTGTTATGAATGTTTATGCTCGTGGTGCCAAATCTGTATGTGATAAAAACAAATCTGTTTTCTTTTCTATTCAGCTGACTATCTGACCCAGGAAATATAAAGACTAGTACTATTGCTGGTTAGTAAATTGCTGGTTAGTGAATTCCTCCTAAGAATAATAGAAATTGGTTTGCTCATAAGTGAATTTATAGGATCTAATTCTCCTTTCAAGGTGGTGTCAAATGACTCAGTGAAACTGAACGGACTCTTGCCAGTGTAAATCTGGGATGAGCACTACACTCTGTCAGTTTTTAAGACTTTTTGACAAGTTAAAGACCCAACCCTGACATAAAAATAAAACCCCAGAACAATTCCCTACCTTTTCTTTTAAATAGAGTTCCCTGCAATTAAAAATCATCTGTGTTGAATGGTGGCCTTCCATCTAGTGAGGCAAGGCCTTAAAACTGTTCTCTTCTCTGTCCTACTTCGAGCAGTCAATGGTGGAACTAATGTGAAGTTGCAGTACCCATCGATTCAGATTGTGCTCCCACTGTGATTTCATTTATCAATTTTTTGTTTTGCACTAGGCAGACCAGAAAGAAAATGGATGTTCGATGGATTTGCTTTCAATTGTAATGATTGGTCTAGGGATTCTTGTTTTATACTCTCCCTATGATGAGAACTGGCCTTATTCTGGAACAAGAAAAAAATCAAAACATTACTCCAGCCTGCATAAAACTGATGTACCATAACACCATTGAAGTGCATGGACAGATTCAGTTGTTTTTCCTCAAGGGATAGAAAACATGCTATCCAGTTTCAGGTTTAGTGGAAAGTGGGTCCTGCTTGACAGCACACGTACTATGCCGTGCAGAATCCCCCAACCAGAAGCTCATCATGGTCCTTAAGGAAAAAAACCCAGCGTGTTGCATCTTTCCACCCTCTATTTATCTTGGGGAATTTTGTTTTGAACATCAGGGCTAGAGGAGCAGATGAGAGCATCCATCAAGATTTCTGTTTCCCTGAAAAATACTGACTGGAAATGTATTGCAAGTTTTCATGGGTCAAAGATTTAGCAGAGATTATGTGGTTAGCATACCTGAAGTCAAGCAATTGGGCTATGGCTATGTCCTAGCCACTGAAACACACTGTCTCCCTATAAATTCTCAAACAGCATACCATATTGTATTTCTGTATTCTTTCACATTTAAGCAGCAAGGCAGACAAGTGAAAATGACAATCAACAACACCCCCACTTTGTCATTCAGATACTTAGGAGCCTCAAAAAGTGGTACTCTTTGTATTCAGCTAGGATTCTGGATTCAGGTCAAATTTTATTTCATTCAAGTTAGCCAGCCATCTTTACCCTACATGTAGCTTCACAACAGTCAGACTTACTGGAGAAACAAAAATAGATTCAGCTAACAGCCAAGTCAAAAGAACTAATAATTTATGTGCAGTTATTGCTTCTTTCAGGGGCCCAGATAAACTGTCCCTGTGAAGTAATGGTTAATCAACTTTAATTTCGGGGAAAGGGAAGAGTCAAATACTGGAAGTTTTTTTCTGCAGCTATCAAGAATTTCATATTTGCAGAAGGAATTTAGAAAGACTAAAAAGGGAAATATTTAAACTAGAGGGCTGGTAAAGAAGGGTCAGTTATACAGATGGAACATAAAAAGAATTGAAGGTGTAGCGCATGGGAGGGCAATTGTTTTGGCTGCAGGGCCACTTAAGTAGTTTTCATGAACTGTTGAGGGCCACAACAGTAGCCCCACCCCTTGACAGGGGCCCTGCCCCCTGGTCACCATCTTAGGACCAGAAGTCCCACTTCCTAACCCCTGAACTTTGCCGCCAGAAGTCTCAGCTCTTGTCCCTGGAAGTATTCCTTTGTGAGGAGGCCAGGGGTTGTCAGCTTGGAACCAGAAAAAAACCCAAATCATATACTAAAAGTCAAACATCTGGTATAACGTATTTTAATTTTATTTCAAAAAAAATATTTTGTCTTGATTTATGTGTGTTTGCATAGTGTATATAGAGATGATTGCATAAGAGCACAAAATACAGTCTTACTCTTGTATGTTGTGCAGGGGCTGGAGTTGTAGGGGAGTGTGTGGGATATGGTTGGGGGATCAGTATGTTTCTGTGGTGGGAAATGGGGTGTGTATGTCTGTGGGTGGGTGGCTGTGGGGTTTCTCAGGAGATGTGGCTGTGTGTGTGTGTAGGGGCATGTGTATATGTGGGAGAGTTATAGGAGGTTGTGGGTGTTTGTGGGGTGTGAAGGAGGGTGAAGGGTATGAGGACCCCCCCACACCCTCCATGGTGCACAGATTCAGTTGGTGCTTGTGGTGTTCGTGGCCTACGCAGTTGCAGCTGCCAGGAGACTTGCAGCTACAGCCAGTACGGGGAGCTGCATGTGGTGGCAAGGAGCAGAACAAAGTCAGCTTGCCTCTATCATATGGGGTTCATGTGCAGCTCCCGGCACTTATGTGCCACCGGGGGAAGCCCTGCACAATGTAGCTGGCTGACTTCCCCACTCCCTGCTGCCACATGCAGCTCATGGGGTTCCACTAGAAGTAGTGGGGAGCACCGTCCTGTGCTTTCTGGTGAAGTCCTGGCAGGTGCACGTGGTGGCAGGGAGCAGGGAAGGCAGCTGGCTCTATCGCTCCGGGCTTCCCCTTGGTAGTGTGTGCATACCAGGAGCTGCACGTGAGCCCTGCATGATAGAAGCAGACCACCGTGACTCTACTCTTTGCCACCATGTAGAGCTCCCAGAACTGATTGGACCCACATGCCACCAGGCAGCAGCACTTGTGTGGGCCAGGAGAACCCCAGGGGCCCTCTACCTGCTGCTGCTGCTGACACCAGTGATGGGGATCATGTGTCAAGGGAAAGGGGGTCCTCACACCCCCACCCCTCCTCACACACCAGCACCCGCTCCCTGGTTCCGTGCTCCCACTGCCCTGCTGGGCACAGCCCCAAGCTTCATGCTCCCACCAGGCCCAGCTCCATGCTCTGCACTCCTATCCAGCTGCAGCTTCCCTACCTGCTGCCCAGAGTGAGCACTGCAGCAGAGGCATGAGGAGGAGCTGCTGGAGACCAGGGAAGCTGAGCAGGAGTGGCAGATGCAGGAGTGGCAGCAACAGCCCCACCTGGAAGTTATGCGTGCTTGGCAGGGCTAGGGCTCTCTCATGCAGGAGGGTGGGAGCGAAGCATAGGGCTAGGTGGGGTAAAATTAACTGGTGCGTGCCCATGAGCCAAATGAAGTCTCTGGGTGGGCCAGATCTAGCCCATGGGTCACATTTTGTCCATCCCAGTATAGAGGGATAAAGGGCAAGGATGTCCCTGTCATGGAAGTGAGGTAACTGGCACAGTAAATTTATGAGTTGATGCCACTATGGAGATTAATGAAAAATATATGGGAGGACCAAAGAAATTCTGTAGAAAATTTATCTGTAATCGTTTCCCTAGGTGGTAGAACATATTTGCAAAGAACATTTGCTAGCACAAGAGTACTTTTTCCATTGTTGCATAAAGCATGGTATTTTAACGAGTCTAGATGTGGTTAATATGCATCTCTTTGTTATTCAATGAAATTTCATCCCTAAGACAATCTGTGGGGGACCAGGAAATGGCCGATGAGGCCACTGGCTCAAAGCCAGGAAACCTGTCAGACAGTGGAAAAAACTGCTCCTGCTCCAAAAATGTTCTGGGTAGACAGTCTGTTCCCATATTCTCCACCACTTATAATGCCAGACAACACAAAGATCTTTTTCCCCTTGGGAAGCTGTTACTAAACCCAGGCACAGTGAAGAAAATATGTGACTATTGCATTTCCAAGACAAGTTTTTACATGTGCAAATGAAAGAGCAACTTTTGGATCTCCAGGTTCAGGACTGATCAGAGGTCAAGTGGAACCCCCTGTAAACATCAGTGCAGAGGTCACTGCATGTCCTCAGATCACAAATATTCAGAACACCTCAAGCCTCCTTCCACTGAGAAGCTGTGGAAATCTGGAGTGGGAGGGGTTGCCGCAGTTCTAGGGGCTGCCGCATAACGAATTAGGAGCTAGCAGAGCACCAGCTTAGAGGAGGCCCAGTATGACCACCCCCCAACCTGAACTCTTTATCATAGCAGGTGCATCTCTGCACTGCCTGACCATAGGACTGGGCAGGTGAAGACCTAGCACCCAACAGTGTGTCTGGGGGAGGGGGTTACAATGGTGCCTTCCCACAGGAGCCTTTGACATGGGAGCCCTGCACTGGCTGGAAGGGAGAACAGGGCACCAGGAGGGGTCCCTAGGGAACAATATAATCTCCTGACCCTCCTTGCCCCTACTTCTGTAGTCAATATAATCCCCTCCCACCTAACCATGCTCCGGGTGCTGAAAAAGATCACTACAATTCTGTCAAAGACTGTAAAGCTGTAGCTGATTAATTCAGGTGAGTCAGAAACACCGCATATTTGTGAGGACTGGCCACATGTTAATGGAACAGGAACTGGGTTATGCGGATCAGAGGGGATCCTGCCAACTGTTTAAGCCATTTAATGTGTGAAAGTACTGACAATCCAGGGGTTAAAAGACTCAAGGACCACCCAAAATTAATGTGTAACAAGGCCCTGAAAGGCATGTCTCATGCATGTCAAAGGGTTCATTAACTCTAAAGTATAGAGGGTATACTTGAAAGGGTAACATTAACATTTCCATTTCTGATCATTTTAAAAACAGCAGCTATTTTATCCCATAATGTGAAATTGCTTCTCAAGTCTGCCAGCTGCACAAACCTCCATTTATGTAACCTCTGAGTGCTTGTACAACATGTGTGCTTGTACTCTGAGCACTTGTACACCATTACCATGTACACATGACAAAAATGTCACATTGTGTGGCTTACTGGCATCACACTGTACACGTGCAAAAATTTGGGAGATTTAAAATGAATTTGCATCATGTTAATGTAATTTAGTTACAACACTGCAAATTACAGCAATACACCTGTCCAGTTTCACCTGCCAGCCCTACAGCCAGGCTGTCAGATTTCTCCACCCCTCATGGCTCCCCTCCTCCCAGTTACAGGAGAGATGGGCAGGCTCTGCCAGAAAAAAACCAAAAAGATTGGGCTCCTTGCTGCTTCTTCCTTCAGCAGGTTCCTGTGGCTGGCAGGATGCCCAGGGCCACCCAGGAATGGGCTGGCTTTCCCCAAGGCAGTGTGGGAAAGTGGCGGAAGGGTGGCTGAGTTTGCTTGCAGCAGGGGAATGTGTTGGTGATGGTGAATGGGGTGCTGGCAGCCCAGGTGGGCTGCTAGTTGGCCGGGTGTTGCTCCAGCTCAGAGGTACCTGATCCAACAATTCGTCGAGCCCGCTTGCATTTCCAGCATCACATGCACCATACCTGCCACCTTCTCCAACCACCAGCACACCTGCTCCCCCTCCTGTCACTTCCCTGAGCTGCCCCAGGGGCAAGCTGGGTGTGCTGGCAGCTGAATAAAGCAGCAGGGACAGTCCATGGGGTGCTTGAAGCCTGGATGGGCTCAAGGAAGCGTTAAATCAGATGCCTCTGAGCTGGGGTGGCACCCAGCCACTTTGCAGTTCCCTTGGGTGGCCCCATGCTCCATTCACTGTCCCTGCTGCCTTCTCCTGCTCCCACCAAACCCAGCCGCCTTCCTGCCACCTTCCTGCAGTGCCCCAGGAGCAAGTCAGCCCACTTCCAGGAGACCCCAGGTCTCCTGTTGGCCTTGGGAACCTGCTGAAGGGGCCCAATCCCCACCTTTTTTTTCTGGAGCCTGTCTGCCTATGCCATGGGCAGGGGGGTGGACACTGCTGGAGGGCTGAATGGCTCTCTGAGCTGGCCCCTGCCAACTATATGTCCTCTCCTCTGCTAGTGGGCCAGGTGCTGCCCCATCTTGGGGTCAGGAAAGAATTGGATTGGGTTGGGTGCTGCTTCTGTGCTGACTGGGTGCTGCCACCAGCCTTGGGGGGCCAACACCATAGAGAGAATGACTAGGGTCTCCCACAGCTCAGGAGCTACTCAACCCACTGGCAGCTTGCTCCCTGGCTGTGGGCAGGCTCCAGCTCCAGGTCCAGCTCCAACTCCAACTCTGTAACATGGGAAAATTGAAACAGTTTTGTCCTTAGGTTTTTATTCTATGCCCCACCATTTCAAGTTAAAAGGCATAGAAAGAGACCCTGAGGACTAAACCCATATGGCATGTACAAGCACCCTCTATCTCACTACCTAGAAACTCCAGAGCAGGAAAAAAAAAAATCAATGCAAAAATGTACAGTATTTTTAAAACTGAAAATGTGGTACAATATTAAATATTTTTAAATTGATACCAAGATAAATAACACACTGACTACTGAACTGAATTAGATTTTCTTGTTTTAAAAGAGTATCTAGCTACCATAGAATTTCCATTTTGCCTTCTTTTCAAGGGATCTGGATCCAGAATTTATATCCAAAGCAAAATGGGTACACATGATCTTCTCAGGTACAGCTGTCAGAGGGAGAATGCAAAGAAGAGACAATAAATGTTTCAGGTCAGGAACTATTCAGAAGAATGCATTAGCATCTATAACACATACATTATCCAAAACAACTCACTTAAAAAACTCACACAAAAATAAATAAGTATAGTAAATAAATCTTTAAGCAAAGATTTCATGTACTAAAAAGAACATGAAATGTTCTCTGAGAACAAAGAAAATCTAAAATAAATAAAAGGTAATTACATTAGATAGCTATAATCCTATCTAGAGACCAGCCCCTCTTCCTCCTAGCTAATGTCTCTAAGATTTGACTCTCAATCCTTAACTACTCCCTTTTAAAACTGGAGCAGCTGTGTGATATTTTGGCAATGTTTTATTCATCTCTCAAAATGGTTGCTCCTTGCTCCTTCTTCTCCACTTCAGGGGCCTTTCTGCTGCTAGACAGCTCTTGCTTTGTTCTTCATGGCTTTTCCATAATTGGAGGAAGTGCGCGATTCCTGGATGTAATTACAAGAGTTTTCTTCTTGTGCTTAACACTGCATTGTATTATTTAGGCTTCACAAATATACAGGGTGACTTTCTGAAGGATCCTGAGATGATTTCTATATATTTACAACATAATTACCTCAGAATCAGAGGCTAGATTCAAAGTGGTTACATGGACTTAGGCAGAGTTCCAAAAATCAGTTCAAATTTGCCAACAGCCAGAAAACTTATTAGGTACCTCTATTTTTGGATGGCAGAGTTACTAGACATTTATATTAAAGCTTTGCATATGATCAAAAGTGATTTAGATTTAGTGCCTGTCTCCTGCATGAGGTCTGTTGTGACTCAAATGGATCCTGGAAGGCACCTATACCTCACAGAGAACCCATACAGGTATGTGCCTGACCACACCTAAATCACATTGGCAGTATTGAATTCAGCTAAAAAAACTATGACAACAGTGTTGCTCACTAGTTTAATAGCTAGGATACTTGCCCAAGACATAGGAGACTTGAATTCTAGGCCCATCTCAGCTTGAAAGGATTTAAATTAGTCTTCCCAGGGAATGTCCAACCACGAAACTACAGAATAGGTTGGGCAAGGGCAAGTACAAGCACTTGGTGCTTTTTTATATGTTGCATCTTAAGCTGCTCAAATGTTGACTGATATTAGTGTTAGTTTGAGTTTAGTATACTTACACACTTGGATTAAAAACCTTCCCTAACTGTTCCCAACCTGCACAAGTATGTCTTACACCAGAGGGCTGACAAGCAGGGGCCTGACTAGAAGCTACACCTGTGAATTGTCCACACAGAACAGGAGCGTAAGGGCACTACATCCTGGGATACTGGAAGACTGAAACTTGGACAGTTTATCTCTGGGAAGTAGCCACACATTCATGAAAGATGAGATATGTAACACAGATCAGATATAAACCTGCCCTAGAGTGGCATAATGTAAGACACCTAAAGGGTGCTTAAAACTAGTTTATATGTCTTAATATATGGACATTTTAGTAGTTAAAATCTCCCTAAGCCACCTAAAATTAATGTGTAACAAAGCACTTCTAGAATCAGTGATATACCTCTGGGCTAGGGATAGACATTCAAAACACCTGAGCCTAAATTGATTCAATCTTTCCAGGTTAGTCTAACCTGGCTAAGCTGAACTGGTTTGTAACCAGACAGGCATTCTCTCTGGACTGAGGAAATTCAGGCACATGCCGGCAGTGGCTCAGGCTAGAAGCTGGAAGCTAGAGCAGCCCTCCTGTCCCATCTACAGTGCTGAGCTGGGGGAGGACATGGCTAGGCCCCAGCAAGATGCTCTGATTAGGGAGGGGTATAAAGCCCCACCCTGCCTGCACCATCATAGGCTTTTCCCCACTGGCTGCTTAAAAGGCCAGAAGTGTTGCCATTCCTCAGCCCCTTGCTAGCACTCTGAGACAAGGGGGGCTGTGCATGCATCTGTTGATGATATAGAGCTTTTCAATCTCTCTCCCTGCTTCTTTATACTGTCTGCAGCAGACTGACAGGCAAGCCAGCCAGCAGGGAGCTGATAACAGTGTGTATCACCTCATCAGCAAAATAACACCCTCTCTTTATTAGTTCAAAGTCTTCTTAAACAGCTTACCAGCTGACCTGTTGATAAGCTCCTAAAAGCCCTAAGCAGTCACTGTTCTGTCTGCTGTTCCAGTGAAATTGAAGACATACGCAAGCACTTGTGGTATTCTAGCAAATGCCAACATGCCTAGAGTCTGGGGGGCTGGGGTCTGTGCTATGGGAAATGGGAAGGAGGGTGGGGGGGTGGAATCCCTGCTTCAGCAGCAAGAAGCAAGGGAGGGTAGGGCTGAGGTAGGTACTGCTGTACCTGCAGTCTCTGCCAGAGCTCTAAACAGGGAGCAGAAGGGAGGAGCCAGCCCTGCTGTGGAGCAGACCCCTGCCCAGCCCAGAGAGCATGCCAGGATACTGGGGGAGTCTGGTTTATCTTAGATCAGCAAGGTGTCTAGGACAGACATTGCATCAACTGTTTTGAGTTAAATCAGTTAAGTCTGATACTACATTAATCCAGGTTTATCTCAAACCGGTTTCAGCCATTTTCAAACTGGTTTATGTGCACTGAATATCTGTTCTGTTACAGGTTTAAACCCATTTCTGATCATTTAAACAAGTTTATGTGTAATGTCTGTCCCTAGGCCTGAAGGTCAACTCAGGTTTAGGTACAAACTGAGAATGGGGCAGTGAGGCATCTTCAGTGAGTGATTCAGAAAGCTCAGAAGAGGCTTAGAGAGCTACTAAGAAACACTAAATACAAGGGTTTGTTTGTTTTTTTTACCTCTTTCAGAAGTTGAGGTATCTGATTCAAGCTGCCCATATGCAGCCTTGTTCACAATGTCTAATCACATTTTGGAAGAGAAGAACACTTTCTGTTAAATAGTTTAGAAGATAAAATGCTTGCCTATGAAGTGAAAGATTGGCCTCAGCCTCAGGGAATTCAGTTCAACATCATCCACTTCCCAGGAGAGTATTCCTACTAGCAGAAAATAAGATAGAGTATTTGGGGTCCTTTGTCACTGGTTATGTTGAAGGAGGCCACAAGGCAGCCAACAGTCCAAAAGTAATAGGGTTAAACGAAAAGCAAGCAGAAAGGAACATGATGGTATCTTAGCAAGGACCCGAATTCTAGCTCAACTAACAGTAATAGAAAAACTATGTGAAAGCACTTTAAAGACAACGAATACACTTCATTGCTTTGTCCATAACATTTCTTTTTCAATGGCAAAGCACATCTAGCAGCTTTTGGAGCAACACAAGATACAGCAGGGAGCATACTGAACAAACAGAATCTCTTGAAATGGCATTTTTTTTAGAATGAAGAAAAACTTTCTCACAAAGTCCATTCAAATGATGACGTGTTGAACTGGATGTGTACATGTTTCATTAAGTCCACTGAAAAGCGTAAGCAGATTGATTTTTTTTCCATGCAGTTTCTTTTGGTTTTGAGTCAAAGGTTCATCTGGGCTAAGTGCACACCATATGGTTGTCTTAGACCTGCCACAACTCTCATCTTCTGCTTTGCTTCAGGAAGCAATTTTATCCTCTGTAGCTTTCTGAATATCTCACTTGTTTTGGCTTTCAGATTCTAGATATCTCTGCAAACTTGTGTTTAAGAACCTAATATTGAGCAAAACATTTAAGCATAGGTTTAAGGTTAATCCCATTTTCAAAGGCTTTGCTGAGTCAGTGCTATCTCACTTGAATTCCTACGGGAATATACAGGTCATCGACTGTACTGATTTTTTTCCCCATATTAAATACATGTCATTTCATGAAAGCAGAGACATTAACTTATGCCTGAGAGAAGAAGAAAAGAGATCACTGAGCACATCTACACAAGATGTTTACTGTACATTTGACTAATTAACAGTGCAGTAAACATCTTAGGCCACAGAAGACTAATAAATTCCATTCCTTCCTTGATTTATTCACTTGGAAGATACACATAGGC
>JAGPOW010003316.1:66932077-66954445 GCA_030014935.1 Caiman crocodilus
TACCCTGGGGGTCTTCAAGAGGAGGTTGGATATGCATCTAGCTGGGGTCATCTAGACCCAGCACTCTTTCCTGCCTATGCAGGGGGTCGGACTTGATGACCTATTGAGGTACCTCCGACCCTAACATCTATGTATCTATTAATCTATGGTATATTTGTTGAGCACAAGAAACAGGTCCTCCTGGCCCAGCTATTCTATAACTCCAAAACACTTTCTGAAGGGTTTAGAAACCACTCATACTTTACTTTAGCTATGACAAGAAATATGCAGATCAAGAGAAAGCAAGTACCTATGCACAATTCACTGCCTCAGTTCCTTAAACCCTCCCAGATCTGCCTTCAGGCTGAGGTCAGTGTCCTACAGGACATAATACATCATCCTTCTGCAGCTCTTGACATCTTCAGATTATGAAATCTGTTTTACTTCTGCAGCCAGATTCCTGCCCTTTTTCTCTCCCCTCTCATTCTAAAATGTCTGATGAAAGACTTTTGTAACTTATAACCTCCCTTCCCTTCTGTTGGGTAACAACCCTACCTGGTCATCAGGGAGAGGTGATTAAAGTCCCCCACTTGGTGATCTGATGCTAAGTTTGCTGCCCTTTCCAAAAGCTAAAATTTAGAAAATCTGTTTGCCCCAGACTATAGTAAATTTTTTTTGTCCAAGGATACCACATTTACATGGGTGACCATCACAGTTTAACAACCTTCATTCTTAGCCCTTTTCTAAATGCAAACCTTTTTATCAACTTTTCTTGGTTTAGGCCAGTCTGGAGACAATGACAGCAGAAAAAGCAAACAAGCCTGCCACTTAACATGGAGTTTGCAGCCAGATACAGCGGCAGATGGAGAATCTGCAATAACAAACGGAGTTTATAACCTGTACATCGGCATATTCGACAAATTGTCAATCATATGGAGCATTAACTGTATCATGTGTGAACAAGAATCATGCCATCCATGTAAAATGATAATATTTTTTCCCTGTTCCAGATGATGGTAACAAAAAAGATGTTTTAATTCCTGAGAAATGTGGATGAACCAGTGGTCTCTTTAAATATGGGTTGGAAAGCAGATAATAAGAACCATAAAACAAGATGTTGGGTCAATCACAAAGAACTGCTATCCACTGTAGGAGAACAATTGTTCAGCTGAATTATCAAAGTAACATTGTTAAGGTATTTCTTTACATTAACAGAGTCTAGGACCCCTAGTCACTGGGCAGGAGATGGTTTTCCTGCCCTGCAATTTTTGAAGATTTTGAATTTTTTTTTCATTCTGCTTTTCGATAAAACTGTGACCCTTCAAATTTTTACATGGAAATCAAAAGAATAACCCAGGGCACTTACCTGGGATGTAAGAGATGAAAGTTCAAGTTCCTTATTTGTGTAAGGTAGGGCCTAGGTCTCCTTCTTTTCTACTGAGTGCACTCACCACTGGGGTATCAGTTGTACTGTTGTGGGATTTATTATTTCTCTCTCTGGCATTGACTTGAAATTCTATCATGAACCTGAGAAACCCTTTTTAATGACTGTTTTGTTGGAAATGGCATGTTCCTGTGAAAACATATAGTGAGTTTAGTTTTTGAGAATTAACTGTTTTTTGAGGATTAACTGTGTGCAGGACCTCCACCTAACCCAGGTGGTTCTAGTCCCACCAGGGATAGAGCCTTGCTTGACCTGGTCCTAACAACAGGGGATGATCTCGTGGGGAACATGTGAGTTCACGGTCGCCTGGGAGATAGTAACTATCACTTGTTCGAGTTCACTATCCAGGGAAGGGTAGATAAAGTAACTAGTGAGGCTAAGGTGTTGGACTTCAGAAGGGCCAACTTTAGTAAGCTTAGAAGGCTAGCTAGTGAAGGGATGTAACTCAAGAACACAGAGCATATGGGGGTCCAGGAAGGTTGGAGGTATCTCAAGGGAGTGATCCTTGGGGCTCAAAAGGAGCCTATCCCATTATGTAGGAAGGGAGGTAAGGGGGCAAAAAAGTCTCCTTGGCTGAACAGGGAACTCCAGGAGAGTCTGGGGGCAAAGAAAGAATCATGAGAGGGTCCAGAGAAGGACCGCTCGCATAATTAGTGGCCTTCATGATAGACCCTATGGTGGGAGGTTGAGAGAGCTGAACCTCTTCAGCCTTCATAAGAGACAGCTGAGGGGAGATCTTGTGGCCACCTATAAATTTATTAGAGGAGCTCAACGGGGAATAGGGGAAGCGCTGTTTACTAAGGCGCCCCAGGGAGTGACTAGGAATAACGGGTGTAAACTAGTTGAGTGTGGATTTAGGTTAGATATTAGGAAGAGATTTTTCACAGTTAAGGGTGGCCAGGATCTGGAATGGGCTTCCAAGAGAGATGGTGCTATCACCTAGTTTGGAGGTCTTCAAGAGGAGGCTAAATAGTCACCTGGCTGGGGTCATCTGACCTCGGTCCTCTTTCCTGCCAGGGGCAGGGGATCGGACACGATGATCACAAAGTACTAAGCCTTAAAGGTTCACTTATGCAGCAGGCAAAAATATTATTTGTAGGAATGTCTTGGTGAATATCTATTGCCTGTGTTTAGGCAAAGATCAAACTATAGGTTCATGATGTCATGTTTTGTCCTAAAATTGGTGAACAGTGACATACCTTCTGTATGGTTGATAATGGAAACAAAGACATAGTGACTGTCAGTAATATCTATGGAAAAAGGCATAGAGAAGTTTGGAGAAAGATAGACATGCCAGTAACTCTCCAAACCATTTGATGTTCATGCTTCAGTTATTGTTAGCTTAGTTATCAGTTATTAAGCATCTGCCAGCAAACCTGAGTACAGGATTTTGCAGTGTGTGTGGTCATTTTCTCTTTCCCCTATATACCAGTCAGAGGCAGCTCCCTAAATATGCATGTATGTCATCTCTGTTGTAGGTACCAAAACATTGCAAGCAATTAGCAAGAAGCCAGACAACAGCTTCCCTTGTAACAAACCTTAAACAATTAAGCAGCTGGATTAACTACTTAGGGATTTCATCAAGACTGTTACTTAGGTAATATGAGTAGGTGTGTTTAAGGATGGCTGAGTGAACCATATGTACTTGGGGGCTATCTGGTAGTTTTTTGGCAGCCTACAATGTCAGTTTTATATATTACAAATACTTAAAATGAGTGTGTATATCTATGCAAGTGTAGCGAGACCACACAGCATCCCTTGTGGGATGTGCCAAGTGGGCATCCCTTGTGACATTTTGGTTAACTTGGAAAAAATCCTGCTCTGGGCTTTGAGAGCACGTAATAAGATGGAAGTCCTGCTGCTCACTAGAAGTGTGCAGAGAGAGGTGGATCTGGGGGGTAGGTTGGGTGCAGTCCCCCCACCTCCCCTTTACTTTCTGCTCTATTGAAAGTTTAAAACAAACTATGTGGCAGGGAAAGCCACATCTCTATTCAGGTGGAGCAGAGGGAATGAAACAACTTCATGGATCATTATTACTTACTTAATTTCTGCTTATCTCTTTACTCCATAAACATTAACAACATGTGATCTTCCTCTAATCAAGTTAGTCTTTCTTATACAATTACTCTATCTACTGCCTACTCCTGGTGATGTTTCTCTGCTCATCCCTTCAGGGTTTCCAGGACTGCTGTACTGGATAGTTTAATTCCTAGGGGATTTGAACCAACAACAAATTGGAGACAGGGCTGGGGGGACAGGACTAAAAGGAGGCTAAGCTGTTCAGCAGCACAACAGGTAAAAGCAGGATGGGGTTCCAAAGGTGGCAAAGAGGTAAGTTACTGCTGTGATCCTTTTCTGTGTTATTCATTGCAGCTGATGATGTAGACTGAATCCGCAGTGCAACCAGAGTGATTCAACCTCCCACTGCTTCCATCATCAGCTGCAATGAATAACCCAAGAATAGGTCACTGCAGTAGCTTCCCTTTTTGCCTCACATTTGCAAGCACATCCTGCTTTAAACTGCAGTGCCACTCTAGTAAAAACTGGGCATAGGTGGATAAGAAAGTAGGGGCACTGCCAGTGGCTGAAGGGAGTCCTATCCATATCCCAAACCCCATCGATTGTTTCCATATGTAGAGGGAAGTGGAGACAATTTATGGGCATGTGGGGGGCAGGGAAGGGAGGGGCAAAGCAGTTACAGCCCTTTCCCTACCTGCCATGTGGTTGGGGTCCTTAAGGGTTTGGGGAAGCTTTTTGGAAGGAATTTTGACTGAAAGAGGCTCCTAGGAGTTATGAGGAGATGGATAGAAGTTATGGGCATGAAGAAGAGAGAGACCTATGTTGAAGCAGTGTGGGCTGAGAAGGGCCTGGGATGGTAAGGGGTGGAGTGGTATGAGGGACAGATGGACTTTGGGGCTTGGGTTATGGTAGCATCTGTAGGGATGAAATAAGTGTGAGGAAGGTTGAGGGTAAAAGGAATTGTGGGAGGAAGGGGGACCAGGGAATGTAAGGATTTGCAGTGAGATTTAAATGCCAAAAAGGGCAGTGGTGGACTCAGTGTGGTTCATGAGAAAGATGAAGAATCAGGGGGACAGAGGTACAGAATCCAAAAATGAAGGTTGGAAAGGACTGCAGGAGATCATCTAGTCCAACCCCCTGCTCATGCATCCCCAACAAGGTATGCTGGGGATAAGTCTGTGCAGGGTCCAGTGGAATCATGGGGGCAGGGAATTATGGTGGAGTCTGATGGGTCAGGATCATGATATGGTAGGACTGAGCATGGGAATATGTGGGATAATGGGGTTCAGAGTGGAGCTGGGTCAGGGAGGTGTGGAAGGGAAGGAAAGTGGGCTGACCCTCAGGTCCTGGTTGGTGCTGCAGCAACATTTTGGCTGGACCTGTCCTCAAAGACACTACAGTCCTCAGACTGAAGTATGGGCCAGAATTAGGAGCCTGGCACAGCATACTGAGCCCTGCGATTTTGCACCACAGAGCCCTGCCACTAATTATCCAGGCTCAGCAGCCCATCTGCTGCATGCTTGTGTTGAGTGGGAGGGAAGGATGGATGAAAACCTTGGCCACCCAAGAACAGGTTCCTCTGCCTAGACGAGAGGCAGCCACAGGAAGCCTGAAACTCATACCCTTCTGCCTCTTGACTGCAACACCCAGCCCCAGAGCCACTGTTAGGTAGACTTCTCTTTCCAAATCCATATGAGGGAAGGTCCAAGAAATCATGATGGCCTAAAATTGAAATGATAATAACAATATTTTGGTTGCATACAAGAATGCAACCCCTCTGTCTAGCTAGAGAAGGCCATGGGCAAAGCCTAAACTCAAACCCTTTGTTTCCCCAGGCATAATGCCCAGCCAATAGGCACTGAGCACCTCAGCTAGACAAGTCTTCTCCTTGGACTCCTTATTAGTCAGGGCCATGGGCTCTCAGCCACCAACCCAAATAAATTATAAAGAAAGTTTTCACAGGTAGCTAGGTACCTTGAAACCAGGACTTATGGAAAGCCCATAAGCTAATCACAGGCTCCAGCAGGCCCTTCACCTTTTTTTTGTGCTCCCTCACTTTTCAGCCTAGTAACCTTTCAGGGAAAAGGCTACTCACACTACTGAGATAGAAGTATGGGCCAGACACAGGGGTTTAGTATTTTGGCCACACCTAAGATGTCCCTCTGCCCAGCCAAAGGAAGCCACAGGCATAGGCAAAACTAAACTCTTCCTCTTCACTTTGCCAGGCACAATGCCCAGCCCTAGAGCCAACAAACACCTCAGCTGGTAACCTTCTCTCTGGGACTGTCCCCCAAACCTATGATGATTTTGTGTTTTGTGGTATGTGTGGTCTCTTAGAAAGCCCAAGTTATGCTGTATCCATTTATCTATGGAGGAAGAAAAAGAACCACAGAACAGTATGAACCTGTCCAGGTTGTCTTGTCCTAGGATTGAAAAACTAATTCATTCTCTTAGATGAATAGCTACCTAGTGTATGCAAGGGCTTAGTTATATTGGTAACCTTTTCACTGTATCAGAAACTAAACCAGACAGCAAAATGGAAATGCCTAGTCAGAAAGGCCTGCATTGAGTTATGGATTTTGAAAAATCTCTGCTCTAATGAGCAGATGCAGGGTTAAGCAGACACAGGTTTTGCTGGAGGCAGGGGAGAGCAACAAAACACCTCCCACTGGCTCATGAGGGAAGGTTTTATTTCTTATAAACTGGATTACTCAGTGATAAAAAGGAAATGCTTTGGTTTCAGGGTTATTAGAAAGCAATCAAACCTCTGTTCAATAGTTCACTATTTTGAAGTCCTGATAATCAATAAGCCTCTAGTTTGAGCTCACAAGACAGAAGGGATTGATGCTAGATTGCTGATGGAGCCTGGTATTTCAATTATTGGATAGGAAAATTGTATATATCAAAGCAAAAGGGAAAAGTAGCAGATGCATTACACTGCCTTCTATGTCATTGTTTCCTTAAGGGGAAGGTGTTCTGAACCCCATTATGGTCTGGGGGTTTATGGGGTGTCATGAATATTTCCTTGTGTTTTGTTGTACTGCTATGGAATGTATGGTCTCATTATGTCATGCCATCTGTATATTACTTTACGGTTTTGCATATGGTTTAGTCAAGGAAAGTGAACTGCTATTGCTCTTACATCTCTTTTGTTATTGTATCATTGGGGCAAGTAGAATTGCCACTCTCAAACACAGGCAGAAGGAAGTAGTGTTGGATTGGACACTGGCATATTCTGTCTGCATGGGAAAAACAACTGCACAAAGGCAAGACTTCTGAGAGAAATTGCCCATCAGGCCAGAGGAATTCCAGATGTCCCACTGCAAGATTTCTGGATGATTCTGGTGACTCCCCCTGATACAAAATCCCCCATCCAGAAAAACACCAGAAACAGCACCTTTGACTCTATAGACTCTAGCTTGGAGAGCACCCAAACTCAAGCCCTTAACCTTGTTGAAAGGTTCCCCCTGGAGCAAGAGAAGCCTTCCCAGCATGGAGCCCAACCCTATCATTGGTAACCCCTTCCAACTCCAGATGGGGAGCCCCAGGGTCCATCCTGCTAACTCTGCACCCAGACTATCCTACCCACCTGTGCATCCAGACTGTCCTACCCACCTGTGCTCTAAGCATAGCTCTGGGAGTCCTATCACTGCCAACCAGAAAAACCGCTCCAAACCTTGCCCATTCTCTAACCCTAACGCTACTCCTAACCATAGCTCAGGCTGCTCTATCAGTCCTGACCCTGAGCATTTGGGCCACAGGGATGACCTTGGAGAGTCTTCAAACCCAGTGCCTTTGAAATGAGGTTCTCTCTCATGCCAACATATTTAGGAAATCTAGTGCCACTTCAAAGTAGCCTTTCACAATCACCATGTTTTCTGTCGGGATTGTGTTCAAAGGTGTAAAGCAAAAAGGGTTTGCATTTTCCTAATCCCTTGCCCATCCTCTATACAATGTTTCCTACATCCTGCCAGTACATATACGGTGCTACAAGACAACATATAGGTACAATATAATGAGATGAAGTTGTATCAGTATTCTTGGATGCTTCCTGTTACAAGCAAAAAAATTCCTTTGCTACTGAGAATACAAAAGGAAGAGAATAGAAAATGCAAATGAAGAGCTTATTATGTTAAAGGTCAGACCTTCTTAAGACATTTTTGTTATTTAGAAACACAGTATTTCAATTGCATGGGGGAACAATGATCTTGTCTGATTTGCATGCCAAAAATATAACAATGCTAGTGTCCAATCTGGTAAACACAGGACAGACATCAATAGGACATCATTTGTCTTTAGCGCTGGAGATGGGCCTGAGCCAAAACAAACTAAAACCCTGTGGTTGTGGGACCACTTCGAATAAACCTAGAACTGGTTCTGAATGTAATGCCTACTGCTAAACTTTGTAATGGTCTTTGCCCTTTCACCATTCAAAAAAGTTACAACTATTAGTTCTGCAGGGTTCATGTTCTCTCTCATGTCTCTTGCAACTACTTTACAGTATCTTTTTTTTATTCCCACTTACAAAAGGAGTGTCCCCTGACCTCTTCAAATTTACTCATTTCTGAAGAGGAAGCTAGGTCTGAGCCTGCCTCGTGACTTCAATATGTATCAGTAACAATGATCAGTACTGAAAGCAAGTAAAGCATTAACTAAGAATTGATTCAACCCAAATGAGATATGAGTCTGTTGTTTTAGCTATGTAAGTTACTGCCACTTGGAGCTATATTTAGGAAATGGGAACCTCAGTAATAATATAATATTGTAATCAATCCTAACACTATATTGACCTGAATTAATAAACAATACATGTTTAGGACTGAAAAGTAACTATCTGTGGGTCCCACACCATAAATCTATTGCTTTTATTATTTAAAACAATACTAGACAAACCAATCGTAGAGTGGCAGTGCAATATTTCCTTCCATCACTGCTTCCTATGAGCTTGATCTTCCCCGGTGACAGCATTCCTCTTTTGTGAGAAGCCAGAACTGTTTTTTATAGCTGAAACATGAGGAAAATATTTGGAGGCATTTGGAGGAGAAAAAGAGGGAGCTGATGTCTGTTATAGAAACTATCCCTATCTAAGGCTGCTTGTACACACGACGGGAGCTTAGTTCAGTTTAGTTCGGTGGGTTTCAATTTAGGGAGAATTAAACCGGACAAAGTCCCTGGCGCATGTACACAAGGGTTGGGGGGGAGAAGGGGGGGCATAATCCTTAGAGTTTACCTTCTTCTCCCACGGCGGGGGTGGGGGTGAGCTCCCAGCAGGCTGAGCAGTCCCTGAGCTTCAGGGGACCCCTGTGGCTTGGGACCCCTTTTCTCTGTGGTGGTGGCACCCCCCAGGCAGGACCAAACTGCTGGCAACCTGCTGGTCCCGTGGGGCTCCGCAGCCGTGGAGGGAAACACTGGACCCTTGCGCAGCTCAAGCAGGCAGGCAGGCATTAGGAGAAAAATTTAAAAAGCTCAGGCTCCTTGCCACTTTTATTTTTGTCTTCAGTCAAGCCTGCCTGCATCTACTGTTTCCAAATCGTACGGCCCCGGAGCTGTGTGGGGCCGGGTGCTTTGCTCCACAGCTGTGGTGCCCCCCCAGGACTACTCAGTCTGGATGCCAGCAGGTGAGTGCCACTTTGGGGAGCGCTGCCACTTCAGGGAGAAGCACCGGGGTCCCCCGCAGCTGAGGAGCCACTTAGCTTGCTGGTAGCTTTCCCCCCTCCCCTGGCATGGCAGAGACAAGTAAGTAAGCTCCAACACCCCTGTATTGTTCCTGCTGCCTTCCTGCCACATGCAACTGCCTGGGAATGACTGGCTTTCACCTGGGGCAGAGCAACAAAGTGGCAGGAGGGTGGCTGAGTGTGCTGGTGGCAGGAGAAGGTGGGGATGGGGCTCTGGAAGTCCGCTAAACCGGAGCTTCCCTGAGCATGTCAGCTTCCAGTGCCCCATGCACCATTGCACTTTGTTAGGTAGCAAACTAGAACACTTTGGAGGACTTTATCTTGCTACATTACAAAGTCATTTAAAGTGGAATATGCCACCAAATGTGCAAACAGCAATGCTATTAAAGTGTAATATGCCACTGAGCGTGCAAACAGCAATGCCTTTAAAGTGGTGTAAAAGGATATTTAAGTCATTATAAAAGCCATTTCTGTTGCATTGTACAAAGACCTCTTAATCAACAGTTTTCAAGGAGTTAGGCGCCATACCTGTCCCTGACCTAGGTTTTTGCATGGTTATTCTTATGCTGAAAATTGAATGGTGTGAGCATGGGCAGATATAGAATTGCAGTAACAGGAGTGAGGCCACATCCCTTTTGGCAGCGTGGCTGCAATCCCTACACATGATCCTGGCTGTCAGTGAGCTCTCTGAACTCACTTGCATGTCAGCAAAGTTTCTTCTGGGAGTTGTGTGTGTGCTGAAAGTGCTATGAGGCTGAGCTCATCAGCTGCTAGTTCTGGAGTCTACCTAGGGCCCTGCTTACACACAGTTTCGGATCTCAGGGATGGACACTCTGCTCTTTGCTTTTCTCCCCTCTCTACCCTCCAATATTTAGCAGCAGGGGAAAAGAGGGAATGAGCAGCAGAGCTGTGTGGAAACAAGGACTGTGCATCTCTGTCAACCTCTAATCTCTTATTTCCCCTGCTGCTGTATTCAGTATGGGGGAGGAGGGAAGGGAAGAGCAAATAGCAGTAACACTTACTTTCTGGGCTCCAGAGCTGTATGCAAACAGCAGCTCTGGGCAAACCTTGTGATGACACAAGGTCTGCTTGTAGTGAGCTTGTTGAGTTCACAGCACATGCAGTGCTCTCAGCAGAAGCTGTGCTGACATGCCAGTGAGTGCAGAGAGCTCACTGCTCATGAGGTGCAAAACCAAAGGGGAGTGTGACTGCACCACCACACCCCCTTTGAATCCCCCTTGACTGTGAGCATTCCTTTATATTCAGATCCTTCTGAAATATGGATGCCTACTGAAATTCTTCACTATTCTTTGCTGCTCCATGATGGTGTGCAAGCAGTGTTTCTCAGTAATGGATCTATCACAGATCCCTTTGGGTAGGGACAGAAGTTACACATAAATTGGTTTAAGTGATCAGCTGGGGATTCTGATTTTTGGTGATTAAAAATACAGCCCAATTTTCAGGTTGAAAATAGAAACCCAAAATCTACTTTTTTCCCATGATTAAAATGAAGTGCCACTAATACATAGATAGGCATATAGTGCTGTTTCATTTTGATCATGAAAAAAATTGGATTTGGGGTACTTTTTTAACCCCCAAATTGAGGATTTTTTTTTTACTCAAAGAAAACCAGGTTCCCTGATCACCAACAGATGTATACAGTCCACACAAGAATTTCTCCCTCCCCCAACCCTGCCCTTTGCCCCTGTTAGCTGAGGGCTGCAGTCTGACAACACTTCCCACCCCTTGAGCAATGAAGGGGGCAGGGGGGTGGAGCCTGGCAATGGCTGCTTTCTGCTGCCTCTCCAGGCACACCCCAGCTGGGGACTGTGCAGGTCAAGGTGCAGGTTTAAATCCCTCCCTAATCATAGTGTCCTGCTGGCCTGGCCACACCCCTGTCTCAGCTAAGCATTGTGAAAGGGAAAGGAGGGTTCGCTTTTAGCCTAAGCCACTGTAGGCATGTGCCAGCATTTCTTGATTCAAAAGTGAATGTCTATCCACTAAACTACCAAATGGAGGGTGATCTGTTTAATCTCAGCCAACTCTGAGCCAAAACCAAGACTACCCTGACATTAATCATTGAGTTCCAATACACTGATGATGCTGTAGTGTGTTCTCACTCAAAAGCTGACCTTCAGGCAATCATTAATGTCTTTACTGAGACATACAAGAAAATGGGACTGATACTAAACATTCAGAAGACTAAGATCCTCATTCAACAAGCTCTTAACAAACAGTCCTCACCTCTGGTAAGTCATATTTAGAAGGCTGACAGTGATGAAGAAATCCAACATTGCCTTAAAAGTGCAAGTGCAGCCTTTGGACACTTGAGAAAATGGGTTTTTGAAGATTGTGACATCAGATTTGAAACCAAGCTCATGGTTTATCAAGCAGTTGTGATCCCTATCTTACTATATGGAGTTGAGACATGAACACCTCTAGTCACTTGAGAAGTACCACCAATGCTGTCTGCAGAAGATCTTTTGAATCCAGTGGGAAGACAGATCTACTAATATTAGTGTCGTCTCACAAACAAGCACTATAAGCATCAAGGTGATGATCATGCAACATCAACTTTACTGAGCCAGCCATGTTCGAACCCACAGATAAACCAATCATAGAAGACAATCCCTGATATTTCCCTGATATAAGCCAGACAGCAGAGAGCAGTGGAGCAAAGAGGAGATGTGACAAGAGTTTTCTTCCTGATGTTACAAAATCTCTGAGGCCGTACTGCTTGGTCACCCCTTGGCTTCCTAAGCTTTTCCTGAGAGGGGAATTTGAAGGAAACTTCACAAGATGAACCTGGCAGAATTTTAAGGATCTTTTAACCTATTTCATAGATAGCCTTACTAATAAGTAAAGTTATCAGTCTATCACTTGTAAAATTTCACTGAATTCAGTTTCTTAGGATCTTATTTATACATACATTTCTGTACCAATGTAGCTAAAACTATAGGGAAAAAAACCCACAAATTATGAGTTTGTACCTGTTTGAATATTGTGGTGACAATTACATGATTGAACATCTTTCTATTGGGACAGATTAGTTAAGATAAGCAGTAAAGAAAGGTAAGGAAAGAATACTGAAATTTCATTGTGACAGCTCCAGCTGTGGCATCAAAAATAAGATAAAAAAGAAGTGCCGTTTCTTTGAACTTAAAGTAAAACTTCAGTTAGTGAAATTCTTGAAATAATAGATTAGAGAGCAGACCTCTCATCCTGCCAGAGTCCCAATATGTCATGATGACCAAAAAGATGGGTCATTAATTAAAGAGAGATGTTAGTCTTAAGTCAGAGTAGATTTTGACCTTATAGACTAAATCAGAGATGCATAGCATAAACTTTCATATTTAATGAAGTATTACTTGATGAAGTAAGTCTGCTGCTTACAGAATTTTATGCTATACATCTCTTATTTAGCTAGTCATTAATTGAAATAATTTATACAAAAAAGCAAAAAAACCCCAGTGTAAATATTTAGTGAAATATTTAAGGAGCTGTTTAGAGTAAATATCTTGTTTGAGAAGAACTTCTCTTCAGCTTCAGCTTTACTGCTGATGGTAACATCCTAACCATGTGAATATTAAGGTGGCAGAAAGGAGGGCATGAGAGTTAGCCTTAAGAAAAGTCCACACAAGAGAAAACTCCATTCCTTTAGTATGCATGTCCCATTGGAAATCATTCTACTTGACAGGTAGACTCGTCTCTGAAACACTGTTTCTGACATGAGTCATTGTCCTGTTTCAAAGAGTTATTAAAATTCATTGTATGCTCAGTGGGGCCATGTGTTATGCTTTAGAAACAAGTCTCAGCCTTAATATGGATATGCATAAGGAAGGAAGGGTGCTTGAAGAAAGCCTTATCTACATAGAAAATTACTGCTTTAATTACAAACGCATAGTAACAACAATAGTATAATTAAAGTGACAATTCTCTTCAAGTGGACACAGTTATGTCCATCTTTTGAGATGGGTAATAAGCCATACTAGTATAGGGCAACTTCCTAGAGGCATAATAACTATGCACACACTAATGGAGATCACTACTTTGGTAAAAGAAATGATAGTCCTAAATGATTTTACTGGTTCTGAAATCTGTATGAAGGAATGGTTGGGAGAAAAGGGGATTATAGAGCTCTCAGGTTACAGTGGATCCAGAAACAGAACAAAGGGTTTGCGCCCCCTCCCCTTTGGCTGTGCCACACATGTGCAGTGAGCTCTGAGCTCACTGCCTAGTCAGTGCAGCCTCCTGTCAGAGCTCTGCATGAGCAGTGAGCTCTGAACTCACAAGCTGCTTAGTGCTGGCACTGCCTGGAGTCCCTGCTTTCTCCCTTCCTCTCTCCTCTGAATTCAGTAGTGGGAAGTTGGAGGTGAACAGTGGTGGTGGCGGCTGTGCTCACCCCCCTGGACTCTGGACCATGTGAAAGCAGGGGCTCCAGCCATATCTTGAATGGAGTGGTCATGTGCAATACAGTCAAAGCCAAAGTGGGTTGTGTGGAACAAGGGGAAGAGTGCAACTGTACCACTGCAACCTCTCTGGACCTGAAAATGGTAGAGTAGCTCTTTTGCTAGGTCAGCGGTAAACACTTTGACTCTGGGGTAAGAGCCACAGATAAATGTTGGAAGAAGGAAGCATGCATGTTTCTTTATCTGCAACTCAAGTCCAGATGGCTTTGTATTCTAGTTTATCTTATGCAAATTTAGGTATGTGTAGCAAAGTGTTGTGTTGTTCCTGTTCTTCCATTTTTATAAATCTTTTCTTCTTAAGAAATCTGCTCTTATATGTGTATTCACTGGAGAACACTCACTCTCTCATCACCAAATAGCAGCACCTTGCAATCACAAGAAGGGAAGCAAGAGGCTAATGAGTTTTAGCCCCCACTGTCCTTTCTGTTAGTGGGTCGTGGTCAGAGTTCTCCTATGGCAGAGTGAAGTATTGCAAAAGGCTGTGGCAGGAAGAGTTCCTAACAAGAATGGGGAAGAGATGAGAGTTAATGACCAGGTCCAATGATACACTGATGAAAGCTGATACACTACATCTTGAAAAATAAAAGGGGCTATCAAATTTTTGTGCAACCTAATTTTTAAAACTGAAAAAAGCAATGCACATCAATATGGGAAACAGTTAAGAGGTATAATAGACCAATGTTTTTTGCCCACACTTTATGCCTTCATGTTGTCCTGTGTGATGATGACTGTAGTCCTTTCAGGTTGCATATGACAGAAAAGAGAGACTAGCATGTAGTTATATTAGTGCAAAAGCAATGGAAAATTAAAGCAAGCAGAGCATCATAGCCTTTGACTTACTCACTTTGTTTATTTTTCATGCATTGAGGATTTATTTTTGTGCTCTATGAACTAAGTTCCTTGGGAACCGATAAATAATAACTTCCTGGAATATTTCACTCCTTTAAAATCTTGGCTTGTAATAAACTCCCAGAAAACACAAAATAATCAGAAGGATTTTTTTCCCACTCTCTCACTCCCTTCCCCCTGAAAATGTCTTGGATTTGGATCATAATCAAGAAATCTCTTAGAAGGCAAAATAAAAGTAGGAGAAGATCATTGCTTTTCTTTGGAAAGATTTCTTTTTATAGACCATGAATGCCATGGGACATAACCTACTAGGGAAGCATAGAAAACAAAAATAGATTTCCAACTAATTGATTGTGGCTAACTTTGCCAGACTGAGGAGTATTTGTTTGATTATTTGTGTGCACTCTCCTGATGTAAAAAAGCCAGCGAATAAACAGCACTTTTAAAACATTTTGATGTACACTCACCAAAATGATCTCTGTTCACCTTCCTATGACTTTACCTCACAGTAAAATTAGCATTCCTTGGTCTGGCATGTATTTTTTTCTCAGGACAGTTTTTGTTGCCCTGAGGTAAAAAAAGTGCATCCTTTCTGTAGCACTGAAGATATTCTTCAGGCTTCTTCCTGATTTTTTAATAACCTTGTAAACTGAAAATGAAGATCTATGACTGTGGAGGTATAGCTGCAAATCCAATGTTACAAAAACCTAATAAATATTGATTTTGTTTGATTTGTGCAGAGCCGAAGCAATAGCACTGAACCACCCCCTCTTGCTTCTCCTCCCCCCTATGTGGTTGATTTCAACTCCTCTTCATTAAATTAAGTTGGAAAATAATGAAAATGAAATTGGTTGATGACAATATTTTAAAGCCTTTCATCTTTGGAAATAAATTATAATGAATAGTTTGGCAGTAGGATAGTAGATTTATCAGACTGTACTTGGTCTCTTCAGGATTACATCCATGGCAGAACATTTGTTTTCAGGATGCAGTATTTGACACAAGCGTTGCTGTTGTCAGCAAGCTAGAGCCATATATAAGGATCATTTTTTTTGGAAAACTTATTTATGATGAAAATTGATGAGAATACATCCCATAGAGGAGGCAAGAGAAATACTGAGAGGTTTCTTCCTACCTGCTGACCTGGATAAACTATATAGTTTGATAATTATTTGTTGGTAACCCGTATAGGATGTAGATTAGAATAAAAGTGTGGGAATAATAAGAAATCTAGGGCCTCTCTCTCTCTTTGAAAGCAGGCTGGTTTTAGGTTGGCATCCCAAGCCAGGAGGATTAAAATGCTGACGCATGGCTGTTACACAGAAATAAAGAGCGACAAGTCCATGGAATAACTGCAATGGAGAACATTACCTCATTTCTCCCTCCTCCCTTCAGTAGTCTCCTCTCCTGTTGAAACATTTTCAGGTTAAGGCATGATGATAACCTTTGTTTTGATATGCTCGACCTTTGGCTGTAGGCCACATTCCCACAGGCCCAAAATTTGATGGCAGGGGAGAGATGGCAATTAACACTGCAACTGATTCCCTTCAGCCAAATTTCCAAGTTCTGAGAGCCAGAGACATGATCCTGTGTGTGAGATCAGGGCTGTGGGTAAAATCTGGGGAAGGGCCCAATCCAATTCATGTCAGATCAGGCCCTGGTCCTATATGCCAGATCAGAGCCATTGACAGGTTCTTGCCCATGAACAAACCCTGTGTGGACATCTGTCCACAAGGTAGATACTGATATAAGATGTAGCATCACTTAAGATGGGGCTACTTGCTGTTGGGGACCTCAGAAAGTACCTTAACTCTCCCCTCCAGTGACAGAAAAAATAGCATGTAACAGCTGATAGTCATGTTACTTAAGTAAGACTTCCATGTAGAATTTAAAAAAACTAAGGACTATAGGCACAGTGGGAGGAGTCACACATGGTCACAGGCAAAAGGACTCTGATTCCTTCCTTAGGTGCTGCTCCAAGAAGCTGGCCAGGACTACCGTGACATGAAGATAACTTTGATGGGGCTTAGAAAAAGGATAGGATATTGCCTTTACTGATTAGCGGGAAGAAAACATTTTATGCATCATAGTGGAATGGGAGAAAGCATGATGACGATGTGGGTGAGTTTCTACATGAAGAGGAGAAAGCTATGGTGGTCAGAAATATTTGTGTGAATATTATATAGCCATAAGTGTGAACACTGTTTCTGACTCTGTAATCACTGTTAAATTTACACAAATATGTTTTCTCTCCTATGAATGGCTGTTTTTCAGATCAATAAATACATTCACATGCTAGCAAGTGTAAATGTGAATGAAAATTGTTGCTCCTTCTCACTTGCTATTTGTTGTTGTGCTCTTCTGTTAAAAACGTAACCCAGGTGATGGTCCAATAGTTACCACCTCTGTCCAATATTAGGGATGGTATGGTGAGAATGGGGCAGGGCTTCTGGCCAGCACCAATTTACTTTCCTGCCAGCCCCTGCTCCCCACAGAGCAGCCCATGGTCCCAAGAAGGTCTAACACTTAACTGATTTAAGTATTTACACTTCATTTACAAAACAAGAATAATAGGAAAAGTTATTTACAAGTGAACTTAAATGGCAAAACAAACCAGAATGCATTAGTCAGCCCTTGAGTCAAGAACCACAGGTGGGTTAACTGGCAGCTTTCAGTCACTGCTGAGAAGCTGCAGCAAAGAATCAGGGTGCTCGTTTCCAGCAGCTCCAACAGGAAGACTGCAACAGTGTAAGCTCTTCTGGTCTGCAGCAATCAAATTGTACCAAACCGCAACCCCCCAAAGAGGCTGAAGGGTGACCCTCTGCAACAACAAAAAAGGCAAACAACAAAGTAGGCTCCTGCAGCAATAGGCATGACCCAAGCACAAAGCTCAGGGACTCCATCCAATGACAAATCAGCTTCAGAATAAGGGACAGGACTAAGTCCCTTCTGGGGCAGTCAGTGGCATAGAGGGTCAGCAGCACAGGCAGCTCCCAGGGGTCGTTGCTCTAAACCCCTGCTCTAGATGATTGGCTGGGCACCCAACATGCCTCGCAGGTCACCAGTCCTGCTCTGAGTGCCATCCTGCACCCTGAGCTCATGGAGACTCTTGTCCTGGTGCTCTGCCATTCCTCAGGATCCCAGCACCTTGCCTGTTGCTGTCCCACTTCCCCAGGGAAGGTAAGGGGCTTGCTCAACTCACCAGCCCAGCTCCTTGCTCCAGATAAGGATGCGGTCTGCACTCCTGGCTGCCACTGCTTCTTCTTTGCAGTGGAGTGGGGGGGGCGACTGCCACCCCTAGCCTCTGGGATGCCTGACACATCCAGCACACTATGATGGGGCCTTGGGGCACCAGCTCTCTGTCCCAAGCCCTGGCTGCTGCTCCCTCTCTGCTGCAGGGCTGGAGGCACGGCCAACTGCCGCTGACTTCTTCACCCAGGGCCTTTGAGGCTCTTCAGAGGGGTGTCTCTGTTTCCTCTGCTGGTTCAGCTCTCCCCAGCTCTTCTTGGGCCTCCGGCGTCATTTGCTGGAGTCACTGTCAGCAGCCCCCATGCCAGTTCGACTGCTGCTGTTATCCACTCTGGCACTCCCTCCCTGGCTTGCAAACCAGCCCACTGGGGCCCCCAATCCCTACCAGCCCCCTTCCATGCAAATGAGGGGATTGAAAACCCCTTCTTTCAGTTGGCTTCTCCTTTTCCACAGGGCAGGGCTCCCCTGCTCCACCCTTGGGGTCACTCAGAGTTTATCAGCACTGTTTCTAGCTCATGGTAAGTATCTCAAGCCAATCTGGTGAGCCCACATTGGCAGTCTGTTACAAAAAAAAAAGTTAAGGATGAAATTTGCAGAATAAGTGTGAATAAATTACCATATTTACTCAAATATAAGATGACCTCCCCCCAATAATTAGAATTTATAAATGGAAAATGTATTAACTTATCATTTTCAAGATATAAAATCTAATTTTTGGAGGTTTGTCTTGAATTTGTCCTCTTCCCAATGCCACAGCAGGAAAAATTATTATGGGAGCAGCAGGGGGCAGTGCCAACTTCTTTCCCCCAGCCCAAGCTTAACTATTAGACCATCCTCTCTCTGAGCACGATGAAATGAGATCTGGAATTGCCTGGGAAACCAGAGACTTCATAGATTTAATAGATTTCATAGACATTAGAGCTGGATGGGACCTCAGAAGATCAAGTCCAGCCCCCTGCCCCAAGGGCAGGAGGTCAGTTGGAGTCAAAGGATTCCAGCAAGATAAACATCCAAATGTCTCTTAAAGGAGTCCATAGTAGGTGCTTGCACCACTTCTGGTGGCTGTCTGTTCCAGGTCTTGGGGACTCAGACAGTAAAGAAGTTCTTCCTTTGGCATAGCTTGAAACAGTCTTGAAGGAGTTTGTGAGCATTTGACTTTGTCATCCCTTGGTGCACTCTGGTGAGCAGGCATTCCCCCAGATCCTGATGTACACCCCTTATATACTCATAGGAAGCCACCAGATCCCCCCTGAGCCTGCGCTTTTCGAGGCTGAAGAGTCCCATAGCTCCCAGCCTCTCATCATAAGGTCTGTTTTCCTGCCCTCTAATCATGCACGTGGCTCTGCTCTGGACTCTCTCAAGCTTCTCTACATCCTTTTTAAATTGGATGCAGTAGTCCAGCTGTGGCCTCACCAAAGCCAAGTACAGTGGGAGGATGACATTCTGGGATTTGTGAGAGATGCATCTATGGATGCAACCCAAAGTTTTGCTCGCTTTACCAGCTGCAAATCACATTGGTGGCTCATATTCATCTTGTGGTCAATCATAACCCACAAGTTCCTTTTGACCATGGTGCTAGCAAGCATAGCACTGCCAAGCCTATAAGAATGCTGCAGGTTTTCTTCCCAAGGTGGAGTACCTTGCATTTTTTGGTGTTGAATGCCATCAAGTTTTCATCCACCTATTTTCTGAGCCTGTCAAGGTTGGCCTGGATCACCATCTTGTCCTCAGGTGAGGATGCTTTACCTCAAAGTTTGGTGTCATCGGTGAACTTGGCCAGTCCACTTCTGATACCAATGTCTACATCATTAATGAAGAAGTTAAAAAGTATTGGCCCAAGGACGGAACCTTGGGGGACCCCACTGGTCACAGAGCCCCATGATGATTGACTTCCATTTACTACCACTCTCTGGGTCCAACCTCGGAGCCAATTCCCCAGCCACTGGACTGTGATGTAGCCGAGGCCACAGTTGGCCAGTTTTTCTATGAAATGATCATGGCATACAAGATTGAAAGCTTTTTTAAAATCAAAATATATGACATCAATCTCTTCTCCCTTGTCCAGGTAATATGTTACCTAGTCATAGAAGGAGATGAGATTGGTCAGGCAAGTCCTACATGCAACAAATGCATGCTGGCTATCCCTCAGGATGTCGCCATCAGCCACTTTGTCAAGAATAATGTCTCTCTTATTTTTTTCCAAGATCTTAGCGAGGATAGAGGTCAGGCTGATAGGCCTGTAGTTCCCCAGATCTACTTTCCTCCCTTTCTTGAAGATAGGCACCAAATTGACCTTCTTCCAATCTTTGGGCACTTCACCTGAGTGAAGATTCTTGAAGTTCTGTGCCAGTGGCTGAGCTATGATGCTAGCCAGCTCCTTGAGTATCCTAGTGTGTAAACTGTCTGGGCTGGCTGACTTGAAGGTGCCCAGCCTCTCAAGGTGTTCCCTCATATGGTCAACATTGACAAAGTATAACAATTCTCCCACAACCTGGCTATCTAGTACCATATTAAGCAGGGCTGTCCCATAGGGCTGGGTGAAAAAACAATGCAAAATACCCATTAAGCAGGTTGGCTTTTTCCTGGGCATCAGTTGTCCCATATGGTTTAGCAGGGGTCCAGTGTTACCCTTGCTTTTCTTCTGGCTCTCCACATATCTGAAAAAAGGACTGTTTATTTATTTATTTTTTTACCCTTATTTTAGGGTACCCTGTTCCCATCAGATGACTTCATTCATCTAGAATTGATACAGTTTACCTTTTTTAATACTGGTGCAAATTTTACCATAGGTACTCCATAAACTCACTTCTGAGCTTTTGTACATACATACAACATTAGTCCAAAACCAAAACGTCAGACATAATTTACCATATAGTTGATTGGTTGGCCCCAACAAAGACAACAGCTTTTCAAGCATGGTGACCCTGCAGCTCAGCATTGCTCTGTATGTGTGTGTACTCCAGATCTTCTCCTCTAAAGGATCCATATACCTTCCACTCATGACTAGAACTGGGGGTTCTTGTCATAAGTCCTGGGATCCTCCAAAAATTTATACACAGATCCACAGGGCACCCTGGTCCAGTTCCACCTCATGGGGGGCAGGCCACACTAATCATATGTACCAGGCTGAGAGAGGGGGTGAATGGACTGTTGGAGGCCCTGTTTAGTGATGTTTGCCAGACATTTAAAGATGGTGAAGAAACAGGATTAATTTGAAATGGGAAAGAAAGGAACAGCTCAGCCGTGGGAGTGAAGAGGAAATTGAAATGTATTCAGTGGTGGCTCACAATGACTTGAAAAAGAGTTGGCACTGAGGTGCAGATGAGAAGCACTAACCCATCCTTGTTTTATGTTCCTCTCAGCATCTTGGTCATTTAGGCTAAAATCAAACATTGTGTGCACAAAGGGGAGGAGTTCTGGACTTTCTGCAGTATCTCCAGGCCCAGTGCCAGTTTCCTGCAGAGGGGATTTCTGCCCATGTTTTTAAAGGCTTCAGGCACAAAAACCAGTTCGTATCAGTAGGTTTGCTCAATATAGGCTAAGGGTTTTGTGGTCATGTTCATCATTGGCTGCATTTAAACAACTTCATAGTTGGCTTCCATTACTGAGCACATATTGCTTTTGCCCGCAGTTTAATGACAGACAATGTGTATAGTGAGGTTTTCTAATATGTGAATATAAGTTGAGGGGCTTCCATCCCCCGTCCCCACTCACCCCACACTGACTGGGGAAAAAGCCTTCTTTTATTTTTAAGTAAATATGGTACGCACCCATTTGTCTATGTATAACTATTGTGGTTGTCTGGGCAAATTGGGTAAGCACATGATAGGTACTGAATTAGGCATTTAACTAGTAATCTTCCTTCAGTTTCTAGAGTTTGTATCTGCTGTAGTTCCATGTGAAACTGTGGGTAGTTTTTATATACATGGTTTTTTACACATGCATTGCAGAGTTAAAATTTTTGCCTATTTAGTTTGATCAGTTAATAAATATTAAAAGATGCCTTCTAAGCCCACAGATACACATGTGAAATACCAAGTGTGTATCTGTGCTGGCTTGCAGTGGGTAAAATTATATCAGGAGCATTAACTAAAGAAAAGACACATAACCAGGGTGTTCTTTTTAGATTATTTAGCTACTCCACTACATCCTGTTTCTTTTATTCACTTTCTCTTGCAGTGTCTTTCTCTGACACTCCCTCTCGCTGGCTCTCTGCCAGATGACATTTATTCAACTATTATTGCTTCTGTAATCACTTCCCTAACTCTTAACAATTGTTTCTTGTCATACTTAAATATGTGACACAGAGATGTCAGATTCTAGAGATATGCCTCCGCTGCTTATAGATTCATAGAAATAAGGTTGAAAGGGACCTAAGTAGATCTTCAAGTCTGACCCCCTGCCCTGGGCAGGAGAGAATACTGAGCTCATATGACCTCAGCTAGGTAATTGTCAAGCCTCCTTTTAAAGACCCCAATGTAGGAACCAGCACCACTTCCCTTGGAGTTGGTTCCAGATTCTAGCCACCCTGACTATGAAGTAGTGCCTTCTAATGTCCAGCCTGAACCTACTCTCTAGCAACTCTAGGTAAGTCGGGCGGGTAAAGGTGGTGGCAGCTTGGGGGATACGCAAGAGGAGGGGGAGGCGGCAGTGCATAGCCTTAAATGCTTCTATACTAATGCAT
>JAGPOW010003316.1:66961120-67018842 GCA_030014935.1 Caiman crocodilus
GATCCCGTTCCTCCACTGTGCTAGTAAGAGGGGAGCTTCCCAGCCGGTATGTGTGCTGGGGGTTGCCTCTCCCCAGATGCATCACCCTGCACTTGTCCATGTTAAATCCCATCCAGTTTCTGTCCGCCCACTCCTGCAGTTGGCCCAGATCCCGCTGCAGCTTCTCCCTCTCTTCTGGTGTCCCCACCTCAGCCCACAGTTTGGTGTTTGGTGTTTTTTGACTATGGAAAAATAATTAGGCAATATTTATGTTGCAAAGAACTGAAAAAGACTACATCAGGGCAGAATATAGTTTTGGCACTATGGATTCCTAGTTGACATCTCTGAGTTTATCTTGTGAATTGTGTGAAGGTGCCTAACCATGGCAATATTGCACAGCAATATTCTTGAGTTGTCCTGGTTAAGAAACATTGTTCTAAAAGTCTAAGTAACATGTGTGTAATGTCTTTAAATGAGCATGAACACAAAGAATCTTTTTTTATAGATTCAGTGCAATTTAAATGCAAGAAAACTGAATTTCTTTCAATGCCTCTTCTATGAACAAGTGTAAACCAATCACAAATAAAAGACTCATCAACAAGAGTCAACTGAACATAGATGGGTTTGAATAACTCGACTTCCCATTCACTGGACACTTCTTTCATTTTACTTGAACTCTTAGTAAATTGTTACTATTTTACTTTGGTGTTCAATTAATTTCTAACTCCAGGCTGCCTGCAGGAAACATTGTCTCCACTTCTTTGAACTCCATGCACCTTGCTGGAGCAATATAATAAGACTTATAATAAACAATCAGCTTAAATCTCCTGAGAAAGGGAAGACTCTTTAGAAATCTGGATATTTTGATATAAATTAACTGAGGTTAAGAAACTTCAATACATATGTTCAAACCACAGGGCTCAGTAGTGTTCTTACCAAGTGGCCCTTTGAGCAGGTAAGTAGTGCAGTAGTCAAATGAAAAACTACCTTTGAGGAAAGTAGTCGTTAATGAGATCTAAGATGGAATGTTTTAGGGCAAAAGACATGACTGCATGTATGCAAAATAATGCCTTTGAAGACCCTGATTAATGGAAGCCAGGGGATATCAGGTAAAAGAACTGGTAATCTGCCTTGCCTGTACATACATACTATACTTCATGTGAAATAGAACTCAGAGTAATGATTTTTTGAAGCCCTGCGAAGTACAACACTAAATATTATTTGGGAGAAATAATCACTCTTTACCTCAAAATCTGTTCACACAGACAATTTCAGTAAAGATCTAGTTACAGGATTGTACTATTGTTAGAAGAAATAACTATTAAGGTCCATACTAGCAAAACAACAACAGGGGTTGGGATGGCATATGGTTGATCAGCCCAGAGGTTGCACGTTTGAGGCCATAGCAGAAGTGTTCATGGTGTAGCCCTATCAGATTCCAATGAACCTACAAATTCTGTTAAATATCTTGTCAGAAAGGCAATAAAAACTTTGTGTTTCCTTGAATGCGTTTCCAACTCAGGAGGAACTGGTCACTGATAGAAACAAAGCTTAAACAACAATGGCAGGGAACTTGAATGTTCTGAGTAGAGATGGGGCAGTACATGACACTTTTGAATACTAGCTAGCTGTGAGGTCCTCACTCATTTTTGCAGTGAGCAGAAATTTGTTTCTTGGAGACCTATCTTTCCATTCAGATTTTCATGTGCCATTCCCCTCTGGTTTACAATTGCATAGCCTACCTTCCTTCCCATACTCAGCAGAGGAACACCACTACTTCCATTCATGAATGTGTAATGTCTCTCTGGTAACTACAGCAACTGTTAGCATGGGAAAAGTATATTAGGAAAAGGTCTAGTGTATTTTTAGCTTTGTTAAGGTGACTTAGCAGTTGGAAACAATGGGAAGAGTTAAAACTGTGACCCACCAAATCTCCACACAGCTGTGCTTTGGGAGCCACTGAATTAGCAGTATGTCACTCGCAGTGTGCGCACGCTACCTTAACAGTCTTGAATTTTCAACAGAAGAGTAATTCCTTTAAAAAATCTTTCTAACAATAGCAACAAAGACATTTATGGGGTTTATTTTAATGCTAATTGTTAAATTGTTTCTCAAACTTGCCCCTGAGACTACTCTGTTTGGCAGGAACACTAAAATGTACTAGCATTAGAAAGAAGATAGTAGTCTAACAGATGTTTCATGCCATACATCTCAAGTAAATTAAATACTTCTCCAAATTTGCATTTTCAGTAAGGGATTGGCATCTTTCCCCCTTTGATGCATCATCTATCTTTTGCATGCTTTTAAAATATAATTCTAGCCAAAGTTTTGAAGCAATAAACATCATCTTTTTTCTTGGCACCCTGATTTGAGATTACATAGCTCCTTGTCTCAGCTAAGATGAAAACACAAACTGGGCCAGAGTGCACCACCATCCATAGTCATAGTATTTGAACAATTTTAAAGTAGATGTTTTGGCAGAGTTCATTTTACAGTATCAGTGATTTGGAAGAGATTGTTTTGCTAGTCAACACCAGAGAAAAGACAAGACAAAAATCTTACCCATTTCTTTGCTATTTTATCTTGCACTATTATTCTTAAGATTAGCAACTATCAATTATCATGTACAAATATGCCACTTAAATCTTGGGACTGTAGATCCCATTTTCAGTACTAATGTAACTGATTCAAAACCAAAGTAAAACTAATAATGTGAGCAAAATTCTGAGTTTCTATTAACTGTATCTTACTTTTCTTTAATAACGTAAATACCATCTTCAGATCCAATCTTTCAAAAGGTATTTTATAGAAGGTTTAATTCATTCAACAGTCATTGTCAGTATCAGCAAAGGATTAGATTTACAAATCTCATACTTGTGCTGATACAATGAGGTAGTTTACAGTCATTATGTGTGCAGACTAGTATAATAGTCTCAGAAACAGGCTGAATATTCAATAGCTTTGTAACATTGGCAGAACACTCATATTTAATGCCAATGTGCAGTCTCTCAAGATGAAGAAAGATAGTATCTACCTTCTTTCATTAAAATGAATCATGTGGCTTTTACAGTAGCAAATAATGTAAAGGTGGAAAGACTGACATTCAGAAACAAACCCAGGATTGTCTACTTTATTATAAATAAAGTACACAAAGGAGCATTGGTATGAGTGTTGATCGTAGACTAGAAGGAATCTCTTAGGCCACTGATTCTGACTCCCTGAATTCACAGGTTAACCATTTGCTCAAACAAGTCCACAAGAAAGTCTCCTTTTGTCCCTTTTACACAATGCAGCCACAAAGCACTCTATTTTAAAAACCCTTACAATGTCTAGAGGGAGACATGAGGTGACACAAGGGTGCCAGCGATGCCTTGCTACTTCACTGGCAGGAAGTCAGTTAAGTTATATCTTCAGATGATCCAAGAAGAGGGGCATGCTACATGCTACAGAGAAAGGCAAAAAAACCAACCCAACCAGAAAATAAACAGTAAGAAAAGCCCACCACAACTGTCCTTCTCAAATCTGACATAGGGAAAAAAATCATTCTTGATTTTAAATCTGGATATTGGTTTGACCTTGAGTGCAAGAGCAAGACTTTCTAGCCAGGTACCAAAGAATCTTCAAGAACTGAAGGGCCCACCTTTAGCTTCCTTCAGAAGAAGGCCAACCAAACAAATCGGTCAAGTAATGCATTTGTGAGGGCAAAGAACAATTGCTTGAAAACCTTGACCGTGTAGGAGCAGTAGTACAACTGAATGGGGAGGGGAAGACAGGCAGCAAACCCAGGTCTTCCTTTTGAGGAAGGAGGTATAAAAATAGCCATGGCTAGTGGTAGAGGACCAGAATAGCTGCTAGTGCTGCCCCATGTGCCACGGCTGTCCCCGGCGTGGGGCTGCTGCATAGGAGCACCTTGTTGTTGTTGATTTTGCTTTGCCAAACCAGAAAGCTGTTTATCTAGGAGATTATTTAGATTTTGCACTAAATCTAGGCAGTGAGGGACAGGGAAAGCCGCATGCTCCCTTCCTTTTTTTAAATTACTGGCAAAAGAAAATAAATATTGTGATAGGAGAGATGATATCCATGTTTTAAAAATCTTGCTTCTGCCTTGCCTAAATTTGCAGTATTGGTGGGGGTGGAGGGGGGGAAGTGGGGAAGAATATGGAAAGTACTTGTATCTGTTTCACCATTTGGGACATTGTTGCTTTAAAGTTAGACCAAGAAAATTGCAAGTTTAGTTTGTGAGAAAACAGGAAGGCACTGGGGGCAGAGATAGGTCAGCTAGGGAACTGGAAACTAAGACCCATGCTCTGTTAGCTTGTACTGTTCTCATGTGTTTAGTAAATACAGTGAAACATGAGATAGCTGCAAACTAAGTTGCATTTAGTTTGCAAATATGTTTGATGGGAAAGGCATAATGATATAGCTTCTGTGTTTCCTTTTCATCTCTATTTGATATGAACTCCAAGAAGCAGGGGAGGGAAAAAACAATTGAACAGGGTCAGCTGAAATGGTTTTTCAGTGCTATGAATTTATAACTAGAATTCATTTGAGTAGAAGTTCCCATCCATTTTTGAAGAATTCCTGTTTTTATTAAATTCCTTGTTTTTCAAAGTCATGCAGGCCTGTTGATTTCACATACAGATGAGATCCTGTGTAAAAAAAGAACACTAGCCAAGTACTGGGACATACCAGCAGAGTACTCCTTTATGGCTCCGAGGGAAGAATTTTGCATTGTTACTTTTTTATTTTTTGTATCTCACATGGTAACAATAGACCAAGTTCTCTCAGTTACAACCTTGTAAATGCAACTGTTTTTATTAATACCAAAGGAAAACACATTTTTGTTCTGAATGATTTTTCTGTATGGTCCCAATTCTGCTCTCATATTTGCATAGGATCTCCTTATTGGACCTGTTCAGAGACCTCGCTTACCTGTAAAAGGGCAAATAAAATCATAGAAAAACAGGACTGGAAGGGACCTTGTGAGTTTTTCTAGTCCAATCCCCTACTCAAGGCAGGATTTTCTATGGCTAAACCACTACAAATAACTGTGCGTCTAATCTGCACCTAAAATATCCAGTGGCAGAAATCCTACAACCTTCCTAGGTGATCTGTTCAAATGCAACAAGGGAGATTAGGTAGTTAAGCAATTCAGATATATTGTATCTTGGCCTGTCCCTCAAAAAACGATTGACTGTTGTTCCCTTATAAACCCTCTTTTTGTGTCTGAAAATGTATCAAATCATCCCATCAGTGTTCTCCAGACTAAATAATCTCAATTCTTTCAATCTTTCCTTGTATGTCATGTTTTCTGGACCTCTAATCATTTTTGTTGCTTTCCTCTAGTTTCTTTTCAGTTTTCCCAGTTTTCTTGAAGTGTTTTTTTCTCAAAACTGAATGCAGTGAGTGCTTCAGCTGAGGCAGCTCCAGTGCTGAATAAAGTGGAAGAATCACTTCTTGTGACTTGCAGATGACATTGCTCTTAATATAGCCCAGTATATTGTTTGGCAGGGGAGGAGGGGCATGGAGGAGGGAGTTGTAAAAATATTGCAGTGTTGAGTCATATAGCTTTTAGGGTCCACTACAACATCTAGATCCTTTTCTGAAGAATTGGAGCCTATCCAGTTACTCGTGTTGTATTTCTGCATTTAACTGTTTCTTCCCCAGTGGAGCACTCTGCTTTTTCTTTTATGGACTTTCATACAAATTATTCCAGACCCCCTTAACATTTCATCTAGGTCTTATTAAATCATAACCCTGCCCCTTAGTGTGCATGCAGGTGTAACATACTTGGAAATATTTCATGAAGGAAACATTTCAGCCAGGGGACACATTTACACACTCCTATTTTGGAGCATTTCAGTCACTTTTAGAATGTTTCCAAAGGCATACACTTGTGTCTAGGTGTTTTTTTTAACTGTTTTAAAAGCATTTGGCATGTTTCTACATTTGGGTCTGCCCACTCAAAATATCTGCAGTCCCACACAGGTCGCTGTTATACACAAATTTATTAAGTTGACACGCTATTCCACTCTTCCAGTCATTAATGAAGATGAATGGTACTGAACCCAGGACAGACACCTTGGACCCCATATTTGACACCTCCTCTTTGTCTGACAGGCAGCTGTTGCCGACTACTCTGAGTACAATTACCCAGTCAGTTATACATCTCTTTTTGTAATGGTTTCCTCTGGACTTTATTTTTTCAGATTGGGTCTTCCTGCATGAATCCCTTTACAAGGTAGGAGACCAGTTTTGCATTTTGATTATCATTGGTAACTTACCGGTACCCACTGCTATTGGGTACCCATAGCAATGAAGAGGCAGTAGTACAGATTTAGAAAGGGCTAGCTGCCTGAGTAGTACCCATTATTCCAGGGGATCTTGTACAGCCCATGCTGAAGTCTGTGTGACTGCTGCTGGTACCTGAGATAAGTAAAGGTATTGAAACTAACTTGGCTATGCTGACACATGTTGCAACCATGCCTTGTGACTGCCATAAAGACACAGCTTTCCACACAAGAATGAGCCCTGGATTTCTGAGACAGAGCATACCTGAGTAATTCAGCTAGGATTTGCCCCAATCCCTGTGTAAACTTTGAGAAGCTGATACTCTTATTCATGAGGGGTAGCATCTAATTTCACAAACGGGCATTTATCCAAATTCACAAGTGGTATCAAATTAGTGGAGTCCTGTTGATTTTATTGGATCTATACCAGTTTGCATCTGCAGAGGAACTAAACCAATGACTTCACAGCCACAGTGAAGTAAAGGCATCACACTCTTGCCTTACTGACTTATGCACAGGCATCCTGTGGGCATCTATTGAACTGTACCATGTGAACATTACAGACTATGTGCTCATGCAGTACATAGAGCTCCTTGCACAATCATCTTCAAGGACTTTGATTTATAAAGAAATATAGGTCTAAAAATGAAATAGAATGGATTAAAAGGTACCATATAAAATACTTACACAAAAATGTTAGCTGTGATGGAAAAGTGACTTACTACCCAACCCAAAGCATATACTTTGTAGTGAAAACCTTGACAGTATATAATTATATAATAATAATTATTCAGCTATATAGCAGGCTCCATAAGAACTCTAGACAACCTGTATGAGAATTAATAGTCACAAAAATAGCCAGGTGAATTAGACTGTTCAAATCAACTGCTGCCTTGACTATTGTAATCCAAGCTGATCCTAAAACATAACAACCTCTTATCAATAAATAACTTTACCTAGTCCATCCCAGCATCCTTTCGCTAAATACCAGACAAAAAAGATGGTCGTTGCTGTGTGTCTGCAAGTTTAATAAACTCAGGCTTTTGTGGACTAAAAGTGTACAGGTATTACAAGCTTACAAGCACTCAAAGGGAATATCCTTTTGGCATTTCTGACTTTTAATTAAAACTTCTTTCATTTAATTGTTGTACAGCAAGAGGGGGCCTCTCATTTAAGATTAGACACAATGAGCTGAAGACTTTAAAGATCAGTACTAGGGCTGTGAATTCCATTCAGAAACTCACAGGTAGGCAGTGCGGTACACTGTTCATCTGTTTTACACACTCCCCATGTAAAAATTCTACCTAGAAACTGGGTGTGCTACATCCTTGAGTAGTTTCAACTTCTAAAGTGTCTTTTGACTCACCTACCTTCATTCCAGCAGCTTTGGTGACCAGTACTAAGACTCATCCCCTTTACCCCTCTGCCCCTCCCCTGCCCATGGTGAGGCTATTGTAATACTCTGCCACTACTTTTATGGCATATAAGAACATCAGTGCCATATTGGGTCAGTCCAAGATCCTGTCTCCAACAGTGGCAAAAGTGAATGTTTTAGAGGGAGAGCATTTAACTGAGTCTGTCTAATGCAGTGGCTCTCAAACTTTTCAGAGTCAGGGCATCCCTCCACAACTTTGAGTATGACAGCATTTGAGTTTGAGTATGACAGCATCCCCAGTTGAGAACTACTGTTGTGCTTAAGTTACTTAAGTGGTTCTCAACTGTGTGTACTGCTGCCAGATACAACTGTCCTGTGTGTCTTGTGTGCAGCCAGGCTGGGAACAGCTGTTTCATGCACACTCTCCTTCTGTATGAGGGTCCTCTGATAAGCCTACAGCAGGTAGGAGAGCAGTCTTCTGCAGCAGCCCATCCCAATCCAACTCTGTATGGCATCTCCTGGAAGAAGAGGCACATGAGATAGGTGGAATCGTCCTGTGCACTTCTGTTTCTGAAATAAGTGGGAGGGAGGAGGGAGCAGATGAAGAGAGGCTACAGCACAAGCCAGCTCTTCTACCTGCTTTAGGGTTATTAGAGAATCCTAATGCAAGCAATACAGGAACTGGGTCCATGAAACAAATACTCTATAGGGAAAGGTTAGGCTATGGAACACTATTTGGTTCTTTACACAAGAATGTAACCTGAAGAGGTTAGGATGCTGAATTTAAAAAATAAAGGAAAAAAAGAACTCTTCTCCAATACTGTCTCTCAGCACACCCTCTCCCCACCCCCCAAGCCCTCTTCCCCCAAAACAAAACCCCTTTGGTTTTTATTTTAATGGGTTAAGAATGGGTTAAAAATCTCCAAATATTTTATTTGGAGATTTTCCTAGGATTCCATATATGGACTATGGCATTGTCTGTGTTCTGGAGGACCCATGTTCTAAAGGAATGACAGAAGAGAGAGATTTAATTCCTGTAAGTTTTCAATGTAAAGGGCTACCACCATCATGCACTGGGGAAAGCCAAGGCATTCTGAGAACAAGTGGTTGGTCTTTCTGCACTCTGGCTGGCTTGTACCACTTAGTGTTGAAACTTCTGTGTAGATAAATGAGCAAGTTCCCCTGAAGGGATGACTGGAAACTGGAAGAAGAAAACTAATCTACCAAGCAACTCATATCTCTTATAGGAAAGAATATTGTTTGGAACTTTTTGACATCCTCTTTGGAGGACAGAAATAGCTGTAGTGTCCATTCCCTAAACACAAGGCAATTTCCACGGTACATACTCGTAACAAGTTGAGCTATAAGAAACGATGCAACTAAATCAGCACAGCCATTATCAGCAGCCAGATGCTTTCACTGATGATGTTTTGTTTTTTTAGTGTACAGACTCAGTTAGTCTTTTCGGTTTTCTCTGAGTTTTTAGTTTGGGATTTTTTAAGGGCTCGTGAACTTGAAAAATTAAGTCCCACATAGTAAAGTATGGCTGCATATCTCCAGGAAGATCACCAAAGACAAACAGACTTCAGACTTCCTCTCCTCTTTGCCCAAACCCCAAGAAGGGATAGTTTTACTGGGACCCCTTCCCAAGTATAACAGATTACTTGCCTTGTGAGATTTGGAGAGGTGAGCGCACATTTGAGGGAAGGGTCATTTTTCACAGTCATTCATCTAAAGTAGCAGGGGTCTTTGCATTGTATTTCCATGGTAACTGTAGCTTCTTCACATACCAGGGCAATGAAAGACAAATAAATGACTTAAACCTTCTCAGAGTTTTGATCCTTTCAGACTTTAGAAAATGATTGAGTCCCAGGATCCGGTATAAGTAAACAACAGCCTTTTCATGACTCATTGCTTGTTTTCTTATGTGGATTATTTTTCCTCTAAAAGTAGCAAAGGTAGATGTCACTATGCACATCTCCCTCTCACTTATTACAGCATTGCTGTCTTCACTGGTATTGGGTATATCTTGATCTTTTAATAATTCTGTTTCTATGAAGATTATAGCATCTACTATAAGAAATCCAGAAGTGGGCCTGAATTGGTTACCCCTTTCTTGCCATTCTCAATGGCTACACATTTGAGTTCCATCTGTATTGTGAATCCAAACGCACAGATGACAGAAGTCTCCGTTCAGGTTGTTGCCACAACAAAGTTGCCATGTATGGGCACAACCTTGACTCTTTTCCATAATCCATTAACCAGAACAGCTGAGTACCCCCATTACCAGGGTAGATTACTTCCCTCAGGTCTGATGTTGGAGTAGTACAGCTACATGCACAGTAGCTCTGTCTACATGTGTGCTTACCTGCAGAGTAGACTAATTAGCTGCGGAATAAACTGTCACCATCTACATGTGCAACACTATTAGACCACAGTAAACTAATTAATACCACAAGATAATGCTGTTGGGTACAGTACTATCTTACAGAAGGGTAATTAATTGCAGTTAAACATGCATGAAGATGCTGACCAGTCAGCCCAGCTATCAGGGGACCAGATTCCTGCTTGCTGCCTAGCCATATGGGTCTGTACTTTTAGCTGCCTGCTGCCCTAGCCAGCCCCTCCACCACCCAATGCCACCACCTGGAGCCCGGGGCCTATTCCATCCTGGTTTAAGTTGCTGCTGTCCTGGGCACACATGTAGGTGCTGCACCTGGAAGTAGTTTACTTGAGCTCAAACTGCTCCAGAGTTTATTGCTTTAAATTAAGTGCACATATAGATGTACCCAGTGGCTACATCCACACATGCATGGACGTTTGGCTCCCTGGGGACAACTAGCAGTGGCACACCTTGTGTCACCATTAGTTGTCTCCAGGAAATGCTTGTGCCACACGCCCTCTGGCTTGCATCAAGTTATCCCGGGTGGGGTAGGGGAGGTTATCTGCTGTCCTGGGGGCCTTCTGGGGTTGCAGCAGTGGCAATCCTGCCACTTGGACCCTGGCTGGCAGCTGCAGCATGACTCTGGCTGGTTGGGCTCTGGTTTTGAGCAGCTCACGTTGCCCTCTCATGCGCTGCTTCACTTTTTTTGTGTGTGGGTATTTTGACCCCTTGTTATTTAGCAGTCAACCCCCTTCCTCACCCCTGTCCACACCCCCATGCTGCCCCCTTGTAGCACAGAGAATAGCTGAATGTGCAGTTTGTGGAGCCACAGTCATATCTACAGTGCCACATACTGCACAGCCATGCTCATCTGGCCACTGTTTTTATGTGGGCTTGTGAAAAAGTCTGGAGTTTAGATCCAGGATTTCTCATCTGGTAGTTGTATACACTATATGCTAGGGAAGTGACAGACCCAAGGTCTGGATCCCAGCTAAACTTTGAACATTTAATCCAAATACCTCATTAATTTGGGGGGCTGCACAGATTTAGGATTTTGGTTCAAGCCCGCTGATAAAAACTTAGGCAAAGATCAAATATTTCTTCAAATTATAGAAAAAAAGGGATTTGGCCATGATTTTACAAGTACAAAATGAAAAGAAATTTAACACTGGATGTCTGAAAATGGCATTATTTTAAAACTGAAATGTACTAGATCATAAATTTGCAATATGGCTTACAGTGCTTTGGTATTGTGTGGTGGACAGCTGCAATATTTATTTAGTCATATAATTTATTGATCATGCTCCCCATTTTTCTTAACATAATCTGCTAAATGTTTTTAACAAGTGCATTTTAGTGTTTATGGCCAGCAACTGGATTAATATAATAGACAGTTTTGTTATGGATTATTTAATCAATCATACACATGCTAAAAAGGATTTAGGTAAGAGACCATAATGGCTTAAGCTTTAGTAAATAATGCCTAATATAGGACATAACTAACAGACATTCTTTAAATAAATATTCTGTCAAAATATGATTGGCCTTAACAGCAGTTTTCTGTACAATTATTCTGTTGGGAAAATAATGTGTGTGGTATTCAAATCAGAGTATCTATTTACAAGGTAAATAATAACTTTAGAATGCAACTAAATGAATACTAAATTGATTCAAGTACATATTTGCCTTCCACAAGAAAGCTGATAAAAAGCACCCTTTTTGAAGCTTGAATCACAAAACCTCAAGGGAATATGTGGGGAGCAGAGGGAAATTGTCTCTTGTATTTAAATACTGAAGAAGTCAGGAAATTCATAGGGGACTTTTGAGCAGAAACTCCAGCCTTACTTCTTGTTATGTATCTTCTTTTTGTCTCTCTTCTTTTCACAGGGGTAGCATCAATCTAAGGTTTGAATGTCCTGATGTATAGAGATATAAAGGTGATAAAAAACCTGTTTCTCTGCCTGGGAGAAGTAAGCACTATAGCTTTGACCTCAGTTTCACTCCTTTTTCTGGAAAGGTAATTTTCTATTTTTGGTGAGTGCACTGGGAAAAAAACAGACTAATTCTGGACTTCAGTGGGTGCATCTACATGTGTGCCTATTAGCCTATTTCACTTTGCATGAGAGTCATGGCAGAACCATGCTGATACACAAATGCATGGTATATTTAGGCTACTGCACATTAAACATAGCTAAAAAAAGCATGCACTTTCACTACTGTTCATTAGGACAGCCTAATGTGATTCAGTTAGTACCTCACATTAGAGGTACTAAATTTAATGTGCAGTAGCAAAAGTGCATTAATGAATATTTAGATATACCCAATGAGATATAATCATAATCCATTGATGCTTTTCTCTTATCAGTAATAGTTGTATTCTCAAAAGCTTTGACCAGCTTATGCCTAGTCAGGCAATAGAAGAGTATTTAAACTTTGATTTGTAATTACTCTATACAAACAGATTGTTTCTATAGAAAACAGTCAAGAAGTTCAATTCTAGCCAAACCTGTTAGCTGTAATCTAGCATAGCATTTAAGCATGTGCTCAACATTAAACACCTGAATATTTATCTTACTTCAGTTGCATTACTCAGGCAAAAGTGCTTTGGTGGATGAGAGCCAGAATGCTCCACACATGGCAGAACTGAATTCAGCATTGGTGCATTTTACAGGGGAAAGTGTGGAGAAGAATCACTTTGCTTTATAAGGTAAGAACTCAGAAGGTGGGCACAGAACCTTTATCAGCTGTCCATGTGACTCTCTGTCCACTGACTTCAAGGAAAAGATTCCCTTTGACTCCACTGAGATTTAATTAGCCTGTAATTAGCTAATTAATTCCCATAACTTTGTAAGCTTCTGAATACTAATTGGATAGAGGCTTTAGCCAGTGTAAATCTCTGTAGATCCATTGATTTAAAGTCAGGTGCACCAATTTAGGCCTGCAGAGAATGTGGCCCCTCAGGTGCAGTCGCTGTGCTGAGATGTTTAATGAAGGTTTCATCATAGTAAGGTCCCTGCAGCAGATTCACAGAAGTTTAGGGTTGAAAGGGACCCTGTGAGATCATTGGGTCCAGCTCCGCTGCTCTAGGCAGGAGAGACTGCTGGGATCAAATAACCCCAGCACAGTGTGCGTCAACAGGAATAGATCTCTTGTTCTAGTTCCTGAAATCCTTAATACCTCTGAAACAAGAGCTCCAACTTCAAAATAAAAGTGTGTGTTTATATACTTTTCAAAATGTATCTTCTTAAGTCACTGAAGGGTTGAATACAATCCTGTGTGCATCTGCTCATACTTCTTAGGATATGACCACTAACATGACTCACTGCAGGATGATTATGTTGTGGTTTCAGCCAGCTGCTACTACAGCTTACAAGCCTTGGTAATTCTTGTTCTATAATAATTCAGCATTTGCTTACTTTTGTGATAATTATCCTACCCTGGATACACATTTTTTTTCCTTCTTATTCCTTGATACCACTTTTCTCTCAGGTTGTCATCGCTCTGATATTTCAAATAAAGCCCAGTGGTTTCTTCAGTTTCCCCAACTGCTCGTTTCCACAGTGTGAGATTGTGGCCCTGCCCTGGAGGTGAATGACACCTGCTGGCCTCCAGCTGTTGCTGTCAGTTCCCAGGTAGATTGGTTGGCCACCTGGACCGTACCGCTGTCTATCAAAGCAGCATTTTTGTTCCTTTGCCTTTCTCCCAGTTGTATTTATAAACCGGTTGTTTGCTTTAGGTCAGCTAACAGAGCTCTTGTGGAAGCCCTTGTTCATGTGTCTGTGTCTGACTAGTTCATGTGTATATCTGAAATCCAGTAGGGCTGGAAATGGATCTTGGTCATCACGTTTGGCCTCTGAGAGAGTTATCACTTTCAGCTATGCTGCTCCTAGCGGGACGTTTTGGTGAGTGGGCTATATAGTCTCAATGTCTCTGAGCAAATGACTGAAATTTTGTGCTTGAGAACTAACTGCCACTGTCAGTAATCAGGACCTCTGATGTTCCACTTCTTGCACATTATGATTTGATAATTACCATTTTGCTGTTTAGGTATTTTTAATCCTCATAAATGCTAGGTATTTTTAATCCCCTTAAATTTAGGGGAGAAGTCAAGTAAGAATAAATGGATCTCTTTGTCAAACTCAAACTAGTCCTGTCCTAGCTTTTGCCCGTCTGGGAGTTGATGATCTTGTAACATTTTAGTTTGCACTGTTTGGAAGTAATTGCATTTAGTCACCCAGAGGGCTGGTTCAGAACTGCCTCTGAACACCAGTATTGGGTAAATCTCTGAGATTAGTGTACTATGAAAAACATATTTTTTATTTATTACTTATTTGACAACATGATGAAAAATGTCTTGGCTCATGTGCTTGACCACAACTAGTTCCTGAGAATTTGTACAAAGCAGAGATTCTTATTTTGATTGCTGCTTTAATCTCCTCAATTTCCTGAGCCAAGGGTTTGTTTGTTTTTTTTCATGGTATGTTTTATTGAACCAACCATATAGTTAGGACAGATGTTAGACAAGATTTTGGGCTTTCTTGAAAGAATGTCTTTTCTTAAGCCTGACAAGGTCCTTTGGGTAGGTGTGATATCTTTTATTACTAAATAATTGGAAAAATTGTTCTTTGCAAGTTTTGGGCACAAATAGGCATAAGGACATTCTGTTGTTGTTTTGTGTGCTCACCTGGGTAGGAAAGAAGCCAATGAGCAGAATGCAGGTCTGTGAAAATGCAAATGCATGGCAGTGACGTTCAGAAGGAATGGGAGATGATAGGTGTGTACAGTGGGGAGGGGAAATGTTGAATGGTACTAGAATGTACCTGGTAAAATGCAGACAGGTTATCTGGGGTTATCAGATGGCAGGCACGTTATAGATATTGGATTCATGGCACATTATATTTAGTCCATGATTTTTTGTAACCAGCAGACTTATGAAGTTCATAGACTCATCTATGAAAGGTGTTTTGTAAATTCCCTTTGTGGATTAGAACTGAAAAAATGGAGAAAGTGACTGTCTTTTGAGAAGTGGGAAGCCCCAAGTAATTGGATATTTTTGTCTTTGATAGATGGTTGGTACGCATTCATTCTGGTGCACAGTTGTTGTTTGGTTTCTCCTACATATTTTCCATCAGGGCATTTAGTGCATTGCATGAGATATATAACATTTCTGGAGGTGCAGGTATAAGACCCAGGAATGCTGATGGTTTTGTTATAGGATGTAGTTATTGTGGGGGCGGTGGGGATGTATTGGCAGGTTTTACCTTTTTTATCATGGCATCCTCTGCATCCATTTGGTGTGCTTTGGGTCATAGAAAGTTTGATTCTGGTGATGAGGTTGGTGAGGTTCAGTGCTTGTTTAAAGCCTAGGATGGGTTATTCTGGAAAGATCTCTTTAAGAATTGGGTCTTCTTCTAGTATGGGTTGAAATTGCTTAAGGATTTTCCATATAAGTTCCAGGGAAGGGTGGTATGTCATAACTAATGGTGCGCGATTTGTGGGGATTTCCTTTTGTACTGAAGCAATTCCTCACATGGTGGCTCTTTCAAAAGTATGAGCTCTCTCTCTGGAGAAGTGTCCTTGGTGAGTGAAAGCCCTTTTGAGATTTGTAAGGTGACGATCATAGATGTTCTCCTCAGTGCAAATTCAGTGATATCAGAGGGCTTGGCTATATATTACACCTTTCTTGGTATGTTTAGGGTGATTGCTGGTTCTGTGTATATATACTGAACCAGCATTTCTTGTATATGATGATTTCTTGTATTTTGCCATTCTGGATATTGACCATAGAATGGCAATGATCCATAGTGTCTAAAAGGAAATGTTGGTGCTGGGATACACAAGAGATGAGATGATGGTTATTAAATTTGTGTTGGCAATCAAAAAACCTGCAGTCTGTGATTATCCAAAGGGTGATGATCTATCTATATCTCTTAAGTAGAGCATAGGTGTGATGGTGCAGTTTTTGAGGAATTCTTCTTCCAGGTGGGCCATAAAAAATTAGCATATTATGGGGCCATTTTCATGCCCATAGGACCATGGTCTGAAGGAAGTGTTGGTTATTGAAACTGAAGTTGTTGCTTGCATGGATGGAGTATATGGCTAGGGACACACATTCAAGAAGACTGAGCCTAAATTGATTCAATCTTTGCGGATTAGTCTAACCTGGCAAGGTTGAACCAGTTTGCAACCATAGAGACATCCCCTCTAGACTGACAAAATGCAGGCACATGCCTGCAGTGGCTCAGGCTAGAAGGCGGCAGGGATGCTAAGGCAGCCCTCCCTTCTCTTCCACAATGCTAAGCTGATGGGGAGCATGGCCAGGCCCCAGCAGGATACTTTGATTAGGGAGGGGTTTCCCCTCCTCCTTTGCTGCTCCTGCCCAGCGAGGGAGCCAGCAAGGGTTGCTAAATGCTCTGTTATCAAGTCCACTGAGAAAACAAAAGTCTGTGTCATAAGTTCAAGTGCTTCTTAAACAGCTTTTTCCAAGGAAGGAATGGAGGGAAATTACTGGCTAACATGTTGATTAGCTCCAAAAAGCCCTAAGCCCTAAGATCAAAGATAATAAAAAGTCCTTTTTCAAATATATAGGAAGGATGAAGGCGGCACCGGGAAATGTGGGGACCCTGCAAGATGTGCTGGGCAATCTGGTGGTTGCGCCAGAGAAGGCAGACCTCTTTAACAAATTCTTCACCTCCATTTTCTTGTGCAGGGACTGGGACTCCCCCACTTTGATTCAAGATGGACTTGAGGGGACTGCCTCAAGACCTAAGGTTGAGAAGGACCAGGTTAGCGTGCTTCTGGGGGGGCTAGACATGTTCAAATCAGCAGGTCCAGATGCTCTCCACCCCAGGGTGTTGAAGGAGCTAGCAGGGATTATTGATGGGCCCTTGGCATGGCTTTACAAACACTCATGGTGCTCGGGCCAGGTGCCAGATGATTGAAAGATAGCCAGTGTGGTCCCCATCTTTAAGAAAGAAAGGAGGGAGGACTCAGGCAACTATAGGTCCCCTCAGTCTTACCTCAATCCTGGGGAAAATCTTTAAGAAGATCATCAAGGAGCACATCTGTGATGGGCCGGCATCAGGGATGATGCTCAAGGGCAACCAACACAGTTTCATTAAAGGCAGGTCATGTCAGACCAATTTTATTGCCTTTTATGATCAGGTCACAAAAGCACTGGATGCAGGTGTCACTGTGGATGTAGTCTTTCTGGACTTCAGCAAGGCCTTTGACACTGTCAACCACCCCATCCTCATTAAAAAACTAGGCAACTGTGGCTTCGATGCCTACATGGTCAGATGGATTGCTAGTTAGCTGAAGGGTCATACTCAGAGAGTGGTGGTGAACGGGTCATATTCAACCTGGGGGGAAGTGGGCAGCTGAATCCCCCAGGGCTTGGTCCTTGGGCCCACACTGTTCAATTTCTTTCTCAGCGATTTGGATGACGGGGTGAAAAGCAACCTGTTCAAATTTGCTGATAATACAAAAATCTGGGGTGAGGTGGGCATGCTAGTAGGGAGGGAAAGACTGCAGAAAGACCTGGATAGGTTGCAAGGGTGGGCTGACAAAAACAGGATGCATTCAATACGGACAAGTGCAGGGTGCTGCACTTGGGCAGTAGTAACCACTTATAAGATGGGAAACTCCCTTCTTGAAAGCACGGAGGCAGAAAGGTATCTTGTAGTCATTATTGACTCCAAGATGAACATGGTCCGACAATGCGAGGTCACGGTCAGCAGGTCTAACCGGACCCCATCATGCATCCATAGGTGCATCTCAAGTAGGGCCAAGGAGGTGACCCTCCCTTTCTACGTGACACTGGTTAGGCTGCAGCTGAAGTACTGTGTCCAGTTTTGGGCTCCCGACTTCAAGAGGGATGTGGACAACATTGAGAGGGTCCAGAGGAGGGTCACCCACATGATTTGGGGACAGCAGGGTAGACCCTACAGTGAGAGGCTACAGGACCTGAACCTGTTCAATCTTCACAAGAGAAGGCTGAGGGGGGGGGACCTTGTGATCGTCTATAAACTCACTAGGGGGGACCAGAAGGGTTTGGGGGAGTCCTTATTTCCCCTAGCACCCCCTGGGGTAACAAAGAATAATGGCCACAAGTTGTTGGAGACTAGGTTTAGTTTAGACATCTATAGGAACTACTTCACAGTTAGGGCGGCTAGGATCTGGAACCAACTTCTAAGTGGTGCTGGCTCCTACTCTGGGGGTCTTTAAGAAGTGACTTGATGCCTACCTGGCTGGGGTCATTTGAGCCCAGTTTCCCTCCTGCCCAGGTAGGTTGTCAGACTTGAAGATCTACAAGGTCCCTTCTGACCCCATGTCTATGATCAGTCCTGTCTACCTTTATCCCACCTGCCTTATGCAGGCACTTCTTAGCATACCACATGCTGGCTGTGGTCCATGCTTTGCAAGGGGGGGGTGGGAGGAAATCTTTGCTTGAGCAGTGAGAGTTGAGGGGCAGGGGGAAGCCAGGCAGACTCTGCTATGCCTTTTGGAGCTCCAGATAGGGAGCAGAGAGCCCTGCCCACAGCTGAAAAGCATCTGGGATGCTGGAGGACTCTGCTTTGAGATAAGTCTGATACTACATTCAACCAGGTTTAACTGATTTAGCTCAAACTGGTTTAGGCATGGTCTGTCCCAGACTCCTTCCTTGTTTTACTTAAATCAATCTCAACCACTGTGAAACTGATTTATGTACACTGAATGTCTGTTCTGTTACAGGTTTAAATCAGTTTCTGATCACTTAAGCTGGTTTGTGTGTACTATCTGTCCCTAACCTGTAAATTCAGTAATATCTTTAGGTCAGTAATCTTGTTCTTGTAGATATACAAAGCAGGTTCAACTGCCATCCTAATGTGGGATGCTGATATCTAAGCTGGTAACATCTATGGGGTCCACAAGGGTACTGCTGGGAAGGTGGTCTATGTTTTTAAGCCTTCATAGAAAGTCTGCTGCGTCTTGAGAAAAACAAACAAACCAAACCTCAGTCTTTGAGTGACAGTAGGTTTTAGGATGAATTCAATGAAATCTGATATTTCCTCAGTTAGGGGTCTATGGTTAGATATTATAGTTCTGCCCAGGTTTCCTTGTCTGTGGATTTTAAGGTGCCTGTAAGAAGTCCCTGAATTGGGTGGGGGGAGGAGGAATCAAGTTTTGTAGTTCAGATAGAAAATGATGTGATGGTTGTTTTGAGTTAAGGTGAAAAGGGGAGTTGGATCTTTCTTTAGTTCTACATAGTAGGTGGTATCAAAGATTTGGCTGTTGGTTTCTTTTATGTAGTCTTTCAACTGTGGAAGCTACAATTCCTCCTTTATCTGCTGGTTTTATTGCTATTTGGTGGTTAGATCTTAGAGATTCTATGGCCCTTCTCTCCAAGAGGGAGACATTGTTAGGGTAGTATTTGTTGTTTCATTATTCATTCTTTCCCTGAAGTGGTCAATATAGTGGTTGAGGTTTATTCACTGAATTTTGATCATTGTGAAGTGTCCAAGTTGATTTTTTTTTTTATTTTTTTTTTAGTGTTAATCTTTTCCTCAATGTTGTAACAGGATGAAGTGTTGTTGGAAGTGGAAATATTCCTTGAGATGTGGAGAAGGAGAAGAATTTTTCCAACACCTCCATTGTAGTATAGGACTCCACGGTGGAGGACTGTATTTAGACAGGACCAAAGTGCCTGTCCAACCAAGGGGAGGTAAACTGCATCCTGGAAGCCAACTAGAACTGTGAGTGACATTTGATGGTTTTGTTTAAGTTTCATATATGAAGTGGGGGCTGGGAATAACCCCAGCCATTCCATAGCAGCCCTGTGGTTGCAAGTCTAGCCAACCAGCCCCACTTAGAGAAAGTAGTCAATCTGATCAGGGCAACAGGGCAGGCCAGATCACATAGAAGCCCAGACCATCAGCCAGACACCAACAGGCTGGTCCACAGATGGGGTGTAGGGGAGGTGGAACCCACTGTTTTGACCTTAAAATGAGTCCAAACAAAACTAGTTGTGAAATTTCACGTAGCCCTAATAGGCATCTATGAAGTCCCACCTACTTCTCAGACTTAAAGTGTCTAACTCCAGCTCCAGAGGGGGCATGGCATTTGGGGTGCACAGCCCCTGGCACCAGAGAAGGCACAGCATGAGGGTGCAGAGACAGGGCTGCGGAGAGCCCAGGCACCAGTGAGGTGCGCAGAGACAGGGCTATGAGGACAAGGGGACCAAATCACAGCAAGGCCTAGACTGAGCAATGTCAATGCCACCTATGAGGCTTAGGGCAAGGTAAAAAGGGGTGGTTAGAACCATGCATATAGCCCATAAGGCTGGTGTGTCCCCAGGACATCTATTTTGAAATGGGACCCACAAGGGGTCTGGGAAGTCCAACAGGACCATGCTCAAGTCAGCTTAAAGATGACCTCCTTACTCATTACCATTACATCAAGATGTGGCAGGTGAGAATAGAGGGTGCCCCGTGGGCCACACTGGCACGCTCGAGGAGCCCTAGGGTAACATGGCCATCCTTGAGCACTCCATCCCATGACAGCAATACAGAAGTACCAGGTTCATCAGTGGACCCCAAGAATTAGCAGTTTGCATGGAAAAACCCTCCTGCTCAAAGCACAGAATTTACACTATCAAGGTATGATTCTATAACAAACAAACAGACAGACACCCACATGCTTCTTTAAGAAATGCCTCCGGATACCCTTCAGTATACTTTTAGCCAATGTTCATTGCATCCATCCTTTCAGATGGCCCAGTTGGGGAACCCTTTAAAAGGGAGGAGTCAATATGCTTTTTAAACCATTTGTTAGATGCAGGGAGGACTGAGAGGCAGAGCTGTTGCAGATAAGAGCACAGATAGCACAAATGGATGTACAGCACCAATGCTTTTTTAGAATTTCCTGAGTGTCATATTCATAAGACTGTTTCAGGTCTGGGAGCTGGGATCCCACAGCTAGAAACACAAAGGTTCTCCACTCAGTCAGACAAGTCTACCTTCCTGTTACTCTACTGACTTTTGTCATTAAACTATGCACACATGGGTGTAGGACAGAGGGAAAAAAATCATTCCCTTTGTCTTGAGTGGGTCTTCATCCAACAGCTGAATGACTCTGAGGATCTGGTAAAAGTAGTACAGTGACATTTATTACAATGGAAAGCTGGCCAACTCACATTACCTCCTTCCTTAACTGAAAGAAAGAGGATGGCTAAGCAGGCAGCTTCCAAAGGGGAGATGTTTAAGAGGAAAAAGACAACTCATTTTTCTCCTTGAGTTTCCATTTTTTTGTTTTTTTGTTCAAATAATGACCCTTCTGTATTTTCCCCAAGAGGGATATCACTTTCATAGGGATGTTATTGCCAAATATCCATCTTAAATATCATATTCTACAAGAGTAACACACACAAACAGAACACTGACAATGTAGTTGTGCTGATAACTAAAAGCAGATAATGAAACCATTATTTCAATGTCATGGAACCTATGCTGTTCAGTGGAACCATTTTCCACAGAGATATTTGAATGAGCATCTGTTATGAGACAAACTAACAATATAAATTGAATGAATTAACTGTGAAAGGATAGCATTCTGCTAGAGACAATAGCATTCAGCTGATTGAATTGATCCTTGTATTTGTAATCTCTGATCATTGCTGTATTTGAGTAGTATGACTGGATGTTTTAGGACCACTGATTCCTCTGCATCTCTGTTCATTCTTCTGCTCCATGTGCCTACTCCAATTACATACAGTTTAAATTAAACCACTGCTTTACATGGAACCCTTCCCCAAGAATTGTGGTGTTACAATACAGCTTAAAAAAAAAAAAAAAAAAAAAAAATCAGGTTTACATACTAAAATCATAAATACCTTTAAAAAATTATGGATTCCCATGAAGGTGCAAGGATACACCTATACAATGCTTAACAAAAGGATTGGGCAATATAGGCAAGATATAAAAGGGGTGCATGTCAGGGGGGGCAGGGGAACAACAAGAAAATGCAGATAGTGATTAGAGTTGCACCAATATATCAGTCCAAATTAGATTAGCAGCAATAAGAGTAAAATTGATATTATCAGCAGTTGCTTTTTTTGGTCAGCATAATAAGGTAACTGAAAAAAAGTGACATGTGCACACATTCAGTTGTAGCACATGCACAGCCAGAAATGCAGCCTAGCAGCTTAGAGAGCCTCATCTGGCTGGTAAGTCTGTAGGAGGGATTGGGCATGGAGGAGGGAAGGGATATGAGGAGGCCAGATTGAGGCCCCCAGTGGTGAGGGAATGAGTGGGACCAGGGCAGGGCATGCAACAGCAGCTCCCTGCTGCTGTGCCCCCAGGGGAGGCAGGGAAGGCTTGTGCCCCCTGGATTTGTGCACAGGGTGAGGGAAGTCTGCCTGCAATGGGCTCAGGGTCAGATGCTGCATCAGCCTCTTCCAAGTGTGGGGGCTGAGCCAGGGCTGCACTCAGTGGGTGGAGGTGGGATGGGATCAGCAGTGGCAGTGCTGGAATGGATGGGTATGGGATGGGCTATAGCTACCCAAAAGTTCACTGTAGCCACCCTCCCAACACCACTCCTGCCCACCCCAAGCACAGGTCTGGCCCAGCTCTACCTGCTCCCCCGCCACCAAGAAATAGCTGACAGCTCCTGGCCCTGAGCCCAGAGCAGGCAGCCTGCCCTCATCCTGTGCACAAGTCTAGGGGACACATGCCCCCCCATGCCTTTCCCAGGGGTGTACAGCAGTAGGGAGCCATCCCTTCCCCGTCCCCCCCTAGACAAGCCACCCACAACTCTATCCTGTGCCATCCTCTGCCCTGTCCTACTCCTTCCCCTCACCATGGGCGCCTCTATCTGCCCTACCACCTGTTCCCACCCTCCTGTCCCTTCTCTGCTACAGACTTACTGGCTAGATGCTGCTCTCCAAGCTGCCAGGCTGCATATCAGCCATCAGATTGGTATAAGCCAATATGACTGGTTAATAGTTGACCATAGTAGGTATTATTTTTGTTATTTAACCCCCTCCCCCCAAAAAAAACAAACAAACAAACACACTTACATAAATAGTCGCCTTTGCCCAACTTCCCTTTCATTGCCCATTCCGGCTGCTCCCCATTTTAGCCAATAGACATTCACCAATTCAGATAGTACATAACAAGTCAATTGTCCTCATGTCCCACTAAGGAAATCAGGATAGTATTTTATCCAATCATTTGACTAGGGTCTGTCCAATGTTTGCAGGAATTCTTAAGGCATACATTCTTGAGTGAGAGCAAGAGCAAGACTATCTGGATTATTTCTTCTTGTTTTTTTGCATTCCAACAAAATAACTTTATTTTTCTTTTCATGGAAATTGCTAAACAACAACAACTTACCACTTTGGATGCATTATTTCACAATCTGCAATTATTCTATAACCTTTTATGCATTTTTACTTTTTGCCATTTATAGTAAAATATATTTTTTGACCATGTTATATTTGATTGCCCACATTCCTGACTTCCCAGATCTCAGTTTCCCTATGGAGTTACAGTTGGAGAACCACAATACTCCAGCTACTCAAATGCTCCAAACTGCACTCTATACTGGAACAGCTTGCAGTCCTCAGATTGCTGCAATTTCCCTTAAGGTCCCCCCCTATCATGCTAAGCTGGCCCAAAGGGTAGCCTCAATTCATGCCCACCACATCTTTGAGAGAACATATATAACAGGGAGGCTGCCTTTGCACCATTTTGGACAGGATTCCTTGCTATACACTGGCTCCAGGGCCCCTAAATCCCTTGTGGGCCCTGTTCTGTAATGGGTGTTTCAGGGCACTATCACCTTATGGGCTATGTATGGCTCCAATCACCCTTTTACCACACTCCAAGCCTCATAGATGGAAGAGCTGTGTCAGCTATTCTCCAGTCTCGCTCTACACCCTCTCTGGCACTAGGGCCAGTGCACCCCAAATGCTGTATCTTTCTCTAGCACCAGGGCCCCCATGCTGCTGTGGGTCCCCTATGAGGCCCTATCCATCCCCTAATAGCCTCACCCAAGTCACTAGCATTAAACAACAAACAAAACACAAGCCCCTGGGCTATAACATAAATTCAAGCCACCTAGCTAAAACATTGTTCAAGCCATCCCAGGGTTGCTCTAGCTCTTACCAGTATTATGAGCTGTTCATACTTTCATTAACTTTTGCCCACTCAGAAAGACCATCCCCCCCCCTACCAGCAGGGAACTACCAGCTTGGCCTCAGCCCTGGGGTTTAAATGTGAGCCAGGCCCTGCCCCTTCTGGTCAGCTGACTGCTGGCAGGTGCGGATTACTAGCTCACTCTGATTGCCCTAGCAACCTGCACCTGGGTAGTTATCTCTGCTCTATAAGTAGCAGGCATCTTAGGGCTCTGCTACAATCATGTAAGTAGTAATACAGTCAGTGCAAGATACAGAAATAAAACAGGTATGTATTAGTGTTAGGGTTTTGTCTTTGCACTAACTTGAATTATGTTCACTGTTGTTTTATGCAGTGTATGACTTGTCTGAATATATGATCTTCATCCAGTAAATGGACTTAAAAAGTATTATTGTTGCAGTACTGCCTAGAGACAAGGGTCCTATTATGCTAGATACTGTTGACTAGAGGTCATTGGAAAATGTGACTTGAGTGAACATAAATTGTTTTACCTGAAACATCTCTTCTGGTGTGCTTTGTCATCCATTGACAACCCCACCATGTGGGTTATTTTTTGTCCAAGGATCCTTGTGCTTCCAGGGTCTGTGGCTGTGGGGCTACCGACACATTCCAGGGCTTTAAGGCTTACTGCCATGAAGATGAAGATGGAGATCTGAAAACCTTGGGAGCCCCAGCAGCAAAAAGCCTGAGAACCTAACTAGAGTTGGGATATCCCAAAGGCTTCCAGGCTTCCTTCTGTAAAATTAAATCTCAGACTCTAAAAGACTAGGCTATGACTCCTAGGGTCTGTGGCTCAGAGCAGTCTAGCAATTGCAAAACTGGTTAATTTCTACTTCTATGAGCAGCTGTGAGGGCCCAGGAAGCATATTTGATTTTGGAAACATCTTTTGCCTGTGATCCTAAAATGATTTCCCCATATGAAATATGATGTTATAATTCATGAGAAATACAACAAAACTTAAGTTTCATTTTGATTCAGGTAAAAAAACAAATTATAAAAATTAAAATTTCTCTTCAATTGGAAATATTGAATTTTGGTCAGCTCTGCTGTAGACATAAACAATGAAAACATGGTCCCTGCTCATGAGAAAGTTGGATGTTTTGCTGTTGTACTTGTATTTAAACACTAAAGGAAAAAAGGGAGACTTTTCAAAGAACTGATATTTGCAGCAGAAAATGTCTCTGTCCTTCTTTTTGAGAACCAGTTTCTAGCCCCTTGTGGGCAGGACAATTAAGTCTCTTACTTTGGTACTTACTAGTTTAATTATAATCATTTTAAGTTATATTAAGACCAGGGTTCAGCAACATATGGCCCACAGGCCAGATTTTGCCATAGAGCCATAGAATCTGGCCAGCAAAACCTGATATCCTGGGACAAGAATGGGCAGAGAAACAGCCAAGTGCTGAGAAGGTGTGCCCGGGTCGGGCAACTTCCAGCTGCACCCTTGCCATTACTGCTGCTTTCCCCCACCCTCCAGCCTCTCTCTGGCTAGTAACTTCCAGCTGATGGAGAAATATGCCAGAGCCAGACACCTGGAAACTGCATCCATGCTGCTGCTACTTCTCCTTTCCCTCCACCCTACTTTCTACCCTCTCTGCCTCCCAGTTGCAGTGCTAAAGTAGATGCTGTTTACAGGTGTCTGGCCCTGACTGTTCTTTTTCATCTGAAAGATGTTCTGTCTCCCAAGCCCAGGATTAGGTGGTAGGGAGACGCAGTGGTAGTGTGGGCACAGCTCCTAGCTACTATGCATCAGGAGGGATGCAGGAAAAACTCGCCATTGCTGACATACTGCAGAAGCCACCCAGCTGACATTGGACTGGAGCCAAGGTATTCTGACCTGCAAATTGAAAAAGTTGCTGGTAGCTGAGTAAAATTGTTTGATTATTTTAGATTGTAACTGAATATGGATCAGTTGGTCAAAATGAACTATTTTTGGGCTAGGGACTAGTTAGTATGCTGTCTATGTTACAATTGAGAGAGAAAAATCGATTGAATTTGTAAGTAAAATCTCCTCAGTGGGCGTGTCTACATGTTCAGTAGTGCAACCTAGTTACAGTGCATTAAGTTTAGTACTTGTATAGCCAAGTACTAAGTCAATGTGCAGTAACTGTTGCTACTGTTTAGTAGCACCATTCCTTGAGGTTTTTAGTGATGCTAACTGTGCTGTAGTGCAATACTACTGTGCCTTGGCGTATTAGCATGTTTCTGCACGGTAGAATTAGGTTACTGCACAGTTAGCATCTTGTGTAGATGTGCCCAGTAAGTCTCACAAGTTTTACTAGCACAGATGTTCTTGGAAATCGATTTTCAAATTTGTAGGCATATGTGTATTTTTGGATGCTGGATTTCAAATTCACACAAGATTACTTCTGTCCTAAAATTTTGCATTGTCTTCCAATCAAAGGACAGAAATTACATTTTGCTACTTATTTGACCAATCACAATTAAATGACAGCTTTAAAATACAGGAGGTAAATTTGTAGAATCAAAATTCAAATAACTATTATATGAACAAATTTGTATAATAAATCTATTTGAGGATACTATGTACTGCTTGTGGAATATCTGTTGGTCAAAATGAATATCTCAAGCAAGCAGAGAGGCTGCAGTTGTTGGATGAAGGGTTTTTTGTGGTTGCTGTTGTTAATTATTCACACAGTTCCAGCCACAGCAGTATTTAAACTGTCCTTAAAGATTGCTCTTAAAGTGGTTGTTTATTTTCTGTAGGCTCTCTATACCTTTAAGGAAAGAATAGATGCAGAACTGGAGATAACCGTTCTCTATTATACTGTTCTCATTTAAGCATTTGCAAAATGTTTATAAAGCATTACCTTATCGGCTTCCAGATGTTTCTACTCTACACCAGCTAGGCCAATTCTATGTAAGGCATTTAATAAACAGTTCCATGCACTTACAGCACTTGGCATTTAAAACACAAGCATTTCCTTATTTAAATAATTTGGTCTCTAAATATGCTTGAATAAAGAATTGCAAAATGCTTTCTGAACACTTACATATTCACTGCTTATCTGATGTTCAAAACCTACTTATGAAATTCAGTTCTGTAAGTAGTGTAAGTGCTTCTCAAATGCTTGTGAAAAGCATTTGTATGTATGACATGGATAATCTTTCATGTCTCTGAGGGCTATAGAATTCCCACATAATGTCATACTGAAAACATCTGTGCTTTGGTACAAAAAAACTGGGACCTTTTAAGCCTACAGACTTAATCTCCCTGTTTTTGTTGTTTTTAACATGGATTTAAACTCTTTCATGTTTTCACAAATGATAGTTTATAATAGTTTCCTGCACATTTTTTCTAATCTCAATCCTCTGTTCATCTCTTCCTTTTTGTGTGTGAAAAGAATGCCGGAATCTAAAAAACTACAAAGTTCAGACTGCTGTGGTTTTGCTGGTTTAGATCTACATTTGCTAATGAAAAAGATAATCCCCTTCCATATGTCCCACTTTCAAACAATCTTTTATTTTTAAGCTTTTCAAGATTTTGACGTCCCTGTTTGTATCGGCTAAAATTCCTTCAATTATAAACAGAATTATTAAGTGGGATGAGTTTTGGAGTAGGGGGGGAAAAAACCTTCTGCCATAATGTTATGAATAATATTTCTCAAGTACAGGAACTATTTTCATTTCCATCAGATCAGATAATGTGTAATAATTCCATAACAGTGAGCCAGATAGAGGTGGTTTGTTGTTTTTTGACCTACCACTGATTCCTGTGTTGTAACAACAGTTTCTAAATTTTGCAAACAAGCTTTTTCTGGAAATTGCCATCTCTGTTAACTGGCATGTACAGTATTTCTTGCTAATTGTTATAGTCATTATTGGCAAGAACTCTAATATCAGCTCCCTCAGGGTACTCCACATATGGAATGTACCTGTCTATTATTACTCCAGCTATTAAAGCTTTTCACTGAAGCATGTGCTGTCTCGGTGACACTCATCATCCAAGGAATTGGGCTAATGATTTAAAAAAATCTCCTTTGGATTTGGGTGCCACAATTTGTGAGTCAAGAAGGTCAAGACATTTTAGATTTGTTTAAATATTGTGATTTAAATATTGGGTCTCAAGTTCACCACCACATGGCTTTTTAGTTTGCCATTCACCTTTCTACCCATCCTTATTATAAAATCATACCTAGCAAGGTCAACCTCAGTAGCTACATGGAGTCAGCACAAAACTGATTTGTGAGCTCTGACTTACTGGTTTTGTTAGGCCTGCGGCATGCATGAATCTCAGTTTGTGCTTTCTGGCTGGCTCTGAAGTCTTGAATTCCTCTCCCTAATTAGAGTGCGAGCAAGCTGTTAGTAAAACATTTGTGACAACATGAGATGTGTGATAAAAGACAAGAGGTCTGTCTCCCAGGAACAGTATTATTATGAAGCTGCAACGTGATTTTTATGGAACTGACTGGAATTTAAGTCTCATAAGTTTCTAATGGGGTCAGCTGGGATGTACATCTAGTTTTTTGCTCTGTTCTGTAGGTTTACTCATCTCCTGGATTCAGAAATCTAGAAATGCCTTCTACTTCACAGGGTATTCTGCCTCTTGTAGGCGGTTCTGCAGTTCTCCCAGCTATACACTGTGCTGATATCACAGTCTGCTTTGTGGATGAAGTGTGAGTACAATCTGTAGCATGGTCTCTGATTTTTCTGCAAATATGTTATTTTAGGAGTAACTATCCACTTTGCCTTGCGTGGCATGGTTATTGTTCTTTGGCTCTGCATTTGGAATCCCAGGCTTGTGGTAAAAACTCACTGGCAAGATATAAACCACAAGGGATAGGAAAGGCTATACCTGCCACATGGACTCTGCACAAGTCACTAGTAGTGCTGTTTCAAGTTTGAGTTTGTTTTAAAATTCACCCCCTAAATGCACAAGTGCATTCTGAGCAGGGGATAAGCAATCATGCTTGCACATCTGGAGAGTGAAAATTTACTCAGAAAAATGTGGTCCCAAAAAGTTCTTATCCAGTGATGACTTTATCCTATAAAGAAGCCCTCACAATGAGCTAAACCTTGTCTACTCATGAGAAGAAGCACCCCTGCATGAGCATCTAATGTCAATCACAGATGCACCTGGAGAAATTCCCTCCCCACTTCCCAGGTAATTGGTTACAGAGTAAGTGAGGAGAGGCTAAGCCAGGGAAGATAGCTGTGGGCAAAGGGTGGGAGCATCAAATATCTACTGCAGTCAATATGCAGCTGTAGTCAGTCAAACCCAAACCTCCAAAGACCTGGGTTCTTATTACTCTTACTGTACCACAGGTCTGCAGGAGGACCTTTGGTAAGTCATTTTCATCTCTCTGGTGTTAGCTTTCTCAGCCATAATATGTAGATACTGATACCTCCTCTGAAGTGTTTGTGAGTTCAACCCATTGTAAGCACTAAAGGGATGATTATTGTTCCCCAGTGCAGCCCACTTCTTGCTACTCTGACTAAGGTTGTGGACCTGCTCACTGTATCTCTTATTAAAGACTCCACGCAAACAGCACAGTCTAGCTTCTCTGCCTGTAGCTTTGCAAGGCTGCAGATGGCACAAGAATTTTTGGGGGTGGTGATCCTTGATTCTGAAATTTATCTTCCCTCCTGGCTTGCTAGAACTGGAGTTTGTTGGCATTTATGGCTTACTGAATGTCTCATCTAAGTTTTCAGTTGTAATGAGTGGAGTAAGTGAAATGCCGCAGTTTTAATTGAAATGAATATCTTATTTTTCCTCAGTGAATTAAAGGGTTAGATCTATATTTATGAAAATGTCCATATGTTCTGAGAAAGATAGATTGATAGGCTACATTTGTATTTATTCTAAATTTAAACAGTGAAATAAAATTTGCTGTTGCTGTTTTATGATATGCTACAGATAACTTCCGCTTGTGGCATGCTCTGTGCTCTCGCTACTGACATAACTGGAAAGAAGCTACCTTTTGGTTGTCTAACAAGAAGGAGATTACTACAGCCAAGGCTTGACCGGTTATGTACAGGATGCACACCCTATGGGCAAAATGATGTTCAATGTACTGCTGTAAGAGCAGCAGTTGGCCTGCAATTAAGAACAAAATTTGGCCTGTCAAAAATATCTACCAATTTGGGTGGTCAGGTAGCTGATTAGATTTGCAACTGTAAAATCTTCTAACTTCAAAAAGTTAAATAAAATGAGTTAGACATTTTTAAAATGTCTATTTGACACCTCTACCATCCTCAGCTATTATGGCAGGAGCCCTGCTGCTAAGAAGTTTTTTTTTCTTGAGCTAACTTGCCAGAACTAACAAGTATCAAATGAGCCTGGAAACCAAGCTTATTATAGCAGTGATCCAAGGTTGTTGAAGTCAGTGGGCATCTTTCCACTATTTTAATAAGTTTGGGGTCAAATCCAACAGTGAAAAGGTTTGGTTCTATTTGTTTCTTAAAGCATGGACTAAAAATTAACAGTTTATTTTAACTGTGCTGCCTCTGCTTTGCTTTCCCCTCTCTCATACCCTTTATCCATCTTACCTGTAAGTCTGTTGTGACCTTGGAATTTGTGCCTCCCAAACACAACACATGGGAAGCCTCCTGTTTGCTGGTGTGTTCCAATGGGTGCAAGTGAAGATGGTATGTGGGGTCTACACTAAACATCTTGTTCACATATAACACTCACTGCAAGTGTTGATGGTCCTGTAGAATACTATATAAATCCTAGATTCACTTCCTGGCAGCAGGTTTCTAGTGTCTCCAGTATATAGTATCCATTTGCATGAGTTCATATTTTCAGTGTGAATGCCATACACCATGAAGGACAAGAGCTGTGCTCTGCTTTACCCTTACATGTACCAGGGACAGAGAATTACCAGACTCTCTGAACCATTGCTGAGCCAACTTTGGGTTCAGTCTGCATCACTGAAAGCCATGACAGTTTTGCCTTTTAAATTCAACTGGATTCTTTGGGTACAGCTACATGGCAGTGAGTACCACAAGGAAGCACAGCCTGCCTGAGGTATAACAGTGGTCTCTTCACCCTAGGTAGCAGCTCTAGTCACCCACCCTAGCTATGCTACTACAGACCAACCCCTCTTCTTCCACCTCCTCCACCCCCCAAGCATGCTAACTCCCTAAACAAATGTAATATAGCTGCCTTAGTGCTTATTGGCATGTACCTAAGGTGACCATAAGTCCTGGTTTGCCTAGGACAGTCCCAGATTTCATAGGCTGTCTCAGGAGGTTATTGAGAATTGAAGCAAAAGTCCTGGATTTGCACCATCCCACCCACATGTGCCCAGCCCAGCCGAGCCCCTCATGGGTAGCAGGGAAGCGGGCTGGGCTGAACATGTCTCCTCTTGCCTGGGGCAGGGATTGGTTAGGGTTGGGTGGGCAGGGGAAATGGGTCCGGGATCAGGGTTCAGGCATCTGAGTAGCACGAGCTGGGATGGCCACCCATCACTGGCAGTCTCATGCCCTGTTCCTGCCATTTCCAAGGTCTGGTCTGCATGTGGTGGCCTGAGGCAGCTGCCAGCAGCACAATGGGATGTGCCACGGCTATATGAAGGGGTGTGCAAAGCAGGCCATATTCAATTCGGATTTGGATTCAGCCTGATTTGGGAGGCAGTGCTTCAATTCATTGCTGATTTGGAGAATCTGTGATTTGGCCATAGATACAGTTGTAAATGTTTTTTTTCTACGTACCTTGAGGTACCAGATGCAGCTCATGAACTCTGATGCTGGGATAGATGGGGGGGGCCCCCCGCATGTTTGGTGGTGGATCCCCCTGTGTCCTCTGGCTTAGCAATCAGCCATGGGGAGACCCCAGGTGCCCCCCAGACCCAGGAGGCACCAGTCACCAAGCCAGGAGATTGGGGGGTCCCCCACATGCTCTGTGGTAGGTCCGGAAGTAGGCCAGAAGTGCTTCTGGTCCACTTCTGGGTCCACCACTGAGTGCACTGGGGACACCCCCATATTCCTGTGGGATGCCTCATCTTCCCCAGCATTGCAGCATTCAAAAGCCATCTGGTACCTTGAGGTATGCAAAAAAACATTTAAAGTTGTCTATGTCTGAATCATTGAATCTCTCCAAATCCATTCAGAGGGTTATGATTTGATTCAGAGGTTAAAGAGTCTCCTGATTTTGATTTGGATCCGGAGATTTGGCTGCCAAATTGGGCCTAATCTCCTCCAAATCGAATCGGCAACTGAAACTTTGCACAGCCCTCCTATGCAGCATGGGCTGATAGAGCCCAGGGACCCACACAGGAACTGCCCCTAGCATGGTCCAGTCTCTGTGCATGGTGATGGATGCTGGCTGCAGGCCTCTGTGCTGTCCTTCCCCAGCCCACTTCTCCAGCAGGGCTCCTGGGAGCTGTGGATTTGGGGCTGTGTGTAGACTTATGGGCATCCATGTGGGGGTGTGTGTGTGGAGAATGGGGGGGCGGGGGGGAGTCGTGTGTGTCACAAACCTCAGTATGCCGCAACTGCCACCCTCCCTGGATGTTAGCAGACACTACCACCCCCGCCTGGGCTCAGCCATCCTCCGTGAAGGCCCCAGTCCATCCCCAGCATAGCTGGTTAGCACCACACAAGCCCACAGGACCCTGGCCCATCCTGTTCCTGTGCAGCACATCCTAGGGCAGCCGGCCCTGCCAGCCCCTGCACCCTGGAGACAGCTGCCTAGCGGAGCAGCCCTGGGCTGCAACACCCACCTCATCCTGGACAGCCCAGGTACACTCTGAAGCTCCACACAGTCCAGGGCTGGGCTAAGTCCTGGGCTGGTCCCTTGAGGGCCATCAAATCACAGCAGAGTGTCTAGCTCCCTCCTCCCCTTGTGAGCCCCAGGCTGGCCCTTAAGCCATGACTGCATGTTCCTGCAAACAGCACTATAAGAACAACTGAGCTTTTCCCTAAAAATAATATGGTCACCCTACATATGCCCCATACTACATTAAGGTAACTTAGTTCTGTTTTTAGGTGTAGTGGATGTGTAGTACTTTACTGTGACATAGCTAGCTTGGTCCTTTGGCAATGAAGCTGTGCCTTCTGTTTCTAGGTCAGGTGTTCTCTCTGTATTTGTTCAAATGACACAACTGAAAGCTTACTGCAGTCAATGAGCCTCTTTTCCATGACTTCAGTGGGCATTGGGTTCAAGTTCATATCAAATAGTAAATGCATCTAATGCTAAAACAACTGGAAAAAAAATTTAATTCCTATGACTTAAAATTGGTATCAGTGTGAGTAGAAAATGGTTAATCCCTGGAGTTAATAGCAGTGCATTCTGAATTTTAACTGGGGATGATTTCTTTTAGTGTTTATTCCTTTGAATTCTAGCAGGAAGGAAAGTGATTTATGGATCTGGATCTGGGCCCAGTCTCTTTGCCTTTCCCTAGCTTCCAGCTCTTGGATATGGGAAATAACATCTGAGGCCTGTTCTGTGCTTCTCTCCCTTTCTATTTATGTTTAATGTTAAGTTTCATTGTTCTAAAATCTTAAAATGTTTTTCCCCCAGAAAATGGAAACAAATGCAGCATTTTATATCAACCATCATTCATTCTCATGCAGCCCAATTTGCCAAGACACATCTATGCTGCTGCTCTTCCTGTGAAGTATGTCCTCATTAAGAAAAGCATTTTAACCAGTCTGTGGGTACAGCTACACATGCACTTTACTGGATACTAGACTAATTTAATGCACACAGTCAATTAATGTAAAACACTGCTGGGTAGTCCTGAAAGATACAAGTACTAGTCAATGGAGCTTTAAATTACTGCGCTTAAATGCATGTGTAGACAGTGACATGGGTGCAAATTGTCTGGTCAACCTCACCAGCAGGGGGCCAGCCTCCTGCTTGCTGCTGAGCCACATGGCTCAGCAGCTTCTGTAGCCACATGGCATGGACAACTCCTCAGTTGCCTGATGCAGTAACTCAGACCCCAGACCTGACCCCTGGGGCTCCCTGCCTGTCTCAACCTTCCCTCTGAGCACTGTCTCCACTGCTGGGGGCACATGCCAAGTGATACTGTTTGACTCCTGGGATCCCTGCTGGGCAGAGCCTGTACCATGCCCCACCCCCAGGCACTGTGCCCCACAGCCAGGAGCATATGCTGGGTGAAGCTGCCCCCCTGGATTCTGGGCCTGACTCTAGGGACTCCTGCTGGGCAGAGCCTGCCTCCTGGGCACTGCTCCATGACAGCAGGCATGTGTCACCCAGCACCCAGACCCTGGGCCAGACTCCAGGTACTTCTGACTGTCTCAGCCTGCTCCCCAGGCACCATGCCCCATGGCAATGGGCATATGCCACCCAACATTGGCAGCTGGACCCTGGGCCTGACCCTCAAGACTCTTACCAGCCAAAGCCTGCCTCCCAGGTACTGTCCCACTACTGTGGGTACCTGCAACCCATGCTACCACCAGACCCTGGGCCTGATCCCTTGAGGGTCCTGCCTGCTTCCACCATGTCAGGCTCCCCACCTTCTGACACCAAGGATGGGGGCCCAGCTGGATCTACAAAGAGACCATGGACCTCATTGCAATCTGGAGGTATGTTGAGGTGCAGCAGCAATTCAGCTGTGTGACAAGGGCCAGTGGCCACATATATGCAGAAGTCTGGACACAAGTACTCCAGAAAGCAGTAATGCATCAAAGACAAGTCCATGAGGGTGCATTGGTCCATGTGATGGACCACAACAGGTGGTCTAGCGCTATGCACAGAAGCATGCCCTTCATGATGGAGCTGAACTGAATGCTGGACCTAGTGAGGCCTGGCACATGTTCTCCAGCATAGGTGGCCTGCTGGAACCTGAACCAGGGCTTGTGGACCAGAAGGACTCATCAAGCGAGGGCCCCTCAGGGCTCCAGCACCAGGTCTTGATGCACTCCCTACCCTGGCTTCACCTAACAGCTTGGGCTGTCTAGGCCAGCACCTACCTTGGCTTCCCAGTGGACTTCTGATGAAATGGAAAGAGTGGGGATGGCTCCTCTGCACACCAGCTCTAGTTCCTCATGGGATGGGGCATCCAGGCACTGTGCCTCAGTATCCAGGGATGCCTTGTCCAACAGGACCACCTTGCCACAGCTGGGGAACAAGTTGGACCACTGGGAGTTCCTGTCACACGCATGCAGTAAGCCGTCCACAGGGAAGAGGGCTAGGGAGGAGGGAGAATCATGGCTGCCCATACCAGCACCAGCTCACCTACCTCTCCACCCTGCCTGGCCAAGTTCCAACCCCTGTCTTCTGGAGTCTCCCCATGCCAACACTCAGGGAGGTGGGAGGCATTGCAGAACTTCATTGAGTATTCCACAGGCTTTTAGCTAGGCAGCAAGGGGGCTGTCACTTCTGGAGAAACTTGACAATGGCAGCAACAATTTCCACTTTGGCCACAAGGGTCGGACACATAGCATAGGCAGAGATACCTCTCCAGGTGGCAGCACACATTGAGGGGAAGTGTGGGCTTGCCTGAAGTGCCCCTCAAAGGTCAGGGCCCTGTGCCAGGTTTTTAGCTGCACCCAGGAAACCATCAAGATCAGCAGCAGTAGGGGGTTGGGCAACCCTCGGAGAACTGAAACAGCTCATTGCAACATGTCTGGGAGACTCAGCAGGGGCACACTTGGGGTGCAGCCCATGCATGGTGGGGGCCCTGGTCTTTGCCAGGGTGCCTCTATGTAGAGGGCCACTGGGTGGAGGGGAAGGGACACATCTGCATCCCAGCCAGTGGGAGCCCCACACCCTAAGAACCTGGGTAGTGCGGGCCTGGCAACATGGGAGGCAATAATCCCTTTCTGAATACTGTCCTGGTTCCAGCTGCCCTTCACCAAACCTGTGGTGAGCTGATTACATATGAATACGTGGAAGTATTTTATTGTATTTTTTTTTTTTTAAGTGGGCCAGTTTGCACATAAAGACAGTTATTGTTAAAAATATTTGCTGGGGAGGATCCCCCAACTAGATATGCATCCCCTCTTCAAACTCAAGCTAAAAATAATACCTAGATCTCATATAATTTTTTTATCCGTAGACTTTATATACTTTACAAAGAAAGGTTGGATATTTACAGTTAGGAAAACTGAGGCAAGAGGAGGTATCTTGCCCAAGGTTACACGTGCATGGCTGTGGCCAAGATATGAAATGACCCTAGGCTTCCCTGAGTCTTAAGACTATCCTCCAGTTTGTCCTGGCTGTCCATCTATGTGTGCCACACACATGCTCAATATAGCTTTTCAGCTACTAGATAAGTAAAAAAACCAAGATTTGCAGCCTCCAACTTGGCTGCGTTTCTAAAACAGTGATTTTGTACAAACAGGAAAACCAATAGAGCAATTCCCTATTTCCTATCTATAGTGAGAACAGGTATGCCAGAAACAAAGGATTAATTAGTATCCAAAAACCTAAAATGTTTTATAGAGAGCCTTTAATTAAAATATTGGGTGCACATCAGAGAGGTAAAGGGTTAGCTTTTACCTGCTTTAAAAGCTACAAGGTCTGAGATCTTTGACCAGTTAAGCTATTAACAGTTCAAAAATTTTTCAGGTTATCACTCAGAGATAACAATGGGAATAGACTTGCAGTTGACTAGTTTATTTTGCAAATGAAATATTTCAAAGGAATTTAATTAGAGCAATCAAGCAATTAAGTGACAGAGAGACACCAACCCAGGATTACCATTTCAAAGAGGGTTTTATAACAACATTTAAATGGAGTAATTTTAGTGGTGACCACATAACTCAACTGAAAAGAATTCAAATAGGTCAACAGAAACAATGGGTGACCTTTAGAAAGGTGTTTTTTAACCCAGGGAACAAGCATAGGTGTGGCAGAATACAGTAATTAATAATTTGTTTATTTTCTCTGGTGAATTTGAAAGTAGCTCAGAAAGAAAGTGATGCATTAGAAAGGCAACCAAAGGTAAGTAGAACCCAGGGAGCTACAAAGACAAGCAAAAGGATGAAAACAGCCGTTAGATGGAACTTATTTTTCCATGAATATAAGGAGATCTCGCTGGATAAAGGTTGTAGCTGTGTTGGTCTAAAAGTACAAGCAGTCAGTGTGCTAGAGGTGATATTGCCTCCAGCACACTGACTGCCAGGAGATCTCATTGTCATGTAACGCCTTTCATCTCGAAGGTCCCCAGGCACTTAACAACCACTATAGTACAGGAAAAAATGTACCTCATATATTCATGAATCATGAACCAGGAAGCAAAAATATGAGTAGTTTAAAAACCAGAAAACTTAAAAAACCCTATTATTTCAGGTGTTTTGTTTTTCCTTATAAGGTGACATGTGCCTCCTGAGGCTGGGGGGGGGGCATGGTGACCACCTATAGGCTATGATGTAGGTGTCAGTGGTGAGGGCAGGCTGAGCAGGGACCGTCTGCAGGTGGCCATGGTGGTGTTGGTGGTGGGAGGAGGTCCCCCTGTGGTTGATCACCAAACAGGGGGATTCCCTATGGCCAGATGCCAAGCCCAGAAGTGCTCAGGGGTGGGTAGCAGTGCTCTGCATTCCCCCTCTGCCCATCACCTAAGCCAAGAGCACTCACTCTCAGGGGGGGCACCAGTGATCTCAAGGGATACACGTGCACCCCTGTGTACCTCCTATGCATTGCCACTGCTAGGATTTATATTTTCTAACTCTTCTCTGCTACCATAAAGACTTGAGCCTTAAACATGAAGGCTGAGATTCTCAGTTTGTCACTTAACACAGTTTCTTATTTATATTACCATCAGGGACCACAGCTATATTTTGTTAGGTGATGTATAAACAGAACCCAAAAACATAGTCCCGTTTTTAACTGTAGCTGAGGGTTAAAATTTTAAATGTATTTAGGCATCGCAAGGCCCTTGTATTTTGGATAGCCAAGTATTTTTATGGTGGTTTATGAGTCTTCACTTCTTGGTCACAAGACCTAAAATTTAGTTATCTTGCCCTTGGAGCGTAGCCCAATTAACAGAATAAGCATCTGGAGAGTAGGGCTTGGATTCAGAGTGACCTAGACAAGTTGGAGGATTCAGCCAAAAGAAATCTCATGAGGTTCAACAAGGACAAGTGCAAAGTTCTGCACTTAGGACAGAACAATCCCATGCACCAGGACAGGCTGGGGGCTGACTGGCTGGGCAGCAACTCTGCAGAAAAGGACTTGGGGGTTACAGTGGATAATAAGCTGAATATGAGCCAATAATGTGCCCTTGTTGCAAAGAAGGCTAACAGCATACTGGGATGCATTGCTAGAAATGTCGCCAGCAGGTCAAGGAAAGTGATTATTCACCTCTATTGTTACCAGATTTGCCTGTCACTTTGGGGTGTGCTCATTTATTAGAGCTACATTTCTAGGGTTTCTGTAATTCTATCAATGTGCTACTTGTGTTTGTCTTTGGAGCTCTATCTCTCTCTCTTCTGCAAGTCTCCACCCACAATGTAGGTAAATTTCAACAGGGCTGGGATCCTTCAGCCATGCAATCACACACACACACACACACACACACACACACACACACACACACTCTCTCTCTCTCTCTCTCTCTCTCTCTCTCTCTCTCTCTCTCTCTCTCTCTCTCTCTCTCTCTCTTTAACAGGGGTGATGCGTAAGGGGTGCACACGGGTGCACATGCACCCTCTGAGCATGGCGGTGCACCCCCTTTAAAAAGACACATTGACACTGTCGGTGGTGCCTGTGGGCAGTTGCTGCTCGCCACCTCCCATCCCCCTCCATGCTGCCAACACCACTGGCAGCATCTGTGGGTGATCACTGATTCCTGCTGGCTGCTGCCACTACTGCCGTCCCCTGGTCAGCACTCGCCACACCCCACCCCTGCTGCTGACAGTGCCAGCAGCGTCTGCAGGAGCTCCCACTTAATGCCACTGTGCGTGCTCCCACTGCTGCCGTGCCCCCCCAGCCACCGGGGGCATGTGTCATTCATACACGTTAACAGAGCACATCTGAGCAAGCAGGGTTAATCAGCACTTCCAAGCTGACACCTTCATATGCCATGGACTCAGAACTTCCCCTTCCCCACCCAGTATCTTACCACAGGTGTCCTGGTAGTAACCCCCTTGATGAGCAGACCCCACATGATTTTTGGGCATTACAGGGATTTCAGGCTTAGGTAAGAGGTGCATTGCTGCAGAGCAACTGGGGAACACAAGTAAAAGAAAAAGTAAACAAGATTCAGAGACAGAGTATGGCAACAAGCTTGACCATAAAAGTTGTTTTATTGCCAGTATATGAAAATTATAATGCTACTAGTAGTAATAGCCATACAAGGAGAGACAAACAAATGAAACAGTTATAATATTACACCATTTCAATGGGGTATTTGGGGAAATCTAGCTTAAGCTTGATCAACAAAAGTCAGATTTAGAAAGCCATGCCTGGAGTAAGAGAGAAAGAGAAAGAGGGAGAGAGTTAGGGTCTCACCACCCAATGAAGCTTGGACCTCATAGACAAGCTGCTCAGCTTAGGGTCCAGAGTGCTTGAGACAGGCAGAGCCTCCAGCAAAATCAGTGAAAATATTCGAGATAGAAAAAGGAGAAGGTGAAGTCCCTGTGCAACTGGTGCAGCTTTTGGATCCAAGCACCAGAACAGAAACTTGAGCTTGGGTAGGGTTTTTTTTTAGGGAAACAACAATGGTTTAAGGGAGAACGCTGGATTTGTTTATGGGTAAATGATGGCTCAAGTGAGTATACCAGAGTTGTTTTGTTTATGCTGGACAATAGGAACCAATCATTCCTGGCTATGGGCGATGCTACTCCATGGAGCTCACAAGGCAATCAGGCAGATTCAGTATTTTGGATACCAATAAAGGATTCATCACTAGAATTGGTCTGATAAACATTGGGCTGGGTGTGTGTAGGTGTGGGTTGATTAACATCTGGAGTAGAGATCCCCCATCATGCAGCGCTCCCCTGCTTCTCTGGTCCCAGAGTTCAGTGCAGTCCTTGCCTTGGAATCTCTGTTCTCCATCCTGAATGCTAATGGAGGTGCCTCTCTGTCCCATCTTTGCTGCAAAAGAGACTAGGGGAGTTGCCTTAATCTTGTCACCTTTGTCTGGAAGGGTCTAGGTGCGTCTCCCACTGCATCTTCATTGCTTTTTGTAAGTCCATCTTCTGATCAATTCTGGTTTAGGCAGAGATGGGGAGGGGGGTTCTTCCTGAGTCAGACAGGTTGGGGTCTGTGCCAGGGTTCCTCAGGAACACACAGCTGAAAGGTAACTCTATTCAGCACTGGTAAGGCCACATCTGGAGTACTGTGTTCAGTTTTGGGACCCCCACTACAGAAAGCATATGGACAAATTGGAGAGGGTCCAGCTGAGGGCAACAAAACTGGTTAAGGGGCCAGAGGACATTACTTATGAGGAAAGACTGAGGGAACTGGGCTTATTTAGTTTAGAAAAGAGGAGACTGAGAGGAGATATAATAGCAGCCTTCAGCTACCTGAAGAAGGGTTCAAAAGAGGATGGAGCTAGGCTGTTCTCAGTGGTGGCAGATGACAGAACAAGGAGTGATGGTCTCAAGTTGCAGCAAGGGAAGTTTAGGTCAGATATTAGGAAAAAAATTATTACTAGGAGGGTAGTAAAACACTGGAACAGGTTACTCAGAGAGGTGGTGGAAGTCCCATCCTTGGAGGTTTTTAAGACCCAGCTGTACAAAGCATTGGCTGGGATGAACTAGCTGGAGATGGTCTTGCCTTGAGCAGGGGGTTGGACTAGATGACCTCCTGAGGTCCCTTCCAACCCTAATTTTCTATGATTCTATGACTTTACCAATGTGCATCCCTAATATTGAGTTGCAACCATTACAGGAAATAACGTAGGGAAACATCCTAAGTTAGCTAGCATTCCCTGTTTTATTTTCCTATTCCCATACCTCATATTCACTTATAAAAAATGCCACTGAATTACATATTTAATCTAAAAAATAAAAATTGTTTTTGTCTTATGTCTGACACTTTTATCAGTAATCTTCACTATACTCCCAGTACCTTCTTAAGCCTGAGTAGGACTATATGCAAAGTGTTTGATATCTCACCTTGTTGCCAGAACCGTACCCTATAAGCCAGTTTCTGTCTCTCTTCAGTCACTATCTTGGTGTGACCCAAAAGGAGATTGGCCAGAGAGATCATGATCCTCTGGACAGTTTGATACAGGATAGAGAACATGTACACAGTATTGGAGAAGCCCATTACAAAAATAAAGTTGCCATGTACTTAGGCATCATCTTCATGACACCCCCCTGAATTGCAATTACATGTAGCTTTATCAGTCAGAATACAAACTAAAGGTGATGATAAAATAAAAGGTCAATGTACAATAGCAGGAGAGCCTCCATGAGTCAATTGCCCTTCTGGTCAATTGACAACAGCCCTATCAGGATGGTGATATGCAGATCTTCATAAACTATTCATAGTAGTAATAATAATAATAATAAACAAGTATAGCTCATTTCCCACCTTGAATTAGTCATGAAATGTCAATTTACATTTGCTGTGTGTAAGTATAAAAGAAACACTTTTGAGAGCAAAGTCTTGTTTAAAGGTCATATCTATGTAATTAGAACTGGTATACAAACCTGTGCAAAAGCCAGTGTGAAAACTTAGTTTGCTGTAAGAGTGGTTAATTTTGGTTAAGTTTAAAAAGACAAGTAGAAAAGATTAGATGCTCCCTCCCTACTTTAAGATGAATGTCCATACACCAGTTGAACATAATGGCAATATCCAGGTGCATAGATTCATAGATGTCAAGGTCAGAAGGGACCTCAATAGATCATTGAGTCTGACCCCCTGCATGGCAGGAAAGAGTGCTGGGTTTAGATGACCCCAGCTAGATGCCTATCTAACCTCCTCTTGAAGATGTGTAGGCACGTGCAGTTTGTGGTGCTGCAAACCATGGGCTGCAAACCAGCCGCTTCCAGGAGTGGTGCGTTCGCTTCTGGGAGTGGCTGCAGTGATCGGCCAGCACTTGGAGGAGAAACACCAATGCTCCTGCCTGCCCCATCTGGCCACTGCCTCAGCAGCGAACATGGCCAGTCAGGGAGTGCACCTCCCACACATCTCCACTGCTGCAAACCTCTGTGCAGTGCCACAAGCCACATGTATTGCACATTAAACCATGCACTGCGCTGCTGGTTTGCAGTGCTGGGGCAAAATTTGCTACTGGAATTTCCCAGTAGCAAAAAAAAAAAAACCTAAAAAAAAAAGTGGCACAAAATAAAGTGCAGTGTGCTGGAACAAACTGTGGAGCCCCAACACTGAGGCACTCTGTGCCCCAGCTAGCTGCTCCCCGGCTGGCTGGGGTATGGTGTGCCTTGAGACAGGGAAGCAGGCAGCCCGAGGACCTACCACTCCACTTGCCACTCCCTGGTTCACTGGTCCACAGGGTGCCTCAGCATGAGGTCTGCCTGCTGGCTACCCCCATGCTAAGGTGTCCTATGCCCCAGCCAACTCCCCTTTTGCATCACATGGAGAAGCTCCAAACCACGTAAGCAGAGATGTGCATTGCAGCACAAAGTAGGGGCACAAATTTGTGATGCTAATATTTATGCTACTGCAAATGCATGCCTCTCCTTGTGTGGATGCAGCCTATTTATTTAAAGATGATTTAAATATATACCACCACTACCCTCCATGTAGGCAAGGCTATAGGCCTTGTTTATACACAGATTTTGAATTAATGCTGATTAAGGATGTGTATTTTTTTAGTCTCAATCAAAGGTGCCAAAATAGCTTATGGAAACACACCATATAGGAATAAACTATATTTTTATGTCAAATTGTAAGAATCCACACTACAGGAGTTATACCACTTTAACTGTTAGCATGGCCAGAACATTGCAAAAATTTGTACGTTTTCAAGATCCACAAAATATCTTCATTAGGCTACAGAAATGAGAACTGACTTGATTTTTGTATTATTTTAAGGAAGAAAGTGTTAACTGGTGTGGTTTTCTGCAAACTGTTGGTTGTGATTAATCACTGCTGTTTGTTGTTCCTGCTTTGGGATTGTCAGGTTCTCTACCCCATTGCATTGTATTTTTTTTTCATCATTACAACTGTGGTTGGCTGTTAAAAGTCAGTGTGAAGTCAGGAGTATAGAATTAGGCCTATGTTGTTCCTGCGCTCAGATTCTATGATTAAAATTTCTGTAACCAGAGACTGATGTAGGGTTATGCAAATAAAGGATTGTTTGGTTTGGTGACTGAACCAAAAAATATTTCAGTTCAAAATAATCCATGGTGAAAATTTTTCATTTTTTCTTGCCAAACAACTAAAAAAATGTTTTGGGTCAAACAAAATATTTTGTTCCACATAAAGAAAAGTTATTTGTTTTCATTTGACGTGTTATTTTTTTTAAATAAATAGGCAGGACTAGGCTTTAGGTAACATTCATTAAACCAGTGGTCTCCAACCTTTTTATGGTGAAGATCACTTTTTGGAACTAAAGGGTCACTCCAGGATCTACTGTACTCCCCCACTCACTCTGCCCCATCCCCCCCACCCACTGCCCTACCCCACGTGCCCCTGGACCACAGAGTATCCCAACCCCACTTGTGCCGTGGCTGCACAGAGCCATGCCCTCCCAGCAGCCAGAGGAATGTGGAGTTGGGCCCCAGCCTGGCTGGGTCTGGAAGTCTCCGTGGTCTGGGACTTCTCCAGGGGTGCATGGTGGGGGAGGGTCCCACTGCTGGGCGCAGCCTAGTGAAGGCTCTGGGGACCCGTGTTCCCCCCCCACTTGTCTTCGGGACGAAGCAGCTGCTGCTAGGGGCTGCCAGCTGGACCCTGAGCACAGGTGGAGGGGGGGGTCATGGGCCCCCAGGGTCTTCACTGGGCTGTACTCAGAGATGGGAACCCTGAGTGTGCCCCTGGGTGACCAGATCTTCCCAGACCCAGCTGAGCCAGGGCTGCCCCCATGTGAGTTCCTGTTGTTGAGCTGAGCTGTGCCTGCACATGGGCAGCTGCAGTGGGACTTGAGGCACAGCAGCAGTAGCCTTTGCCACTTCTGCTTCTGGACAGATGGGGAGGGGGCCCCCTATACCCCTGGAGAAGCCCCCCCAAGCTACAATCTTCTCACCACCCAGACATACTGGGGCCCCAGTTACCTTCCCCTGCTAGGCTGCATGGTCAGCTGCTCACCACAGGGGCTTCAATCTGGCTCCCACACCTTTCCTCCCCCACAAATTGACCTGCTGGGACTGGGGGCAGTGGAAGTGCACATATATGCATACCCAGCTGTCCCCCAGCCCAGGATCCACCAAAAAAGGCTCTGGGATCTACCTGTAGACTGGATTCCCTGGTTGGTGACCACTACATTATACAATTCAGAAGAGAAATTTGCAATTTGCCCAATAACCTAGTGGTTAGCACCTTCACCTGGGATATAGGAGACAAGCTTTCAGTTCTCTCATCTCTCTTAAGAGAATGCCTTAACTACTATAGTGTGGGGCATTCTGGAATGGATTGTTTTTATTCTTTTCTGATGAAGCCATTTTAGTTTGTTTAAATATTCAAATCTTCCTCAGAGCAGGGTTTGATCCCAGGTGCCCTTCCTGTTGGTTCTATAACCATCAGATTGGCATGTCAAACCTTCCCTTTGTCTTAATGCATGTTTAATTATTATACTAAGAGAAAGGAAAAAATGGGATTAATCTACCCTAGAATCCTGTATAGTATAGCTGTCAAACGCATGGCCCATTAGCCAGATTTGGTTCAAAAAACTATTTCATCTAGCCTGCCAGTAGTCTGGTGGGCTACTGGAAGTTGTGGGTGGGGCTAGTGGGGTAACACCTACTGCGAACTTCAGGGCCCCCTGGACCTGTGCTGACCCATTCTGCCAACCCCAGATCTACCTGTATACCCTTGCAGCCTCAGGACTTGTGCTGTTGGCCCTGTAACATACTGCTACCACCAGACCTGCCAAAATTGCTGCTGGCCCTACAAATCTGGCTTGGGAGGAACACCCATAGTCTGGATCTGTCCCAGGGCTTGAGGTGAATTTGATACCCTTGCTGAAAAGTTCCCTGGTTGCCTTGTAGATCCAAAACGTAGGAGATCCTAAATCAAGTTTTAGTTTCAAATCAGACAGAGAAAGGATATGAAATTGGATCTCCTGCCTCCTGAATCCTGTAACCATTGGCCATCAGATTAAAAGGGATTGCCACTTCCTTCTCCTCCTCACTTTTGCGAACAATGCCTTGTGGATAAATTCTGAAATTATTTTTCAACCCAAATTATTTGATGAATTTGACTTGAATTCATTCACTGGTGGTTTTGGGGCTTCCAAAACTACATTGTTGACAGTTAATGATTCAAAGAGGTCTTTGAACAATTTATTTTTTGATTGAGCCTTCTTTAAGAAATATATTCATCATGTTAGTATTTTTAAGACAATTATTTTCTATGATCCATATTGTGAACAAAATGTCTTTGTTTACATTTTGATAGGAAAATAAATGAAAATGGATTTAGATAAAATGGTTTTATTTAAACAAATATTCAGGAATACTTACTTACAATAGCTGCATATCTAGATCTTCTTTGAAGGATCTTGAGTTCAGGCTCAAACTTCATGATTTAGGCCCATTCTAAAATAAAAAATGGAAAATGTGTGTGTTTTTGTAAGTGTAAATGGGAACGTGTGACATTAAATGTAAATAGGAAGGGACCCAGGCAGAAGCCGATGCATTTTGCAGATTAATGCATGTTTGTGTAGATGATATCACCAACAGGGTTTGGCTTCTTTGGCCATGGGATGTTGTTTCAAGAAGAAGGATTGCTAGGATGATACAGGACCCACTTGACAAAGAGAGGGAAGGGCATCTTTGCAGATAGGCTTGCTAATCTAGTAGGGATGGCTTTAAACTAAGTTTACTGGAAGATGGAGACAAAATCCCTGATGTAAGTGGGGAAGTGGGCAACCTGGAAGAAGCACAAACAGGAGGGGGCAACAGCATAGACCTTCTCATTGTTCCTGGGAAAAGCAGGGCAATTGGCTAGTTACCTCAGGCATCCTTACATAAATACATGAAGCCTGGGAAACAAGCAGGAAAGACTAGAAGTCTTCACATAGTCACAGAACTATGATGTGATTGGAATAACAGAGACTTGGTGGGATAGCTCGCATGACTAGAGCACTGTCATGGATGGGTACAAACTGTTCAGGAAGGACAGGCAGGTGAGAAGAGGAGGAGGAGCTGCACTTTATGTAAAAGAGCTATATGGTTCCTCAGAGCTCCAGTACGGAACAAGAGATAGGTCTACGTAAAGTCTCTGGGTTAGGGTCAGAGGGAAGAGCACCAAGTGTGATGTCATGGTAGTGTCTGCTATAGGCCACCAAACCAGGAGGATGAGGTAGATGAGTCTATGAGGCCACACATGATTCACATGAGGGTATTGAGGGAGATGGCCAATGTGATTGCAGAACTGCTGGCCATTATCTTTGAAAACTTGTGGTGATTGAGAGAGATCCTGGATGACTGGAAAAGGACATAGCGTCTATCTTTAAAAAACGGAAGAAGGAGGATTTGGGAAACCACAGATTGGTCCCTGGAAAAATCATGGAGCAGGTCCTCAAGAAATCCATTTCTAAGCACTTGAAGGAGAAGAAGGTGATTAGGAACAGTCAGCATGGATTCACCCAGTTATATTCAAGCTTGACCAACATGATTGCCTTCTATGATAAGATGACTACCTCTGCAGATGCAGGGAAAACAGTGGATGTGATACACCTTGACTTTAGCCAGGCTTTTAAACATGGGTCATAAGATTGGAAAGGACCCCATGGGTCATCAAATTGATGTGCCCTGCTTTTGTAGGATTTTAAAGCCAATTGGATAGCTTGCTCTCACTATTCTTAAAAGGCTAACCCAGATTTCCAGTCCTTTCTATTTTATATTTGAATATCTAACCCATACTTGACACATAATTGACCCCTTCTGAACACAAGTCTTCTGATTCCTATATTGCAGCCATCAATTGAAATCTGGCAGAATTTTTCTCTTGAGGTGCCAAAAGGATTTTGGTTTTAAAACATTTCTCAAGTAATGTAAAGAGCATACAAAAATGGGGTCAGTTTGTCTTTTAGAGAACTCCGATGAATTCTCTACCAGATGGGGGATTTCTAGCTAATTCATAATCCACTTTTGAGTTAGCAGGCACATCTCTTTTGGGAAAAGGTTTCTTTTGTTACAACAGAAAGAAAAATATTCTAGGACGTACTGGACTGAAGAGTTTTTAACGTTGTTGTCCTCAAGCCTGCTTTGAAACTGGGAAACTCAAGAGGTCTTTGAGCCTCAAGGTTAATTGTCACCAGATGTCTCAGCCACTGACAAATGTCTTCAATGCTGCTCTCCTTTTAATCTACTGTATTTCATGTGACTTTAGCAAATATTTTTTGGAGCAAATGGTTTACAAATAAATGGCAGCCTGTTTGATGTCTGTTTGAGGTTTCCAAAATTCACTTCCCTGGTTCAGAAGTACAGCTAATGAAGAACCATTACCAATACCCTGAAAATACAATTGATTATTGATTTCTAGATCTAAAATTAATCGATTTTGTATGATGGCTTATTGTCTAGGGCCTGAGAGATATTGAACACCTGCTATTTCCAGTTAAGTCATTGGAAATGGCTTGGTGCTTCAATTAGTTCTAGGTTATTAGGTTATTTAGTGTACTCAGAACACTCAAATTCAATATTGTATTGGAACTTAAAATTAGGACCACCATTGGCTTACCAATTGACAACTGTTCCTAGTTCTCTCAGACAATGCCTTAAATCTAGGCCTAAAAATACTCTTCTCTTGCACTACCTATTTTTCTTATTTTTTATCTTAGCATGAGAACATGAGAAATTCAGTATAACCTCATTTTAAGGAACACCTCTGGGGCCAGCAGAGAATTCATTACAAGAAAGTGTTTACTATAAGAAGTTTGGTTAATTTGCTGCATCACAATAATGAAAATATCAGTTCCTGTTGATCAGAGCATTGAAAACAGGGTTTTGTTATAAATAGGGTTTGTTATAATGAGGTTGTACTGTATAATAAAATTTATTTTGCTGTATATATTTTCCAATGATATCCCCAAGAGCTTTACTGATATAAATAATATATTTCTAATAATAATAAGACAGGGTGAGAGAACTTAAAAGGCAACTGGCTGGCTAAGCATAGAAGAAAAGACATTTCTACATCAGATTTGACAAGAGATGGAAAAGCTTAAGTTGGCAGTTCCAGATGCCAGCAGGTACAAAACAGAATACTTTTGCCCCAGCAGGGGTGAAAAGAACACTAATGATGCTGTATTCTCCCACCTCACAAATATACGTTCTCTTTATGCTACCAGTAATCTCAAGGATCACTAGCTAAATGCAGTAACAAAATGTTATTGGTCTGTGAGGCAAGAAATCAACAATAACTGAACAGGAGAGCCATGGACTGATCTGGGAGTAAGGTGGCAAGGTTGCTCAAGAGAGCTGCTGCCGCGAGTGCCAAGGAAGCAGATGCACCCCTGGGCTTCTCGCTGCTTTTTGTCAATGTCACTAAATATTGTACGCTAAATTCATTTTCACTGGTAACCTGTCTATTTCTCAGGATGCGTCTTTAATCTTAATTCTGTCTTCAGGTGACCATCTCACTGACTTTCCCCAGAGAGGATCCTCTACAGATTCTGATCACTGCTCTTTTTCATCAAAGCTTTAGCAACAGTAAGGAAGACTATCAGTCAAATGCTTATTAAATTTACTCAGTTGAGAGTATCTTTAGAGCGGCTGTACATGGATGTTCAACCTGTCTCTTTCATGTGCCTTCATGTCTCTGTCATGTTTCTCTATATTCTTCAACTCCAGATGTATCAGATCATCTACTTTCTTCTTCCCAGTGGAAGAGTTCTCTGAATTCAGTGAAAATAAGCATCAATCAACACTAAAACCATAATTTTGTAATGGGTTAAGCATAACCAGGCACAAGTTCTACAGTTTGTTATATGTCCACAGTTGCAGCTCTTCTGCCAACCCAACCATAGCTTTGTGTTCATATGTGGCAAAGGGCAAGGAGGGCTCTATATTCAGGGTACATTCTGAGATATTTTTAGAGAAGCAAAGTTTGTTTGGCAATATCTTTCATTGGACCAAATATTTACATAGGAGAGCTATTATTAGCAGCTGTCCCAGTGTGGTGCACCAACACTTTCTTGTACCAGTTCCCTGGGTATTTTTCCAAAGCCACCTTGCCCTTTTAGACTGGTTGCCAGAGTCCTTGTTTCAGTTCTTCACCCAAATTAACTGTATCTATACACCCAAATATAATTGTAGTTATTCAATGGAACTGAGCAACAGTCTATTGGCCCCGTTCTGGTGCATTTTCTCATTATACATGACTGAATTCAAGTTGACTTTGATGCTTTCTTTGTTCTAAATAAACAGCAAGTCTTGATCTTATTCTTATGCCAGTTGAATTGTCTTGGTTTTTTTTCTCTGATTGAGGACATTGTGGAAAAGGGTGGTGTTAATGCTGGTACAACTAGCTACATCTTGAAGTCATGCATCTTAAAACAAGCCTGCTGCTTTCAGGTAAGTTACACAACAAAATAGCCATCCACAGAAATGAACCTGTGCCAGGCTGGGCAACCAGCACTGAAAACTCAGAGCCAAGCTTAACTGGTTACTAAGCATATGCTGCTTGATGTGACCCATCAGCTAGATCTGCAGCTGGTATAAATTGATACAGCTCCAATAAAGTCCAATGAAGAGCTTAAGAGGAAAAATAGAAGGGAGATAGGGACTATTTCATGCAGTCTAGTGGAAGGGAGGAGAAAACAGTGGCTAAAGGATCTGATTCTAAAGGTATAGCTATTTTCACAGCAAGTTTTCATTTAAGCAAGATAATTACTGAGTAACCACATCTTATTTATTTATAAGTGTTTTCAGGAGCTTGGTGACAGATACCAAATAAAGCGACCTGGAACAGTTGTGACTGACTGTTGTAAGGATCACATGAAAAATAAGGAAGATGCAAAAAGCATGTGACATTTATACCAAATACATTGAGATTGGGTGTTGCCTCTAGATTAGATTTAGATGGTTAGATACAAGTCTGGGAATAAACGACAACTCTCACAGTTCCTGCCATTGACACTGAATGCCTCTGTTTCTGCAACTCTTAAGACAAATATAAAATATACCTTATAATGTTATACTATGGGGGTTAATTCCTTTTCGGTATTGATCTTCTTTAACTTCTAGAAGAAAAAAGGTGTGTTACATAAAAATGGATGACAAATGCACTATGCTGGAAAGGAACATTGGCTAAGAGTTTTATAAGCAATTAGTAAACGTCAATGCCTAAATTTCTGAGTATCCTTTTCAAGACATTTTAAAATGGGCCTGATTTTTATGGAAGGTGAGTGACTATCATTTTGTGCAATCAGGATACTTAAAAAATGGAGGTGCCCAATTCACTAATCATTTGGTCATCACATCTATAACTCCATTACTACAAGGATCCTGGTTATCTGACACTTCAACAAGTCCTTTGGCTGAGAAAATGCAAACTCACTTTGCAATTAGTGTGTATAGTGGGATAGGCATATTGGCTGTCACACACTGCAGCTCCTAATCTATCCGTCAGTTTACAATCACTGAAATGTGTGTGCTACAAATATGAGAGGAGACTGCCATATGATATGCATATCATGCTGCATCACTTCTATTTTTCTGAAGGTAGCATTTTACATGGTAACAGGCAACTTTTTTGTCTACCTTCTTTTTATATTGTTTGTTTGTTTGTTTGTTTTAAGTTAAATTTTATAATACACTGTCAGCTTCTTTATCTAGTTGTGCTACAAGTCATATTGTATAAGATTTCTGTCCTCTTTGAGCATAGGCATACTGAAGCACAATTCCTGGCTAATCCTGAGATGCCTATATTTTTCAATATACAAATAAAGGGTAGCAATGGCCTCCGGAACTAAACCTTCCAGATATACCAATGGATAGTAGGAAAGATATGTTATAAATTAAACGTTCAAAGTTATTTTCCTTCCTCTTCCCCCTCCCTGCACCCAGACTCCATCTGCAGGTGAGAGACACAGTCTACTGAATGGCAAAGACCATTTCCTAGATTTTAAATAAGATATTAATTGCCACAATGGGCATAAAATATTGTTTTCTCTGATGCCATTGCTGAATGCATATGAGCACACCAAAGAATGGCAGGTAACATAACAGGATGGCATGTCCTGTGCCATGATCAGACAAGCACAGGCCTGTGGTATGTGGTACCACAAACATGTCTGTAGTGCCACATAGTGCACATTCAGATGTTCTCCACACTGCAAGGGAGTGCTGCCCATACATGCATTGCTCCATATTTTGTTTTTATGGGTTTTTTTGACCAAGGATATCTAGGAGTCAAAAAAAAAAAAAAAAAACCATAGGAAAAAAGCAGAGCAGTGTGCTCATGGGCAGTGCACACCATCCAAAAGCAGAGCTGGATCCCCTAGAGCTGTGCTGTTGCTGCTCACCAAGCTCCATGCTGCAGAATTGATGCTGTTGCATCCAGGGCCCCAGGTAAGTCTGCTGGAGCCAGCCCAGTGCTGGCCCCAGCCTTCCCTGCCCCACCAGGGGTAACCTGCTTGGCACCAAAGTTTGTGACATGGGTAATCCCTGGGGATAAGAAGTGGCGGTGCAAGGTGCACCACCACTACTTGTCCCCCTGAGAACCAAACATCCACGCTCATGTGGATGCAGCCTAAGATGCCATAGTGGGCAACACAGTGGGGGCCAGGGAGTGTACAGGAGAAGTGGCTTTGCCATCCCAGTTCCAAATGCATTATAGATGGGTACCTAAATCAGATTAAAAGACTCTTCAGAAAAGGGACTTCAAAAAAGGGACCCTGAAAAAATGAATTACTACTTTTACAGCACTATACTCATTTTCTTCAGACCTTGAGGAAGCTTGCCTAAAAGGTATCAGTTGGTTAAAATATATGTAATAATAGTTGGACATGTAACTCCTCTATTGCTGAGTTTTTGTTTCCTGTACCATTTTGTAGTCATCAAGTCTCTCCAAATCAAATTTTTGATTGTAAGCTTTATCTGCTGCCTTTTTTGAAGTAGTAAAAAAACAGACCAAAACAAAACAATACCCTGAGGATAAAAACCAAATGCAATACTCTATCTAAACAAGCAGATCTGTTTGTATAGGGTAACTACCCTTGCTCAACATGCTTTTGTCCTGAGCTTTTTTACGACTACTGTGATTTGACTATCAATGAACAAGTGAAGTTGAAATTATTCTGAAGTGAGCATACGGTTTAAAGATTAACATTAGATAGGGCACTGCCAGTAGCATCATGATGTGGCTGTGGTAAAGAGAAATGTTATGAGAATCATGCTTCGGTTCATATTTTTGTTCTGCAAATTGTCAGAATAAGCTTCTGCTTTATCTTTTAATAAGTATCATGGTTGTTTTTTTCTCAGCCAAGACTATCTACCTCAGGGGAGTACAGAAGAACAATGGGTATGGCTTGTCACCTGGTTTTAGATCATCTTTCCCCTGTCCATCAAATAAATAGGTTTCTCTCTCAATCTTTTTGTATCAAAAATGAATTAAAAGGCTCTGGGTATAGCTAACTGCTCTACCCAACACTTTGAAGTAGCTCAGAATAAAATAAACACATTAAAAAACACTTTCATTTCCTGTTACTTCTGCAATGGAGTTGAAAGAATAGGATCCAACTGTGTGAATGCAAGGAGTGATGCAGCAAATAAACAGCATTATTTGAGGTCTGTACATATCAATGTACAGTGCAAGACAGTCTATTAGAAAATAAAAAACTGTAACTTGGAATGCAGTGAAACTGAAAGCAAGTAGAGAAAACTTACCTATCATGACTTGTCAATATAATAATCAGTCATGCCTTTTAATTTTCTTAGCTGCTACAAATAGTTGGGAAGTACCTACATTCTACCCTTGCATTTCTGATCAAGAATCTTGATAAATGTATGAGTAGAGGAGAGAAGGAAAAGTCCAAATATGAGCTGGCACTGAAGATTATCTGTGGAGTGTTTTGTATCTTCTGAAGCATGTTGGTTGTTCTAAGAAATGTTTGGGGGCAGCATCACTGTGGGCAGGACATGTAAGTCTGTTTTAGATATAAAATAGGAAGTTGTTTTTTTTTCATAAAAGAGCAACATAGACTATCCTTACAAGTTTAACTGAAATGTGGGAGGCAGGTTTGCTTCTCCTTTCCACAAGGGGAAAACCACCCTTTTTTAAAATCTGTACATGTTGGCATGGTTTTTTAATCCCCCAGACAGCTTTATTAATCCAATTTATAAATCATTAGCTGAGAGAGAAAAAAATTATTTTAGGTTTATCAGAACTGACACATGCTGTGCCAATGCCATGTCACACAACCATATCTCTAACTGTACCTCCCTAGTTCTGCCTGCCCTAATAGAAGTGGTGGTAATCTGGAGCAAAAGTACATTGCTTCTGCAAGATGAAGAAACTGTTTGCAATTACAGCAGCATGGCAGCAAGTGACTCATGCTGTACAAATGACAGAGCTGTGGGTAGTGCTAGCAGACAATTGCTTATAATGACTGCTGCATACAATATAATGAATGAAGCAGTGAATAAAGAAAGAGATCTCTGCAAGACCTCTCTGTGAATGGCAAAATTTTTATTTTAAACTAGAACCCTACATCTCAGACCCTGGGTTTGCTGTATTCATTTTGAAGGTGTTAAAGTATACCCTGTCAGCAAATATGAAGAATTAGAGTGTTTCTGATTTGCCAGGGCAAAGTTAGAGGTGACCACATTTCTCCCTTGAGAAATGAGACATTTCTCCCTTGAGGCTTCAAGGAAACATAATACAATAAATGAAAAATCAAATTTTGTAAAGAAAAATAAGTTCTTTTGAAAGCTGTGTTCACCTTTGTTTTTCAAGACTGTATAAAGATACAGTTATGATGATTTGGAGCAGGGGGAGCCGGGGTTACAGGTATGGGTATATTGATATACCAGAACCACTCTCCTGCCTTTTGGGTGCAGACAGAAGTGTAGCTCCCCACTGTAACTCGGAGTGCTTTGCAGGAAGCGCTCTGAAGTACAAGGCACCCCTGAACCAAAAAGAAGTTCACTGCTGGTTCCAGGAGGGAGGGAAATCAAGCTGCTGGTTGGGAGCCTGCAGTTGGTTTCCCCTAGCAATGACCCCTGCTCCCTTCCAGCCCTTGCTGTTTTCAGAATGGGAGCAGAGGGAGCTCATTCTAGGGGTTTCCCAGCCAGTGCTGGAAGGTGAGGCAGGTGTATTGGACCCCCCAACCTCAGGGGGCTGCACTACACTCTTTCTACCCTCCAGCAGTAGCTGAAAAAATTCCCTCCGCTCCTCTTTCCGGCTTCTATTTTGAAAACAGCCACAGGCTGAAAGGCAGCAGACACTAGTTACAGAAGATGCTTGGTTTTAAAATGTTTTCATCTAAACTGTCATGCAATAAGAATTCTAATTTCTAGTCAATCAGCCATTTCTGAAGTGGTCTGCAACTGCACTTGTGTTTAGTCATTGCTATAGATAGCTTTCTTTATCCAGATCAGACAAATTGTCACTTCTGTCTGTGCCCATAATATCCTTCCAGTAACTGACCTACGGTGGGTGATAATAAAAATTGTTTTCTGGTAAAAAAGGGATAATTCTGCTGAGACAATTCAAACTATCTATGATAAAGCACTAACACCACTTTCATAGATTCATAGATTGTAGTGTCGGAAGGGACCGCAATGGATCATCGTGTCCGATCCCCTGCCCCTGGCAGGAAAGAGGACCGAGGTCACATGACCCCAGCCAGGTGACTATCTAACCTCCTCTTGAAGACCTCCAAGCTAGGTGATAGCACCACCTCTCATGGAAGCCCATTCCAGATCCTGGCCACCCTTAACTGTGAAAAATCTCTTCCTAATATCTAACCTAAATCCACTCTCAACTAGTTTACACCCATTATTCCTAAACACTCCCTGGGGTGCCTTAGTAAACAGCACTTCCCCTATTCCCCGTTGACCTCCCCTAATAAATTTATAGGCGCCCACAAGATCTCCCCTCAGTTGTCTCTTGTGAAGGCTGAAGAGATCCAGCTCTCTCAACCTCCCCCTGTAGGGCCTATCACAAAAGCCACTAATCATGTGAGTGGCCCTCCTCCGGACCCTCTCACGATTCCTTGCATCCCTCTTGAGGTGCCCAAAGCTGGACACAATACTCCACCTGCGGCCTGACCAGTACCGCATAGAGGAGGAGCATCACCTCCTTTGTTCTATTAGTCATGCATCTGCTAATGCAAGATTGGCTTTGTTGATGGCCTCGTTACACTCCCGGTTCAAGTATGTTCATCTTGGAGTCAATTACGTGGTCCCTAAACCAGTTGGCCACCCACCTGACTGTGTGGTGGCCACTCTGCAGTCTGCTAGCTTCCCAATGAGGATAGGGTGCAAAACTGTGTCAAAGGCCTTCCTAAAGTCCAGGAAGATGACATCGGCCTCGGCTCCTGCATCCAGGCAGTGTGTGACCTGATCATAGAAAATTACAAGGCTTGTCAGGCAGGATCTACCCGTGACAAACCTGTGCTGTTTCCCCTGCTGGGCCTGCACAAGTGTGTTCTTTGATTATTTTCTCTAGCATTGTCCCAGGAATAGAGGTAAGACAGACTGGTCTAAAGTTACCTGGCTCATCCCTTCTCCCTTTCTTGAAAATGGGCACCACATTGGCCCTTCTCCAGTCCTTAGGGACCTGGCCGGAGCACCACAAGTGCTTGAACAGCTGTACAAGCGGCTCAGCTATGACACCGGCCAATTCTTTCAGCAGCCGTGGATGGAGGTCATCCAGGTTGCTGACTTGTACCCATCCTTCAAACCCCAAACAGACATTACATTTGCCATATGATTAATGTGTTAATTGTACATAAACTATAACATGCCACATGTTCCAACAGTTTGTCATGTGATAAAAATGGCAAACCAGGTGCAAAGATGTTACACATTACATTTGAATATCTGTCATGGCAGGATGGCCAACTCTTGGGATCCTAAATAAATTCCTCAGACCCCAATTCTCTTCTACCTAGACAAGAGACCAGCATCCCTGCTAATGACAGAATGGATCTCCCCATCTAAGGGAGAAGAGGAAAGATTTACCATGCGACTGGCCTTGTACTAATTGCCTGATGAGGATTTTAAGACTCAATTTTATAGATTTCATAGATAGACATTACAGCTGGAAGGGACCTCAGAAAATCACCAAGTCCAGCCCCCTACCCCAGGGGCAGGAAGTCAGCAGGGATCATAGTATCCCAGCAAGATAAACATCCACATGACTTCTGAAGGTGTTCAGAGTAGGTGCTTGGACCAACTCCAGTGGCAATCTATTCTAAACCTTGGGGGCTTGGACCATAAAGAAGTTCTTCCTTATGTCCAGCCTGAAACGGTCATGTAGACTTTGTGACTGTTCGACGTTGTCATCCTTTGGGGCATTCTAGTGAACAGACGTTCCCCCAGACCCTGGTGAGCAACCCTGATGAACTTATAGGTGGCCACCAGATCACCCCTGAGCCTGCGATTTTCCATGCTGAAGAGTCCCATGGCTCTCAGCCTCTCTTCATAAGGTCTGCTTTCCTAACCTTTGATCATGTGTGTGGCTCTCCTCTGCACTCTCTCAAGCTTCTCCACATCCTTTTTGAATTGTCTAGCTCAAAACTGGATGCAATACTCCAGCTACAGCCTCACCAAGGCTGAGTACAAGGGGAGAATGATGTCCTGGGACTTACTTGAGAAGCATCTGTGGATGCAATTAAATATTTTTCTTGCTCTACTAGCAGCAGCATCACATTGAAGGCTTATGTTCATCTTGTGGTCAATCATGATCCCCAAGTCCCTTTTGTCTGTAGTGCTAGCCGGCGTAGCACTGCCAAGCCTACAAGCATGCTGCAGGTTTTTCTTCCCAAGGTGGAGAATCTTGCATTTTTCACTGTTAAACACCATCAGGTTCTTGTCTGCCCATTTACTAAGCCTGTCAAGGTCAGCCTGGATTGCCCTCCTGTCCTCAGGTGTGGATACTTTACCCCAAAGTTTGGTGTCATTGGCAAACTTGGCCAACCCACTTCTGATACCAAGGTCCACATCATTAATGAAAATATTAAATAATATAGGCCATAAGACAGAGCCTTGGGGGACCTCACAGGTCACAGGGCACCACAACGATTGACTTCCATCAACCACCACTCTCTGGGTCCAAGCATGGAGCCAATTCCCAAGCCAGTGGGTTGTGGTGTGGCCAAGGCCACAGTTAGCCAGTTTTACTAAGAGGTGATCATGACCAGATCGAAGGCTTTTTTAAATTCAAGATATACAACATCAATCTCTTCTCCCTTGTCCAGGTGATAGGTCACCTGGTCTTAGAAGGAAATGAGATTGATCAAGCAAGACCTACCCACAACAAACCCATGCTGGCTATCCCTCAGGATGTTGCCATCAGCCAGTCTGTTAAGAATGGCCTCTTTGATAATCTTTTCTA
>JAGPOW010003316.1:67018942-67111227 GCA_030014935.1 Caiman crocodilus
CAAACCCATGCTGGCTATCCCTCAGGATGTTGCCATCAGCCAGTCTGTTAAGAATGGCCTCTTTGATAATCTTTTCTAAGACCTTCCCCAGGATAGAGGTCAGGCGGATAGGCCTATAGTTTGCCGGATCCACTTTCCTCCCTTTCTTGAAGATAAGCACCACATTGGCCTTCTTCCAACCATTAGGCACTGCACCAGAGCGCCAGGAGTTCTTGAAGATCTGTGCCAGGGCCTGAGCTATGATGCTTGCCAGCTCCTTGAGTACCCTGGGGTGTAAGCTGCCAGGGCCGGCTGACTTGAAGGTGTCCAGTCAAGGTGTCCTTTCATGAGGTCAGCATTGATCGAGGGCCTCTCTTACCTGGGCCTCCCTGTTCCGTAATGAGCAGGGGCCTCCTATGGGACTGGTGAAAGACTGACGCAAAATAATAATTTAGTAAGTTTTCTTTTTTCTGGGTGTGGGTTGTCAGTTATCCCATTTGGTTTAGTAGGGGTCTAATGCTGCCCTTGCTTTTCCTCCAGGTCCCCACATATCTAAAAAAGGACGTTTGTTGTCCTTGATACTTGTAGCCAGTTAGAGTTCCATCGCAGCCTTGGCTTTCCTGGTTTGCTCCCTGCAGGTCCAGACGGGTGCAGAGTATTCCTCCTTGGAGGTGTCTTTTTAGATGCAGGAGGTCCGCTAGTTGCCTGGAGAGCCAAGGGGGCTGCTGTGCCCTTTTGCTGCCTTTCCTCTGAGATGGGATAGACTTTGCTTGTGTATCCAGCATTGCTCATTTGAGGAGCAACCACTCATCCTGAACTCCCCTCCCCTTTGGGTTGTGGCCCTTTAGGACCTCCCTGACAAACCTCCTGAGCTTGTCAAAGTCAACTTTCTTGAAGCCAAGGACTTCTGTATTGCTGACTGACTTGCCAGCTTTACAGCAGTTGGTGAAGGTGATCAGCTCATGGTCACTGTCACCCAACTTCCCTTGGATCACTAGGTCTCATGCCCTTTGAGATGCTTAGATAACAAAGCACCTAGGGAAGTTCAAAGTCCAGCATATTTCTGGAAAAAAAAGCTGGTATTGTGATGAAGTCATTCAGTGGGGACTCAAGAGGCCTGACTGCTACTCTCACCTCATTCTCTGACTCTGTGTACCCTAGAGAAATCATTCTATTTTCCATTTCTAAAATGAGATAATACTGCTTTTCCCCTTCCTTTAGTTGGACATAGTTTCTGCATGGTTCTAGAGCATCAATCAGAGGAATCTTGGTTGAGGAATTATATAATGCATATAAAAAGCATTAATCATTATATCTTTATTATGAGACAGATTTTTGATACCTTGCTCATGTTGGGTAGTCCCCTTACCCACTGAGTAGCCTCACCATAGTAAAAATATTGTTTTATCTGGTCACAGATATGATATTGAATGTCATAACATGGGCCACATTCTGGTCTTTTCATAAGACTACTCATGGAGTAAAGTACTACTCAGTGGGCACATTTATATAGGGTTACCATATATCTAGATTTTCCTGAACATGTCCTCTTTTTGGGCCCTTCTACCTTCGTCCAGTTGTTTGTTTGGGTTTTTTTAAACTATCAGCAAATGTCAGGGATTTTCCTCTGCCTCCACTTTCCCGGCACTTCTTGGTTTTCCCCATCAAGGAGCTGCTTGAGGCTGGGGGCCATGGGAGAAGGTGATTGAAGGCCAGGGCATCATGTGGTCTGCACACAGGCCCCAGCAGCTGCAGGCAGGTAAGTGTGTGTGTGTGTGTGTGTGCACGCGCGCGCATGCATGTGCACTTGCATGCATGCCTGCTGGCACTGGGATTGCAGCAGAGCAGGGAGTCAGGTGGAGGGGATCTTTGGGGGCAGTAGGAAGCCACATGGGCAGCAGGACTGGGTAGGGAGAGGACTGCGGGTTGGGAGTGAGGGGTACCAGTATGGTCTGTGGAGTGGGGTACTGTGCATCAGGAGTGGGAGGCAGCAGTAGGGCTGGGGAGACTCTGGCTTGGGAGTGAGGGGCCAGGGGCATGGCACAGGCAAATTACTGCCCCCCACAAATCATATACCCCTGCCCCTCCCTCCCACACCTATCCTTTTTTTTGAAACTGTAAATATGGTAACCCTACATCTACATGAGACATTTACTTCAGATCTGACTAATTAACTCCACAGTAAAGTCTCAGCATCTACGTGTGTGGCTTTATTAGGCTGCAGTAAAGTAATAACAGCCCTGTAGGATAATGCTTGTAAGTTTTTATAGATATGAGACATAACTGCACTGAAAAGGAGTTAGTGGAAGAGGTATGTGGCAGCTTTGCACACCAAACTAACCCAAAGCTTTTTACATTTCCTCAGTGGTGATACAGGCACATGCAAAAAAAAAAAAAAAAAAAAAGCTCTCTCTCTTTCACACATACACACAGTTTAATCCAGAAAAAAAAAAAAGAAAGAAATTTTGTATTGTTCCACCCTTTCTTGTTTTTATCCATACATAGCATTACACGAAAGAAAAGAGATTCAGGGGGAAATGCTTGTAAACACAAGTATTATCCTATGGCAGCCTTATTTAGTGTACCATAATGCATGTGTAGACACTGACAGGGCTAGCTGGGGCATGAAGGTGCTTCAGTACAGGGGTTGCCTGCTGGTTAGCCCGACACTGGAGCATCCTCATGCCCCAGGCCTCATACCCTCTGCAAATTACTGAGCCTGGAGCAGCCCTGGACTGGCAAGCTGACCCCTTAGACCCTTACCAGCCAGGGCTGCTCTGACCAGCTCAGTGTGCTCATATCTATAAAACCTACAACCCAAAGACAGCTGCCCTATGCAGAAGTGCATCTGAAATGGAAGCAAAATTAAGAAGCAGGTAATAAAGTAAATGCAAGTGTTGTTGATTCAATGCTGTCATCGCTGCTCATCTTGTGTGATGTCAGCAGTCACAGGGGAGGAGACACCAGTTCTTCAGCTGGAATACAGCCATCCACCAATTTAATGCTAGAGTAATTCCATGTAGAAAAGCTATGATGCATGGAAGTCTGGCTTCTAGCATCAAGTAAGTGGCAACACAGGAGAGCTTTGCATGGTGCGGGGGAAGAAGACAAAAGGAAGTTCATTGGTGGAAAATGGAGAAGTTTATTTTTGTTTGTTTTCAACAACGAACTGCTCTGAATTTTTTCATGCAATTATTTTAGGACTCAGGCCAGACAGCTTCACGCTTCATGAGAATTTGAGTTTTCCCCTTCAGCTGTCTGTATCCAAGTGATGCTATTAGCAATTACCTCAAGAGACCAGCAGCTTAAAGGGAGTGCCCTTTGCAAATTACTGCTATTTCTGTGCAAGGGCTGCCCAAAATCTATTACAGCTCCTCTATCTCTTGCTGGCTAGTTGCCAAAATAGAGGATTCCTTTTCAAAACTGAGTACAGTTCCCCCCTCTTCCTTTTCCAAAAGTTATTCTAGCCAAAAAACTTGCAATAGAATGTATAATCTAGCATGTTAATAACTATGCATCATTTTACATGAACAGTAAGGACATTACAAGCATAGAGGCATATGTGTTTGGGATTTTCAAGTAGCTGCCAATGCTACTTGAAGGGAAAGGACAAATGACAGGGAGAATATGATGTTGATGGTTTTAGGCAAATACTTCTTACAGCTGATGAAAGGGAGGCATACTTTGACAGGAGCCTGCTTGTGGCAATCTGCAGAAGCTGTACGTAAATGGAGGCTGAATAATAAGAAAGCTGGAGAGTCTCTCTCTCTCTCTCTCTCTCTCTCAATTTAGGGCTAGACTGACTGTGTCACAAGTCCCAAGAGAGCGAGAGTGAAATGCCTATGTTCCCAAGAACAGAAAAGGACACAGCCTATCCCAGTATCATTACAGGATGGCCCTTGGTCATAAAGTAGGAATAGAAGTTACACATAAGCCAGTTGAAGTAATCAGAAACTGTTTTAAACCTGTAACAGAACATAAGTTCAGTGCACATAAACTAGTTTCAAAATGTTTGAAACTGGTTTGAGATAAACCTGGTTGAAAGTAGTATCAGACTTAACTGATTTGGGTCAAACCAGTTTATGAAACTTCTGTCCCAGACCCCTTCTTGGTTCAAGTTAAATCACAGTCGCTCAGGATCCCAGCATGCTTTCCTGCCCTGGGCTGGGCTGGGCTGTCTGCTCCAGCAGAGAAGGGTTGGGGAAAGGAGAGGCAAGAACTGCCCGACTGAAGTCTGGAGCCAGAGAGGGGGTTTAAACACCCCTCCCCCACTCAAACTTACTGCTGGTTGTAACTATGGACTGCAAATCCCAGAGGCACCTGGAAACAGCCCCTGCCTGTTCCTGGAAGCATGAAAAGAAAGTAATGAGCAAACCTGCAGGGTTCTTCTATTGCGATTCTGGACTGCAAATCCCAGAGACCTCAGGGGCAGCAGGAAGAGGAAGTGAACACACAGCCCATGAGGGTTACATGCCAGAAAGGTGTGCTTTAGCACCCCCTGTCTTATGGCTTGAGCTACTGCAGGCATGTGGCTGCATTGCCTGAGTCAAAAGTAAATGTGTGTCCAGTTGTTTCTCAGTTTAATCTCTGTACTAACTTGCAAAGACTGAATCAATTCAGTCTCAGGCTTTTTAATTGTCTGTACTTAGCCAATGTCTGCTGGTGAGGAACTACTCTGTGCCAGACCTCCATTTAGTATGCATTAGTTCCTACCCAGCATCAGCTCAGTTTTGTGGGGAGGCACTTCCTGGCCTGCCATTCCCTACCTCAGGGGTGGACAACCAATGGCACACATGCCACAAGTGGCACAAGAAGCCACTACTTGGACCAAGGGCTGGGGCTGGGCTGCAAGTACAGAGGGAAAGAGAGGGGCAATTCAGAGTCTGGGGTTAGAAGGCCATGTTGCAGCTTGCCAGGTCTATATTGCCCTTGCTGAGATGCCATCAGAGGCCATCCTGCCCCTTGAGCCCCGCTCAGCTGTTTCACAGTGAAGTCAGCCCCAGTCAGAGATGCTGGGCAAAAACAGCCCTGTGCTGCCCAACAGGAATGAGGATGGAAAGGGGAAAAGAGTCTGTTCTGGCTGAAGAGGAGAAGGGGAGAACAACCCTCACTTCACAGTTTCCCAGTGTGGGACATAGGAACATCAGCACAAACATGCCTGGAGAAGGACTGGGGCACAGCACTGGTTTTCCACACCTATTTAAAGCATTTACAATATATGCTTTTATATTTTTTCTTTAAATTTTCAGCCCGAGAGATACAAAGCAGGTATATGTTTGGCCAGCCTACAGCACATCTGTCACACGCAGCCCCTATATGTGGCATGTGAGCATAGGCACTTAGTGGAATGGAGACAGGCGAGGCTCAGGCATTCAACTTCACAGAGTGGAGAGGTGGCACGATGCTTCTTCAAGAGGAGGTGTTACTGCCAAAAGCTGGGTTAAGATTTCACTGCTCCTGCAGCTGCTGCCAAATTAAGGGGTTTTGATCCTCACTCTCTATATAAAACTTTAGTGGTTGCAGGGCTAGGGAAGGGTTAACCTGGCTCTTGCTTGTGCCACCTCCTTTCTCTGCAGCATCCTGCTGCTACTTTGCTCTGGATGTCTGGCACCCCATAGTAGAAACTCTATCAGGCCTCTTGTGAGGTGCAGATCCACTGGCCTACAGAGTCTACAGGATACAGGTAGTGGGGCTTTGGAGAAAGGCTTCTCCCTCTCACACAGATTTCTAATATGGGTAGCCCAAGTGAAGGTGTATCTTACATCTCTTTGTGGAAGTGCCGTCAATAGATCATAATTGGGTATGTTTACATATGTATATTTATATTATATACATTACATATGTATATTTATAATATATTCTATTTTGACAGTATACATTTGTATTAAAGAGATATTGAGGCATATTAGCACCGTTGTATAGTTTTACAGAAAACAATTTTCAATTTACATACAAATCTTTTCATTAGACAGGCAAAGAGACTATAATTAGCAGTTAGAGTGACAAGAGCAAGGTGATAGGAAGAACAATGAGGAGAAAGAAAGAATGAATGGGGAAACCTCCTCCCTTCATCTGCCTGTGACCCAAGGCAATGAATCATTTCCTCTTGCATCATTTATCCCCTTTCTCCACACAAGGACAATAACAATAAGCTCTAACTGCCAGTATAGTGGACATAGAAATAGTAGGTACTCATACTATAAATTGGCCATATGTTAATTGGGCCAAATTTTCCCTTAGTGTAATTCCAGTTGCTTCTATGATGCTGCAACAAAACTTATATATTATTCAATTTAATTATTAATGTCCTGATGACTTGTGACATTTGTATACTGTACCTTTGGTGAATGTTGTTGTACAAGGGGAAAGATTCTGCCTTCTGTGTTCACAGTGAGAAGTGCCTGATTCTAAATGTAGCCCTACTTATGGAAAAGGGTCCCAAACCTGCAAGCACTTGTATGCTGGATTCATTGTAAGGCAATGGCATGACTTATGGGAGACATCTCTAAAGGGTCTTTGGTTTTTAACGTGTTGATTTAGGATCTAAGTCCCTGCTCAACCACCACTTTGCGTGTGGGTGATTAAACCCCCTAGGTTTTCCCCAGTGAAGTCCTACATTTTTGTTTCAGGGCATGCAACCAGCCACTCAAGTGCTAACACCACTAAATAGCTTGTTGTCAAAAGTCCAACAAGATTTAGAAACTGGGCACTCACCAACTATCTTATTGGTGGGAACTGATTTGGGGAGAATTTTCAGAATGCACCTAGTAGATGGGGCTTTGCACAAAATGGGAGATCTGCCCTTTTCAACCTAACAGTCCATAGATCAGTGCATTCACCTATATTGGAGAGCCAAGTTCAAGGCTCTGCTTTACCTGATTTGAAGCAGATCTCCCACTCCCCAAGGAAGTACTCTCACCACTGTACTATGAAGTATGAAGCCTTCTCAGTCTCTCCTCTCAAAGCAGTTCCCTTTTACATAAATAATTCAATCTTTTGTGGCCACAGACATTGACTCAATATTTCATTGAATAGAGCACTCTCTTTGGAGAGTTGAGTTCAGGCTCTGCTTAATGACTTCTTAACTACTGATACCAAATGGAGCAGCATAACAAAAATAAGTAAAAAAAAAAAGCAACATTTTCCCCATTTGTATTTATGTTTTTAAGTATGAACAATATAAAGTAAATAGCCTAATCTTTGAAATAGAAAAATGCTCTTTTTTATAATTTTAAAATAATTTTCTTTACTTTAAGAGAAGCAATCTTGTAGTTAAGATGATAGTGGAAAACTTGGTAAAATTGAGGATTGTTGCAACTAGACACAGTTTTCAGTTGCTGCAATTAGACACAGTTCTTAGTTGGTTCACACCAGGGGCTCCTTGACCTGCAGGTCAGATCCAGCTTGAGATGCCATGTCATCAGCCCATGGCTAGACAAGGGTGGCGCTGGGCCCCAGGAGCCCAATCCCAACTAATGCAGGGACTGAAAGGAGGCAAACTTCTGAAACCCAATCCCAGCACATGGGGAAGCAGCAGGGGCCAGTGCCTGGCCTCTGGGATCCAATCTCAGTGTGGGGGGGATGGGAGGGAGCAGTGCCAACCTCCTATGACCCAATCTTGGCATGCAAGGGGTGGGAGGGGCTGGTTCCTGCCTCTCCCCTTGGACCTGGGGAGTGGAGGGAGGTGCTTCCAAGCCTCCAGGGTTTGATTCTAGTGTGCAGGGCCAGGAGGGGGCAGTGCTGGTTCCCAGGGCCCAATTCAGCTCATAGATCAGCCCTATGCCAGTCATCTGACTGAGAGGGTCAAAACTGCTCCATCCAAAGCAGCAGTTGTCCCCACTAAGAACAGACATAGATGTGGATACAGGTGTGGCTAAATGTGTTAGAGTCTTCTTAACTCACATCAGCCAACAGAGGTGCAATTTGGGCTAAGCCCTGAACTTAATGGACAATGCTGAAGCACTGTTGCAGCAACCCTGATCCTTTGGTAGACTAGGAGGAGCTGATACAGATATTTGGATAGGTTGAAGTGCCCACAGACGCTCAAAGGCAGGCATCAGTATCTAGCTGGGACCCTTCTTTGGCGACTTATCTCACTTGCTTTGAAATTCTTCAAAGGTAGTGCTGCAAGGCCTGGTTTATAACCTGTACTCTCTTACACACACACACATACACATACGACAAAGAAATGAAATACGGCATTCCAAAACTACCTGCACATTTTCTTTAAGGAAACTGAACAATGAAGTGTTTGTCTATACGATATACACAGTGTTCCACCACCAGAAGACCCAGCCATTCTGCTTGCATCTGAGTCCATAGGTGTGTTCCAGGTCTAGAAGTTCATGATTATGGACCTACTTAATATGCAGTTTTGCAGATTTTGTGAAAACCGCATCCTGGGATTGTCTGCAAAATCCAGGAAATCAATGAAAAATAAAACAATAAAAATAAAATGCTGGCACCCCACTGAGACCATGTGGTCCCCACACATGGAAAGGGAAGGTATCAGTTGTCAAGGCACCACAAAGGTCAGCAGACCCTCCAGGGCCTCTCCACCTCTCAGCACCAAGGGGCTGGGCAGCTGCAAAATGAATACAAAATTAGGACTTTTGACTGTGATCAACCCATGAAAACTGGTAATCTCCCCACAATTTAGGTACGGTTACCATACATCTGAGTTTTCTTGGACACGTCTTCTTTTTTGGCCCCTTGTCCTCCATCCAATAGGGTCTTTTAAAATGCAAGCAAATGTATGGGGTTTTGCTTTCGCTCAGGGTTTGGGGGCAGTGGAGAAGCTGATTGGCTGGAGGGAGATGACATGCTCTCCGTGCAGGCACCAGCAACTGCTGCAAGGTGTGTGTGTGTGTGTGTGTGTGTGTGTGTGTGTGTGCGCGCGCATGCACGAGCAAGCTGCTAGAGTAGCAGGGCTGGGAGGGAGCAGGGGCTGTGGGTTGGGAGTGAGGGGCACCAGCAGGGCTTGTGGGGGGAAGGGCAGGGGCCTGCAGGTCAGGAGTGAAGGGCACTGGCAGGCCTGGGGGCAGATAGGCAGGGAGCATATAGCTGCCCCCCTCCCCACAATCATATGCCTCTTCCCCTCTCATGTGTCCTCTTTTTTGAAATTGGAAATATGGTAACCCTAATTTAGGTATACCCCTATTCATGAGTGAAGGTTGCCACCAGTCTGGAGCTACCTTTGGGGCAAGCTTTCAGGTCTGAATTATCCCTGAAGATTCAGGTGGGTGGAGTTTGGATAAAACATGCTAAAGTCCCCTGGTGCTAGGATACACTACTACTGTGATACAGGCAATCCCAAGAATGGCAGTTGTAACTATACCTTTCACACTTTCCCTCATTCATTGCCCAAGCATTGCCTGGTGACAGCTAAGAGTCCAAGTGCCCAAAGTTGGGGAGAGAGAAACTTAGGCACATTAATTCTTGAAAATCAAGATTATAGCTGGTCTGGCCTTCCCCATCACTGGTATGGCGATCATAGTGATTGGCATTTGCCACCCATTGCTAAACCTTCAGGTGCTACAAAACTGCAAAGTATCCTTATTATTTATTTCATGACTTCTAATTAAGTTAGCAAATCATAGTAAAAATGAACTAAAGGCAAAATGCAAAAGTTGTGCTGCTGAAGTAATTTAAGACCATTTATGTTAAAGTTTTCTAGCTCCAAAACAGACTGAAAACTTCTGAGTCTGGTAGACATTTCCTCTGCTTGTAGAAATATATTTGCATGGGACCTTCTATATGATTTTGCACATTTTGTGCTACTAGCACTTTTCATCAGTTATTGCTAGGTAAGTATTTGGAAAGCTTTTATGCTGTTATTATTGCTAAGAAAACACTTCTCAGGTATCCACTGCGTCTGTCTTCCCATATCCATGTTTTTCAGACTGCATAATGTCGGGAATAGGCCACAGGGCAGTGTTTGTGTTCCCAGCATCTGATTAAGCCGCTAGTCACATCAATGTGGCAGAAACAGAATGATGTACTTTGTTCTCACCTCAGAAAGAAAGAAAAAAACCCAACAGATGAGAAGAAAGTGGGGACACTGGGGAGGAGATCATTGCCCACCATTTCAGCCCTTTAATGTCACATACAAGAGCCAGACAAGGCATAAAGAGGTCTTAGTAGCATGGCTGTCTAAGACCTGCATGCAACCAGAATTAAAAGAGTGAAAGAGATGGCTTAAAGCCATCAAAGCCTTAGGATATGTATACACATACATTTGTCTTCTCCAATGCTGCTCAAGAGCTGACACACCCAACACTACATCACATGGGTTTGTATAAACATCGAAATGTGTGTCAGTGCTGAGAAAATAGCAGTGGTGGGCTTTTGAACGAAAACACCTTTCATGTGTTTTAGTTCAAAAGCACGCCACTGCTATTTTCTCAGCACTGACACTCATTTTGCTGTTTATACAAATGTATGTGCCACAGCACCAGTGCTTTTAAAAGCGCCCAGCACTGCAGCACAAGCATATGTACAAATGCCTTTAAATTCTGATTACTTAAGTCAGACTCCCTTACAGTCAGTTAGAGTTCCTTATACTATTTGCAGTCTTTTCCCAGCATCAAACATGCTAAGAAGCTGGAGAAAGTTGTCATGAGAGTAGAAGGCAGTTTCCTTTAACTTCCAGCCTCACTCCTTCCTATAGGTTGTATTTCTTGCTATAATGCTGTCTTCTGGGCTTCATTGGTTGGGTTACCTTCAACTTCACTATATGTATGGCAGTTTGAAGAAAAAGATGGAGTTTTAGAGTGAAAAATGGGTTGCTGTGATGATCAGGCATATGAGGCCAGCTCTTAACGCAAAATTGTTTCTATATGGGCACATGTACACATGTTGCTATGGCAACGTTGTTACTGTGCCAACATTTAGCACTTCCTTTTAGAAAGTACTAAAAGATGGCTCAGTACGGCACCTGTACGGCACTGTGTGCACCACATGTGATTATTTTTAGGCACTATGTCGCCGTAGCGATGCACTACAACGGGGGACCACATTACCGTGATGTAGCTGAGGCGTTATGGTTTGTGACAGCTGACTCTGCCTCACCATAGCAATGTGCTATGGTGATATTGTGTCACGTATAAATGCATCCTATGAGTGACAGGCTAGATTGTTATTTGAAAGAAACGTTGCAAGTGTAGTGTGATTAAAACTAAGAAAAAGCAACAAAGCAGTGTCTAAATGGGACTGGCTATAATGAAAGGCTCTCTGAGAGGACTATTTTGCAGCTGTGACTGGGCCTGTGAAAACATGGCCCTGCTGACAGGTTTTCAAGACTTTTAGGATTTATATAGCTGTATTTAACTTTGAGTCCAGCCAAGGTAATGGTCTAAAATGTGCCCACAGATATATGCATAGCTTTAAAGATTTGCATTAACTTCTGGATATGAGGTTAAAAATGTTTTCAACCATGGAGTGAAATCCTCACATTTTCTGTTGATAGCCATATTTCTATGCTCTATTATTTTTAAAATAGCAATCTGCAGAAAACGAAAAATAAAAATGCCTGAAGCTTCTTGGAGTATGCGGTATATACCACAATGGAAGCCGGGTCCACAAAGAGGGATCTGCAATACAAATAAAATAATACCTGAGGCTCAAGGTTAAATACAGGCAGTAAACCAGAAGTTTTGCTCTTTCATAAACACATACATAGTGCTTCTTGATATGTCTGCAGAGGAGCTGCCAGCTATACATAGCAAATGATGTATATAAATATATAACATGTGTCCTGCAAAAGCAAGGTACTAACAAAAGTGCTAAGTGCCAACAAACATAAAACTCCAAACACTAGGTTCAGGTGGTGTCTGGAGTTTTATATGTGGCCCTAGACATTAAAAGAAGAAAAATCTAAATGCAGATAAAAGACTAGAAGCCTGGTATTCTCTTTGTTGTTTGAAATCTTAAATACCTATAATCTATTGAGATCAGCTTTATAATGAGCAAAAACTCAAATGATTTATTCATAAAAATATTTCAGGTGTTCAGGAGAAATGGTCATAAGTCATTATTGTCATTGCAGTTGTGCAGAAAGTTTTGTCAACATCTTTCATTTCCAGTTTGCGTCACTGAGGAAGTCCCAGGTATAGTAACATGCTGAGAGCAAAGCTGTGCTTTCCTAACTTTCAGAGAACCTATTCTCTCAGAAGTACAGTAGGTGATTCTTTATGAGGTAGCAACTTTGCAAATGCCCACATCATTGATTGAAAATAAAAGGTTGTCTCTCATTGTTGAATTTGTAAAAGTAGCGTTAAACACATATAGGGGTTGGAGGGCCATGTTGCATAAATAATATAGCTGGAAGACACCTGTGTGCCACAGTCTCAAAGCCACATGAAACAAGGCTTTGAATTGTAATCATTTATGTTAGGCAAGTGATTTATTAATCTCTACTTTTGCTTTAAGGAATGCTAATATCTGAAGAGGGAGAGAAGAGCTTTTGACACGGGGCATTCTATCAACAGGGGACCTTTAAGAATCTATGATTTATGTATAATAAGAAAGCAGGAGGGCAAGGCCAAGTCTTCCAAAAGCATGAAAAGGCAACTCCTCTAGTGCATTTCTCAACCTAGCCTCAGGAAACAGGGTCAGGCTCCGGGGGAAAGAAAAGGAATTTATGTAAATATATGAAACCCTCATTCCTGGAGGTTTAGCCTAAAAATGGTTGGGTCCCCAGGCCCTTTAAAATATAAAACAAAAGCTTTCAGCAAAGTTAGCTGACTGGGCAGGCTTCTGTTTTTTGGTAAACTGATGTGTTAGACTGTATTTTCATTCACAATACCATAATGGAAACTGACCAGCTTTTTGAATAATAAATACGTTATAAACTGAAATGAACATACAGTTTTGCTCACAGGACATTAAACAGAGTTTTCCTGCTGCACCCTAGATTACTTTAAGATGAGGAAAGGGAATACTAATTTGGAGCTATATTGTCACTGAGAAAAAGCACATATAATCCTCTGACCCCCCTTCCCTTTGACCATTTTCTTTCTTTTAAAAAATGAGAACAAATCTTAGGGTTCAATGCTTTGGCAGGAGTATACCCTCATGGAGTAGAGAATGGAGCCAATAGTTAGAAGCAATAAGCCACAAGAGCACAAACAAGAACAGAAGTTGATATACCGATATCTATTGCTACCACTTGCTGGCACTATTTGTATTGCCCTATGGATGCTGAAGGCAGGACCATGGGGATATTAGCACTATAGGCATCATATAACCATTCAAGTTATGTTATCCGCCTTTGCAAGGGGATCCTTGTCTCTTCCAAACAGTCTCTCTCATTTATGCACAGTCCAACATTTCCTCCTTTTTTTGTAATGTTAAACTTGTAAGAAGATGAGAGAATGAACCAGTAAACTCAGCCACTGCTAGGAAATTGTAACATTGCCACTGTTAGGCTACTACTTTAATGCTTACAGATGTTCTTTCCTTCATAAGTAAATTTTAGTACTGATGCAGATGATCTCAGCCCTTGTTTCTGCTAAATGCTGATAAATCGCATATAACAACAAATCACCACATATGGATATCAGCTGATGATGGCTGACAATATCTGCCTTAGAAACACAGGTAGCTTCTGGTCCCACGGTTCTGCAATAGCATCAGGGGATCACACAGCTTCCAGATAAACAATATTCTCTCCTGTTATTTTTGTACTGTTTGTGCCAGTGCTAAGAGGGATCCCACAATCCACCATTGTACTTCTTCAGCTTACACAGTATCTTACTAAGGGGATCTGACTGTAGGAAAAAAATGACTTTGGGTAGACTTGTTTTATACACCACCAACACAAGTAAAAAATGCTCATTACTCTAAAGAACAAAATGCTCATTACTCTAAAGAACCCTGTTTATTTAAAGAATATAAGAAGCAATCATGAAAAAGATGAAAGAGTTGTGCCATATGTATATTTAATGTCTCAACTCTTGTAGCTCCCTCTGCTATGGCTTCCCTAAGTCCCAATTCTTTGGATGTTGGCAGGTGCAGAATGTCACTGCTTATTTTTTTTTTCTATTAGTCCAAGGAAGCATAAACTCTATCAACCACTTTATGAAGCAACTCAACTCTTGGTTCTCTTTTGGGGTCCAGCTCAAAAAAGCCATTTGTGCATTCTCTTTAACTATAACTTGCAAGATAAGAAAAGTTATATCCTACAGTGATTAATTTCATCCAGACTGATGCTAATAAATAGGGCAAGAGACGAAAAAGTGCTGATGAGGGAAATTATGTAGCATTGGTGAGGGGACAAATTCCATATAACTTCCTTTCACTTCATCCTTAGCGCCTTGGTTAGATTTCCCCAAACGTCATCACTTTGGGCACATCCTTTGCATGGTAGATGGGGAAGTAAGTGTCCACATATGGACAGCTCTGAATAATTTATAGGGAGCTGTTATTAGTGGAACTAATAACCCCATCTGTTAAAACAGACCTTGCTACAAAATGAACCCCAGAAGCCACAGCAGCATGCTGCTGCTGGCCCAAACAAGTGGTCGGGATAGTGGAAATGCATCTATACTTGTGCCCAGGACCACAGCACATTGGGAGTGGGGGAAGGCAGGGGAGTGAGTTCAGTCTGGGGTTTCCCCAGCCATGCTGTGGGTTGGTGGGGGCGTGTGGATTGCTGCCTCCCTCCAGTGTTGGCTGGGGAACCCACAAACCAGACTTACTCCCCCCCTCCCTTCCCTGGTTCCCATCCTGAAGACGGCACATGGAACAGAGCCTTGAAGCACCTTCATTCGAACCCTCATGTAATAAGGGTTCAGATTGTCACCTGACTGGGCATTTTTAAAGTGTTCTACAGCTGTGCACTTCTGTCAGCGCACAGCTGTAGTGCACTTCTGTCAGCGCACAGCTGTAGAGCACTTTCAGTGGCTGATCTCATAACAAACCATCACATCTGCCAGTGCCCCTAGATGAACAGTTTGTAATGGATGGCTGACAAGGTCTGAGTGACACAGATGACAAACAAAGGATAAGTGGCTCTATATACTCAATGTATTGCTCCATACCAGATGTACAACTCAGGAAAAATGTACCTTCATTGGAGTCAGCAAAACTTGGACTTACGACTTCACGGGAACTGGGATTTTACCCAGAGTCTCTTAAAGCAGAAAACATAACCATTGTCTATGGAAACTTGATCTTTGAGCTAGCTGTAGCTCTAATAGCAGAGGTGCACCTTTGAATTGTAAATAATGTGGTTGCTGCTTTTGTTGATAAAATCCCTTGCTCAATAGTCTGAAGTACTTGTGAATAAAACAGAGCAGGAGGTATTCTCTTGAGTATGTATCTAATCATGCCTTTGCCACTGGGGAATTGACTCACTCAAGAACTGCAAATTTTCCTTCAGTGTCACAGAAGCTGGGATAATAAACAATGCAGGGGGAGGGGGACATGTATGACTTTCACACTCCAGTAATTAATGTGAACACAGGTTTATTATGTAGCATTGACAGAATTATGTGAAGGGAAAATAATCCAATTCAGAACAGAACTGTGTCCTTGAAGACCCCTATGCCCTTATGGTACTTAGGGCAGGATTAAGACCTAACAGCTAGATGTCAAGATAAATGTAGACATTAGTCTGCTGGTGCCTAATAAAAGCTTACAAATTTACAGGCCTTGAAGCTGATGCTTCTAAAAGGGAGACTTAAATTGCCTCAGTGCCTCAGTGATGGGGAGAAGAAGAAGAAGAATGGACAAAGTGGAAAGCATCAAGGATACTGAGAGGGAGAACAGATTTTTTAGGAAGGGGAAATCTAAAATTTTACATTTGCTGTAGGAAGCTACAGCTGGGAAGCAGGTGACAATCTTCCCCTTTGTCATAGCTCCTGCATCTGCCTGATGACTGCTGCTTTCCTCCTTTACTGCAATGCTGCACTTTGAAGCAGTGTGTATAGGAAGGGTTCAAAGTGACTAGTAGGTGGTGGTCTCTTACTGATCCTCCTGGGTTGGAGGAAGGTGGAGAGGACATGACGACAGCCTCCAGAGACTAGGCAAGGAACTATGTAGAGTTTTGTGGAGAAGAGACACTCAAGAGATGCATAGGACAGTCTCAGACAACTTGTATGAGTACATATACCTAATACATGTATCCCTGCATCTCAACAATAATACACAAGAGCAACATCCAATTCTACACTTCAAAAAGCAAATAATCACTAAGTATTTGTTCTTTATTGAAGACATCTGTTTATTTTTATAGGTGTTTAACTCTCTCCCCAGGCAAAAATGTATTAAGTAGAAGAAAATTAGCCCATGATTACATAGGATCCAATTCTGCCATCTTTGCTCACATCTTGACAGCTCCTTGGCTAGGATCATTTACTCAGGGATGATCCTGCCTTGAGCAGGAGCTGGACTAAACGACTTCATGAGGTCTCTTCCAGCGATATGATCCTAAGCAGTATCTGACTCTGAAGGTATTTCCTTGTATTTTAATAAAATTGCTTGTGGGCTGAGGTGTAACCTAATGGCTAGGGTGCACAAACTGCTTTCAAAATGGCTGAAATGGGTTTAAGATAAGCCTGGACAGATGTAGTATCAGACTTCATTGATTTAGGTTAAATTAGTTTATTGAATTTTTTTCCCAGATCCCCTCCAAATTAAAGTTAACTCACAGTCCCCCAGCATCCCAAGATGCTTTGCACTTCTCCTACAAACCCCACTGATGTCATCGACTCCAAAATGAACACGAGTCACCAATGTGATGAAGTAATAAGTAAAGCTAACCGCACCCTTTCTTGCATAAGAAGGTACCTCACAAACAGGTCTAGGGAGGTGATATTTCCCCTCTATGTGGCATTAGTGAGGAGCAGCTGGAGTATTGTGTCCAGTTTTGGGCACCGCACTTCAGGAGGGAAGTAGCTAACCTGGAAAGGGTTCAGAGGAAGGCCACCTGTTTGATTAAAGGCTTACAGAAAAAAACCTTACAAGGGCTGGGTGAGGCACCTGAACCTCTTCAGCCTTTGCAAGACAAGGCTTAGAGGTGATCTTGTGGCCATCTACAAACTCATCAGGGGGCAACAGCAGGAAATAGGGGATGCAATGTTTACCAGGGCGCTCGTCGGGGTAACTAGAAACAATGGCCACAAACTGAAGGAGGACAAATTTAGACTGGACATCAGGAAAAAAACTCCCCTTTTGCTTTGTAGAGGGCAGACTTTGCTTCCTCTGAAGAATGATTTGGGGAAGAAGAATGATTTGATACATATTTGTTTTCATTCAAGTATTTCCAAAAGCATTTACATAAGAAAGGTCATGATATATATGGAAAAAAAGATAGAATATGGGATGTTCTTGTTAAATTATATCTAATGAATATCAGATATTATCTGACAGGCTACTCATTGAGTACAGAATGATTCAGGCATATTATGAGATACAACATGCTCATACCTAAGGCAGCACTATGTGTTATGTGAAAATAAACAGAAAAATACTGAAGCTGTATACAGGTACAAAAACATCCTGTCATGCTGAAGATGACAAAATAGTAACCACTACCCATAATGGCAGACATTATCCCTTTCTACAGAAAAAGCTCTGGGAGAAGAAAATGGTTAGAAGTGTCCTTGTTAGAGTTTTTCCACAAGGGAGTTTGTGTGGCTTCTCACAGAGAATCACACCTTCTTAAATACAGCTCCTGGCATTTTCAGGCATGTGTTTGACTAGTATGCTTGTCCTTCCTCCACTGAGCTCTCTCATAAGACTCTTTTGTTTCTTGGGGATGAGCCAATAATTGAGAGGAAATCAAAGTCAACAGCCTTCATTTCTGTCTTGATAGGTACTCAGAGATCATTCTTCAATAAGGTTTGAAGCTTTTTGGGGGGCAGTGTCCTTGGCTCGGATATAGCTGAATCAGCTTTCTATGAGTTCAGCACATAACAGAAGATGGCTGCTCTAATCTAAATAGAGAGCTTTCCTCCGCATCTTGCCTCCCACCAAAAAAAGATAGCAGTAAAAATACCTACCTGTAAGGTAGTGCATTTCATTGGTAGCTTTCAAGGTGCTTTACAAAGGACCAAATACATTATTATCTCCATTTAACAGATAGGGAAACTGAGGCACAGAAGTGTGGTGGTTCTTGTTCAAGGTAACCCAGTAGGCCAATGCCTGAGTGACATATAGAACCCATGGCCCTAAAGTCACAATCCACTGCTGTGTCCACTGGGTCAAATACAATTCACAATTGACCTAGACACATCCCACTGTCTTAAAGAGCCAGTAGATCCTCTGAGATATAAGGGAGGCATCTATGCAAACTCTAGGCCAGCCCAAACTTCCTGAGATCAGGTTTCCCACAACTCTTATAAAATACAGAGAAGGTCCATGTGTGAATTAGTGAAGTGTCCCAGTGCATTAACTTTTTGCTGCCTTTTCCAGAAGATTTATATTGGCTGATACACATTCTTTGCCCCATCATGCCTTAGTCAGTAATTTCTGAAAGGCCTAGGGTTATGCATCAACCCTCCTACACTCTAGGGAAAAACACTGTGTGCTGATACACACAAGAAAAATGTTCCCTCCTACTAACCTCATGTAGGGTTGTATTCTTACAAGAATTTTTTTAACTCCAGCATACCTTTCTAGGGTTAGTCATTTAATTTAGCAAGGAGAAACAGCTGCAGACCTGAGGTGGCCATTTAGCAACTTGTGCCTCACTTCTGTATCTCTCCTAGGTGGCAACTGCCTGTTCTGTTTTCCTCTGTGTTTCTCTTTGTTATTACTGAGACGGTCTCACCAGTCCTGTAAGCATGAATGCCATCTCTAGAGATATCTCAAATTTCTCTCTCTCTTTATTTTTTTTTTGCTCCTAATAGTTTACTGAAGGATCAATACCTTAAAATCCAGATTTTTAGAGGTTGGTATTAGCCCATAAATTATCCCTCACAATTTACCATAAATATTCAACCAACCAGCACAGCATGCACGTTGTCACCCTTTCTAGAAATATTTGTGAAAACTGGCTTTTTTCTTCATTTTGTGATTCTTATCACAGCATTACCTGGCTCTGCGGTGTCCTATGATATACTGTCTTTAGAATATAATGATATAATGTCTTTAGAATGAAGTGGGAAGTTTCCCTGGAGGGATAAGTTAAAAGATGGTAGCACCTTTACAATTAATGTTAGGGAAGAGTTACTATGCATTGAACCTTCTATAAGCCTCCAGTTCCCTGTGTCCAAATATCAAATCTGCTGTATCTATGACTAATATAGACTGATGCCAAGAAAAAGAATACAGAAAGCAATACAAGCTTTATAATACATTTATAATATGTTTAATGTGCTTCATAAAAAAATAGTACTGTAGAACCAAAAGCTGGCAAGTCAGATATCTATTATTCCCATGGCCTTTGTTTACTTATTATAACAGTGTCAGCTTGACTCTAAAATACTTATCATTTTCTATTTATTTTCCTCTTCAATGCAAGTCTTTTTATTCAACATTTAAGTTGAGCAGTAAGCTGCGTCTGAAAATAATTTCCCTGATCTCAGGTTCTAAATATCAAGTTTCTCTACCAATACAAGTTATTTTTTTTAGCAATCTTCTGTGCTTGTTTTTGTAAACAGTGCATTCTTGTCATTCCAGTTGTTTCATCAGAGGCTAGCTACAACATTGTATGGAAGTTGCAGTGCTTCTTTGTTGCCTATGTTTGTAAGAGAATTTAGGGGAAGGGCTGCATTGATTTGAGTGTCTGCAATATGCATGTTAAACCATAATTAAGGCCCTGTTTTGCATCACTGAAAATTTAACATGTTGTAGAAACAAAATGCATTGAGAAGGATAGGGGAGTAGGTTGTAGCTGTGTTGGTCTAAGGATATAGGCAGACAAGGTTCCTTGGGTGAATCTGATATCTTTTATTAGACCACTGGAAGAGCACACACCAACTGCTGAAACTTCCTTAGCCTGACGAAGGGTTTTTGAACCCGAAAGCTTGCTTAATAACTTTTCTCCAACTATCTGGGTTGGTCTAATAAAAAATGTCAGATTCACCCAAGGAACCTTGTCTGCCTCGAGAAGGATAGTGCAGTCAGATGAAATGACTACCACAATTTGAAAAGTGTGGGATCTACCTTATATCAGCTGCTTCACTCTACCTGTCCATGATTATGCTCTTAGGACAAAAGACCACTTGGAGCCCTTTTAAAATAGGAAACATTTCAAAATGGCAGCAACTGATAAGATGCATTCAAATTTTTTGTATGAAGAAGCAAAGAATGGTTCAAATTTAGCAAAACCTGCTCCAACTTTAAGCTTGGATAGAGCAATTTGAAGCTGAACATTTGAAAGGGGTTTTTGTGCGTCTGCCTCCTTATAATGTGGGCCATGTTCCACAAAACACTTACCACATATTAAATTCCCCTTCAACTCAAACGTCTGTGTGTTCAAGCAGGATAACACACACTAAATATTAAGGCTGTGCATAGCTTCAGTTGCTGATTCATTTCGGCAGAGATTTGGCTTGATTCAGCAGCTGAATTTACATATCTGAATTGAATCAGATTGGAGAGATTTGATCATTCGGACATAGACACAGCTTTAAAAGTTTTTTCTACATACCTCAAGGTACCAGATGGCTCATGAATGCTGAGATGGTGGGGCAGATTGAGCATCCCATGGGAGCATGGCAGGGTCCCCAGTACACTCAGTGGCAGACCCAGAAGTGGACCAGAAGCTCTTCCAGTCCACTTCCATATCTACTGGGGAGCAAGCAGGGGAACCCCACCTCGGCTCGGTGACTGGTGCCTCCTGGGTCTAGGGGGCACCCAGGGTCCCCCCTGCAGCCAATCACTGAGCTGGGGGGGCATAGGGGAGTTTCCCGTGTGCTCAGTGGTGGTCCTGGAAGTGGACGGGAAATACATCTCGTCTACTTCTGGGTCTACCACTGAACATGCAAAGGGGCCTCTGCACTCCTGTGGGATGCTCTATCTGCCCCACCATCTCAGTGTTCATAAGCTGCACCTGGCTCCTTGAGGTATGTAGAAAAAAACATTTCAAGCTCTGTCTATGGCTGAATCACTAATTCTCCAAATCAGCATCAAATCTTCGGATTTGGATTTGGCTAAATCAAATTGGGACAGTGATCCAAATGAATGAATTGAATCACTGTCCCTGATTTCAGCCAAATCTGAATCCAAATCGTACGTGGCCCATTTTACACACCCTTATTAAATATGCTCCTATCATACTGTAGCAAAGTTAAGTCTTTTCAAGCGAGGACAATCTCCAAATATTAAGTAACATTTGTGTTGAGTAAACACATGCCCCATAGAGAAAATATCATCATTTGGGGCTCCTAGCTCTGGAATGACATGGATATCTCCATCCAGCTCAGATGTGCTGCTAGGGCTAAGACCAACAATCAGCTGTTTGTCAATCCCAGCCCCTGCACCACAAGATAACCTGTTCAAGACTCAGATGCAAGGGCATAAGCCTTGAAATGGCACCAGTGAGGTGCTGGGACTAGGACTGACATTCAGCTGAGGGACTGATAGTCCCAGCCCCTACACCACAGGGGAGCCATTACAGAAAGGCATCTGATCTTGATCTGAAGACAAGAGGAAAAATCCATTTCTTTTTCTTTGTAATTTGTTCCAATGATTGATCACTCTAACTATTAAAAATTCACTATTATAATAGGTATAATAATAACCTCTGCTTGGGGAAAACAGGCAATAGATATAGTTAAATATGACCTGAGCTGGATTTAAAAGCAAGTGAACTGATTCCATAACAAGACCTCGTTATTGCTAAGAACGTATCAAACATTATTGCTACTGGCAGTATCTGTTCTTGGAATGAAAGCACTTCCATTTTAAGAACCATTTATTAGCTCATAAAAACAATAATGAGATATTAAAATGTATAAAAGAATTGAAAGATCAAGCTGTCTAATAAAATACTGTATATCTACATATTATTACATTAGCTCCCTGGTGTGAAAGCCATTGCATTGCTAGGGGGAAAAGATTTGTCGCTAGAGAAGTGGTAGACAATCCACCTTCCTGCTCTTTTGAATTTGTTTAGGTGACTGCTGGCTGAAATAGGCTACTGCTGGATAGAATAAGTCATAGCTATCATAGTTTCATAGTTGGTAGGGTCAGAAGGGACCTGAGCAGATCATCAAGTCCAACCTCTGCCATGGAAGGAAAGAGTATTACAGTTGAACAACTCCAGCACAGTGTTCATCTAACCTCCTCTTGAAGAGCCCCCGGGTAGGAGCCAGCACCACTTCTCTTGGAAGTTGATTCCAGATCCTAGCCACCCAGACAGTGAAGTAGCGCCTCCTGATGTCTAGTCTGAATCTACCCTCTGCCAGCTTGTGACCGTTATTTCTAGTCACTCCTGAGAGTGCTTGGGGGAACAGGGACTCCCCTGATGCCTGCTGATCCCCTCTGACTAGTTTGTAACAGGCCACTAGATCCCCCCTCAGCCTTCTCTTTTGGAGGCTGAACTGGTTCAGGGCCTGTAGCCTCTCCTCATAGGGCCTGTGCTGCTGCCCCCTGATCATGCAAGTGGCCCTCCTCTGAACCCTTTCAATGCTGTTCACTTCCCTCCTGAAGTGTGGCACCAAGAACTGGGTGCAATACTCCAACTGCGGCCTGACCAGTGTCACATAGAGGGGGAGGATTGCCTTCTTGGACTTGCTCCAGATGCATCTGTGGATGCTGGTTGGCCTTCCTGACTGTCAGCCCATGTTCATTCTGGCATCAATAATAACTCCAAGATCCTTCTCTGCCTCTGCGCTGACAAGAAGGCAGTTCCCCAGCCTGTAGGTATCCTGCTGGTTCTTCCTCCCCAGGTGCAGCACCTTGCACTTGTCAATGTTGAAACCCATCCTGTTCTCATCTACCCACCCCTGCAACCTGTCTAGGCCCAGTTGCAGCCTATTCCTCCCTTCTAGTGTGCCTACATCCCTCCACATTTTAGTGTCATCAACAAATTTGAAAAGGGTGCTTTTCACCCCCTCATCCAAGTCACTGATGAAGACGTTGAACAGCGTGGGTCCAAGGACCGAGCCCTGGGGGACCCCACTGCCCACATTCCTCCAGATCGAAAATGACCTGTCCACCACCACACTCTGGGTGTGGCCATCCAGCCAGTTAGTGACCCATTTGACTGTGTAGGTGTCAGTGCCACAGTCACCTAGTTTTTTAATGAGAATGGTGTGAGAGACAGTGTTGAAGGCCTTTCTGAAGTCCAGAAAGACTATGTCCACTGCTACCCCTGCATCTAAGGATTTTGTGACCTGGTCATAGAAGGCCACCAGGTTGGTCTGACAGATGACAGAACACAAAAAGGCCCCAAAAGCAATATCAACTATAATGTTAAGTGATCCAGTAGATTGGACACAGGGCTTTTGATTAGGAACCTGGACTGTATCTTTGGATTTACCAGACCTGTTCTGCAACTTGTGTCTCCATTTCCTCCTCTTTCCCTCACCCAGCTTTGACTGTCGCTTTGTTTAGACTATGAGTTTTTATGGGTGAGGACTGTCTCACTATGTTTTTTTAATGTCTGGTGACACAGAGTCCCAATTTTGGCTGGCACTTCCAGGTGCTTTTGAACCCAGAGCATTATTCACTGGAATAGAATGCACTTGTGTTCAGCTATGGTATTGAAGTGAGAAAGGGGGGGTTGTTTCTTAAAATGGTGACAATAAGAACAGTAGGAGATTAAATGGTTAAATGCCTGTGGAATTTGTACTTGCCATTCAAACACTTCCTCTTCCTTTTGTTTTTAACCTTGTTCTCTTGTCATATGTTATCCTGCCCCTCCACCCTATTCCTCACTGCCTGCTGGCCTCCTGGTATTTGCATTTGTGTAAAAGTATAGCTAGATATTAACTCCCACGGCAGAGTTGTTCTGTAAATGGGTTTGGGGAGTTGCTGCTTGAAATACAGCTAGTGTTCTCCTGAAAGGTTGAACAACTGACAGGCTCAACATCCCTGGCATGAAATCTGAACATGTCCATTCTTACCTCCCACCTCCCTGATCCTGAAAGCCACTATCCTGTTTCTTGATGAGCATAGGAAGGATCTGGTTAAAATCCTACTGTCTCCTTATGCCGCAAGTGAGTGTGCATGTGTGTGCATCCATGTTTATAATTCATGAGCCAATGTCTAAAATACTAGTAGAAATATCAGTGTTATTTTGAGCCATCTGAACTCCACTGTTTATTGAATTCAGCTGACTGTTCACAAGGGGAAAGGTACTTGAAAACAACACACCAGCTAGTACTCTAATCAAATATTGTGAACAATAAAGGGAAAAAACTGGGCTAAAAAAAAGAAAAGTTTTGGCAAAGGAACCATAAAGAAATGACCAAGGAGACTGTAATGTAACCAGACACACTGTTGGCAGCAAACAGCTTTCAAAAAGAAAGGAGAACTAGCACAATATCACTCTAGTCAAGGGAAGTACGAAGGATTTGCAACTCTGTTAGTAAATGTTGAAAGCAGGGGTTCTTATTAGTAAGCGCCTCCTGGAAAGGGAAATGAAGGAAAGACAAAAAAAGGAAAGAAAGACAGAAAGCCTCACTGATAGGGAAGCCAAGTAATAAAGGACTCAGGTAGCTAAAACAACAAATGGCTGCTCATTAGTTTCCTGTTTCTTAGTTTGTTAGCCAAAAGCCCATGCAAGTTACAGGAAATGCGTATGTTTTTCTTGACAATTCTAGGGAGGAAGAGTGCAGGCTGGAACTGGGTAGGTTCAGGTTTACAGCGGCTCTTCATCTAAAATGTCACAGGAATTAATGACCTGATTCTCTACTGACCTGTCTATATCCACTTCAGAGACGTTTTAGTGATTGTTATGCTGACCTATCTCTGTGCAATTCAGAGGAGTTTTAGTGGTATCAGGGTGACATAAAAGGCCTTATATGTTTAGACGCTTAGAAAATTTAGTTATATGTGCCTGGGAAAAGATTGGAAACTGGCTCTGGGAGCCGTTTCTATATTCCTATGTTTTCCTTATCCACTTCCTCAGTTCCCCACGGAAATTGGAGAAGACCAGGTAAAGCATCTGATAGCTTCAAAAATAGTTCTTTAAATATACTTTGTCTGTGAGAGGTCCAGAGTCATTTGATACTCTAAGGGCATTTATAGCTATCCAGCAGTAGTGAGGCGGAAGTGGGTAGGGGGAATTAATTAGAGTGGCTCCAAGAACTTCTCTAATTAAAGCTCCTGGAGTGTAACACGGATCAGTGTCCCCATTCTGAAAAAAGGGTGGTGGGGGAGCTTTAGTTAAAGTGCCCCTACCACCATTTTTCAGTGCAGGGACACATACACATGTGTCTGCTGGAGCATGGTATTTACCATGCTTTAGCAGACTTGGTTGATCAATCTGCAGTGACGTCCTGTAATTACAGCACATCAGAGCAGCTTCTCTGCATGAGTATAGGTGCCCTAAAGTGTGATAACCACAATATATTACAGGCAAAAACTAATTTTCCTTATGGCCATAGACCCGTGGGACTTTATTAATTTGAACACTTCCTTGAAACAGCAAGTATTCATTTACTATAATACATCCCTAAATGTAACTTAAATGCAGATATCTGAATAGTTTCTGTCTGTATTTTGCATTAAGTCATTGCGTTCCGCAAGCCTTATAGCATCCTGATTGATCAGCATGCATGCTCTTGATTTAAAGCTCTCTAGCTTCCTTTTATAACAAACCTTATCTGTGAAGTCCTATATCCAGAAAGAGAAAAAAGGAGGAGGAAAAAAAAACATGCAAGGCAGGATTTTTGTCAGTCTTTGTTAATTTTTTTAAACACAAAATTAGAAAAAATTATTTTAATTTCTCTCTCTCTCTTCCTTTTTCTCTCTCTGTATTCTAGGCAGCTTCTGACTTCAGAATAATTTGCATTAGAATGAGAGGAATGAGAGGGATCTATGTAAATATAAAGGGGTAGTTTGCAAGAAATCAGTTAAATGTGAGATTGTTAAAGAGAGCTGATGAAACTAGAACAAAGGACACAATCCTATGGCAGTTGAATCAACTCTAACAGTCTTACATTGAACTAGTCTCTTGTTGCAAGTTACCTTGGCTTCCCTCTGTAACTTTCACTTATTTCAATGCAAATTTGTTTACTATGAAGGGAGAAGTGACACATCTTCCAGTTGAAGTCCATAGTTTCTACATTTTATGTTACAGATTGCTGCTGGCATGAGCTGAGGGAGGGAAAGGGGGCAAAGCAAACAAAAAGTCAAAATGACTTCCTTGTTTGTGCTTCCTTTCTGGGCACAGGACTTCAAAGTATGAGTGAATCGACAAAGATGCTGCTGCTACTTCCCTTAAAAAAAGAGTGAGACAAAAGTATGTCCTATGATTAGTCACTGCGCTATAAGGTTTGTGAAATGAAGTGAGTCTGATGCCAAATATGGGAAGGGTTGCTTCCAAAACCTGCATTTTAATTGGCTGAAAGGGTTATTTTAAATTTGTATGTGGCTGTTTTGACCTTCTTTGCAGGAGGTCTTAACATGAGCAGTGTAGATCGCTTGTGGTTGGGCAATGAACCAAAGTGTCTGCACTTGTATCAGTTGCAGCCTTGTAGAAAAAGAAGAAAGGTTGGTTACATCTGTATATCATGTTAGTGTCTTCAGCATGTAGACTCTTATGCTGATTATGGGATGTCATACTGATGATTTACCCAGTTACAGGGGTTTATTTTTCACTTTGGAAACCAGTTTCATGGTAAATTTACAACTGAAAAAAAAATGCCATTTAAGAAAATGAATTCAAAAGTTGAATGATTCTGATTAAAAGAACCACATGAAAGGTAATATAGAATTCATGGCTCAGATTTAAAGATGCTTGCTTGATGCAAGTCAGTGCACTGAAATAAATGTCATCTGCCTTCAGCTTCTTATCGATATTTTAAAATATTTTTGTATGATGTTTTCTCATATTGATTTTGTTCCTGTATTTGTACAATCACTTTCTCACTATCTGACATATTTTCACACTCCTTGGGTACATTTACACGTGAATATTACTACAACACAATAAACTCCAGTGTAGTTTGTGCTGGGGTTTATTGCTCCTGGCACCGCATTTACATGTGTGCCCAGGACCACAGCATGTTGAGCCTGGGCAGCACAGCTCTAGCTGGCAGGGGAGACCTGGGCCTGGTCAGCCTGCCAGCCCAGGGCTGCTGTGACCTGACTCAAGGTGCTGCAGAGAGGCTGGCCAGCAGGCAGCCTTGCATTGTAGTACCCTCGGGTCCCAGCCAGCCCCAGTCACCATCTATACGTACATTGTGGTAGAGTAAATAACTCCACCTTAGGATAGTATTTGTGTTTACAGGTACTATCCCATGGCAGAGTTAATTAGTTTACTCCAGCCTAATAGCACTGCATGTGTAGAGTGCATGTGCTGACACTTTACTGTAGAGCTAATTAGGCAATTCCACAGTAAGTGTTTTATGTAACTAAACCCCTTGGAATTATCTCAGCATTCCCTATATGAGGAACAATGACTTTCCAAAAGAGAGAAGATCATGACTCTAACCCTATTTACTGCATTTTACAGTGCCTGAGGGGAAGGCATGGGACTGAAAATATGCTGTGTTTGTCCCATTTGGCTGTAAATCTGTCACCAGGAAAGCTCAATTCAGATCAAACCAACCTTATTGTCAGAACAAATTATTTCATTCACTGCAGAAGGAATCAAACCAGTGTTTTCTCACAAAACATTCTTACACGCATTTAAAACGTGCTTGTCTTCACAGACAAGCACTGCTACATTTCACAGGGCATGATGAAGGAGGAGGAAGAAATTTCTCAGACTTTTCTCTTCTCCTTCTCTTCCTGTCTTCTTGTAGCTTTTCTTACAGGCCAACTAATCCTGACAGTCTTATTTATATAGCTTTGGAAGCATACATGGAGGTGTATGGTGAAAGAACTGTGCCAGACAAGAAACAGTTGTTTGCCCTGTGAAGACAGGAACACGTAATATATTAAAATGTAGGTGTGTCTACATCCTGACAGCAGCATGACTCATTCAGGATGTCCCTGAGCACATCCCACCCATCTGGTCCTGGTTCAGGTTCTAAACACAGAAATAATGGAGAGGCCACATCAGAGTGTCTTTTAGCTGCTCCTGAGAGGTCAGCCTAAAACATTCTGGAGAGCAGCCACTGACTGAGACAGAGTAGGTTAGCAGAAGTACATGGGCAGAGCAGGTTTGGGACTGTTCTCATTGGGATGTGCTGTTGCCATGGGGTGGCACTTGTGATATTTCTTCAAATAGAATGAAAGCGACACATTAATTTTTCTTCAGAGAATCTGTCATTAGTTGGCAATAGTTCAGGGCATCTGGTCAAGTTCCCTCTGAAGCATTCTGGCATGTTGTGCCCAATCCATGTCATTCCTATCCATCACCTACAGTGATGTAGTGATACACTATGTTGCTGTATGGTGTTCTACAGCAATGTAGCGATCACATGGATCTACATGTGATCGGCAGCTACATTGCCATAATGGCATACTCCCCTATTTCAGTATGCCACTATGGCAATGTAGTGGTAAAATCTAGCTGTGTTGCATGCACAGTGCAGTATAGGTGGTTATTGCACTGTGTGTAAAACAGTGTAAAACTAGAGCATCACAGCAGCATCACCGTACGGCAACATATAGATGCACCCATTGTGTTGGAACTCTTATCTAAAAAAATATTATACCATTGGTCCAATAAAAGTTGTTTCCAAATGGAACTTGCTTCTCTCCTGGATCACAATACTACAGTATATTTTCACATTTATGAACTTTAAGATTTTCAAATGTCTTTATTGACTTTAGGTTACATTTCACTTTGAGGAATTCTCTTTTTATCAGAGCTCAGGTCAAGGACAGTTACATTTAAAATACTTGCCCCTGGCTTGTTTATTTTTCATTCCATCCAGGAAGAGCACACACCAACTGCTGAAACTTCCTTAGCCTGACCAAGGGTTTTTTAACCTGAAAGCTTGCTTAATAACTTTTCTCCAATTATTTGGGTTGGTCTGATAAAAGATATCAAATTCACCCAAAGAACCTTGTCTGCCTATGTCCTTAGACCAACACGGCTACAACCTACACCCCTGCAAATGAAATACGCATTCACAAAGTGTTTCCACAAAGTGTTGAGAAGCCAATTTAAGAACACGAAAACCAGGAAACTTATAAATATAGCCATCTTTATCCAAGAGAATTAAAATGTGGTATAAAAGGTATTCTGGTCAATAGAATAATATTTTGAAAAAAAACCCAATAGGTATGTCTGTTAGGGCTGTTTGAAACAGTACCGTTCTGTTTCACCTTGAATTTTGAGGTTTTGATGGAACAGTGTTCCATTTTGAATTTCCATTTTGCTTCCTCAAAACAGTGAGGCTGTTCAATGCCATTTCAATGTTTTGCTAGATCATGCTGGGGAAAGAAAGTCAACCCATCTAACTTCTACTTACCTGCAACTTAATTTGACTTGTTTTCAGCTGTTTACACAGCTTTCAGGGGATTTTTGTTTCTGTTTCCTTACAGGTATGAAAGAGCAATAGCCATGGATCATTAACCTTTATAATCACCTGCTTATGTTATATTGATAAGGGACTGGCAAAAGTACTTTGAAGTGTGAAAGGTCTAATAAAATCAGGCTACCCCTGCGCAGGCAGAAACGAATGTTTCTTATTATTTGGATAAGACGGATTTTCTTTGAATCGAACTGGTGCTTCCCTTTTGACAGATCCACCCTTAAATGAAGGAACAAATGAAGCATATTCTCAGTTTAATGAGCTCCTCTCAGGCCTTGTAAAATCCAAACTCAGAAGGAAGATGCTACTTTTGGCTGAGCTATGTATTGCCTCAAGTGGTAGGGACAGGCAAGCAGTTTAGCATATGTTTAAGTAGCTAGCGCCTGAAACTGTTAATGAATGTGAGTTTCTGCCTTTTCTCAACCTTCTCGGTAGACAATCAAAAGAAAGGCAAGTTTTGTATAAACCAAAATCTCTTCACTCTACTGGTTCCTTTTAACCTGAGATTGGTGTGGACTCTACAGAGGTCTTATTGGGTAATAGTCATCTCTATCACATCACCCAAATAGAAATTCTTCTCACAAGTGTCAGTAGCTTGACAGTCCCCATAGACCAAGGGTTGTCAGCCGGAGGTACACGTATCCCGGGAGGTACTTAAGATGGCCTGAGGCGGTATGCATGGGTGGGTGGGGACAGAGCACTGCCACGTACCATCCCACAGAGGCGCCACCCACACGGCCAGATGCAGGGGGCCGGAGAAGATCACATGTGATGGCTGCTGCCACTCTGCATTCAGTTGTGCACCACCCCAACTCTTCCCCATGCTCAGCATCCAGCCACCAGGGGTACACTCACCCAAAAAAGTTAAAAATCCCTGTCATTGGCATTGCCTACTCTATTTTCTGAATAGATATACTGAAGTAGTAACTGGTATTTCTACTGTAACTCTCTGTCATTGGTTCTCAGGTAGAAATGAGCAAGAGCTGCGTATCCGATGTGGTAACACCCTATATGGGGTTTCTAGGAACTGCTGTTATTGATTTATATCCATACAAGCCATACACTGGTGCAACTCTGGCTTGTACTGTGGGCAGGTCTGCAATGCAGCCTCTGCTATGACTGCAGCTCATGTAGCCATCCCAAAGCCATTTTAAAACCAGCTAACTTGAGATCTGCTAGCAAGCTAGCCACAGTAGAACATAGCACACTGTGGGATAACTGCCTGAATATTTACCCAGAGTTTTGGGTGTGTTTTGCACCCCACTCTTAGTTCTGTGCTGTTGTGGTTATACTGCTGGCAATATCCTAACTAGCTAGCTTATAGCCACCTTGATATTATCTATACAAGCTACAGTCATATCAGTAACTTCAGGCTGGATGTACATTGTGGAAAAATCAAAAAACAGTTCTGGATAAGTGAGAAGAGAAGTGGATATGTTTGTCTAATGGGAACAAGCAGTTGAACGAAACATTCATAAGAGGACAGTAACCATATGCTCTAAGACTTGGTTTTTCATCTGTGGTCCTCAGACCCCTGTGGATCCACAGACTATGTCTAAGGGACCTGCAAAAAATGACTGTAATCAACAGGGATCCTGGTTGTCCCTGATAACAAAATCACAAATTCTCTGATAAAAAAATCACAGCTTCTCTGATAAACCCCCCCAAATTCATGACTAAAATGAAAGACCCCCACAGCGCCCCTGGCCCTGCTGGTGCACCTCACTCCCCTCCACTGCCTCCCTGGATCTGCTGGTGCCCCTCACTCCCCCCACAGTCCCCCCCCACCCCAGCACTGCTGATGCCCCTCACCCCCCACCCACAGCTCCTGCCCACCCAGCCCTGCTGGAGGGGCCCCCAGCTACCAGGGCTATGGGACCAGGGACCCAGGTCCACAGCTTCCTGCCCCCACACAGGAGGTGGTAGATGCTGCAGTGGAATGGAGCATGGCCCCCTTCACCCCCAGCTGCTTTCTGCAGAAAATTCAGGTGCATTAAAGTGCAACCCTGCACACATTTGAATGCACACCCATTGGAAGCTAACTTGCTTCTGACAGGAGCAGTTCAGTCTAGGGCTTCTCCTGCCCTGCTCTGCCCCTCACCCTGCAGCAGCCACGGGATGCTCCAGGGTTGGCAAGGGGTTTGGGGCTGGCCCCAATCTCCGCAGGTCAAGTAGAGCTTTCCTGGCTATGTCAGCTGCCTCCCTGCCCCATGGAAACTGGGATGGATCTTGATGTCTATTTGGCAGGAAAGCAGCTGCCTGGCAACCAGAACAGCTCTCCTTGCTTCCTATGGCTCTCTGCTGCCTAAGCTGACCAGGAGCAATTTGCTCCCAGTCAGTGTCTATAGGCTCACTTTGGTGCATTAGTTTAATTTATCTACAAGTACTAGAAAACGGTGTGTTAAACTAATCTATGTGTAGACAGTGATGTTTTACTGTGCATTAGATTAGTCTGATATGCAGTAACGTGTCTCATGTAGATACACCCACAGTGGATAGAAAACTAAACCTACATGTGATTCTTCTCTTCCCAGCCTTGTGTGTATGGATTTGATTGAAATACTTTGAATATCCTATCCTAACGGTTTCATTTGCAATGGGATCAATGTCACCCAAAACAACTAGTTTGTGCATTTTTCTTTCTGCACCAGATCTTTCTTTGGATTTCTGCATTTTAAATCATGGCACTGGGGATCTTTGTGCCAGATGACTCTCATTATTTAGACAAGTTAAAGGCTCTTTGAAACAGGGCATAATTGTAGACTCTCTACTCTAGTAATGCTAGAGAGCAACTGTCATAATGAACTGAACTCATACTGTGTGCAATCTTTATCTTGAACCAGAAAAAACAGGAAACCTTTGTGGGTTTTCTTGCAATGATCTGACATTTATAGCTGCTTTCAGAGCAACAGCTCATGAGATTATGCAGCAATGAGCTCCATGCACCATATCTCAGAGGGGAAGAATTTATCACAGAGGCTCCTATCTGGCTATGGAATGCATTAGAAAGGGAACCACTTGAACTTTCAAATAATTCTTTGTTTACCTGATTTTATTCCCACTGGTTTGTCTGTTTTCAGCATCCAGTGGGTCACCAAGCAAACTGCTGTAAACTATGCAGTATTTAAATCTGGAATGGGCTCAGAGAAGCAGCAGGAAAGCTCTTTAGGTGTGCCAGGACCTGTGGGGTTTTCTAGGCTGCTCGATGTGATTTGCCAGTATGTTTCCCAAGTATTACCGAGTCAGATCTCGACTCTTCATTAACACAGAAAAACAAAATCTATCTTCCAGCCCAGTAAACTTTAGCCGAGGAAAGAATTAAAGGTTCTCCTACTCCCTCTTGGTATCAAGTCTTTGCGACCAAGCAATGTTATGCATCATAACTGCAGTAATCCTTATAATCTTAAATCACTACCTGGTGATGATATATCTAGTAGATTCTTTTCTTATTAAGCTCTTATAGGATGATAGGAAGACAGGACTGGAAAGGACTTCATCTAGTCCAGACCCTGCTTAAGGCTAGATCATTCTGACTAAACCATCTCAACCAAGTGTCTGTTTAACTTCCTCTGGGAAAATTTCTTGGAATGGAGATTCTACAACCTCTTTAGGTAGCCTGTTCCAATGCTTAACCACCCCCATTGTAAGGAAGTTCTTTCTAATCTCCACCCTAATTCTGCTGCAGTTTGAGGCCATTACTCATAGTCTTCTCCCTTACAACCACAGTCTCTGTCCATTCTCTTTCTAATTGCCTTCAAGTGTTTGAAATCCTCCCTCAGTCTTTTCTTCTTCCAACTAAATAATTCCAGTTCTTTCAGGTTTTCCTCATAAATCATGCTTCCCAGGACTCTATTTTTTTGTTGTTCTCTGCTACTCTTTCTAATTTATTCACATCTTGAAGTGTGTAGCCAGTACTGGATACAGTGCTCCAGGTGATGCCTTCTTAGTAACAAATGGAGTAGAAGAATCATTTTCTTCAATTGCAAGGGACAGTCCTGTTAATATAATCTAGTTGGTTGTTGTTGTTGGGGTTTTGTTTTCATTTTTTTCAACATGAGTACACATTTCAGATTCAAAACATATTGATATGTTTTATTATTTATTGGTCTATATTGTAAAACATGCCTTTGAAAAAACCTCTCAATAAGATATCTTTTATGGTGTTTATATTTTCTTTATGATGTGGAAAGTATTATTTTTCTGGGAAAAAAATTAATAAGCTATGTTCTGAAGCTGGAACAGGAAATATGACCTTTTTGTTTTTCACTTGAAAAGAAATGATAAAAAACAATATCCTTCATGTTCATCAACATTTTCTTTCAGGACTTTGTTGGTAAAATACATGTTTGGTTTGGTGTTTTCTGTGCTGCTTATCATCTTCAATGGAGGCTCATTTTTAAGAAGACTCAACCTTCATTTAGAAGCCAAACTAAACAGCCACATCTTTTACAGGAGCATGGTGCTTCGGGCACTGGACTTTTTGGAAAATCTGTTCAATGTTGTGACCACTGGGCAGTTGAAAATTCTAGCTTACTTTCCCAATTATAAAGGTAAAAGCTAAGAAGTAATAAATCATCTGGAAGTCACTTGGATATGTTTTCCATGGAACTGCTATCACATTCTATCTAACTAGAGTCACTTGTGGGCTTTCAAGTATTGCAAAAATATCCTTGCATTCACCATGACAGGTACTGAAACGGAAATTAAAAATAAGTAACAGAAAACAGAAGATACCAAAGGAGAAGTCTTTTTTTCTCAATGGTACTGCTTTGTATCATTCCAGAAATTCTAAAAACAGGCTTAGCACAGTAAAATCTTAAATTACATCAACTGAAGCTAACAAACAATGGATAGGATCTCTAAACCATGCATGCAGGCCTCACTTTTGCATAAGCAGAAGGTCTTGTAAGTATGACCTGAGAAGACTGTGAGTAATTACAGATTTGTGTGGACATAGGACTTAGTCCCATGAGTTACTTCATGCTTTTACTCTGCTGAAGTAAATGAAGAGGGTTTTCTAGGCATTTCCCAATCTACTACAGTGCAGGATCAGGCTGATAGTCCAGGGCGGTACTCTTAAAATTATATTCCCTATGTGTCTTCCCTCTAATTCCCAGCCTGTCAGGGTATGGACAAACTATTACATTTATTCTTTGGGATGCGGGAGGTGTTGGGGATAGGGGAAGAAGAAGGGATTACCACAAAACACCTGATACACAATTACCATTCATGTAGGGGCAATTAAACTAAAACTAATGTTAATGAAACAAGACTGAGCTGCCTGGTTTAGCTTTCACCCATCAATGGTTGAATGCAAACACCCAAATGATTACTACACATTGACTTTTTCATGACAAATCCCTGCCTTCTGTTAACTAATTTTAATGCAGCCATTTGTCTATAGATATCAAGTATCAGAAATAGTACTTTGATCTTTCTCAAGACAAGAGACAGCTCTCAGGACTTTTGTATGCACCTTTAGTATAAGGCAATATCCCTGCTTTATAAGGGAAAACACAATTGAGTGAAATAGATGTCCCATTTTAGACCTTTTCTATCTCTGCTAAACACAATGCCATTTTCTAATTTCTCAGCTACCTGTGCAAGTGCTCTGCGCAACGTTCTGTGGCATGATTTCTGACAGCACCTTCTTCCTTAACTGCAAAGATGTGCACACTGGAGTTCATTCAGTATTCTTGCCTTTTCTTCCCTCCTTTTATTTTAGTTATTCACTATTGCAAACTAACTTAACTTGTAAATCGACAAAGCACTCTAGCTAGAAGTGCTCAGGCTGCTACTTGTCGATACAGAACAATTTAAAATGCACTTTTAAAATTTTAAGTTTGTCCTCTAAAGACTTGGCATCTAAGCACTGGGAGGCAAATGGATTGAGAAAAAGGAGGAAAAGAAAAATGAGAAGAGATCTGAGAAGGTAATGCAGAACAGTCCCAAGATCCAAACTGCCAGCTATTGTAATCGAGCAGGGCCCTAGATGTTCTTTAAAACAGGGGGGAGTTCATGAGCGCTCTCATCCCATCCAGTAGCATACTCTGGACCAGACAGTCAGCAAACCTCTAATTGTCACATTTTAAGCTGGGCAGCAGTGCCCATGCTCTTCGAAGCTGGAGAGGCTTGAAAAATATCTGCATGGTTTAGTGAGTAGTTAGCCATGTGAATCTGCACTCAGGCAGAAGCCAAGGCACATTTTTACATTATAGACTAACTAAATCAGAGATGCCTAACATAAGCTTTCAAGAAAATGGTTTAATGGTGTTCAGGCTTTTGGCGTCATGGGCCTGATGAGTGGCCCAGGGTCAGTTCCTAGGCCAAATCAAGCCCTGTGCACTAGGGTTGGGCCCTGCATGCTCAGAGTGGGTCACAAGGGGCCTTCACTAGCCCTTGCATGCCAGGATCAGGTCCTGGGGCCCAGCACTGTGCCCTCTCCACCCCAAGTGCCAGGTTTGGGCCCTGGGCCAAATGCTGGCATTGAGTTCCCAATTCAGGATGGGTACTCAATCCCAGTGATCCCCACAGGTCCAGACATTTGGGAGCTGGGGAGCAGTGCCCCGTCATCAAATGTCTGTATCTGTGGGGAGCCCCACAGGCTGCATGACATGGCACTGGGAGTTAACTCCGGCCTTTGGGCAGGGCGTTGAGCACCCCTAGTTTAACATCATATATCTGAAGCCCTGCTTAGCTTATGAATAATAGGGTTGCTTTGTTTTATGTGCATAGATTTAAGAGGGAGTTTGTTCCCAGTTCAGCGAAACACATCCTCAAATCAGAGCCCATGCTTATGATGCTTTGCTGCATCAGGCTTTTATTCAGACTGAGGTCTACAAGGCTGTTTGGGTCTTACAATCTTAAGGCTTTCTCTATTGGAAAGGGGAAATGATGCTTTTGGATGAGAGGCATCTCAACAAGAAGGGTTCAATTAGAAACAATGTTTGTAGAAAGTAACATACCTTCAAAGCTTTGCTTGAGGTTTTTTAATAAAATATATTTTAGCCTCAATGAATGAGACTGACAAAGAATGCGTTTAGGTGTTTTGACTGGCAAGTCAATTTGCATTATGAAGAATGACTCTCCTAAGTTTCATCAGAAGAGGTAAGAAATGAAAAGAGATTATCAAGATTATTTACATTTTTGAGAAGCCACAAAAATGTGTTGGCCTATGTGGAAATCCCTACCAAACCTTACCTAATAAACCAAGTCTGAGGTTCCTGTGCACTATATGTAACATGTGGCAAATTAGTTACAAGAATGGTATCAAATGCTTACAGTGTTAAAACTGGTTAATTTTACTGGAAAAGCTCCTGGTAGTAGTTTTAAAGTGTACATTTCTCTTTTTTTCCCTCGACAAATACTTTGCTAGGCTTCCTTCCCCTTCAGGAATGATTAAAAATAAGAATGTTTCTAACAACCCTGAAAACAGAAATGAGAAAAATCTTGTGATGGATCTCAGTTCCCTGTGTGGTCTGTGCTTTCTGTATTCTTCATGTTCAAAGAATATCAAAACAAAATGTAAACGTGGTTTGGAAATAGTCTGCATTTTACTGAACTCAGTAAAGAAAGATGAACCATGAAGTCTGTTGCCAACTCTTTCAGTGAATTGTTGCATGACCGGTGAACTTTTGAAATAATTTATTCAGTGAGATTAAATGACTTGCACTAGGAGTCATGATTAAATGATCTGGGAGATGAACCAATTTTTCCAAAAAGGACTTAAGGGTTCTAAAAGCATGGCTACACAGCACAATGCAATGCCATATAGAGACATTTGAGCTGGCTCTGAACAAGATAAGCTAGGGCAGGAAATGTGTAATGCCTTGTTAACAAACCAGTCTGCTAATTAGGTCTGCTGAGGAGCAAGCTATACTACCCTGGGTTGAGTATAACACTAATGAGGCTATATTGCTTCCAGCATCCATACTAAATCTTTCTGAGCTATGGTAAGGCACTTCAAGATGTTCAGGTAAAGGCATGATAAGATCTGATGCACGATCCACCCAATCACATGGCAGGAGGTTTGATTGTGGGATCCAGCATGAGGTCCAACCACACTTTATTGCTGATGTAGGAGAAGCCTGGTTTTTCAGGCGAGCTTGTGTGGCTGGGAAAGTCCTCAGCTGACAGAGCTCAAAGCCAGGGCAGCATCCCAGGAGTTGCAGCAGCTATAAGTCCCATCAGCTAATGGGGCTCCCATCTGCAGCGTCATAGCTATCACCTAAGGCAGTGTTTCTCAACCTGTGGGTCATGTCCCAAAAGTGGGTCTCAAGAAGATTTCAGAAGTCGCAAGCCGTGGGTTGAGAAACACTAATCCCAGGAAAGCACCAGGACTTCAGCAGGGCAGAATGGTGGCTAAAAGGCACCTGCCCCTTCCAACAGGAGAAGCAGGTGGGGGAGCCGTGAGGCCGGGCTGGGTGCTTGTGGGGGTGGGGCAGCCTGCTGTGGGAGGTGGAAGGGGCTGTGACTGGGCTGCCTGGTGTGGCGCAGCAGCCCCAGTCCAGGGTGGGGGCTGCCACAGGCCTCCCCTCCTCCTCCTGTCAGCCAGTGTTGGGCTGGACTCATTCCAATGCTGCCCACATGAGCTGGAGCCACCGCAGTCACTGTGCTCCAGCCCAAGGAGGGAGGCAGCTGGCGGTCCTTTTGGCAGGGAGGGGTGAAGGGGGCTGTAGGTTGGGAGTGAGGGACACCAGCATGGTCCGGGGTGGGGGCTTGGGACTGTGGATCATACACCAGCAAGGTCAGGGGGTGTGAGTCATGACAAGCCATGAACCTTTGCAAACAGTTCCCAGTAGGAAGAAGGCTGAGAACCACCGACCTAATGTATCCCTAGCTACACATTGACATTAAAGCTGGATATAAACCAGTTATAAATATTCTAGTTTTCAAGTTCTAACTTTATGGCTGGATGGACCTTTTTATGGCATGATAGTTGCTTTGCATTTGTAGACAGTCTAAATTAATTGTGCAATTAGTTTGTAATATATGTAATGTGTAGAAGGGACCTTAGATACTTTTCTACTGCACTCTACTGTGTAGACCTACCCTGTCACTTTCAAAAATTCCCTCTAAGATTATTCTGAAAATTTGATATTTTTATGCCTTTTAAAAAAAATGGAACAATGGGACCACACTACCTACCTCACAGGAACCTTAGGATTAATGTTGCAGCTCTTACAAAAGGAACTATGTAAATACAGAGGCTTCATTAGACTGTAGGAATAGAGACCACAGATGTTATGGACTCATTTTCCAGTTTATGCTGAATAATAAATTATATAAACAAGCATTATAATAAATAAATACTTTGGGGTCAGTGCTGCCTTTCATGGAAGTATATGGTGAATTTTCAATTGAATGCAGTAGAAGTGAGAGAGCATCTATTAGGCCTGTGCAAAGCAGCAAGCATTCAATTTGGATTTGGCTTTGGCCAATTTGGGGGACAGTGATTCATCGTTCATACTTGGTAGGGTTGAAAGGGACCCAAGCAGATCATCAAGTCCAAACCCCTGCCATGGGCAGGAAAGAATGCTGGGTCAAACAACTCTGGCTAAGTGATTGTCTAGCTTCCTTTTGAAGACCCCCAGGGTAGGGGTGAGTAGCACCTCCCTTGGAAGTTGTTTCCAGCTCCTAGCTGCCCTGACCATGAAGTAGTGCCTCCTGATGTCTAGCTTGAATCTACTGTCGGTCAGCTTGTGGCTGTTATTCCTTGTTACTCCTGGCAGTGCATGGGCGAACAGGAACTCTCCCATTGCTTGCTGGTCCCCCTTGGCAAGTTTGTAGGCAACCACCAGATCCCCTCTCAGCCTTCTCTTGTGGAAAATGAACAGGTTCAGGTCCTGTAGCCTCTCCTCATAGGCCCTGTTGCCCCTGATCATGTGATTGGCCCTCCTCTGGACCCTCTTGATGTTGTCCACATCCCTCCTTAAGTGCGGTGCCCACAACTGGATGCAGTATTCCAATTGTGACCTGACCAATGTCGCATGGAGGGGGAGGATCATCTCCTTGGACCTGCTCATGATGCATCTATGGATGCATGACAAGGTGCGGTTAGCCTTTCTGACCATGTCCCTACATTGGTGGCCCATGTTCCTCTTGGAATCAGTAGTGACTCCAAGACCCTTTTCTGCCTCTGCACTGACAAGAAGGGAGTTCTCCAGCCTGTAGGTATCCTGCTGATTCTTCCTCTCCAGGTGCAATACTTTGCACTTGTCCGTATTGAAACCCATCCCATTCTCATCTGCCCACCTCTGTAACTTGTCCAGGTCTATTTGTAGCTTGTCCCTCTCTTCTAGCATGCTCACTTCTCCCTACATCTTAGTGTCATCTGCGAACTTGAACAAGCTGCTTTTTATCCCTTGTCCAAGTCACCGATGAAGATATTGAACAGTGCGGGCATAAGGACTGAGCCCTGAGGGGCCCCACTGCCCATGTCCCTCCAAGTCGAAAACAACCCGTCCACCATCACTCTCTGGGTGTTGCCCTCCGGCCAACTTGTGACCCATCTGAATGTGTAGGCATCAACACCACAGCCACCTAAATTTTTAATGAGGATGGGGTGAGAAACTATGTTGAAGGCCTTCCTAAAGTCCAGAAAGACTATGTCCACCGCAACACCTGCATCCAAGGCTTTTGTGACCTGGTCATAGAAGGTAACCAGGTTGGTCTGACATGACCTGCCTCTAATGAACACATGTTGGTTGCCCCTAAGCATAACCTCCCCGATGGTCCCTTGAAGATGTGCTCCTGGATAATTGTCTCAAAGAGCTTCCCCAGGACCGAGGTAAAACTAATAGGCCTATAGTTTCCAGTGTCCTCTTTCCTCCTTTTTTTGAAATTAGGGACCACATTGGCCCTTTTCCAGTTCTCTGGCACCTCACCAGAGCACCACAAATGCTCGTAAAGCTGTGTCAGGGTCCTGTCAATTCCCTCAGCACTCAGGGATGCAGATCATCAGCACTTGCTGATTTGAACCCATCTAGTCCCTCCAGAAGTTCCCTGACTAGGTCCTCACTGACCCTGGGCCTGGCTGCGCCTCCCCTGGGTTCATCCAGATTCCCAGTGAGGGGGATGTCCCTGTCCCTGCATAGAAAAATGGAAGAAAAGAATCTGTTAAAGAGATTAGTTTTGTCATCGGGTGCTACCACCAGATCACCAAACAGAGAGATTACCAAGTATTGCAGAGGCCCCACGTTACTTGGTACCTTCTTTTTACCTGCTATGTATTTAAAAAAGGACTTCTTGTTATCTTTGATCTGGGTCACTAGTCCCAGTTCCATCTCTACCTTAGCCTAACAGCCCCCTTACAATCTCAAACAGTGGAGGTATAATCCTTCTTGGTGATGGCCCCTCCCTTCCATTGGGTGTATGCCTCCTTTTTGGCTTTGAGACATTCCTGGATGCTTTTGATGAGGCATGAGGACTTTTGAGAACTCTTGACCCCTTTGATCCATGTGGGGATTGTCACCATTTGGACATGGAGGATTGTCCTCTTAAGGAATGATCACTCTTCTTGGATTCCCAACTCCCTTCCCCTCCGAGACCTCAGTGCCTCCCTGACTAGTTTTCTTACCTCATTGAAATTCAATTCAGTGATTCAAATCACTGTCCTGAATTGATTCAGCCAAATCTGATTTGGAGATTCAGCTGCAGCCAAATTGGCCAAATCTCTCAATTGGCCCCCTCCCCCCTGCTGTCAGTGGTTGTCCCACCAACTCTCCCAGCTCTTGGCCCTTTAAAAAAAAACAAAAAAAGCCTTGACTCACCGGCTGCTGCCAGGTGGGAGGGGCAATCCCCACTGCCCCCTATTGCCCTGCACTGTGTGGGAGGCTCTGTCATGAGTCCCCAGAAGCCCTGAGGCCACTGCAAAAGTTGGTGATTACGTGTTTGTTTTTAAAAAGCTGGGAGATGGGGCAGGCAGGATAGCCATGGGTGGGGAGGCTGAGAGAGCAGGCAGGGTCTGGGGGGCACTCGGGGGGCTGAGGGAGCAGGCAGGGTATGGACCTGGCAGAGGTCCCCCATAGCCTCCTCCCCGCTCCTCCAGCTCTTCCTCCCCTGCCCCTTACTTACCAGCTTCAAGTCCTGCTCCAGCTCCCTGCTGCAGTGAGTGGGGACTGTCCAAATCAACAAAGCTTTTTGCATCTTTTTCAAATCAGTTCAGAGAGCTTCAAATCAATTTGGACCTTTTCATTGGTCTCCTAATTCAATTCGGATTTGGAGATTCAGCCACCAAATCAGGCTGAATCTCCTCCAAATTGACTCAGCACCCAAAGCTTTGTACAGTTCTAGCATCTATGTGATAGTGAAACATAACCTAATTCATTACAAGTTGTATCTACTTTTGAGTTTAAACAAGTAAATGTAGTTGTTACACTTAGTCTCAAAGATGCAACAGATGTAATACAAACAGAACTCTTCAAGAATGTTTCAAGTTACTGTTTTTCATTAGAAAATGCCAGTTTATGATAATTGAAATGTGTACCATTCCTAATAAAAAGTTCATTATTTTGTTAGATCTAGGAATATAATGCCAAAACCAAAGCATGATAAATACCTACATACCACAGGTTAAATTAACCAATATGTACTCATTCAGAATGTGGGAGACCTAGGTTTGAGCTCCAGGTCTGCCATTTTTCTCCATCACAGAGTCATGCCCTAACCACCAGGCTACTAGCTATTCTGGGATAGTACTTCTTCAAGTCTCTCTTGTGTAGCTATTTTAAATGTGAGAAGAAAGAGGTACATGTGTGTGAGAAGGGGGTGGGAACGGTAGAGAGCACCCTTGCTGAATCAGACCAGAGGTGTATTGTATACAAACCCATGAAGGCCAACAGAACATAAACCAGCAACTTCCCATAATTTCACTAGTTAATTGTTTACCTTTATTTTTCTGATGGGCAGCTTCAGGATATAAGGGAACTGTTAAACTCAAAATGAAGAGAAGACTGTTATGCAAATGTTTGCTATGTTACCGGTACTGTGTGCATTGTGGTGTTTGAACAATTATAGGTTTAGAATTATAGGACAAGAATTTTATACATAATGTAAGGGTAGGTCAACTTTTGGATACACAGATTGTACAAATAATTGGTCTTTTAACTTGCTTGTTGAAGAATCACATGTGCGCACACACACAATATTTTGAGTTGACCCTAAATATTTTTTCTTGTTTCTGGGGGAAAAAAAATATAGGATATTTTGGTTCAGTGGAAACAAAACTTTTTTTTATTTGAAATGAAAGGGGCTGGGGTTAACTTAAAAAAATGCTTTTCCATTACTTTAAAACCTTTATTATTTAATTATGCTAATTTTCAAACAAAGATGTTGTTTTGAAAATTGTCACCAGAAAATGATTCAGATTTTCTGATTTCTTACTTTCTTTTGGGGGCCAAAACAATTGACAGATTCATGCCAAATTCACTCATCTGTTCCATTGAATGCTAACACTGAATTTTGACAAACACTCTGTTCACAAAAATAACTTTGTGCTTTTAAAACATTTTTAAAAGGGCTGATTAACCCAAAATGCTGAACACTTGCTCTCTATGTGAAAGTCAAACTGAGCACACAAAAAATGATGCACCCAAAATCTTTAATCATTTTTTAAAATATAGGGTTATGTATGTTTTTCTGATTGATAGCTCTCTTGTAACAAAAATACAAAACAATGCAAGTCAGGATTAAATCTTTCCATAGGGAAAGACAGATTTATGATTCAGGGCTTTCTATGATTCAGAAAAAAGTTCCATAGTATAAAAAAAACCCCCAGGAAAATATAAAAATATGAAATATTAACTAATATAGATAGTATCAAGGGTATGCAGCAATTGTTCAGTGCTGAATGGAAAGAATAGGAAAATCAGTTGGAATACTGATAGCTAGCCTGCTTTGTTTTTCATACACTATGATATAAAGTGTGCTCTGTATCTAATATTAGAATGCATAAACTTTATGCACCCAAATGGCAGGAAGGGCTTTAACTATAACCTCTCCCTGTGTTCTAGTGATGTCAAAGGAGTCATATTTAGAGAAAGACACACAATCATTTGCATGGTCCATGCTTGGAAGATCTAAGCAAGATGTTCCAGTTAAACAATGGAAATAAGTCTTGGAGTTTCTGCTGTTTCTGAGGTTAAATACCTAAAAGAGAACTAAACCTAAAGTTTTAAAGATACATTTTTGTGTTACTAGTCACTATAACAGTAGTGAAAAGGCCATAATTCCAACAATTAAAAAGCAAAGAAGAAAAAATCCACCACTTGTGGAATTGATCACAGTATTCCCCTGAAAATGGTAAAACTGCTACTGATTTCAAGTGGACTAGGAACTAATCTGAGTCACTGTCCAGATTGCTGTGGCAGTTTATTCAGGTACAGGCATTACACTTTAACTAGTTTAAGTGATCAGAAACCTGCCTATACCTGTAACAGAACAGAAGTTCAGCATGCATAGATTGGTTTGAAAATGGTGGAATCAGGTCTAAGATTTGCTCCCTACCACCCCAACCAAAGGGCAAACGTATGTTCTCTTCACCGCCAATCTAAACTACGCCACTTACAGAAACCTGTGTAACTTAGATCAATTCTTCCCCAGGCTTTTGAATGTCTGTACCTAGCCATAGTGTGTAAGCACTTCATGGCAAAGACATGTCTTTTATTATGTTTTATGGTGCCTGGGACCATGGGGTGCCTAGTGGAATAACAATAAGGAATATTTGTAAACATTTTTGAATGTGTCTCTATCTTGCACAGAGCAGGAAGGATATTGCTCAAGATAAACTGTCTCATATTTGATCAATATCCATGTTTGCTGTAGTAGGAAGTTCTTTTTAAACCAACCAAAGTTACATCATTTACCATAGGAAAATCCCAACCATTCTAAAACAGGAATCAGTTAATTCTATATTCAGTAGTGTTCAAATCTTATGAAAGCATTAGAAGCATTTTTCATTTTCACTAGGTGGACATGCCACATCTCCTGTGTTAAGCTGGACTGAAACTGTGAAAGGAAGAAAGATCCTCACAAAGCCTGAGGATAGAATATCATTGAGACACTTTTCCTTAAAAACAGCATCAGCACTGTTTGAATACAAACCTCTTTAAAATTGCCTTGCTATTTATATGCAGCTGCTTAGGAAGTTGAACAATAGATTTGTTTCTAAAACTGCTGTAAATCATATTTTGCTTGCTTATTGCCTAGAGGGTAATTAAAAAGCCATTTAAATGGAAAATAAATTATGTGGAAAGCACAAATTAAGTTTTCATGCAACAAAATGATTCAATAGTATAATTGTGCTTAGGTTGTGGTGGAAAGCTTCATTGTGTCTCTTTAGGGTGCTTCTGATGTAAGTGGCTCCCCTAAATTTAGTGAGCCACCACAACTGAGCATATATAACTTAGCAGGAAAAGCTCCTGTCAGTGGTCAGTAAAACAGGGCCACAGACAAAACGATGTATCCGGGTGCTGTAATTATGTGAACACAGTTTGGGGAGTGTTCCTTGCAAACAAGCTTATGCCATGAGCCCGTTTTAAGTTCAGATGAATTCTGATAATATCTCAGCAAATCACCCCATGGATTGCCCCTTTCATTTACTTCTCACTGCCTTTAGCTTTTCCTTTGCTGCCCAACCACACAGAAACAGTGATGTTTATTCATGGGAGGGCCCCATGGTCTCTTCCACTCAGAACATTCTGAGGTTGGCAATACCACGTTGTACAGAACAGTTAGATAACATTATTATGAATGAGCATGTTTGCCTGATTTAGCTGTTTGGCTAACAGAAAATATTATAGTTTGGGTAAGCAAGCAGAATGTAAAGGCATAATTTTCTTTGACTTTATGTGAACCTAGAATGGGGCCTGAAGCAAAACCCCAGACCTGACCAATCGTGAGCTCTACCCGGGGTACACAGCAGAACGTAGTACTTCAGGCCCACCTTTCCTGGGAATCTTGACAGGGGAAGCAGGATAGAGCACTGCGAAACTGGATGTTGTTCCTGGTTCTGCTTCTGGGTGATCTTCAGAGAGCCCAGTTTTCCCTGATAAAAAAAAATATCCCCAGTTTTCAGATTTAAAAAAAGTAACCCAAAATCCACATTTTTCTGTGATCAAAATTAAACACCACTATATATGTATGTAGGTATATATGTATGTATAGGTATATAGGTGTGTGTGTGTGTGTGTGTGTGTATAAATTATATAAATATACATATATATGCACACACATGTATATATGTATATGCAATACATATGTATTAGTGGCATTTCATTTTAATCATGGAAAAATGTAGATTTGGGGTTATTTTTTTTTAACCTGAAAATTTGGGATTATTTTTATCATAGAAAACCAGGATTCCTGGTGATCTTGGACAAGTCATTTCAATGCCCACTGCCTCAGTCTCCCCATTTGTACGACTGAATTAATGCAATCAGCCACTTTTTAAGGCACTTCAAGCTCAGTGGATCCACGTTAGAGGATTTGTTTTATGTTGGAAGTCGCTAAATCCTAAAGGCATGTTGCAACTGAGAGCTGCAAAGCTCTTCACCCTGTTGAATGGCAGAGGAAATTTTAACTACCGAGGCAGCATCTTATGTGATAAATTTACCAAACCTGATAGCAGCACCTTCAAACACATTGCAATGTTCTGGGTACGCTGCCACCTAACCTGGAAGCAGAGCAGCTGCCAAGGAAGAAGGCAGTGTGAGTAAATAGTATTGCTGGGTAATTGTGCAAATTAGCCTCTCAAGCTAATTAGCTTACCTTGGCTGCTGTGTGGATGCATCTACATTGCTTCTGGCTAGCAAGGATCTTCTGCAGTGCCATGTGGCATGAGTAAGGGTGCCACTGACAGTGTACCATGTAGACCAGTGGTTCTCAACCCATTTGTCATAGTGGGCCATTGTTGCAAGTCTCAATGTGTTATGTGGGCTGCAGCCACACAACTTACTTCCTGTGTATCCATTTAAAAAATGTTTTAACTGGATGTCACATGGGCCATAGCTGTGTGCTGATGGGGCCACAGGCTGAGAACCATTGATGTAGACACTGCTTTGAACAGGATGAAATGACCAAGAAATGGTTCAGTGGTCAGGACTCTAGCAGATAGGATTTCCTTATGAGGAACCCCCAAAATACTGGGGGACACCTTGAATCATAGGGTGCAATGGGCTAGCCAAAATTTTCCAGGATTCAGTGGAGACCGCAAAACCTTATGGGTGCAAAGTCACCCCAAACATCTCAGAGTGTACCCCCAATGTCTTTGGGACATAGTGAAGATCTGACTTTAATTCCCTTCTTTGTCTCAGGTTCTGAGTGTAAGCCTAAGGGATCCCTTAAGCAATGTGTGGAAATGTACTTTTAAGAGGCAACCTGTTTTGGATGCTGTAAAGCAGTGGTTCTCAACTTTATTTTATTGCAGCCCAGTGGAAGCAGGACAGGGCATGCAGAATTGACTGCCTCCCTCCTGGAGCTCCCGTGCCACCTGGCTTTAACTCTGGAAGCTCAGCTGTGACCCTGGAAGCCACTCGCCTGGGAGGACAGATGGGGCTCTGAGTGGGGGGCTTGTGCTACAACCCTGCAGCCAACCCAACGTAGCCTGGTGCTTGGGAACCTCTGATGTAAAGGGTACTGAGGTGTAATGGGTACCTGTATACAGTCTATACAGGTGATATTTTGATCACGCAGAAGAGCATGAGCCAGAAGTTAGAAGGAGCTTTGGAAAGACTAGAGCAGTGGCTTATACATCCCCAGTGCTAACGAAAATAGAACGTGGGTATGTTCAAATAGAGGAGGTGGCTTTGTTCTTAACCCATGCATGGAAAAAATTCTGTATCTCTTTATGGAAGGTCTCGTTTAACAGAAATGGATGGTAAACCAGTTATTGCCATTACATGGCAACTACCTCCCACTTAGAACAAAGAGATTATTTTTCAACTACAAATTTGATTTGCAAATTGAATACAAACCTGGAACACATTTGGTGGTTTCAGTCACACGTCTTAGAGCATTTGACAAAAACACAGTGAAGCAAAGTGTAGAGCCAGATATTGTATATATCAATTAGACTGAGAAATAAACCCATCAAGTTCCAGGCAAAATATGGAATGTAGGATACCAAAGCAGAATTAGACCCAACAGGAAGCAGCACAGGATGGCTGGGACAGCATATTCCCAGCCAATCTGTAATATCAATTTAAGGGGAAGCTTTCAGTACTAGGCAGGATTTTACTTAAAGCACTGTTATGGTGCTTCCTAAGGTATACTTGAAAAATGTTAGAAATAGTACATGCTGGTTGTGGAGGGATTGAAGACTCTCAGATAAGGCTGCAAAGTACAGTTTGGTTAATATGTGCTATGACCACATTAGGAATGCTTTTCTGATATACCAGTATTGCTTATATTGGCTAAGAGCTCCTAGGGTGCTTGCAGACATAAAACAAAACAATACAAAAAAACTCCCAAAAATGGCATTTTATTTTAAACTGTGTGCAGTCCCATCCCAAGCCCCATGCATGCCCGGAAGAGAAAGCACACTACTTCAATCCAGCTCTGCAGCATCTGTAAAGATTGGGTGTTTTAGTGGGGCTTCTTAGGTGCTTTTAGCTAATAGCAGATTCAGTCAGCTTTAGCTAAAAGTGCCAAAAAGCCCCACTGAAGCATCCAGTCTTTACAGACGCCTGGTTGAAGTAAACCCCTGCTTCTTCCTCTGGTAAAGTGTGAGGGTTTTTTTGTTTAACATTTGCAAGCAGCGCTAGTGTAGACAGGGTTATATATTGTGAGGGCTCAATTACTGTGGTGATGAGAACTAGATAGGTTTTTTAGACAAGGATTGAGAGAATATTTTACATACCATATTTTCTTGTATACTACATGCCCTGGAATGTAATGCAAACCTTGTTTTTGAAAGGTAGGATAAAGAAAAAAATATTTCCTTGGAGTAAGTAACTGAGTAACACCAGTGGCAGAGCAAACCGTGCTCGTTGTCCTGGTCCTTGTGAATCCCTGAAGATCTTACTTTTGGCTTCACCCCGTAAGTTGTCGAACCTGCCATTGCCACATTTCTCATATATAATGCATGCTCTAATTTCCATCAGATTTTTTGGGGGGTGAAAGGTGTACGTTGTATGGAAGAAAAATTGGTAATGATTAGGCTAGTGATACTTCTCTAGAGTGTCTAATAATTCTAAACTAGTATTAGTGGATTTTTTTCTTTTTTTCTTTTCTTTTTCTTTTTTTTTCTTTTTACTGTCGTACTATAGACTCCATGAATAGTAAAAAAAATTTTTCTGCAGTTTGGGTCAATTTAGGTTAGACTGTACCTGGTTCTCCAGGGAGGTATAGAGGGAATAGACTTAGAAAACATTCCATTCATTCTTGTACCTCTGCTGAGGAAACCATACTAACTCACTCCTTGTGTTTCAAGCTTACAGGGTCTTTAGATGTCTAGTTCTATTAGTGCTGCTGGAAGCCCCCTATGAAGATGACTTAGATCCTTACTGCTTCTTCCAGAAGAGTATATGGTCTGTTCTGTAGGAATGTACACTGTACCCTATTCATAGGTAAATTTCAGTCCAGGTGAGCTTTAATGCTCCCAGTAGCTCTGTGGCCTGCTTGATTCATAAAATATTATACTGTACCATGCTAGACTGAATCCATTATAAAGGTGGCTGAGACTCATAGGACACATATGAGAAGCCTGCTTCAATGTGCTAGGAATCCAGCATGTCAGAACTGACTCAATTAATTGATTAATCGAGCTTGCTGGAGCACATAAATTGATATGCTTGGGCAGCCTCATGTGTCACGTGTATCAGCAGCACAGCACACCTCAGCACTGAGCAAATGGCAACACTACGCTTTGAACTAAAACCCATTTGATGTGCTTTAATTCAAAGCATACCACTGCCATTTCCTTAGTGCAGAGGCATACTGTGCTGCTGATACATGTGACGCATGGGCTTTTTTAATTAGCATGGCTCACTATGTAAAAGCTCCTGGCACCTCGCTGCAGACACATGTAAAAATGCCCATAAAGTCTGGAGATGACTTTGGGAAACAATTAATCCCGTGTGCTTTGGGAGAATGTATAAAGCTGCAGTGACAGATTTATCTGCATGGGCTGATCTAGGAATTTAAAAAGGGGTGTGGAAGATGCCATTGTAAACTCAGAGGTAGTTGCAGCCCAGTACTTCCCCCCAGTAGAGAGACTGCACCACAGCAGCTGGCAGGAACAGAAAGTTCCTGAAGCGGGTAAGACTCCCTTTTCCCCCCAACAGCGCCCACTCCCTTCCAGCATTACTCCTCTTCCTTCTCCTTCCATTCTCTCCTCCACCTCCTCAGTAGGGATTGCCCAGGGCTTGCTTCTTGGTATAGGAAGCAGGCACCTACTAGCCACTGCTGCTGTCCCTGGCTGACCCATGGGGTGGGGGAAGTCCCAGAGCTGCTCCTGCCCCGCTGTGGCTTCTGTCAAGCAGTGCAGGATGTCAGTTTTAGACAGGAACCATAGTTGCATAGGTCCCATAGAGAGGAACCATTGGTCTAACCTTCTAGGAGCTCTTATTCTCTGCCCAGTCCCCTCGTATACCTCCTGTTTCCCCCACTAGCTAAGAGCAGTCACTGAAAGGAGGAACTGCTCACCGTCACCACCATCCCCTACTGAACACAGCACCCTGCATAACTGCTCACAGCTAGAGCCCCCAATCTGGCCAGGGAACATGGTGGAAGGGGATGGATCAGGCATCTGACTGTGCAATGGAGCCGAGCACCACGCTTAGCCTCTCCCCACAGCCCCCAGCTGGAGTAAGATAGAAGTGTTCAGCCAGGGACAGTCTGCCCTCCTCACCTGTTCTCTGCTTGGTCCTCCCTCCTCTGCCATGTTTCATGATAACCTAGGGTCCCAACCTACCTCCGACACCACAGAGGATCCAGGGATCAGGGGCTGCATAAGCCCCAATTATGTAACCTACCCTGTGCCACTCTACCCCCACTCCCATCCCCTCTTTATTTGCTCCTGATGGTGGGGAGAAAGCACCTTGTACACTTGCCCACTCATGGAGTCTAGCTGATTCCTGCAGTGGCACTGAGGCGCTAAAGGAAAAGGAGGCTTTCTCTGAATGGAGACTTTCTTAAAGGCAGGAGGGAAGCAGAAGAGAGAGAAGACTTGTATGAGTGCTGGGAGAAAGCCTCAAGGGATGTCAACCTCTTGGAAGGTTCTTTAACTAGAGTTTAATTATTAATGAAACCACGTTTATCTACCTGTATTTTGTCAGTTGGCTTCTAGCAGTTTTAACAGTGAGCTTCTAGCAGTTTAAAGCTTATTTATTTCCCTAACAGCCATTGTAATTTGGGCTGAATGCATGGAAGCTTCAAGTGTCAGAGCTGGAGAATAGGGTAAAAGAGTGTCTGCGAGAATTTGCTTTGGCCATACATGAATGTATTTTAGATATTGTTTACATTGTTTGTGCCTATTTTTTATCATATCATCAAAAAGAGCCCAAAATTTTGATAGATAAACTTCCAAAATTGAAGATGAACTCAAATTAAAACCTATATTTAAAGATTCTAGGCATTTGGTAATATTCTCAGCTGTATTTTACACTGAAAGATCCAAAATAGGATTTCCAGATATAACCAGGAAGATTGAAGCAATGGAGAAATTGAGGAAAGCATAATGTATTACTGCACTGCTCTGACACTTTTTTGCGCAATGGTCCATTATCTTAGCAGCATAATAGCTACAAGATGAAGAAGAATGAAACAGTAGGATAAATGCTTAGCATATGCATATTTGAAGGAAAGCAGAAATACATTGCAATGTAGGGAATTTACAGTGTGTTGAATTAACTCCATTCCCTAGAGAGGCTATATCACACACAGTAATACAATACAATGAGTCCCGTTATTCATATATATAATAGTTTTTTTAAAAAAGCTCAGAAGGTTTTTCATTACAAAGCTTAGAATAAAATTCAGATCTACATGTCACTCATTCAAACCCTCCACAGCAAAATAAAACCATTAAATATAGTTGTCCTTGTCTCTTGTCTTCTTAGCTGTTTGAATCCTTGGCTAGAGGTAACAGATGGATTTCTGTTTCCTAAGCTGTTCAGTTTGTGCCTTGTGGTGGGTGTCTGTTTTTACCACTCCCCCTGAGCCAAAGGAGAATATTAAGCATATTCTTTGGAAATGATCATGTAGTCTAAAACGTTAAATTGAACTTGTTGCCTTCTCTTTTACATGTTCAAATATAACGGGCTTGCTTTATTTTAAGACCATGGTAGAATTAGATTGGAGTGATTTAGGTGGCAATATTATAATTTATTTCTCATTTTATGCAGATCATTTTATCATCTCTCTTAGCCAACCTGATTATAATTTCATGTTTCCCCCTTGACTTTATACTATGCTTCAGTGAACTACTATGCAATGCATCATCATGTGCTAAACATTTTCTTCTCCTCTTCCTTGTCTACTGTCCCAATGCTGTGTTAAGCATCGCTACAAACTAAAATTTTTGGCATATCCAGATTATATTTCCTTTCAGCTATGCAGAATGCAGACGTTCACTTATTACTTTGTTTTCTCCCATTTGTTTTTCTCCATGTGTTTTTTCACCATATACTAAGGCTGCTGGCTTTTGTGGCAGTGGCTGTCTTACTATGATAGGTACTTATAGAGGTTAGCACAGTGGAAGTTTTGAGTGATATTAAGACCTCTTAAAAATGTATTGTAAGTCATTATGCAATAAATTCAGTGTTTAATTGAGTGACTTAAAGATAATATCAGTAATAATAAATGATAGAATAATAACATATGTTGCAGTCTCTGCATTCAGTTTTAAGCACCTCAACATAAAAACATGCAGACAAAAATGGAAGGAAGACTGAAAAGAACAACAAATGCGGAAAATGGACTGGAGTGATTGACATCTGAGGAAAGATTTACAGAAGAAATTATGAACAGTTGTTTAAACAATGACTTAGGGGAACCCTGGTAATTTTCTACCAGTATTTGAAGGATGTAAACATTGAGGAAAGAGATACTAATCATTTTGCATGGCAGTCACTGATGATTTTAGGTTGCAGCAAGTGTCACAACACCTGCCAAAGCCATTGTCCCAGAAGTGTGTACCAGTTCAGTCATGCAAAAACCAGCTTTCTGGGTCAGCTGCTCCAAAGTGTGATCTCCTGTTGTGCATCCAGAGCTGTTGTGCCAGCATAAGGAAATATTGGATTAATGTTCACCATTTCTCTGATCTGTTTTTTTCCCTTCCCAATCAAGATGCTGGAAGTGCTGCATGATGTTTTCTTGTCTTTAGCTACTTCCTAACTCTTCTGCCTCATTTATATAATGTTCTCCAGCATCTGAGCCACCCAGATTGTTTTGGTAGATGCAGTTCTTTATGGTTTTTAGAGTCATTATTTCCCCTAATCTCAGACCCTGTATAGAAAAACCCTTATGGAGACTTAATTAAAAGTAACAGGCACAAAATAAAAGCATTTTCTTTTCTTTCCTTTGTACCAGCCACAGATTGCTCCCTAGTTTGTGCCCTCCATTCCATTTGAAAAAAGATCAGGGAAGAAATCATGATTTGTAACACTGGGATGGGCAGTGGCATGACCTGCCACTTAGGGCCATCTTTTGTGCCTTTGAAAACCTGTAAATGCTGAAAATACAACTTTCTGAATAAAGAGAAACTAAAGGGGGGAGTATATTGAATGCTTTCCTCTAAAATGCACCAAATCATGGCTACATTCCCTTGCAGTAAAATTTAAGTTGAAATGACTAAAGCTCAAAGTTTCTTATGCTTTTCTTCAGCAGTCTCTTGGTGTATTTGCTAGGTGGTGACCTAAAATGTTTTTCAAAGGTTTGGCTCAGCTTTAGCTCCACAGGCTCTCAACAGTGTTGGTCATGGGGTGGAGGGAGCCTTGCAAAGAAATTTACAGACTCTGCTAAGAATTTTTGCCTTGAGTTGGAGCTGAGCAGCTGGATAGCTATCTGAGGTCAACTTGATCCTTAGAGCTTGTGACAGAATCAGAGTGAAAACAATCAAAGCTCAAAGTAAGTTAATACACACATCCTCTTGTCCAGCACAGGCTGCCTCCTTATAGTATGGTTTTTGATGTGCGGTATGAGACCAGGCTTACAAATCTTGGGCTCCCCTTGCACTGGCAATTAGCAAGCTCCCATGGGTGGGAGCCTGAGGCTGGGAACCCCTGAGGTTGGGAGCCCCCGCTTGGCCACACCTTCAATTAATGTGCGATAGGAACCATCCACAAAGTTATTACACATTTTTGTTTATTAACCTTGTGGCTTATTCTTTGTTTGTTCACACTATTAATGGTCTTAACATGTGGCTGTGTACTGGGTACTTAAGACATGATTTATTGGTTAATCGTGTCTTAAGTGTAACGTGCACCAGGCAAAACTGTTTCACAGTCCGAAAATCTGCACTGTCAGAAAAGTCTTCCTGATATTAAACGTTAGGTTTCTTTTCTTTAAATTTCATCCCAGCTTTTCCTGTAGGTTGTACCACGCTATGTAATTCTTCGTCCTCCTTCCAAAACCAGGTGTTCAAAATGTTTTTCTACCTTAGTACATTGATGTGTAATTAGTCCCATTGATTGTGCTGGGGTTATTAGTTAACAAAAACCTTTTGGGAATAATATATTAGAATCTGCCTTTTAATGTTTCTATGATTTAGATTTCCATATGTCCTGCCTTAGTTATTGTGTAGCCTATATAGAAAGAAACATATATGTTGTTCTTTCTACTATGTTTATCTCTGCAGCATATTAACCACTTTTATTACCCCTCTCAATATATTTGGTGAATTACAGCAAAATAGTATTGTATATTGTTGTGAATAAAACTCCTTGATCCTCTTCAGCAAAATCAAAGATCAACCTCACTTTGTCATTCATGAACAATTGATCTAGCTTTTTTTATTCACAAGAACTTGCATAGAAATCAAAAGCATTGTGAATATTTGGATGAGCAAATATCTTTGACAATATTCACACTGAAAATGACGTTTTTAATAGGTAGTCTTATTTGCACAACAGATCTATCTTACTGTTCTAAATATTTGTGGATAATTGGGTCATATAATTGGGGACTGGAAGCTATTATATGAATTAGGTGATTAATCATGAAGCATAAGCAGTTCATAATGACCATTTTTCAAGCAAAATGTAAGCTAAAATTTGTTCATGCAAGCCATTCATTGACCAATTGCAAAGACAATATAGACTACTCAAACTTATAATTTATTCAACACTTTTCTCAATACAGAAAAAATATATTAATCAGGTATTTAATTACAAAAAGTAATTTTGGGGTATTTATGAAACAGTAACCAGTTCTGAACAGGGCCGAACGAATGTATAGATAAATTGGGCACATGCCTAGGGCCCTAAGTGAAGAAGGGGCCCAGTTGTGCTTATTTCACACATTATAATTATTGCATGAAAAAAAAGGAATATAAATATACAGTACTAAGTAGGGGCCCACAACTTTGTTGCCTAAGGCACACTAAAGGGTTAATCTGAGCCTGGATCCGAACACCTTAACACTAGAAAGCAGAGGGAAATTCTCTCCTTTTTCTTGTTCTACCTTATTATATCTTACTAAATGCATCCAAGCTGCAGTGGCCATTTTGTATCACAAACTTAGATCCAGTTGTTTGTTCACCATCACCTATGACATTGCTGTTTCCATGGTTTCTGTTGCCTTTATATGTACTTGGTGATTGCTGATAAATGAGTTTCATTCTATTGAGTGTATGTATATGCTCACATGCACTCCCTCTCTCCCTTTCTTTCATATGGATTGTTTGCAAACTGGGCTAAACTGGTAATCCTTAAGCTAAGATTGATTGACTGAGCAAAATAGGATCATTTCAGTAAAGAAAAGTATTATAAATGCAGGCCTTCTGGATGATGCATTCACTTATTTTTCTTCCTGAGCAATAATTTTTTTTCAAATTGCCCACATTCATCCTACAACTTGGCTGCCATTATCAGCAAAATGCTCTGTAAAATAAGTCAGTGCTCGCAAAGTGTACACTCATATAAATGCTGCAGCTTGGCCACACGCTGAAAGTGATCGAACAGAAAGACATGGCAAGGAAAGTAGGTTACCATAATGAAGCCCAGTATATGACATCAGCTGACAATAATGTTTCCATCACAGTTTAGTAGTTCTACAGGGTTTTGACTAGTGAAAAGTTGGACTAAATTTTTCAGATGACTTTTTCAGCAGCAGTAAATATTTCTTTTGACACCTCCTGATACCTCCTGATATAGTACTTTTGCTGTATATGGTACAAACTGACTATGTGCTACTTAGAATAGTTACTGAGGAGAACAAAAATAATAACAGATTTATTTCCTTAAATCAGTGCTGCTCGACCTTCCAGCCCCCCATGCCAGATGAGTGGCACAGGGCCATACAGTGGGCCAAATCCCATATGGTCAGTTTATGCACCAGGTCCCATGTCAATCCTCACATGCCAACCCAACACCACATGCAAGATCCAACCATGGAGTGACCCAGCATTCTGGTTGCACTGTACACCAGTGCAATCTAGCATGCAGGGCCACGTCATCCAGCCCATGGGGCTTCCCATGAATCCAGAAGTTTGGCAGGGGGGAAGCAGTAATTAATGCTGCCCCTACACCCCTGCCACCAAATTTATGGACCCATAGGATGGATGACATGACCTCACAGGCAGGACATTTCCCCACTGCCCTACACACAAGAAGACTTTGTTTTGAGCTATTATGCAATCACCTCTATGTATGCTACTCAAAAAAACCTAAATTGGGGCAAGAATTATTTTTTGAAATGAAATTAAAATATGTTATAGTGTATATTTGATTGTTCATATATGATTTGTTTTTTATCTGGTATCCAGGTTATAGCCATATTGGTCGAGGCAAAAGGAATCAAGAGAGCAGAGATCGTAAAAGTTCTCCTAGGTAGAAATTAAAATTTATATTACATCAAAGAGCTTCTTTTACCACACCTTCAGCTCTCCTGTGAAATATCAATTTTCATTTCTACCTAGGAGAATTTTTACAATCTCTGCTGTCTCCTATGCCTGATGAAGGGTGAGTGTGCTCGAAAGCTTGCAGATAAATATAATAATTTGTTTGCAAATATCTAGTTGGCCTGATAAAATACATTACCTCTTCCATGAATTTTGATTCCTTTTGGTTTTTTATCTATAATTTGTTAACATGATAATTTTTTACAGATTTTAGGTGTGCAGCCCTCAACAGCTTACCAAAACTTAAGTGGCCCTCCAGCTGAAACAATTGCTCACCCCTGTGTTAATGGCCACTGCTAGGTGTTGTAGACATTCCTCCAGCAGAAACTTGGCTTGGAGAGTCAGTACTAGAAGAGGTTTACATGTGTTTAAAAATTAGCTAATTAATTTAAAAAATGATTTAGTCCAGAACACTGACTGTAAATATTTTTCCAAATTGCTCAGTACCAACTGTAGTCTACTGGAATTGTAAGCAGTTTTTGGTACAGAAAAAGTAACTATCAACAGAGTACAAGTTGGGTGATAGGAAAGAAAGCAGGCAGAAGCATGCTTAACTAATTGCTGCTGTTTCCATACAATTGCAACTGTAACTCATTGAGAGACATTGGGGTTGGGGCTGGCCTGTATAGTTAGCAAGACGAGGTCAGAAAGTTGCCATAGAACTGACTGAAAAAGGGGAACACAGCTTAAGCACTGCATGGCTGAAGGGTTGGATTTCTGATGTGACATATTTCATGAAGAACATCTTAATTTATCCTCCACAAAGAATGAGCAATGAATCCCTATTCCATAAATATACATAACAACTGATCAGAACAAGGATCCACATTTTTTCACATTCTGCTTTAAACCAACACACATTGCTTACTGAAGCTTGAATGTATTGCAGTGAGTCTGTAGAAATACTGTAAGCCTCAAACTTAGCTCCCATCCTGCATCACACTCATCAATTTTGGTTCCTAAGAGTATACTGAGCAAGAATGCCAATTCACAGCAAATTGCACATGAAATCTGCTGATTGCTTATGCCTGCATAGCAAATTAAAGAAGTAAAATTTGTTTAAAACCTCCCCTGAGAAATCTAAGTACTGGTGTGAGGCCTCTATATTTGCATTTATTCTCTGTTCTAAAATTCCTTTCTGTTACTCTATTTCCACCATGCTGGAAGCCAGTCTTGGAACCCAGTCACCCCATTTTCTGTTGGGACAAGTGATCAGACAGAATTGCTTTTTGCTTTTAAAACCAGAGGAACCAGCTTTGCTTTGGGACAGCTGGGAAGTACTTGTTAGGTCCTTTTCATTATGAAATGGCATTCAGCTGGAAGTCTGGAATTCATAGACACTGGGGTGGAACCTCATTTGCATGATTTTTATAAACAGGTCACTTGCTGGGGAAACCCCCCAGCAAAAGTTGCTTGGCGTGCCTCTCTCTGGAAGAAAGGGTAATCCCAGTGGCCATTAAAAAAAACAGTAAACTCCTTTTTTGCTCATGAGTTCAGAATCTGATTATGACTGCTGCTCCTACCTCCTTCAGTGTTCTGCTTTTGCTGCACAATAACTTGCATCTGTAATAAAAATATACATAATAAATTCAAAGCTAAGCAAAAATCTGACGTTCTCTTTGGCTGAATGTTGATCTTAATCATCACTAAATTCCTTGTGGAATCAATAATTACACAATGCTAGCAGCTTTGGGATTTACATGAATAAGATGGCTGGCCAGTTGTAAAGTAAATAGATGTAAATTATGTTCAATTTTCCCGCAAGTTAGACTAACAGTCTTTGTTTAATATAAAATACTAAACTATTAATTTAAAAGCAAAAGCCAGTGCTTAGGATGTATTCAGCAGAGCTGTCTCTTCATGAAAAACTGTATCTGTATTATTGGATTTCTTTTGGCAAGAGTTCACAGCCAGAGTCCATTATGGCAATTCAAACTGTTTCCCTCTTTAATCCAAATTAACGAATGAATTGGTTAGAGGAGTCTGCCACTTACCATGCAAATACCCTTAGCTAATCATCATCTGTGACCAGCAAATCTCACACTGGATTTCTTTACCAGACACAGAGCCCCATTTTTTTCTGTCTTGTCCTAGAAATATTTTCACTGCCATGAAATTTGTTTTGTTTCCTTTGTACAAATAAACACAGAGTGTGTCAGCAATATCTGTACAATAATTCATTTAACCCTTTTCTGTTCCTTTATGTATCTCCCTTGACCTGCCAAAAAAAAATCAAGTCATTTTATTTAGCATAGGCTAGCAAAAAGAGCTTTGGCCACCTAATTGGTCACTTAACTCCCATTTATTCAAAATTTGAACTATTGTCCTCTAGTTTGAAAAAGCAAATACTAGGCACGCTGCTGGGCTTTTGGTTGTAGCTGTGTTGGTGTAAAGACATAGGCAGGCTAGGTTCTTTGCGTAGATATGATATCTTTTATTAGCCCGATTGGTCTAAGATACCTCATCTACTCAAAGTACCTTGTCTGCCTAGTGTCGATCATGTCATTCTTTGCCCTCCTCTTCCCTGTCCACTCTTTTTAAGTGTGAGCAATTTGTCCCACAAGAACAACTGTCGTATGTTAAATACAGATCATTTCTTATACCCTGTAGCATAAGTATAATGTTGTATCTGCCACGGTCCAGAAATTATGCAAGAAGCAAAAAGTCTTAGAGTGGTATCTTTTATAGGATGAACTGTGTATCCTTTATCCTTGCTTCTCTTGCACCTTGTGCTTTGGATGTTGTGTTTAATTACTCCAATGCTGTACTTCAATCTAACTCTCTATTCCAGCCAAAATGCATTTTATTGAAGTAACTGGCAACTGGCCAAAATATTAACTAAATTACATCAACCTAAATGGAGAAAACTAATGGCTAATAAAGTCAAACTGGGTTATTTTATAAAAGATCAATTTTGTACTTAGAGGTAAGGAACAAAAGTTTGAAAATGTATATGTATAGAATCAGTGTCATATTAAAATAATAACAGGGCTGGGTGGCCTAAGGGGTTAGTAAAGAATATGAAGTTTTCTCCAATCTCAAACTTTGTCTGCACTGGATTTGTAGCCACCTGTGAGATCACGCCGGCCAAACCCTATGATTTATACCAATGTAGTATAATTTGCCTCTGTGCAGCTGCTCTGAGTGGTTAAAATCCCCAGGTAGACAAGACCTCAGCCACTGATTTGTATTTAACCTAGGATAATAGTAACAGAAAGTTGCTTATATCTGGTAGTTGATGGATGTGAAGGCATTTAACCCTGTCTAGTCCATACTGGTTCAATGTCTGGGTTCACAAAGTTCACAAGGGGGACATAACTAAAATTGTTCCTGGTGGTTTCAGCAGATAAACTACATTAACCACTCCCTTCATGTGCTGAAGCACATTGTTAGCATGGTGCTGGTGAGCTCGTTCTACCATTGCCTAGCTGTGCTGTACCCATCCTGTGGGCTCACAGAGGGTGTCAGATTCTGGAAGGGCGACCCAGGCATTTTTCCTCAACTGGTATTCACTCTGAAAAGTCTCAGATAATACACATGCAAATGAAATTGAGTTTTGCAAAGCTTCTTGAATTGACTAACAAGCGTTTTTGGCAACTATGTCATGTTATGCATTTTTATGGCATCCACTACTGAAAGCACCCTTTATAAAGGTCAGATTAATATTGTATGAATACCTTTTTGCATGTGTATACATTTTCTTGTTTTCTAATAGCTTGAAATAGATGCTGTGTCATTTCCTTTCCACATCTAGTTCCTGAGGACATTACCTAGATTAATCCAGAGAGAGAAGAGGCACAAGTCTTGATTATGTTATCACAGGGCAGAAACTGAAATGCAATCACAGTGCCAGCTCACATATCTGCAGTTCCTTTGCTCCTTTTACAGTGCATTTAACCTGCTCTTGTACTCTTGTCCATTTAGTAGATTTGACAAAACCATGCTGTTCCTCACAGTGGAACCTCTGTATCTGGTGCTGCGTGATCAAGATTTCTAGCTGAATCAGCGCAGGAGAAGAGAGTGAAAAACCCTGTGTTAAAACAGCACATTCAGCTCCAAGCCATGTTGACCAATCTAGCACCTGGGGGTAGCGAGGAGTTTAAATAAAAAGCTGAAAGCATATTCCTAAGCACTCAAAAGGCAATCTTACTCCATCTTCCACCTCACAATCCCTCCAGGCTTCTTCATGAAATAGCTATTTTCTGCTTAGAAAAAATCTCAGGCTCCAGGTACACATTGAGAGATGTGCTTCGTCTGAAACAGAGCTGTTCCCTACCCCCAGCCGCCTCCCCTCCCTAGAGTCAGGGTTTCTGTCTATAAAAAGCTCAAACAGACTGGTAATTATGCATTATTAATTGGATCCCCATTGGTGCTGCTTCTTTTTACAGTGAGGCTCAGCCTCCTGGTCTCTGTCTGACTGCACATGAATCAAGGAAAGATCACTTTAAAACTAATATACAGGGTGGATTGAAACCAGAAGCCCTGAGGCCAGCTGCCCAGGATATGGACACAAGGTCTCCATTCCCTAGGGACAAACACAGTATGTGCCACAGGAGGTCTGCCAGATTTATTTGGGTTTGTTTTCCAGCACAGCATGTGATCAGAGCAGAAATTCCAGTTTCCCTGAAAGTACCTATGATCAGATAACCTGATCCACCTAAATACCTGAGAGAAAAAGGTGCGCTAAGTATTTGATAAGAATTAAGAGACTGGCTGCTTTGTTTGGAGACCTTAATTTGTTTTTAAGGAGGCAGGAAAGGCCACTCTCTAGTTAACCTTTCATGTTCAGCTTACTCTTCCTTTTTCATTTAATTTTTAAATTTTGAGTTTAAGAGAGCAAGAGAATCGTACAAGATTTCATAAAAGTTGAAGCACTGAGGGCTAGGTGTTCTGGTCCACTTGGTACTCTGGTCCACTTGGACTGCATTTGGCACATGACCAGATAAATACAGCTTTAAAATACCTTTGTGATCCCCACAGTGCTGGAATGTCTGGCCATTCATCTAATCCCCAGCATAAATCAGAGCAACCTTGAGGCCACTCTGCTTTATACACAGCTGTTGATTGCTCCAAAGACTGTTCCAAATGCCGAGGGTTGATTCTCCAGACATTCCCCAAGCATGCCTCCTTTTTAAATGCTAAAGGAAACCCCTCCCAACTAAAGTATTCTCCTATGTGAGGGGAATCATCATCATCAATCCTAGTGATTTTAAGCAACTTTAACAATGCAGAAGTTCAAGGCTGGTCTTATGTTATTGAAACTGTAAACAGGTATAATGGCATTAAAATCAGTGAGGCTGCACTAGAATGAAGCTTGTGGAAATGAGAAGAAAAATCATGTATCCTGCCACTGGTTTTACAAAATTCATAGATTGCTAGTCTGGAAGGGACCTTGAAAGATCATCGGGTCAAGCCCCTTGGACCAGGCAGGAAAGACAACTGGGATCAGATGACCCCAGGAAGGTGACCGTCCAGTCTCCTCTTGAAGATTTCCGGGGTAGGTGATTGCACCACCCCTGGAGGCAGCTTGTTCCACAGTCTGGACACCCTAGATGTGAAGAAGTTTTTCCTGATGTTGAGCCTGAAACAGTCTTCCAGGAGTTTGTGGCCATTACTCCTGGTTTTCCCCAAAGATGCCCTGAAAAACAGTTGTTCACCGAGCCCTTGATGTATAAGCCACTATCAAGTCACCTCTCAGCCTTTTCTTTCTCAGGCTGAAGAGTCGCAGGTCCCTCAGATTTTCCTCATATGGCTTACCGTGCAAGTCCCTGATCATACGGATGGCCCTTCTCTGGACTCTATCAAGTTTTATCATGTCCTTGTTGAAGTGCAGCACCCAGTACTAGACACAGTACTCCAGCTGTGGTCTCACCAGTGCTGAGTAGAGTCAAAGAATCCATTCCCTAGTTTTGCTGGAGATGCATCGATTGATGCATGCCAGGGTATTATTTGCCCTGTTGGCTACTGTGTTGCACTGCTGCCTCATGTTCATACTATGATCTATTATTACTCCTAAGTCCCTTTCATTCATGGTGCTCATCAGTTTGGCATTGCCAAGCCTGTAAGTATGTAAAGGGGGTGGGAGGGCTGTCCACAGATGCAGCACTTTACATTTCTTGATGTTGAACTTCATTTGATTCCAATCTGCCCAACTTGCTAGCCTAAGTCTGCTTGTATCTGCAGCCTACAAGCGTGACTCTCTTTCCCATAACTTGGGGTCATTCCCGATCTTGACCAGTGAGCTGTTCACCCTGCCTCCAAATCAAATATTAGCACATAAATGCCCCTACCTAATAGCATTGTACTTAGAACATCAACACATGCCATGTTGCATCTTCAACATTCTTTGTTAACATCACTACTCCTTTCTAAGGTGTCATGCCTTCTTTACAGATGATGATAATGATGTTGAAAGAGATAATTGACTTCCCCAAGGCCACAGAGAGTCAATAGGATAGGGAGAGTTTAAATCAGAACTGCTGGCTCCCAGTCTTGTGCTAATATCACTAGACTGCATATATCTCCTTTGCCTAACGAATGTGTCAAATATGCAGGTTGTTCTGTAAACTATAAACTTAGTCTTTCAGAGCACTATTTATATTCCTTTTCTAAATGCCATATGAAATGTATATCCACTGTGTATTCATTTTTGTAAAACAAGCCCCAAGCAATAGTCCGAGAAACATTTGCACTATATTGCCTGCATAGGTTAGGAAATATTAGTTAGTACAGTAGGTTGCCCAAATATTTTATAGAGCAATAATGCTTTAAGAAGGACAAATATGGGGAGACTGGGACCAGTCAAGTGGTTGAACAGTCTTGAGCTTCAGTGTTGTTCTCTCAGGGAACTGTGGTATACAGTATATTTGATAGCAATGGGAAATCATGTAAAGTTTTGAATTGTCTAAGCAATTAAAACATGGACATTTATATGAAGAGGCCTGGGGGTATTTTATAAGCAAAAATCCTGAAGTAAGTTTGATTTGCTTTCCAAGGTGCTTTTCCCAACTTGTCATCTTGGGCATAGACCTGATTCAAAATGGGGCAATTGTGAAATCAGAACCCAGATCTAGGCAACCTCTCTCTTCCCAGATCTTGAATTCAGCATCTCACAGGGCTTAAGAGACTGGACCTTGGACCCATCTGGAATCAAGAGCATGTGAAATCTTGATTCCATTGGATTGATGACAGTTTTTGTGATTTCAGGATGAACCTAAAGGATAATTAGATCATGCAGACTGATGTGCTCACTTACATTTGTGTATTAATTCTGTTCTAATCCCTTCATATACCAAGCATTGGCTGAAAGGGAGAGCAAAGCCAGGATTTATCAGAAACATGTATGTCAAACCACTCTACACTGCTGAAGGGGAGAGTGCCAAGTTTGTCCATATTGCCACCAAGGTCTGTCACCTTTAGAGGCATGGCATTTCTGAGCAGATTACAAGAGATGGAAACTCCAGCTGCTTTCATAGCAACTTGCATGCATGAGTAAATGCCATATGGCTTGGTATTAGCATACTATCTGCATTAGGAGCTTGATCCTGCTAGGTCACAACCACCTTCTGCAAGCTGTTCAGTGTCTCCTCTCTTACATCATGGTATCTGAGGGTACCTAATGTTTCCTAGGATTAGGCTTTTCTGTAATATATGGGGACTCATCTATATATGGAAATTGACTGGAAGATCTATTAATAAAATGAACTATTCTCTACCTGGCATAGCTACCTGGGTGGAGGCTCCATTCAAAAATAAGATTATTGTTTTCCAGAAAAATGGAAAGTGAATTAAAATGGGATTCACTTTCCACTTAAAATGGAACTGATTTTAGGCCACTTTTCTTTTATAAGAATATTCACAGATGCTTAATCTGGTTTAACTAATTCTGTAGAAATTCACCTTTCATCCGGTGAATTTTCTTTTGTAGCCAAGCCCTAGGTTTTTATTTCAACCCTTGCTTTAAAAGAGACTGCTTTCCAGTTTGAAGTATTTTGAGGCAATCCAGATGATTGCCATGGTGACAGCTGATGGCCAAGAGGGAGGGGGGAGTTGACAAACTGCAGGCTTCTCTATGTTCCCTGTGATCTAAGGTAGTACGACTGTTCTCTGGATTAAAGTGCAAATGTTTCTGAACTGTATAAACAGGAAGTCATGTAGTGCTTCACCTCCTCTGCCTCTGCCTGTGTAGCACTGGGAAAGTGGTGATGGCAGAAAAGCAGTGATAGAGACTTGTTGCTGGCTATTCACTAGCAAACCCCAGTGAACACGAAATGATATCAGCCACATTATCACTGTTTACAACTGATCATGATCAATATACATTTGTTTCAAAAGCAAAGGCACTTAGCTGCCTCCTAAAAGTGTATGATCAAAAAGAAATAGGCAAGGTTTAACCAGTTTTTACTGTTAATATAAGCATCAGATGTAAGGTGCAACCTGTTCATTCACAGATTTTGAAAATAAAGAGTGTAAGCATGACAAAGTACAGATACTTCATATACTAAGTATACTTCTTTGGCAGGGCAGTAGGAAAAGAAACAGGTAATTTGGAGCCAGGCAAAAGATTATAAAAGATTTATTTCAGGGGTTGTTTATTTGATTATTCTTTTTCCTGAAATTAAATAGTTTCTTACTTAAATCATTCTGAATCAAAAGATCCCAATAACATGAGGCACCAAGCATGTGCATTTTAACTTTTGGAGGGACTTTGTGATGCCACAGAAAAGACCTAAATTTGTTTGTAAAACAGTAAAATAATAAAGCTTCCATTTCTATTAACATTTATTAATTCCTCAGTAGTTGAACTCCCCTTCCCTGCCCCCAAGGAAGCCTCACTTCATTTACAGTATTAATCACTTCTAGGAAAGTAGAGAGTGTTGTGTGACTTCTTGGCACTGAGCAATAACCAAAGGAGCTTGGTTCTTTTCTAACAATAACAGGCATCCATTTTCTTCTTTTGAGCAGCTCCAATCATTGCTGAAACACGTCTTTAAAAACAGGAAGTTTTACAATGATTTTTTAGTAACCTCACCCTTTCTTGTGAACCAGCCCCTGACTATGAAGCATTTACTTTGATTCAAACCCAAATATTATAAGATTGAAACTTAGGTATTTCCTATTTTGATTTAAACATATAAAGGGAGCACTTTAGAAATAACTTTTCTCATGTTAGTTAACTCATCGCCCATGCAAGGGCATACAATAGTATATCCTTAGAAGCATGACACACAGGAGACTTTAGAATATAACATGAGTTTGTTTATGTTTTAGTTTTTATGAGGGCGATGGGAGAGCTTGTGCACTAAGAAAATATTGTCCTAGCTGAACACAGCAGAAAAAAGCTGAGAATGGATTTAATGAAACTACAGCAGAGACAGCTTATTTAACTGTATAAGCAACAAGTAGGTTCTTCTGACTTTAGTATTTAGCAGCAAGTCCTCTCTGTATACTACCGCAGCAAGCTCCTAGCTGGAAGACTTTCATGTTGCAAACTTGGTTTTAATATTTATTTACTATCTTATTGATATGTACTATGAACCATAACTGAGTGTGCCCAGTGTTGACCTTTGTTACCTTTCTATAAAATGAGTCAGTTAATGAATGAGTTAGACTTGAGACACCCTTGGAGAATACAGGCTCTTAATGTCACCTCTTTTGCCTACAGAAAAATAATAAAGCTGTTTTTCAGGGGCAAAGAACTCACAGCTACAGATTTTTCCTTGGAATTTCTGGGTTTGTCTTGTGAATTATATTTGCAATGGTGCTTAGATTGTGCGGCACTCTATGGCACCCTTGCAAAGATCTCAAAGCACCCCAGGGTGCCATAGGCAGACAAGGTTCCTTGGGTGAATCTGATATCTTTTATTAGACCAATCCAAATAGTTGGAGAATCATTATTAAGCAAGCTTTCTGGTTCAAAAACCCTTCTTCAGCCTAAGGAAGTTTCTGCAGTTGGTATGTGCTCTTCCTGGATGGAATGAAAAGTAAAGAAGCCAGCGGGTGGGCTGGTATGCATACAAGACAGGTAGTCAGTGAAAATGTAGAGTGAGGAGTCAATGGGTGAGCGATAGGCGGGGGGAGGGGGGCAGAGAGCGAGAAGGGGGACGAAAGTGGAGTCAGATGTAGGCAGGTTATAATATGTCATAAATTCAATGTTTATATTTAGTCCATGATTTTTAGTATCCAGGAGGTTGATGAAGTGGAGTTCATAGGCTTGTCTCTGGGAAGTATTTTATAAGTTTCCTTTGAGGATCAGAACTGAGAGATTGGAGAGAGAGAGAGAGAGAGAGAGGGTACCATGGCACTCTGGTTGAGAATCACTGTACTAGGCCAATAGAACACGCCAACTCACTCATGCCCCAACAGAGCCCTTCCATATTTGCTTTGACTCTTGAGAATGTCGGCCCTTTGCTTCGGGTGTTTTGGTTTTCAGAATTGTGACAAGTGATAAGGATGAAAAGACATTATGGATAAGGTCTAAAATGGAACTTACTTTACTTTCATATGGCCATGTTATCCATATTGAGTAGTCTCCTGCCAAAAGGGGATTGGAGAGTAATCCACAAATTTACTGTTAAAAATTTTAGCAGGGGTATTCAACTTCACGCTTCTGGGTTTAAACCAGTCTTTAGCTGTTAAAGATAAGGATAATGACTAACTGAGTATTTGGTATCTGCTGGGTTCTCACATCTTCCCTGTGGAACATGAGGTACTGGCCACAACTAGAAACAGGATAGTGGCCTGTCTGGACCAGGGGTCTGACTCAGAATGGCCATTCTGTGTAGCAGGGTGACTTCTTGGGGATTACTATGGCTTAGCTTTTGCATCAGTGTACTTCTTCATCATGGTACCTCAACCAATGCAAGCACCCAGGAGACTGAAGCAGCGCATGATTTACGCACTAACCCACATCAGGACATACCCAGAGCAGTGAGTCTGCCTAGTGCTAATTACCCTGTTTAGATAGCCTGTTTGCACATGCCCCCAACATGGATAAGTCAGAAAGTCCTGCTTCGGTAAGGTTGGCAGGAAAGGAAACTTGAAGCCCTTATCCCTTTTTTCTATTGCTTTGTATCCTAGATGTTGTGGAAGCTGTTATAAGAAGTGAAATGGCCTGGTGCTGTGCACAGGCTATATCCTGGCTAGGAACTTTGTAGTCAGCAGCTGTGTATGACTTTTATCATATATAAAGTAACATCTTTAGTGATTTTTTTTTAATCCTCTGATTTAGTTTGCTTTTGATATATCTGAGGCCAGTGACATAGCTGAGAAAACAGGAGCGAAGGACATTTTGATTTAAAATCTGTTATGAACACTGTTCTGTGACTCCAGACTGAAGAGTGTTATGTAAACTGTATAATCAAGAAAACAGAAAACAGTTTGCCTACAGCAAACATGATACAATCTCTTTCCCAAATCTCTCCAGATTCTGCAGTATAATCCCAAAAAGAACTAGAAGGAAATATAGTAATGAGCTATACTCTGTAACATTCACAAGTCACTTAAGAAGGAGGGTTTGGCTGCAGGTCATGGGGAAGGCAAGTAGCATGAGCTGGGAAAGCAGACTTTAATAACCCTAGGAAGCAGTGGGTTGGAGAGAAAGACCCTTTCTTTGTTATATTCTCCCATTGCTCTCCCTGAAAGCTTAGTACCCCAGTACTGTTAATTTTGGTATCCCGTTACTGTTAATTTTTTTTCAGTATCCAATTGACTGATGTATCTGCCAGAATTCCAAACTGTGGATTAGTCATTTTCCTAGTACCAACCACATGAAAATGCGCACAATGAGCCATATACCAAAAGCGGCCTCTAAACTTGCATGTCTACCAAAACCTTTGGTGCTTATATAAGTTACAAATGTTGCCATATTTTAAGACAGCTATGGAGAATCAAGTAAGGTGAAACAAAGGTGACTGCAGTTGACTGGTCATTACAGACAAAAACCAACCATGTTCATCATTGTTCATTATCATTTATTGTATAATCTGTAGTAGGGTCTAGACACCTTAGTCACAGCCCAGGATTCTGTTAGGCCTGGTGCTTTGCAAACAGAAAATAAAAAGAAGTTCCCTGCACCAAACATCTTGCAATCTAATATGAGAGGCTGGGGGTGGATGGATACAGGAGATGAATAGGAAACACAAAGAAACAAGAGCCAGTATGGTTCAGCATGTTAAGCCCCGGGAATTGACTTCCTTGTCTTGTCTTTTGCGGGAGATTTTTAAGGAGGGATTTAAAGGACAGCATTGAAGTAGCTTTACAGAGGTAGTATGTGAGAGAGCCTAAAAGTACTCGTTGGAACTTTTGACTAGTGGAAGATTATGCAGATCAGAGGAAGAAGCTGACTTCTCAGAGGAGACTGGTAGTGTGCAGTTGGAGTGTAAATAGCCTTGACAATGAGGACAAATATTTTGTAATTGAGGGGATGTAGCTAGTGGACAAATACAAAAAAAGTGGGCTAAGATGACCTAAATGACATGCTAGGAAAGGGCCTTAAGGATCGACTCATAATTAGTGGACATGGTAATTTGATTGTATTGCTCTTCATAATTCAGTTCTTTGGCTCATATATTTTATATCACTCAGCTTTTAACATTGCATAAGATTAATGAAACAAGGAACTGGGTGACTTCTTATTTCTATTTCTCCCCCCTCCCCCACCTTATCCATTACTGCAATAGCTTGTTCTGTGGTATTTTGCATACAGTAGCACTATGGTAGCAACTACAGTTGCATACAGAACCCCACTGAGCACTGGATTTCCTGTAATGAAATTCTGAACCCTGCTCTCTGCAATGTTATCTCTTCAGCTCCCCAGATAGGGAGCAGAACTAGGGCAAGATGACCAGTAGCATAACTAGGGCAGGATGCCTGAAGTAGCAGAATTATTAGTGGTGGGAAGGAATAACAGCTACTGCCAGAGTTGTGCAATTGTGCCAGTTGCAGGGTGGTGCCTGGAAGTCGCCGTTGCCCCATGCATCCTGCTTACCTGAGGGCCAAGATGCCTTGTTATGCTGCTGCCCCAGACACCCAGGCAGATAACCTGTGAGATCGCAGAATCATGGAGAAGTAGAGCTGGAAGAAACCACTGGAGATCATCCAGTTTAACTAGGGTTACCACATTTTTAGTTCCAAAAAGAGAACACATATCATGTGTGGGGTGAGGGAGGAGGGATATGACTGAAGGGGCAGTGATATAGCAGTGTCCTTCCCCTGTCCATTCTGTTGCCCCTTTCTCCCAAGCCACAGCCCCTGCAGCCCTACTTCCAACCCGCAGACCCCAGCTCTGCCAGTGCCCCTCATTCCCAAACCACAGTACCTTGTCCCCCGGTCATGCTGGTTCCCCTCACTCCTGACTTGCAGCCCCTGCTCCCCCCAGCCCTGCCTCAGGGGTCACAGCTGACCCTGTCTTAACTTGGCTGGGCACAGTGACTCGGAGTGAGTCTGGCCGCAGCACAGGCTGATGGGAAAAGAAGGGGAGGCTTGTGACATCCGCCTCCCCAGGCTGGGGCTACCATGCCAAGCCAGGAGGTCTGGCTATGGCCCACCTGCCTGTCCTCCCCCTCCTTTGACCTTCTCCCCTAACATCTGCTTGCCGCTCCACCCCTACAAGCACAGGCACCAGCCCCTTTGCTGCTGGCCTGGCCACAGCCCTTAAAAGCACCTGACCCCCCTTCCCCAGCTGGAGGGTGCAGGCAGGACCCCCTGCCCTGCCCCAGGCCCCCAACCCAGACTTACCTGCCTGCAGCTCCTTGCCTACAATCACCCCTCCCCCTGCTCCTACCAGTGGACCAAAGCAAAAACCTGGACATTTGCCCAGATTTAAAAAACCTGCTAGGAAGGAAATAGAAGAATGCAAAAAGAGGACATGTCTGGGAAAATCCAGATATATGGTAACCCTAAGTCTAACCCCCTGCCTGAGGCAGTATTATCCCTATCCAAAATCTCCCAAGCAAATCTTGTCTAACCTATTACTAAAAGTAGACATGCAACCCTGTCACATAACCAGAAAACCTAACGTGCCACAGGTCGGAGATACAGAAGGACAATAGCAGCCAATGTCCTGCTGCCCCAAAAGTTGTTAAAAAATATGTTTGAGAGATCCAAGGAACAGGGCCACTCCATCTGATTCAGAGGAAGATAAAAATGCCCACAGCCTATACCAATCTGACTGTGAGGTAAAATCTCCTTCCTGACCCCAAACATGACAACCAGTTTGACCCTAAGTGGAGGGGCAACACCATCTAGCCAGGAACTAGTGGACTGTAGTTCCAGAAAGAGTACTGATATCTCAACCAAGATCCCCAGCCTTGGCTGCAGACAACATTCAATGCTTCTGAGGCAGGCAAAAAAGAAACCCTCAGAGGTGTAGTAAAAGCAGGGGAAAAATTCCTTTCTGGCCCCCTGAAGCAACAATCACATTCCAGAACTATGGGAAACACCTATAGTATTTCAAAGGAACAGGCCTTATGAAGACAGGCTACGAGCTATGAGATTCTTCAGCCTGGAGAAGCACAGGCTCAGGGGTGACTTGGTGGCAGCCTAATACATAAGGAATGTGCATTAGGATCTGGAGGAATCAGTGCCCCAAGGGATGACAAGATCCAATGGTCACCAACTCCCACAAGACTGTTTCAGGCTGGACATAAAGAAAAACTTCTTCACTGTCCATGCCCTCAAGGCCTGGAATAGACTCCCCCCAGAGGTGGTGTAAGCACCTACTTTGGACACTTCTAAGAAACATTGGGACACTTATCTTGCTGGGATCCTTTGACCCTAGCTGACTTCCTGGCCCTTGGGCAGGGGGCTGGACCCGATGATCTTACAAGGTCCCTTCCAGCCCTAATGTCTATGAAATATATTAAACCTATATATAATAGGCTTGTGTGAAGCTTTGGTCATTGATTTGATTTGGCAGAGACTCGGCCTGATTTGGCAGCTGAATTCCAAATCGGAGATTAAAAGGTCTCCTGATTCAATTCAGAATCAAATCGTAACCCTCCCAATTGATTCAGAGAGATTCAGAAAGATTTGACAGTTTAGACATAGACACAGCTTTAAATGTTTCTACATACCTCAAGGTACTAGGTGGCTAGTGAATGCTGCAATGCTGGGGCAGACGGAGCATCCCACAGGAGTGTGGAGGGCTCCCCAGCATACTCAACAGCACACCCGGAAGTGAACCAGAAGTACTTCTGGGCCACTTCCAAGTCCGCCAGGGAATGCACTGGGGGGCCCCCTCCACACCTCCCCAGCTTGGTGACTGGTGCCTCCTGGGTCTGGGAGGGCACCTGAAGTCCCCTCGCGGCTGATCACTGAGCTGGAGGGCCTGATTCGGTGGCTGAATCTCCAAATCCAAATCAAAGCAGAGGACCAATTTAAAGGCCCAAATCAATTCAAAGCTCTCTGAATCTTTGTAAAAGATTCAGAGAGCTTTGATAATTCAGGCAGTCCACAGTGGTCGCAGCAGGGAGCTGCAGCCGCTCCAAGCTGGTATGGTAGGTACTAGAAGTAGGGAGGAGGGGCAGGGGGGAGGGGACCATGGGGCCCCCCTCCATGGCTGCCCCACCCAACCCAGCTCCTGGTGCATTAAAGAAAAGCCCCGGTGCTCACCATGTGCTGCCAGGCAGGGGTGGGGGTGATCCCTGCTGCTCCCCCTTCTCCACACTGCATGGGGGCTCTACCACAAGCCCCCTACCGACCCCCTACTCCCCCAGCCCCCACACGGGTCACCACCTGCCTGGGCCAGCTCTGGCCCTTTAAGAAAAAAAAAATGAGGAAAAACCCCAGGACTCACGGCTCCTGCAGTGGCCTCGGAGCTTTGTGGGGGCTCGTGCAGAGCCCCCACATGGCACAGGGCAGCGGGGGGAGGGGCAGCGTGGATCACCCCCGCTGACAGGAACCAGTGAGTACAGGGCTTTTCTTGTTTGTTTGTTTTTTAAAGGGCTGGAGCTGGCCTGGGCAGGGAACCCATGGGGGTCTGGGGGAATGAGGGGGAGGTCAGGGGCTCATACAGAGCCCCCCATGCAGCATGGGGCATTGGGGCAGCGGGGGCCCAGCAGCACCTGGCGAGCCGGGGCTTTATTTTTCCAAAAAGCTGGGAGCTGGGACAGGTGGGGCAGCCATTGCCAGACACTGGGGTGATGGGCTTGGCTGATTCAGAGATTTGGAGATTCAGCAGCAACTGAATCTCTGAATTATATTTGGCCAAATTGATTTGAGACGGTGATTTGAGTCACCAAATCAAATCACTGTCCCCTGAATCGGCCAAATCCAAAGCGAATACTAACCTCTTGCACAGGCGTAATAAATATCAAGGTGGTACAAATCCTTTGACTACAAGCACAGCTATTGTAGGTAGACAAAGCCAAGAATCCTTGTATTTCACCATTTTTCTCCACACCGGCTGCATCTACAGGAGACTACCAGTAGCACGTTACTGCTGTGCAGTAGCATCATGGGGCACAAAACATAACACAGTACCACTGCACAGTAGTAATAACCTACTGCATAGTCAGTGTCACCACAAAGCCATGCAGAGATGGCTATGCAAGTACTAAATTACTGCACAGTAACAACTGCACAGTCAGCATCTCATGTAGATGCAGCGTACTTTATTTCATGAGCAGTCTTGAAATCAAGGTAAGGGTGGTGAAATCTATCCACAGTTAAAGAGGATTCAAAACAGCCTCTCCCATGAATCCAAAGAGTATTGCTATCATCATTTTACAGATGGAGAGGCTGATGTTTTGCTTAGCACTAAATCTAATTTAGTACAGTTAAACTGACTTGTTATGCACAAATTCCTGCACATGTACTTCTATTTTAACTGAAGGTTAGTTTATTTTGTTTCACTTAACCCTGCCCTGATGTATTTAAACTAAACTCAAAAAAGTTTTGTTTTAAACTGAAAGAGCTTCCACAGTCTTTTGCACTGATATAACTGAATTATGTTAAAATCCCAAGTTAAACCAGTGCAATTCTCTGTTAAACAAATGCTAATGCACAGCATGAGTGATCTAGGCAGCTTGCTTCAGTAAGTGGCAGGACCTTGATTAAAAGTTAGCAGTTCTGTGCTGGGTGCTCAGTCCATTGCTTTATTTTATTGCACCAATACGGTGAAGGAAAGTTTGCCTGGGCCCTTACCTCTTCAAACTCCTTCAGCTGCCTGTGCTCTCCTAGAATGTCTTAGCACCTTATCAGATGGAAGAAAAAGGAGGCTAATGTAGTTATGAGAATGATGTTTACACTAACACTTTGCTTGGTCAGTTTATAGACATAGGTGAGAAATGCACTTAGAGTTCCCCTCTTCCAGGAGATGAGGCATTTCCTGTGATGAATAGTAGCAGAAGATGTATGCATTGCATTGTTCCTTTTAGTAAGTCTTCCCACATTACCAAGAATAGGAATGGAACCTAAGAAAACCAATTTGGAAATACTGAGGAAATACTCAAAATTTCAGCATAGCACATGTCGTTCTCTCATTAAAACTGGCTTTTTATTTTTAACCACCCTTAAGGTCAATGGTTTTTTAGGTGTTATCCATGATCAGAGAGATGTAGTCTGAAGATAAACAGAAGACAGAGTACATTTGCACCTTCTGGACTAACCCAAGCATATGCATATGTGTGTATCTCCTGAATAAATATATTAGATCTGCAGGTGAATACATATTGGTTAGTCTATAAGGCTCAAGCCCACCTTGCCTTTTTTAGCTGTTGTTTGTGGCAATTCTATAAAGAAACACTTCGCTATTATCTTGCTTCACATTGTACTTTATAGCTGAGTCTTGTTCATCAATTTGACATTAATTTCTATTACAAATGGGGGAGCACTGAATTCTTTGTCAGAAAATGGAATTTCTACATTTGTGTTGGTTTTTATACGTTAAAATCTGGGCCTACTACAGTATTTGATAGGGTTGGCAAATCTTGGAATTTCATACCCAACATGGCCTCATTTGTAGCATAGCAACTACTAGGATTCTCAACAAGAAAGGCAGAGGTTTCATGCTGTGAGCCACCGTATGACACTGTTCACCACTCAGGAAGAGTGAGATTTTGAGGGTGATGACAACGGAGGGTAAGAATCAAGTGTATGCATCCAAAGAGGATGGCAAGAAAAATACACAAATATGTCTGTACAGGAAAAAAGAGCAGGGAGAAGTACATGAATGGATCAAAGAAGAAGGAAAAGAAGATGCAGATAGGGCCAAGAAGGGGCAAAAAAAATGAGTGGGAGAAATGAAAGATGCCATGAAAATGAAGGAGACCGTATTTAAAATTGTCACATAGCAGTGCAGCCGCACTGTGGTTAGACCCATCCTGCCTTTTACACAGACCTAGGTGTTGTTCTCCGGCACAATCTCATATGCCATAGATCAAATGTGAGCCCTTCTTGTCACACTACAGTGACACCTTTGTTCTTCTGGTCTCCCAGACCAGATCCATCCTGCTTAAACATTGCAAGACAATACTCCTGGAATGGGGCCCTTTAGGAAGGGCAGCTCTTGGAAAATAAAGTAGAAAATACTCATATGAAGAGGGCTCAGCTGACAGTCATGGCTGAGCATAATCTCAAAAGCAAAAGCTTTCCAATTACTCTCATCACTTTTGAGCCGTTTTTCACTCAGGTAGCCTCTGACAAAATATGCCAGGGTAAAGAGAGAATGAGCATTTTACTGTTAGACAATAGTAAATTGCTTACTGGAGAAAAGAGCATTATGAAGCTGTGCTCATTTATTATTTTCATTTTTTCACTTCAGCATTTCTAGCAGTCACATTAAAGAAAAAGGCAGCTGTCTGAAACAAACCATGATTGATCTAAAGACTTAACTAGCCTCACCAAAACCCTACAGACTAGTTATTGCATCTTCTTGACTATTTACTATTCCAGCAAACCTCCCTTAAGCACAGATATTCTTTCCTTGAACTGTCAGATTTTTTTGCTGACAGTTTTACTCTGATAAGCAAATGTTCAGCTTCCTTAGCTGAGGCCTTTCTCATTTGTTTGGTTCCCTTTTTCACTGGCCTTAATTCAAGGGCTGGCCTCAGGGCAGGGCATATATATAAGTGGTTACCCTACGTGCTATGTAGAGCTCTGCACATTAAAAAAACCCCACAAGAAGTCATTTTTTGAACCATGGGGCAGAAGCTCATTTGAACATTTTGTGCTTTTCATAGATTTTATAGATTTCATAGGCGTTAGAGCTGGAAGGGACCTTGGAAGATCATCAAATCCAGCCCCTTTTCCCAGTGGCAGGAAGTCAGTTAGGGTCAAACCAATTTTAATTAATTGGTTAAAATATATCTGTACAGTTAAGTGATTGAAATACCCTGTTTATTTTGTGGTATTACTTTGCAACAGTAATAAATCACCAGACTGTTAACTGTCTAAGAAGGGTCCTTGTACTTTTGTCTTAGGCACTGTAGGACAAGTTGTGCCTCAGCTATGTAGTGTGGTAAGATGCAGCAAGCAGGGAGTCTCTCCTGTGCCTCATATGCATATTGATAGTAGGCAAGGACAGCTTGGAAAGGTGACATTCAGACTTGCCATTCACCTTCCACAAATACAGCAGTATTTTTCACTCCTATTCTGATTACTCAAGCAGTCTGTATTCTTGCAAGGGTTGAAATGAACTTCTGCCTCTGAAATACTGGGTCAGATTGTGCTGCCAGCTGCACCAGTGCAAATCCAAAGTTATTGGGTGACGCTGACCTGAGTGACTACAGATTTACAGGGAAGCTCAGAGAAGTTGGCTCATATGCCAAGTCTCCCATGCTGCTACCTTTCTAAGGCTGCCTCATTTAATGGCTGAATTACTTTCTACTTTCTGAAAAATGACTCAGATACTTGTACTATACTTATGTGCAGCCTTCTCAAGGCTACATCTCTTGCAGAAACAATCTTATCAGAAACAGGAAGTTCGCAGCAGGGCTGTTAGTGTTGTAAAGATGATTTAATCAATTAATCAGGGACTGAACCATCTTTAGATACTTCAGTTTCGACTTCACAGAAAATGGGCTCAAGTGTATGATCGAGCCTTAAAAAAAATGAAATTCAGGACTCTTGTATTATTAACTGTTTCAAGGGTACGTAATTTAATTTAGCGGTAGAAATGTGCATCAGGATAAAGCTGCAATGGCAAACATTTACATCTGAACAGTCTAATTCATTGACTGCCACAAGTACCATATTCTAGCATAGCTAGTTATGACACACTTATAATCCTGATTCTTACATACGCAAGCTTTTCAGTCTGTTAGTTACTTCACTGCATATATGCTTTTTTGTTGAAGGCACTGCATAGTTTAACAAGCCAGGTCAGTTGCAAGCCTGCATATATAGTAGTAAACAGCTCCCATCCCTTCTTTCTGGAATGACCTTCCTATCCAAACTCTCCACATGCAAGTCATTGCCCCATGAAACCAGTGGGGACAAGCCAGGAAATTTCTTAAAATCTCAATCTGGAAGGTAGCCAGGGTAGAGTACACTGATCTGGAAGGCAGCCAGGGTGCACTTCAGAGTATGATCTCTGAAAGCAGGCAGTGAGGCATCCGCCTTAAATATAGGTCAACGCTCACTTAGTTATGGAAATTCATTACTCAGAGTGCTATGTAAAGAACACCACAGAGCACAGCGTTTGGGAATCAAAGCAGAAACATAAGGTTCTCTGTGCCATAACTGCCCATGAGAAAGGAGTAATGTCTCTTTTTGTTTTAGACGTGTATATTCAATTTTTGCTACCACTTGTCCTGTGAAAGCAAAAAAGAGGAACATCTGGCACCACCAAGAAGATTTGGGTCACATTTCTTTCAGAACTGTAGTTTAAACAGAAATTTTATGACATACATGAGACATCTGTCTTTTGTCTTTTTAAACAGACTATGACCAAGTAAAACTTCTATTCCAGGCTGAATTCTACTGTCTGTTAGGAAAGCTGTCTGTGAGTTAATCTCCTTGTTGTGTGCAGATGTGTCTGGTCTCTGGCCAAAAGCAGGTAATGTGACTCCTTCCTTACGCTTAACACACATGCACCCTTACTGTATAGACCTGACTTACCGCTAGCTTTTGAGTTTCCATTTTTCAAGTACAATATGTGGTCACGGGTTTTGACCACTTACTCACTCTGCATCTGAGGGTGTGTATATCTGTGTGCTATTTGCAACTGAGGCAAGGAGAATTAATTTGCTTACACCTATGGTTGTTTTTAGCTAAGGCCTTTTCTTTGGTTTAGCTCTCTAAAGAAGTAAGGCTTATATAATTTCATTATCCATAATGTTTCAATAAACATAGGCATAATATTATGTCTGATATTTTGATGTAAATATTTATTTTCTTTTTATTTCCCTATCATAGTGTAAAACTTACACCCATGTCACCAACTCCCCATTTACCTTTTTATTATAACTCTTTATGTAATTTTACTGACCTGTATAATCTGCTTTGCTCCCAGTTTTCTGGAGCAATATGTATCTACACAATAGGGAAAATACAGGGTTTTATGAATCAGTGTGTATATAAAAAATAGGTTGTCTAATGGCTACTTGGAAATTTCACCATTCCTCAGAACTGCAGACACTTGGCCAGCATCATATGCTGAATGCTTGGACAAATGCTGAATGACAGGAACAGAAAAAAAGTAGAGGCATCTCCATTCCCCTCCTTGAGAACAGCTGTTTAAGAAAGACTAGAAGAAAGAATGAAAGGAAGAGAAAGCAGATGGGAGAGGTCATGATAAAGGAAGAGAGAGAGAAAATAATAACCCTTCTGCTATAGAAGACATATACCACTTAAAGCAGCGTCTTCAATTGGTGTTTGGCGTTCCAAGGAGAAAGATTGATGACTTCGAGTGACCAGACAGTATGAGCCCTTGAAATTAAGGGGTTTATATTTTCCTTTCTCTGGCTTTGCAAGGCTTTCTCAGTGCCCTGCTCTACTCCTAGATACTCAGTTAATGAATCATATTGACAGGCAGGCAAAATAAATCACATCCCATCGCAGAGCACACACACTCGCATTCTCATACACACTCATTCATTACCATGGCTGGGTATACAAAAAGGAGAGTATCCTACACTTTGAGTAGCTATGAAACTAAAGCTGTCAAAGAAAGAAAGAAGCATTCTCTTTTCATATCAAATCCACTATTGCATTACTCCTTACCCTTGAGTGAACTGTCAAGATTAGGTAACCAGAGATGGGAGAGGTAGCAGGTACTCAAGTCCATTGGGTATGCACCATTGTATTTGGAAACTATTGTATTGAAAAAGACTTTTAAAGCAAAGGGTCATGTTAATCATTCAGTTAAATGAGACACAGACTAAGGGACTCATATTGGGTCTAACTGCTAATCAAAAGCAGTCATTACTTCTGGCAGCTACATCCTGCCACATTAGTCTCTTAACCATACATATTTCGTTTTCTTAAAGGCTTTTAAGGAGTATAGAAATATTTGAGGACAGAGGACAGAGGTCTTTTGTTTGTTTGATTCCTCAGCTGTCCAGTCTTAGGTTTACCTTTTTTTAAAAATGTCTAAAGTGATATGTCCACGTTTTTCAAAAATTGTATATGTATAACAAACATAACGTATGCACGTTTTTCGGTATTGTGCCTAGCAGTTGCATGAGAAGGTTATTTGTGAAGTTTTAGGAACTGATGCAACAAATACTTGTCTAAGACTGTTTAGACAGAAATAATCCTGTTTTGACCCAGAGGGTTGGACTATACAACCTCTTCAGATTCCTTCCAGCCCTATTATTCTATGCTTCTATGTTATATTTTTAGGAAAAAAGGTTAAATGTGGTAAAATAAAACTTCCTCTGAAGGGCCTAACTCATTTAAAAAATAGAATTGAAGCTTCAAGAAAACTACCTGGAATCTGCTAAAGAGATAGGTGACTCAGATGCTAAGTTGCCTGTGTTAATCTTAGTCATTTTAAGGAATCCATCTGAGCTAGAAAAGTACCTAAGACTGTGCCCAGGATGTTAGCAACTGGTATGGCTCTGGCCCTATCTACATGAGACACTTACTGCGCAGTTGCCTGATACTACTGTGCAGTAGCATTGCATGGCAACAACTGTGACAGGACACTACTATGCAGTAGTAGTAGGCTACTAGGCAGTAGCATCATGAAAAAGACACTCATCAGCAGTAACTTGGGTTACTGCACAGTCATTTAGTACTAGTCATTTAATGCTTATACAAGTACTAAATGACTGTGCAGTAACAACAGTGCAGTCAGCATCTCATGTAGATGCAGCCTTTGTATATTTGGTCATGCCGCCAAACTATATTTCTTTCTTGATGCCCAAGTGAGGAGTGTGTGGAGACACACACTGAACCAAATTCAGAGGTGTGCCATAAGTAATGTAAGTTACATTCTGAGATATGCTGTCTACACTGTGAGTGAAATAAAGTGGAGAGATCCCCAAGCTGCTGTGGTGACACTTCTTCTGCTCCTGGAGTGAGTATAGTTCAAGCCAGTTCAGGTACCTCTACACTGTGCTACTGTTGGCACACAGCTCAAATTCCGTTAAGCTTGCTTACACCTACTTTCCAAAGTCTTACTGAGTATGAAGGGTCTTAGCGAGTATAGCTCATAGGCTCAGGAAGTATAAGTTAATGTAAGGATATAGACTATAAATATTTAGTGAAGGTAAATAAAGCTATTTATGCCTTCTCACACACTCCTCTTAGTTGCTTACCTCGTTTCTGGCATCTTGCCATGCAAGTCGTACTATTGATGCTGTTAGGGCTGATACAGAGCGGATATGTAAAGAAAATGAAAACTGTGTATTTATGAATGGGTGCAAGAGTAAGAGACATATGAATTTAAACTGGTGTTGCTTGCACCGTGGAGAGATCATTGAGTCCTGTGATGCTGCAAAGCCCCATACAGGGACTGAAGGCTGGGCTTCCTGCCCAAGTGCTAAGCCTGCCAGGCTTCTGTTTGTTTTGTGGACCAAGTTGCGGCAGCCCCAGTGGCTCCCATAGCTTCAGTCTAGCTGCCTGTGACAAATCACAATAGCCAGGATTATCTGAGTTTAGGAATGGCCGGGTCATGGCCTCTCCTGCATGCTTCCTGCTTTGGGTGCCTGAGGTTTAGGTTTGCCACATGATTATTTGAGTCATGAAAATAAAAAAAAAAAAAAGCAGCTGCCAGAGCAGTGTTTGTCATACCACATTTCTCGTTCTTTACAAAAACTGATGAATAAGAAATGGATCACAGGAAGTTTTCAAGAGCAAAGACTCCCTATGCCTGGAAAAGGGTAATTATACCTGAAAACTTGCAAATAACTTTTTTCCAACTACTCAGTTGGTCTAATAAAAGATATCACATCTACCCTGCCTGTGACCTTAGACATTGCCTCCCTATGCCCTTAGACCAACACAGCTACAACCAAAAACCCAGCAACAGCCCCTATAGCCTTTTTACACTGCGGTGCTTCCAACTCCCCCATGGGTAAGAGGGCTTTCAGCCCCCACCCTGTCCCCTTCCCCTTTGTTTAAAGGAATGAGCCAGCCTTACTTTTTGAAACAATGACAAAACCACACTGGTCAACACAAAAGCAAACCTGATCTATGCTGCCACCCTTCCCATGAGAGGGACTGGCTATAAATTACACCAGGGCTTCATGGAAATGTTACCCGCAGAAGGCTCCTAGGTGAAGTGCTAAATCAATGCTGTCACCAGGCAATCTGGTTGTGTCTCTTCCTCCCAGAGCACCACCCTGTGTGAGGTTTCATTGACTGAAGGTGCCAATCCACACAGTATGGCGTGGGTAAAAGCTGCAGTTTCTCTGCCCTCCACAAGACTCTCCATCATTAAGGACCTAGCACTGAAATGAGGAAATGGTATCGCTTGCTCTCACTGTGCAACAGTGGGGGTGGCTAGGCTTCCCTGTTACAAACACCATCCTCCTCAAGTATTTCAAGTTCTCTCCTCTGCCATCTAGATATAAAATATCCATTAGTGCATTTCAAAAAGGGGCTAAAAGGAATTGGGAGCCCTGCCAATGATTTCTTTCTCCAGTGAAAGAGATTTTAAAATCCAAGGCCAGGATGAGTACAGAAGGATAGCTTTCACATTCCACCCCAACTGGTTTTCCTGTGCTTTCTTTCTATTGCAACAACAGGACTGCATTTCATTAAGAGATCTTTCAACAATCTTTCTTTTCTATATGATCCTATCCTCATTTCTGAATTCATCCCCTTGAACCTGATTCTCATTTACACTACTCCAGCAATACCCCCTTGCACTATGACAAATGGCATAAAGGGCTTTTAAGGTAAGGGAAAATCAAGCTTTGCTACTCAGCAGGTATTTTGCCAGCTGGGCTCTGATTTTAATCCTTTAAAGCCTTGCACTGAGGCTTCTCCTTCTCAGAGATAATAGATATACTCATTGCCTCAAGGTTTTTGACTGAAATAACATATTTCAAGCTAGCTCTGTCTTTTTTTTTCGGTAGGTGGGGTTTCAGACCTGCTCTGAGACATATGTCAAGTGGCAATGCAAATATACATCCTTTTTGAAAACTTTGGCTTAAATGAAAGTATGATGCCTGAATTTCCATCCTGCTTTCTCTTCAGCATTAACATCCTTGCCTTTGAGTTTCTAATGTACTTATTATATTCCATAGCAGGTATGGCTAAGATCAAGTGTATAGCCATTCTAGCTTACTCTCTGACTTGGTCTTTTCAGGGGTTTATCCTCTGCTCAGGCAAGATAATAGACTGAATAATCTAAATGCCTTTTTCCATCTCAAACTACTACTATGCTAGATGAGGAAAGTCCTATAGAAGCACAAGACTTATTTATATGTACCCACCATGACCTTAACTACAGTAAATGTTTATCCCAGCATGTTTTGAAGTATTAGACTGATGTTACAGATCAGAGTTATGGACAGAATTACACATAAACTGGCATAAGCAATTAGAAAACAGTTCAAAATCAAACCAGAAATTCAGTGCACATAAACCACTTTCAAAAGGCTGAAACAAGTTTAAGATGAATCTGGAGGGATGTAGTGTAGCCCAGGTAACTCAGGTATGTATACCCTTTCTCCAGTTGAACGGGATTGTAGCTGGCAGGTGTGCTGTGGGGGAACTGCAGACCCCACTCAGTTTTCCTCCATCCCTATAGAACCAGGCTAGGACAGTCAGGGGACTTAACTATATACACATTTATTTACATTAACTTATCACAAGGAAAAGAAACATGGATATAAACACACGCACACACACACACGCACACACACACATATATATGTAAGATATTTAAACAAATAACATAAACAATACCCTCTGGGTAAATGCCATAACACCTTATACCAGTTTTCCAGACACAGGTAAGTCACAGGTAAATCCAAATAAACAACAGGTGAAATAATAGTAACAGGGGGTCCCAACAGAGCCCTAGGACTCTACTGATCTACTAATTTACAACGTGAGAGTTCACAAAACACAAGGCATGTTATCACACCACTTATGGTGCAAGAACCCCAAAGATAAACTCAAGCCTGAGGGGAAACCCTAATGGCCTTGGGCTTTTCCCAAGCCCTACACGGAAGCTTGTAACTTTAGGGGGCCCTCCCAGTGGGACCTCCACTTTCTTCCCCCCATTAGTTAAGGGCTCCTGACTCCCCCTCCCCTGTGGGAATCCTCTTTTCCCTGCAACTCACGTTTCCCAGGTCTGGAAGGTGGCCCTCGTCCTCTGCACCAGGCTGCTCTCTCACCTGCAGTGGGCTTTGGGGGGATTGCCGTCACTTGTAACAGGGCTCCTCTATGCAGGGTTTCTGGGGCCTCTGGCTTGGCCTGGTCTGCTGGCTCAATAGCCTGATCACCATCTAGCTCCCTGAACTCAACCTTTTTCTATGGGTTGGAAGCATGGGCTGCCTCGTGCAGCACCACGCTCAGTCCGCTCCTAGACTGTCCATGCAACGCCTCCTGCACTGAGCTCCCAGCCTCGTTCCAGGGGTTGAGGACCTGAGCTGCCCAAGCGCTCCAAAGGTCCTACTCTGTACACTGGCCTGTGTACCATGTCTCTGGCCACATGCCAGAGGTTGCAGACCTGAGCTGCCTCATGCAGCTCCCAAGGTCTGGATGCTGTGTGCTGGGCTGCACACTGAGAGCTTACCTGCTAGAGCCGTCTGCCATTCCCCACTGATGAAAGTCTTTAGAGGCACTTCTGGCTTACTGCATCACCCTGCTGAACAGCTCTCCAGTTCTTCTAAGCCCCGCTCTTCTCTCTTCTCTGTCCCTGTTGTGTTTCCCTCATTATGGGCATGCAGCTTCTTTTATACGCTCCAGGGCTCCACCCCTGAAGTCTTCCAGACCTGAGTGTTGCAGTCTTCAATCAGGTCCAGGTGTGGGGGGGAAACTCCTCTCCCCCAGCCCTCAGGAAGGAGCATGGCTTAACTCTTCTTGCCACCTCCTGATTGGTGGATGAGCTCCACCAATCAAAACAGCAAGATTTCAAGCCTGGGACTCAACCCAAGCTCCAAAAAGCAAGCCTGCTACATAGTATCAGATTTCACTAATTTGAGTTAAACTGGTTTATTGAACTTCTGTTCCAGATCCCCTCCCAATTCAAGTTAACACACAGTTCTCCAGCATCCCAGGTTGCTTTGCACCTCCCTCACCATTCCCTTCCCTCCACCACTTTGCAGTGTGGGTGAACTAGCCTTGATTCAAGCTGTCTGCTTCAGTTAAATAGGGATGAATGCTCTTGTGCCCCCCTGCCTTCTGACCTGGGCACTGAAGGCATGTGGCTGCATTTCCAGAATCAAAAATGAATGTCTGTTCATTTGGTTACCAGTTTAATCTACACAGTTTAGAGTCATCTGTGAAGATTGAATTGATTCAGTCTCAGACTTTTTCACTGTCTGTACCTAGCCATTCAGGTCTCCATATCCCTTTCTGGTCCTATATATGCCACCATGGGGCTATGTGTGTATGTTGTTGTGTAATGTTCTTATGTACTTCTGAATAGTTGTCAACTATCCAGAATTTGCTGTAGAAAAGATAAAATACCAGTCAGTAAAACGGTACCAAGAAATACATTTTCCGATGAATGTTTTGCACTCTAATCTGGTCTTGGCCATGGGTGACGACCTGATGGGTGCTTGACTACCTGAGTGACAGTGATCATCACCTGCTGGAATTCACTATCCAGCGCAAGGTGGTGAAGGCCTGCAGCAAGACAACAGCCCTGGACTTCAGGAGAGCAGATTTCAATGAGGTAAGGAGATTAGTGAGAGAGACACTAAGGTTCCAGAGGTGGGGGGGAGTTGAATGTCCAACAAGAGTGGTCATTCCTTAAGGAGACGATCCTCCAAACCCAAAGGGAGGTAATCCCTACATAGATCAAAGGGGGCAAGAGGGCACAAAGTCCCCCATGGCTCACCAAAAGCATCTGGAAATGTCTCCAAGCTAAAAAGGAGGCATACACCCATTGGAAGGGAGGAGCTATCACCAGAGAGGACTATACCTCTGTTGCTAGGGACAGTAGCGGGGGGGGGGGGTAGGAAGGCCAAGACAGAGATGGAACTGGGACTAGCCACCCAGATCAAGGACAACAAGAAGTCCTTTTTTAAATACATAGGGGGTAAAAAGAAGGTACCAGGTAACGTGGGGCCTCTGCAAGACATCCTAGGAAATCTGGTCATCGCATCAGACAGCAAAGTTAACTTATTTAACTATTTCTTTTTTTTCCATTTTTCTGAGTAGGGACCTGATCATCCCCCCACTGGGACCCCTGTAGGCCCCATTGGAGGCACGCCCAGGTCTAGGGTCAGTGAAGACCAAGTCAGGGAACTTCTAGAGGGACTGGACATATTTAAATCAGCAGGTCCTGACAATCTTCACCTCAGAGTGCTGAGAGACCTCTGGCATGGCTTTATGAGCACTCATGGTACTCTGCCAATGTGCTGGAGGACTGCAAAAGGGCCAATGAGGTTCCCATTTTCAAAAAAGGGAGGAAGGAGGACCCAAGAAACTAAAGGCCTGTTAGTCTTACCTTGGTTCTGGGTAAGCTTTTTGAGAAATTTATCCTGCTGCATGTCCACGAGGGGCCAGCAGGGGAGACTATGCTTAGGGGCAACCAACATGGGTTCATTAGAGGCAGGTCCTGTCAGACCAACCTGGTGGCCTTCTATGACCAGGTCGATGGGTCACTAACTGGCTGGAGGGGCACATCCAGAGAGTGATGGTAGATGGGTCTTATTCAACCTGGTGGGATGTGGCAGCGGGGTTCCACAGGGCTGGGTCCTCAGGCCTGTACTGTTCAACATCTTCATCAGCAACTGGGACAAAGAGGTAACATGCACCCTGTTCAAATTTGCAGATGACACTAAGATGTGGGGAGAAGTCGGCATGCTAGAAGGAAGGAATAGGCTGCAATTGGATCTGGACAGGCTACAGGGGTGGGTGGAAGAGAACAGGATGAATTTCAACATTGGCAAGTGCAAGGTATTGCACCTGGGGAGGAAGAACCAGCAGCATACCTACAGGCTGAGGAACTCACTTCTCAGTGCAGAGGCAGAAAAGGATCTTGGAGTCATTACTGAGGCCAATATGAATATGGGCTGACAATGTGGGGATGTGGTCAGGAAGGCCAACCATACCTTGTCATGCATCCACAGATGCATCTCAAGCAGGTCCAGCTAGGTGATCTTCCCCCTCTATGTGACACTGGTCAGGCCGCAGTTGAAGTACTGCATCCAGTTCTTGGCGCTGCACTTCAGGAGGGATGTAGACAACATGGAGAGGGTCCAAAGGAGGGCCATTCGCATGATCAGGGGTCAGCAGGGGAGGCCGTACGAGGAAAGGCTACAGGACCTGAACCTGTTCAGCTTCCACAAGAAAGGGCTGAGGGGGGATCTAGTTGCCATTTACAAACTAGTCAGAGGGGATCAGCAGGCATTGGGAGAGTCCCTGTTCCCTTGAGCACTCCCAGGAGTGACTAGAAATAACGGTCACAAGCTGGCAGAGGGTCAATTCAGGCTAGATATCAGGAGGTGCTACTTCACTTTCAGGACAGCTAAGATCTGGAATCAGGAGAAGTGGTGCTGGCTCCTACCCTGGAGTGTTTTTTAAAAGAAGGCTGAATGAACACCTGGTCATTTGACCCCAGTCCTCTTTCCTGCCACAGCAGGGGGTCAGACCTGATGAACTGCTCAGGTCCCTTCCGACCCTACTAACTATGAAACTATAATCTGAATTTTGCAGTGCACACCAAAACATTAGTTCCTTTGGCTTGCACTCACATTCTTGTTGGCTGTTTCAGCAGGGATAATTGAGAGATCCTATAGGTTCAAGATAGAAGCAAATTGTTAACAAAACACTGATGTACCTATAAACCCAGTAAAGTGATGACTTCCACTTTCAAGGCTGACAGTCAAGCAACTTTTGAAACACTATTTTCTAGAACTAGTCAGGAATGTATTTATTGAAATTGTCCTTATGTATGAAAATAGTGATTCGCTATAGTTGAAACTTTTCACAGAATTATTCTGATTTCAACAACACTTTCTTTAGGACATTTTCAAAGACTTACAATGGGTAGATGTGATATTTTTTACTAGACCAACTGAGTATAAAAGCTATCACATCTACCTAAATAACCTTGCCTGCCTATATCCTTAGACAAACATGGCTACAACCAAAACTCAAAGACCGATAGTGAAATTTCTGGTCAGAAACACAATAGCTACCCGAACATAGTCAATAAATCTAAGTCTCATGGCATTTATTTGCGATGTGAGAAATCAAGATTTAAAACCTTGATCTGAAGTAGAGAGACCTTACTGTCACTTCCACTTTCACAAAAATAATTCATAGTTTCATCCCTATGCAGAATGAGAAGACTTTTGAGATTTCAGAGTTTCATAGAACAGAAAACTTATTTTTCTACCTTTATTTCCTAAGGAGTATTACATAAAGAAAATGGAAAGCAAGGACCTACTTATTGTGGCTGAAGACCATGAGCAACAGTTAATTCAACAACCAAAGACTATTCTTATATTCTTACAGATAAACTGCAGTTATAGATTGGAATTAATCTAGGTTTTGCTCTGTTTAACAGTGGAGTGTTTATAATTTGGCTTTGACTTTCATTGAACTCCTGAGTTAGTTGCAAAAAAGGTATGTCTTTCCCAGTGTCAGGATTTTGTTTCCATTAAGATTACAGTAACCCATATGCTACCCAAAAGCTTGCCATCAACCAGGTCAGTCCTAGTATTAGCCAGGGCTAGTCAGGGAAGAAATGACATCATTTTACACTAAAGATATACTTAATCAGATGTCCCAGGCAACTTCTACCTGCCAATTAGAAAAACCAAATCAAAACTTGTATCTCTTCTACCAGAAGAAAGCAGTCCTGATTGCTTTAAAAGTCATATTTCAAGTGATTTTTCGCAGATCAGGGCTGTCCAATTGATGATCCATGGGCTTTTACCCAGTTGCCACTGGGATCTCTGGGTTCCCCCTACCTCTCCAGCTTTCACTTCTTGCCCTCTGCTCCTGGGGGCAGGGGGAAGCAGTGGAAGGAGCCCGGCTGCCTGTGCTGTGCAGATAGCAGGGGGGCTGGGTGCTTGTTATGCATGCAGAGATGGGACTGGACTGCCTGTACTTAGTCATGCATCCACAGATGCATCTCAAGCAGATGATGTGCCTGGCTGTGAGGAGTGAGGGGTTACCTGCATGACAGGGGGAACCAGCCTGGCTAGTCTGTGCATGTGGCAGGTAGGAACTGGGCTATCTGGGCTGACTGTGCAGCAAGCAGCCCCCAGGGCTACAGCCTGCTTGGTGTTGCCCAGAAGTTGGACAGCTCTGTCCATTTGCAATGGCCTGCCACACTTGACAAATCACATGTTAAAGAAATTATGCCCTATTATTCATTAGATGACTGTACTAGGAAAATAAAGGTTCATTCTATTCTGCTTACAAATTTTGATTTGCAAGACAAACAGTTCTGTATCATTCTATTCAAACACAGCTCTTAAACAAAGCAAATATTTTGGTAAGCATTGCTAGCTGTGCAAAAGTACTTTTTATGCCTTAAAATTCCTCTTTCTTCTTGGTGGATCTCTTTTTATCTCTTTAAGGGGCATCAGTTTACAAATTTGCCATTTTTTGTTCCATTGATTTGTATGATAAAGTGCAGCCATCCAAGAAGGCTCCCTGACAAAAAGGTGATTCAGAGTGATTTGTATGACTTATGTGCTTCATGTCCCTGAAGGTATTTTATTTCAGTTCCTTGGCTACATTTCCAGACTTTGTCTTATTGCCACTTATCATAGTATTTGTAGTGTGGGTGTATTTCTAGAAAATGAGATCCACCTGGATTTACTTTGCAAGTGCTGCCAGCCATAGTTTCAGTTCATCTGCAGTGAAGTTGTTATTACTTAATCTGTGAACACTGAGGTTCTTCTCTCACCCAGCATATTGAGTTGCATATCTAAACAGAATACAAGATACAGACATATCTCTTGCTGTGGCACTGTCCTGCTGTTCTGTTAGCACAGAGACCCAGTTCCTCAAATAAATTTGAGAACTTAGGCAGGTGTCTACACATGCAGGCATTAAAGCGTATTAACGCTGTGTGTGTGAACTGACTTGTGACTAAAGTTAATTCAAAATTAGTCTACACACAGTGTGGTAAAGCACTTTCACGTGTCTATACATGTGTTCATGCACTTTAATTATTTGAGCCTAAATTTGATACCCTTGCACTTGTCCCTACAGGGGTATCAAATATAGGCTTGAATAACCTAAATTCACCATTTTTAATGCACAGTAACAGCCCATACATGTAGATGCATGCCCTTAATGTGCATTAACTGAAGCTAATGTGCATTAAAGTGTCTCGTGCAGACGTGCTGTAAGTGACTAGAGTGTCTAAATTCATTTGGGGATCTGAGCTCATGTCCAATAGCCCTGAAGAATGGCATAGAGGAGGGTAGTTTTACAGCTCGCATAATGGCTCGGCAACATTCTTCCCTAGCTTAAGGGAATGTCAGGGTGGGCAGAGAAGGAGCAGCCATGGTTAGAGTCCGTTGTTCTGTGGCATTTTATACTGGTATAATGACATGTAAAGAGCTTTTACAAGTCGGTACATCTTCGAACAGCCATGACAAAAGTACAAAAGTGATTCAATGCTGCTTTCTCCCTTCCATTTTCCCACCCGTGCTCTCTTACTCTTACCTATTCTTGGTAAGGCTAATTCTGGAGGAATACTCACAAGGCTTTTTGGAGAGTTAGTCAGGTGATTGTTTACAAAACACTTTGAAAATGAATATGGCCACTTATACCAGTGAAGTAAGATCTACTCAGGATTTACAGAAGGGTAATTAAGATCAGAGTCTGGCTCCGGGGATACCAAGATGATTCTTTTCTATGTGCTTGTAGATATATTTTTTCTGTCCCTTTTTCACTACCAGTTATAGTGTCTGTCCACATTAGACAAAAGAGGTAATTCTGTTTGGTACCATGTAGGAACTAAGAATCCTGGTTCCTCATTATTGCACAAGCTTTTGTAGTCCACAAGCTGTTATGAAACAGTGTTGAGGTCACAACAGGAAGTACAATCAATAACGGGTAAATAAAACCTTTCCTTCCTATTCTACAAAATTCAGAACTTCCTTATCCTACAGTTCCAAATCCTCTTACATCTGTTGCTCTTATTTAAGTTTATTTTCCGTTTTTTTCACAGGGTTACTTTAATGGGACCACCACTGGCATTCTCATTTTGCATGAAAAACAGGCAGAAGGAAAATAAGAATCACAGCTTAATTGTTCCCCAGGGAAGGCCACAAAGCCGCTGGTCAAAGGTCTGCAGACTGCATTAGCTACTTTCCTTCCCTAGTTCTGTGTGAGCTGATATTGAAACTCCTCCTCTCCCCACCCCCACCAAATATTTCTCTTTCTCTAATTAGACCTGATGCTGCAGCTTGTGATAAGGAATAATTTTGCATCCAGTTGAATACATACCTGTTGACTCCAGCATGGCAATTTCATCAAAATGTGATAGGATTTAGAGGCAATCTGCTACATTCTCAAGATTCATTTCTTTCGGTCTTTAAACAGTTTAAAGCTTTCTGCTGAAAGACTATTTGTGGGTGTGTCACAGCAACAGCAGTAGTTGAGGCAGGGTAAAATAATGACTGGTAGATCAGTTGCAAAGACTGAGTCAGATCCTGATCACCTTATCTGTGTGAGTAACCCCATTAAAGTGAATGGAATAAGGCAAGCAGGATTTGGCCTGCTATTTCCAACTCACTTAATAGCTCAAGCCCTGATTCAACAAAATATGTAAGCACTTTTAAGCATATTCAAGTTTAAGCAGGTTTCACTAACTCGATCTGGTGCTTAAAATTTGGCAAATGCTTAGATACTTTGCTGAATCAGAGCTCTGAACAGCACTCCAGTTTTCGGAGGTTGTGTCTTCTTCAGGAAAAAAAAAAAGGAAGAATGTTCCCTGAGTAACTATCAAGAGGCAGAATCTCTGTGAAGACTAGACATTTTGCATTTTTGCACAAATTACCAGTCCAGGCTGACCTGGCTATTCACATGAAGTATGTCCACACTGCAACCCAGGGAGTCCTGAACAGAGACACTTCCAAGCATGCGCTGTCAATCTGCTTCCATCTATCCAGGTCAAACCTGGAGATGCAGTTGTGGAGTCATTCCAAGGGAAATCTCCTGTGGCTTCCCTTGGGACGAGGGTTGCCAACTCTGTTTGAATCTATTCTGAGAGGTTTCATCACATAATGGATTACAGTGTGTAGACACTTCTATCAGGACTCATGGTAGAGGTGATATCTTTTATTAGACCAACTAGATTTTTGCAAAAAATGTCTTTAATTGCAAGCTTTTGGGCAAAAACACCCTTCACCAAGCATCAGAGAAAAGAATGTAAAAGTTCTCCTGAGTAGAAATTAAAGTTTTTCTCTGATCTTAATCTGCATATAAAATGAACTTTTCTAAACAAGAGATTTTACCACACCTTCAAGTCTCCTATGAAATATGAACTTTCATTTCTACCTAGGAGAACTGACAACCTTTTCTCCAATGCCTGATGAAGGGTGTTTGTGCTCAAAAGCTTGCAATTAAGGATATATTATTTTCGTAAAAATCTAGTTGCTCTAATAAAAGATATCACCTCTACCATGAGTCCTGATTGGTTTTTCCGTTAGACCAATATGCCTCAACCTGGATACCTAGACATTACTATTACATTATAAAAACCCAATCAAATTCAAAATTTAATACTTATTTTAATGTATGCTCCGTCATTTAGCTCCCATGTGACTCTCAGCAGTCTTCTGAAGATTTATATCAAATTCCTGGAGAATCCAGGGCAGTCCTGGAGGGTTGGCAACCTTTCTTCAGATAAGTATCTGCAGCACATCTGAGAGTAACTGCTAGGCATACTCTGCAGAGGGTGACTTTAATGGTGCAACATCTTCATCACGGACTTGGATGAAGGGGTGGAAAGTAAGCTTTCCAAGTTTGCTGATGACACCAAACTGTGGGCTGAGGTGGGGACACCAGACGAGAGGGAGAGGCTGCAGCGGGATCTGGGCTGACTGCATGAGTGGGCAGACAAGAACAGGATGGGATTCAATGTGGACAAGTGCAGGGTGATGTATCTGGGGAGAAGCAACCCCCAGCACACATACTGGCTGGGAAGC
>JAGPOW010003316.1:67122239-67148967 GCA_030014935.1 Caiman crocodilus
GGGGTTAGATCCAAAGCAGGGGGAGGGGGACCTGAATGGGGGGGAGGGAGGAAGTGAGGTCAGACCTAAAGTGGGAGGGGAGGAGGTGGGGCTGGGTCAGATCCAAAGCAGAGGCGGGGAAATGGTCAGGCCCAAACCAGGGGGGACTGGGGGCCCAGGGGGATTGGGGGGGGGAGAGGGGGAGTGGGGCCAGACAAGGAGCAGTGAGTGAGGGGGGCGGGGCACAGTCAATTCTCAACCAGCAATTTGCTAGTATGTATATACATATGTCTATGTGTCTGTGGTTCCGGTTGCTGCTTATATGTGTCTGTTTATAGCTCCGGTTATAAATTAAATAGGTGTGTAAATGTCCATGTGGTAGGAGTGGTTAGATGGGTTGCATGTGTAGGTTCTAGTTCTGCTTGTAGGTTTATAGCTCAGGATAAAACGCAGACTGTAGTGGTTTTTCCTCCAGTTCTTTAAATGGTATCACCACAGGATGCCATATCTTACAAAAACATGGCCTAATGTTCTTTCCTGACATTCAGGAAGGCGCAAAGTAGAATCCAGCTGAAATGCACAGAATTTTAAACAGTCTAAATCAGTACTCCCCAGCCTTCCTCTTGTCATCTGCCTGGACATTCTTTTTTCCTGCCATTTTTTTTACCCTATAAATTCATTAGTTGTGGATAATAATAACTCAAGAGTTACTTAGTTGTGGATAATAATGACTCAAATGTTACTCTGTTGAGTAAAGTTGGTTGCTTCTATACATTTATTATCATCCTACTTTCCTCACATTACTATACACTAGTATTGTTTCTAAAATACTGCTCCTTTAGAGAGCTGGAGGATATTAAATTCTCTGGTCAATGAGTAAATGCCATAGAACTGCTACAGACAAGACTACTAGTGCAGGATTAATGTTTGGCTTTTCACTTCTGCAGATGGTTCTGTATCTATTTGCTGAGAAGTGGAAGTAGAAATGATACCAGTGGTCTCATCTCAACCAATTTCAATCATGTTTGTCTGGCTCACAGAAACAAAAGGAACAAAAGTATCTTCAGTATCTTCAGGTTCTCACCAATGCTCCTATGCCAGCATTTTTCTTTATGCACCACCTCTGCAAGCAACCTCCTGCAAGTACTAGCAATATGCCAAGTTTTATTGGCAAAAACATATGCGTAGTTGCTCCTTAGGTCTGGAACTCCCTCCCCCTTGAGACTTGCCAGAGCCAGAGTATGGACCTCCTACAGAAGCACTGTTAGATCTTCCTTTTTGGGTAGACACTTACCAGGCCAGGCTAAATTAGGATGTTGCTGGGGGGAGAGGGAGTTGTTTTATATTGTATCTTAATAACTCTTTGCTTGTATATGTTATTTTGCTCTCTTACTGTAAACCACCCTCAGCCTTTGTTGGCAAGGACAGGATATAACTCAAATAAATAAATAACCCCCCCACTAATCAGACAATTCCTATCTCTGACCTATCAATCACACCACAGGAACACTAAAATTCCTCAGATGCAAATTAAAGATGAAGAATGTAAAGAATAAAATCAGACCTAGAAGGCCTATCCTTTTGGAATAGTACAGTGAGATTGGATTTTGTGGGTGTGGAACTATATGCTATAGCTGGAATACTGTGGGCATAGCCAGCTACTGTATGCAGTTGCACTGATGTAGCATAATAATGACTAGTTCTACCTGGGAGTCCTCTTAAATTATCAGTGCTTGGTTTGCAGGAATACTAATTATTATTGAAGGTTTACTGGAAACCTCTGTACTTATTATAATAAGACTGCATATGGCTTTTACCAATATAGTAGCATCACATTCCTTCACGCTTTCCCTAAGTCAGGAACTCGTTCATGAATGTCCAAACTTTGTGAATCAATGAGCAAAGGCCTGATCTTGCTCCCAATGCAGTTAATCAAAGTTTTGCCATTCCTTTCAATGGTTCCTGACAACTCAATTTTGCAACATTGAACTCATCTGTAAATGTGCACTTGACCATTCAGACTAGAGAGTCAAAACTGGCCATGCAGGGTATTAATTGCATTGCAACCTTATGTGCTGGGACCAAAGCTCTGCCAGACGTTTGATCTTTTTCTTTTTTCTTTTTTTTTTATATGACAAAATATACTTTGCTCATATACTTTTCCAATTATTTCTCCCATTTAATAATTCTTGATTTAAATGGCTATGAACTATTACAGCTTTCTTTTATTTTATTTTACAGCAGATAAATGCGTAAGGAGTACTTGGAATGTCAGCTAAAAGCTAGAAGTTCAGGACAGATGCTCAACTAAGGCAGCCATGAACGCAACAGAGCTATGGCAATTTAAACCAGCTGAGGGACTGTACCACCTGCCCCCATTCCTGCTTATGTGTAGTATAAGTATTGAATCCTTTTCAGTATTTGAATCAGTATTTGAATCCTTTTACATTCATGAAGTATTACATTCTTCAATATTTGAATCCTTTTACATTCATGAAGGCATGATGCAACTGCAGGATGGAACGTAGCAATGAATCAAAGGTCTTACAGGTAAGACAGACCAACAGCACACAAGAGATTAACATACATCACATCCAGCCATCCTTGATTCTGCAACTTACATAATCTGGTACTCACATACCTCATTATTTAGGCTTACTGAACCTGGTATTAGGTATTACTCAACCTGCAAAGGTTTGGACACGTCATGAGAAGGCTGGATGCCCTTGCCAACACTGTAAAGCATGGTGCAGTGGAGGGAAACAGAAAAAGAGGTAGACCCAAGAATTGCTGGGGAACCAATATTAAGGACTGAATGGGACTTCAGCTGACAGAAGCACAAAGCTAGCCAAATGCTGTGCAGAGTGGAGGAGTGTTGTTACTGCTCCTTAGGTGCTTCAACAGTCTCAGTGGCCTCAGGACTGACTTGACTTGATTTGGTTATTCAGCCAACCTACAGCTAGGATGACTGGAAGCAGCTTTTGGTTAAAGTCGAGAGAAGAGCATGAACTCAGGCCCCTGGAACTATAGAAAGACACCTGAATTTCCATCATGCCCTGGTTAAAAAGATAGAAGTGAAGTGTGGTTGGTGAGAGCAGGAGAAGAACAACAACAGATGTTGCTAATTTTCCTGTACAGAATATATGGTATAACAAAATCCCAAGCTCGTGCAACAAAATCCCAACCTCCCTACACCTCATGCTGGTATAGCTTAGTATAAATACAATTAAAAATATTTTTGAATAATTTCTAGTAGTGAATGTCTTATGGCATATTTTATAAAAATGCATAGGAAAGATAAGTCCTATACTGCTGCTAAAGCTTTATTGAAAAGCTGAGTCTGCCATGCTTTTTTGCCCTATTGATTTGCAGAGAGAAATCCCAGCCTTGTTGAAGACAAATGCTAGTTTTGCCATTGTTTTCAGTGTGGTAAGGATGGTATAACTCTCAGATATATACATTAGTGAGGTATGAATTGGCAAAATTTTATTTTGTTTGAGGAATTCCAAAGTATATGTTACACATCACTTTGTTTTCCTTTAGTAAACCAGGAATACTTTAGTGATTTGAATATATTTTTGTCATAAGCTATTTTTAAGTACTTATTTTTTTGCTTTTTAACTAGTGCAAACAATATATATCTGCAGTTTTCTGGCCCTATCTGAAATAAAACTAATAGTAATAAAGAAGACCCACATTTTTTTACTTCCTGTTCTGCCTGAGTTGTTGAATAAAAGTTATTTGAAAATGCAGTCTGCAGGGAACAGCGAGTCACTTCCTGCTTATGTTTGGCAAGAAAGGGAGACTGTAATGCAATATACTTTTTCATATGTAACCAGGAAGCTGTGATCATTATGCTCTTTGTGAAAAGATTTTCAACAGATTTTTGCCTTTTGTTTTTATAAATGATGATATATTTAAAGCATCATCCTCCAAAAATGACTTGTCTCATAAGCAACAGTTTTATTTGACAAACTAGGTCAAAGCAAAATGGAGTGCAGAAGTACAGTAAAAATGGCCAGAACCAGAAGTACCAAATGAATAGCTGCTGAGTGAAATTGCATTATAGAGCATATAAAAACAATTAGAACATCTCCCTTCATATAAAACCAATAAACACCAGGTGAAGGGCATCTTTGTGAAAAGTGTGTATTTCACCACTATATAAATAAATGGGTTAACAAGAATCCAATGCTCTTCTTTGCAAATTAGCTTGGTTGGCATCTAAGACTTAGGGTAGTGTTACTGCAGGTAGTTAGAGCAAGCCTGAAACTCATTCTCAAGCCAGTTCCAGAATTGTTTAGTGAAAAAGTAGCTTAAAACCACAAACACCATCTTAGCCGTCTGGTACAACTGGGTTACAGCGCAGGTCCTGGGCCATGAGAGCATTTTAAACTCAGGTATTAATAACCACATAAAGAACAAAGCAATGCCCATTAAGATATAGCATTGCAGTATTACTAATCTTTCACACTTCTCTTTCAGCTCTATGCTTCCCATATTCAATTTCCCTCCAATTGTCAGTCCCATATGTATTAATGCCTATAAAAGTTTGGTTTTTTTACTCTACATATACTTGACCAATATACCTGCTTTTGACAGTGAAATAATCTGAAAGAAAAAGCAGAATATACAATATGTCCAAGATGCATTATCATTTCAGTTCTGTTCCATTGTGTTGGACCATGAGGTAACTTTCTTTATACAATCCCTGCACACTGGATCAGGAAGTCTGCAATAAAAGGAAGTATATTCCTTTCCCAAGGACAACTGTATATGCATTTGGGTGTTTTGTTTCCCACCCCCCAGGGCTAAGGTTTGTCAGATTCTGTCTGCTGTATTACTCACTTCTAAATCCAGGACTATGTGACAGGCTTCATCCTGTCATCTGGCCAAACTGACGTTTATGTTTTTTTCTTCCACTCTCTTGAGAATTTGCTGAACTATTTTTTTCCATGGCCTATTGATCTGGGGTGTGGAGAGCCCTACATTTTACCCACATGACAGGCCACAGCATACAAGATAACAGTTCCCTTTTCAGTGAACCTGGTGATCCATCTTCTTCTGGAGAGATTACTTTAACTAGTAGGGTAATGACTATTCTGGGGTGAGGCATGATTTATTTCTCATTCTCTAAATGACAAAAAGCCTCAACTTCATCATGGTGTGGCTTGGGAAAATTTTTGAAATCTGAAAATGTTTTGTGGGATAAGTGAACCACTTTTTACATATCTGTCCTGGGCACTGTGAGACAAACCCAATATCATGGTGCTGCAAGATTCCTAGGGGCCATACAGCATCCGTGTCCCATACCTGAGTCTCCAGTTGGATGATGTAGCCCTGTCAGCCATAATGCTAACTATCCCATTTCATTCTCAAACACCAGTAGAATAGAGCTCCTGCACAGCCTGACTTTCCCTTCCCTGTTCCTGTTTATGGATGAGATGTTCTTCCTATGTTTTCATATTTCAAGGCATGTGCTTCAAGGATGGTCATTTTTGTTATGATTTGTTATTAGGTATTATATGGCATTCCCATATGTTACAGAGGTACACCTCACCAAAGTGTCTGAGATTAACCATCCGTCCTCTCCTGCATTCTATAAACCACACAGTATTCATGATATATAACCATATTCAGTTTATTGCATGACAATCCAAGACACAAGGTGCTTGGAGTAGTGCGCTGCTATTTATTGCCATTATTTTTTACTCCAGAAGTGCCAAGAGACTCCCACTGTGATAGGTACCTGTGCCCAGCAAAGAGTATTACAGCTTAAGCATATGCTGAGAAAGAACAGGTGATGCGACCAAATACATGGGGGAAGGGTGGAAGGAAAAGTAACAGTAAAACATTTGCGTTTGGCATAACAACCAGCAGCCAGTGCACACCCACCCACCACCCACTCCCTAGCCACTGCAGAGTGCTGTGAGTCATATCAAAAGTGGCCTTTGTTTCCTGAATATAAGTCACTAAACACATCAGTCAGGGATTGTTTGCTGTATGTTTGCGCACTGCTGAGGAGTGGTCAACAAACTTGGTTGCTAAAATTTAAGAAGTTGTTTGTTGAAGTGCCTGGGGAATTCAGAAGGAATGAATGCAACAACCCTTAAACTATACTGTATTAAAGAAAGCACCTCATCAGTTGATAATACTTGGTAACAGTCCATGATCTGTCCTGTCTATGAGGACACACCCCATTCAGTGTTTAGCTTTTACTGTATTGTTCCTGCTGTGTCATTTCATGTAGTTAGATAGCCCTCTAAGTCATGGGTTTTGTTCTCATTTGGCACTGTATCCCTACTACACAATATAAATATACCAACATGATACTACAGCGATGAGAACATAAAACTAAGCTCTTAGTAAAGACTCTGGTGTTTGGTATACTACCAAGGATATTTAAGAGATTTGAATTCTTATTGAATTCTATGTAAGGACAAAAAAAGATTACCTGTCTTTGTGAGGGGCAATTTTATTTTAAAGTATTTTAAAATGTTTTAAATTCTCTTCCTGTGTGCTTCAGAAGTCCCTCACTGATGTACCAAACTGCCTCCGTCATTCCACGTCATCAGTGGACGGTGTCCCCTAATTATCAATCCTGGTAAACTGACAGTGTTGTATGTTGTATGTTGATGATACTCCTTTACCATTTTTGGTTGCTGTTAATTTGAGACACTATGGAGCCTTACAGATGCCTGATGCAAGTACCCTCGTAGAAGATGCACACAGTTGTATGACTGCTCACTAACCATAAGTAAGGGCTTAGTCTTGCACACCTTAGGCAGAAAAAGTTATCATTAACTCCACTGGGAATTCCATCTATAACTTTTTGGGGGCAATGACCATTTTTTTGTTTGGGATGTGTATATCCCAGAGTATTCTGGGCCCTGCCTGTGTTGCATACGTGCTGTAACAAAACAGATCATAACTCAGAATATTGTATGAAGAGAGCACTTCCAAATCAGACATTAAACTTGCTCACCTGACACACTTGACACTTCTAGATGCTGATGCTGAGGAACTGTCCCAGCAAATATAGGTTTATACTGCTTCCCTGGCAACCTTGAGAGCAATGACAAAAAGAGATACCCACCCACTCTCAGGGCACTCTCTGAAAAATGTCTGAGCTGCTTCTCAGCCTGCAGGCTGGGACCAGAGCATTAGATTACCAGTAGCAGATATAACGCTCTGATCAATGTGTGTGTGGCAGAGGGGAGGGGAATAATTCATACAACAATGATGTGGTGATATTAGTTCTAGGTGGTAATTGCTTCTGCTGTCTAGTTCCCATGCCAGTCTTGACTGACACTATCTTGCATGCAGCTGCTGATTCCATGCCTTAATGCTAGATATTAAAATATGGTGGTGTTTTTTTACTGAATATTTAGCAAAAACATTTCTTAGTAGGCTGCAATTTCCATCCTTGATATTGTTTTCAGTTTCTGTAAGGGTAGAAAGACAGCTATTAAAAAGAAATAACAAATCTTTTAGTGGCAGCCTGAAAACATGCCTAAAGACATAGGTGCTTTGCCCTGGAAAAGCTGTCCAGTAGCCAGGTTTAGGTACCTGCAGTCCCTGCAAAATCAATGCAGAGAGTCTGGGTATGTTTACAATGCAGTGGGAGCGTGATCCTGAGGATGGCACACTCACACAGTCTAAACCCAAAAATCTGGTGGTCAGGCCACTTCAGGAACACCCCTTACAGTTGCTGTCATGACCTCAGTCTCCAGCATGCCTCACTAGTATATTTCCAGGTTTGGCATGTATGAGCGAGTGGGCAGAACAGCAGCAGTGTGGAAAGCCTCAGGCACTCTAAAGGATAATCTAGAGCCCCTATGGGAACCAGTGGGCACAGGCCATGTCTAACTAGATGTCCAGATTTCTCCAGATACAGGAAGCTTCATTCACTTAAGATCCAACCTGTAAATGCCTTCTTGGTGCTGGTGACAAGCTACCTTTGGCATCAGTGTCTACTAGTTAGACCTTCCTCAGCCTGAAGAAAGTCAAACCCACAGCTCCCACTTCTCTGGAGGGCATTCTCTTATTGAAACGACACCATGAGGCAGTCTGGAGTGCAAGACTCAAAAGATCAGAAAGAGATTATAACAGTATATCTCAGAGAGGACACTCACCAGGAAGGAAGGGTCCCTGATGTCCTTGCTACCAGGAGCATTCTGGATTTTTGCGGGGTTGTTTTTTTGGTAAAGTGAATAAACAGCTCTGGCATCAGGGACCAGAACTCAAGCCTCAAAGATTGTTCTTTGGGTGCTCCATTTGAAATCTTGGACTGATTTTTTAGCAGGGAGGGAGGAGCAGGTTTCAGTCTCTGCAGAAATTCATGGATATTTACAGCATCTGTGTTGCACACACAAACTGTAACGACTAAAATTGCTAGTCTCTTTTAAAAAGTGATAACTGTTAAACTGAAAAAGTATCTCAAACAAGAGCTATGTTAAATATATTATTACATACTGCCATTAAGAACAGCTTTGCTAAATATACACTGGTTTCGTCAAGGACTGTGTGATGCATGTCCAAAAATAATGTTGCCACTGATGTGACTTAACAGAAAAAATAAATTTGTAGATGGAGAGAACCAAAGGTACAACTAATCCATCTGCCTGCCTTAGCCTTATGGCAAGTGCAGTTTGGTGTTCATCATACATGCCTCATGTACTTTTGAATTCTGCCATCTTAACTCATATCTTTGCTTCTTATACCCCTTGGCAAGTAAGCTACTGAGTCAATTAGACCCAGCAGGCCCAATGAGAGGTGATGTGCAAGAGACATAATAAGTTACATGGAAATAAGTGGATGTGTAAGAGACATAAGTTACATGTAACTTGAATATAAAAGGATAGAAAATCAAGAGAATCTGAGTTTAAGGTGATATAAGCTATGTGTTGAGAGGGACAGCAGAGGTGTAAAATACAGCATTCTGTGCTATTTAAGATTCATTTTAAACTTTCTTCTGAATTTTATTTTGTATCATTACCTACAGTAGCATAAAGTCCTGCTTCTGTGTTTGGTTAAAACAATACTTTCCCTCCCCACAAAAAAGCAAAATGAGAGAACAAAAGCAATGACACAAACCCTTCTAATACTTAACAAAATTCAGGTCTACAACAAAACTCATCGTAAGACATTAGATCTGAATGCTAAATAATGATATGAAAAACCAATGAACAATGTAGGCAAAAGCAGCACTTTTTCTGAAGTATATTCACCAGGGGGATAAGATCTCTGGTGTACTCCATGTAACTGCATAGTCTTGGGACTAAAGAAAAAGACTATCCATTTAATTGGGGTATGCACTTATCTGAGCTTAGTGTAAACATCAATTAAGTGGATAACACTGCCCGTGGTCCTGTGGTATGGTTAGTCCTTCAACTGACCAGCCTTTTCAAGCCTTCTAATAAGAATCTTTGGAAGTGGATGGCGGTAACAGTCATAAAACTGAACTTGTGTCCATCATTTTCAAGGTTTTTATTAACAGTTTAGGCAGCTGCTTCCCTTTCACTCTTTCTCATCCAATTAAAATGAATACAACTAGTTACAAAGTTGACAGTTTCAGGTACTCAGTATGCCCTGTACTAGAGTACAGTTCAAATACAACATAGACAGTGGGGCCAGATGATATTATGAATTCAAATGGGTTAGGCAGACAAAGTTCTTTGGGTAAATGTGATATTTTTTACTAGACTAACTAAATAGTTGTAAAATTGTTCTTTATAAGCTTTTGGGCACAAACACCCTTCTTCAGGCAGAGGGCTAATGGTTTGGGCACTTTACCAATAGACAGATGACCTATGCTTGTTGCATTATAAGTAACAGAAAACTAATCCGGACAGACTTTGTGTTCAGTAAAGTATGTATTTGTCTGATATATATGTAAGTGAGTGCACTATATAAAATCCTCAGTAGGTTACAACAGTAGATGTGCCAAAAGCTCTGTAGATATTTAGTGCCTTTTTAGGAAAATGTGGACGATTCAGTTACATGGAAATGGCTGAGATTACTGAATGCTGATTGCTAGCATCCTGGTTGGGACACAAGCTGCAGCTGAGAAAGGCAGCCTTTATAAAGGGACCTCATGGCAAGATCCCACCAATTCATAAATCTCTCTTAGTTCAAGTTTACAATATCTACTTAAGCAAGAGTATGGAACAGCCACATGAGCTGTGGATTGGCTTAACTAGTTAAAACAAAGCTGATGGAGACATTTAACAATAAATGGTTTAAGATATAAGGGATAAAAAGATTTGAGTGAATTGTCTTTGCTTGATGGCCTTAGGTTGCATTGCTTTTTTTTGTTTCATAATGTTGACCTATAAGGAAACAAATAGTTCCTAGGATTCTAACGAGCATTATGAGATTCTGGTGACTAATAACTATTAAAAAATAACTAATATTTGAATTTGTTTCTTGATGTATCAAAACAAGGAGAAAACAGACAATCAGAAAAAAACAATCTAATGAAAACCAAGGTATTCTAATACCTCTGTACATACCAGCTAAAAGACCTGAAATCTTCAGAAAATTAAAATAAAGAATTGATCTCATTAGAAACAGCATAATGAACTTCTCTCAGGAGATTTGGGTGCCTCCCAACAATAGAGACAAGAATAAAGGTGGTTTGATAACACCTAGTAAAATTGTGTCTGAGCAACTACACATTTGTTGTGAGTGGGCAGTAATTTCCCTTGACTTGAGTGCATTAAGCTAATACTGAATTGCAGGTTCAAATAATTTAGGAAATACTTAATATTTTTTTATTGTAACAGCACCCAGAATTGTCAGGCAGACTGGACCTCCAATGTGCTAGTTTTGATAGATGCCAAAAATTCAAAAAGCTTAGGTCAGATATTTCAAAGCTCCAAACTTACAACTAGTGCCAGTGTTTCAAAATGGTGCAGCTCCCATCTGAACGAGAACAAAGTTTTTGAAAGATTTCAGTATCATACATGCTGACCTCTTTGTAAATCTGGCCCTGACTGCAAAAACATAACATAAAAGGCAGGCTTTGCCCTAAAGAGTTTATAATCTAAGCATATGCTATCTAAATCATACCATGACTCAAATATATTCCTATTAAAGAATTTCCTATCCTCCATTTTATAAAAGGGATGACAGCCACTTGTGTTTTTCCAATTTATTTTTGTGTTTTTATGTAAGCAGCATGCAGTTCGTATAATGGAAGGAAGTGAATTTGCTTGCCAGGCATGGTCTTGATCTTTCAAAATCTTTTTCTGCATACTTGGGCCCTTGAAATCTCTGGGCTTTGCATCAGTGCAGGTGACAATTAGCAGGTTCAGGTTATATTAGAGAGGATCTTTTGACTGTGAAATCAGAAAAAAAAACATGTTAGTACTTCTTTGACCAAGAAGAAACTAAAGGAAAGAATAGAAACAAACATGTTAGATTTTCCCTTGGCATTTGGTAGGACATATAATACATATATATATACACTTAACTTATCTAACAAAGCTCTGTACTCAGGACTTTTTACTTATTACTGGGCGCATATACACAAGATGCTTTTCTGCATAGTAGACCAGTTTACTGCACAGTGGGTGCATCTACATGAAACGCTTTACTGAGTAGTAGCGTAGTTTACTGCACAGTAAGCATGCACATGTACACGTGAAGATGCTTACTGCGCAGTAAACTGCTCTATTCATGAGTAAATTTGCTACCTGCAAATGCAAGTAGCAAATTTACTCATGAATAGTTACTGCACAGTAGCACACATGTTGACACTGACTGGGAGCAAATTTGTTCCTAGGCATTCCCACTTCACAGACCCTCACACCAGGAGGGCACATGCAAACAACCATATAAATAGTCTACATGGAGAAGAGGGTATTTTATTGGTAGTGAGTGGAATGGGTGGTGGAAAGGCTCTGTGGTGGGGAGGGAAAGAGGGAGAGAGAGATGGGAGACAGGCTTTGTTGTTGGGGGTGGGACAGGGAAAGAGGGTCTCTGCTTCTGTGAAGGGAATAAACTGGTTTTTTGGAGAACTATCTGCAGTGTGGATAGTGCTGGGTGTGCATGGTGGGGTGAGGGTCAATGGGAGGCTGCCCAGCCAGGTTACAGCAGGAAATGCAGGAGAAGGTGATTGGCAAGCGCCTCTCACACCTATACTCTAGATCTCACTGGTGGGTGTGCAGTTCACCTGGGGCCTGCATGGGGGAAGCCCACAGCTGGTGCCCCAGTGCTACTGGGCAAGGCATTGGGCAGCACTGGGGCACCAAGACACAGTTGGAGTCTACAGATGGTGCCCCAGTGCCAGGCAACTTCTACCTATTGCACCTTCTCTACCCAGGGCTCACAAAACAGCTGCCCCCAGGCCTTACAGATGTTATGGAGCATGCAGTCTGTGACAGTGACCTGGGGGATGTTGGCCTCAGTGACCTTGAGGCAGGTGGTGAGGGTACACCAGTGTCCCTTCAGCTGGGTGAAGGCACACTCCATCAGGGCATGGGTCCGGCCCAGGTACCAGTTGAAATGTGCCTGGTAGCTGGTGCAGCTGGCCAGCGTAGGGCCAACATGAGCTGGGGGGGAGCAGGCAGGTGTGGTCCCAGATCAGGAGGGCTGGGACCACCACCATGCACAGCTGGAGGCCCAGTGCCACACAGTGCGTGCTCTTCACCTGGGCTGCAAGATGGAGTTGCAAAAGGTGTAGGCATCAGGGGCACTGCTTGCCCAACCAGCACTCATGTTCATGAAGGTGCCATGGTTGTCAACAATGACTTGGAGCATGACAGAGTGGAAGCCCCATGAGCTGTAGTAGGGGCAGTTGCTGTGGGCCAGGCAGGTGATGGGGATATGGGTCCTGATGCACTGGGAGAAGCCCAGGGAGCAGAACCCTGCCACCACATCCAGAGGGTCATCACATAGAGCACCATGTGGGGTATCTACTTGGAGACTACCTCTGAACCAAGTACACGCTAAGATGCTACCTCACCCTGTCTTCTGCCTGGCTTCGGAATAATACAGCTAACCACCTTTTTTGCAATGTGTAATCTTAACTGCAAGAGGCTCATATAACTATAACTGTAACATTTATTTGAGACTTACACAGTGCTAAGTTCAACAGTCTTCCAACTGGGAGGCAGATGTATAGGCACTAATCACTACTAAATGGATATGAGAAAATAACTGAGACTGGAAAAAATAATGCCATACTTTATAAATTACTAATTATGGATTGTATGTAGGCGATCAATGAAGATCAGGTTTTGTATATGCCCTTTATAAAGGTTTTTACTAAGAGTGTTTTACCTGAAGTAGACTGGGCTGCCATATTCCATATTCCACATGGCAGCCCCAAAAAGATCACCCTACAAAATATCAATACAATTAATTGGATGAAAGAAAAACAAGAATGTTCCCTGTCCCAAACTTTATTTGCCTTGATGATGGAAGCCCTAGCTAATATGCAGCCGCTTATATCATAGAATACAAGCCATAGGAGTCTATTACAAGGGGAAGATATGTTATTATATGCTATAATTCCTAATGCTTCTCTAAAATACCCAGACCATGCACAATAATGGTATGCTATTGATCAACATCTGAAACGCTCCTTTTAATACAAATGTGCCTTGACAACATATGCAACTCATTTATCATTCATTTGGTCACCAAAGGCAATTAAATATTTAGGTGTTAAAATACATCATTGATCACCCGCTTTACTGGAGGAAAATATGTTTGTTGAAATAAACTAGTTTGAGCAGAAAATATGGGGTGGAGGTTGCAAAATAACAGCCTTTATGGTACCCCACAAAAAGTACTACTAATTTCCAGCCCTGTTACTCCTCATGTATCAATTTAAATTATTTCAGTGGTGGGAAAATGCACAGTGTCTAAATTACATAAAACACTGAGCAGGCTAAAGATTTTTTTTGCTAATAAATGATAAATGGCTGTTGAAATCATGCAGGTTTGGATGAATGTATGCAAGACAAGGAATTTAAAAATGGGACACAGTGGGTATGTCTAGATGAGACACTTACAGCACAGTAGCTCATTATTGCTCTGCAGTAGCATCACCAGGCATGAACCATGATGTGATGCTACTGCACAGTAGTATAGTAACAAGGTACTAGGCAGTAAGCATCAACCATGCCCGGACACTACTGCACAGTAAGACCAGTTATTGTGCAGTCATTTAGTACTTGGTTTACACTGTGCAGTGGGCATCTTGTGTAGATGTGCCCAGTAGAAATGAAAAATATTTCTTGAAGTATGCTAGTGACCAAGTCATGTTTTTTGTCTAGCTCCAGACAAAGCTTGAGCTAGAAATGAAAGAGCTTCTCCAGTACTTACTGGTTTTGCAGGGATTAAAGCAGTTTTCCCTCAAGCTCCTAAAACAAGGGAAGGAAAACTTTAAGGTTTCTTGACTAGAACTTTTCTTTGATGTTTTATTTTTTTTTCCAACTGGTTATTCCCACCACCCCCGCCTCCCAACTCTCCACTGCCCAACACGTAAAGAGGTTCCCCTTCCAGAACCCACAAACCACCTGAAGTCTCTTTAAATTTCCTAAGAGTTTCTGAATACAGAAGTGGTTATCAGTTTTAGTCTGAAATAACCAGGCAGAAGGTAGGGGAGGGTAGCTACTTAGGCTGTTTATTCATGTTTCAGGGGTAGGAGGATGCATTTTAATTAGAGCAGTTCCTGGACAGCTCCTCTAATTAAAATGACTCACCGTCACATGTATTAAGCCCCCGTGTGTTTAAAAATGACCAAGGGGTTCTTTATCTAAACCTCATTCACCAAACAGATTCTCACTTCCTATTAAGATTAAATGGGGCCATAATTTAAGATCAAAAAATTGGTTGTCACATTGGTTTAGTATCTAGTATTTTTTTTAATACTGCCATGAGCACTTGACACAAATTAGCACATTATCAGCTTTCATCTTCCATTAAATCACTCCCATTACTCCATATACACCCCAGTCATTCAAAGTACTGCAGAATTACACTGGAGCCCTTTACTCATCCTTCTGGTAGTAGAAAAATGTCTGCAAGATCAAAGAGCCCTGAGTGGTTGCCCTTTACCCTTAGAAACATTGTATCATTTAGAGCAAACCTGTGACTAGGGTCTGGTCTGTAACTGATTAAATATGCATTTAGCATAGTGAATTTGTGAAGATGGCTTTGTTACTTGCAGAAAGGAAGAACTGTGATGCACGCGTTGAAGGGCACCTGGTTGACATTGTTATTAGACTGAAGAACCTATTCTGTCAATGCGAAGGAACAGTGTATAAGAAGCACTCACAGGAAGAAATTTCACAGATGTGGAAAAATTTCTGGGATTTTATTAAACCTGATGAAGGAAATCAGTGTGCATATAACTGAAATTCAGCAATGGATTATAAATAATTCATCCTTCTGAGGAACAAAGACCCAGGCTCAATCACAGAATATATTCATACACTCACGCAAAGAAGAGCTCACTGAAAGAAAAGCTCTGCACACCTTTTCTCATATGAAGCAGCTGCAGTGACCTCTGTCATACTTACTCAGGCTATTTCACACAAATAGCCCTGCTTTCTAATGGGGCATTTCATGAGAGAAAAGTTAATGATAACCTTTTATTTAGTTATTCTTTCTAGCTGCTGATTTTCCTCTCTTCTTTTTTTGTCCCTCTTAACATGGATAGCATTTTAGAAAGAGCATTGTGCCAGAAGACAATTGTGTGATTAAGATGGCTATAACACAGCGTGGCTGTACACTGTATTACTGCCCTCTGAAAATCAATAAAAATAAATTTTAAAGAAAGATGTCTAATCCTTTAGTATTTAAAGGCCTTTAGTATTTAAAGGCCTCATTTCCTTGTCCTCCTTTTAAATGCAGTTTCTGTCCCTAGGCACAGCTCTGAGAACAGGATGATGTGCAAGATGCCTCACCCTGAAGGGAACCATTTCCCAGGCACATGGCTCCAAGGGAGAGTCTCCCTCCTTCCTTCCATCCCTCTACTTTCCTTTATTTCCATTATTATAATAACCCAGCACCCTTGCTAGCTCATTACCAATGGCCGATGTTTAAGTGAAGTCCCATCCACCCCCATTGTTCACCTACTTAGTTAAGTAGAAGAAAGAACCCATGGTCCTGTCTTGGGCTTAATCCTTCCCTTTGCATGTGTATGTAGTTCGATTCACAACCTAATCCCTCACCTTTTGGGGCTCAGCTTTATCACCCTAACTTGCAGACCTGCATGAAGAGCTCAACTGAAGACAATGGGGCTACCATTGTGTATAAGGCAGTATTTGGGGTGATGCAATCTGGAGTATGTGACTGTATGTGGGGAAAAGGGGGACCTTGTCTTTTCCAGGGAAAACTTCAAAAGAAAATTGCAGGTGTTTTTAGATTGGGGCCAAATTCTGGAACTCAGGCCACTTTTGCAAAGGGTCAGATCTGTGGTCAGACTGAGCACCTGCTACTCATTGATTCCAGCTTTCCTTTGGACTTGGCCTGCAGATTGCAATGTGTATTTGTCTTACTGTACATGCATATGGGCCAATTCTCATTTCTTAGTCCTTGCACTCTCTATTTGATAACTATGGTTGTTAGGTAATGTGATGGGACTTTTGTGATACAAATCTAATTGATTTCAATGTCTGGACCTGGCCCACAACTTGCCACCACAACACTAAAACAAATTAAAAAGAATCAATAATCTTCTACTAGAAAGTAACCGTTAATATGTGATATTGCTCTTTCAGATCCACTGGTCAATAATTTGTAATGGGACCCTGTTTTCTTAATAATTTAAATGTTTTATATACACAGGTGTATGAGTACCCCTAAGGAATAGCAGGTGGAGAAAGCAGCTCTGCAGAAACTTTAATTCACTGATTTGTCTAACAGAAGAGGCCTAGATGTTTCAAATGTCAGTAGACCTGAAGATGGGTAGGCAGGATTTACAGAAGTAGCATGTTGCCAGTGGTAACTGGCTGCATTTTTAACTGTCTCATTGCTGGCTAATTGCCACTAGAAATAAGCAAACTCATTAAAGGGAAAACAAAACCCGCTGTTCTGAAGCCGAGTCAAACTGTGAACCAAGATTATATGAAGGTTTAGATAAGTGCCTTCTGCTTCCTGATCAACACATTGTTGTATTCCTAATTCTGTCCATCTGCTGATGTCCCCTTGCTTTCTCTACTGGGTCAACAGTTATCCTAATGTGTTCCTTATCTGTGAAGGATGGAAAGGGGGGAAAATAGAATACAGGTATATATGTAATATAGGGTATATTACATATGTGACCATCGGAGGCAGATTTTTGATGGAACCCATTGTAAAAAAATTGGCAGCATACCATGGCTGAGAGTTTAAGATTTGGAGAAAACAGACATCCCAATAGACTTCCAGACTGTATGGTGGATTAAAAATAATAAAATTATTAAAAATGAGTGAGACCTGAGGAAAAGAAAGCTTCAGGTTACCCAGGCATCAGCCAAAAAAGAAAATAGCATTCAGTGAGAAGGAAGTAGGTATAGTGAGGGGAGTGGTATGGGAAGGTTTGGAAGAGAGAAGGAAAAAAGTAACAATGAAAGTGGTGTGAAGAGAAGAGAAAGAAGAATGCACAAGAGTTTAATTTTTACATAAATATATCCAAAGATAGTGAATGTATCCAAATGCTCTAATGAGAATTTGGCACAACTGACCCCTGTTCTTGAGGCACAATCAAAGCCCATTTAAATATTTGAGACAAAATTTCTACAGCTTGGGCTCCTAAATTTATCTTCAGAGGCTTCAATATAAATGGCCTGATTTTCAGATTCAGTGAAGAGAAAAGAAATTATGAACGATTAGTATCTTTGAAAACAAGAGGCAGAAATTTTCAAAAGCATAAATGTGAGTTAGACAACTGTCAACCTATATACCTCATGTACCTTCACCTGGATTCCTAAGCATGGATTCAGGATCTTAACTTAAGAAAGCCAGGTTTGCAAAAAAATAAAATACAAAAAATGCCTGAATTATTCCAAATTTCAATACAGTGTCTCTATTTTTTCAGCATATATACCACAGACGAAATAGCAATATATATTTGCAGTGTATTTTTTATTGAAAATAAAATTCTGTGGGTATCATCAGTTCACAAAATCCTTTCTGAAATGTCTGAAATAACCGTTTAATACCATATTGTAACAACACTATGTCTGACTGCACAGCTTTCTTCAGCAATATAAAGACCTTTCAAAGGATTTTTGTCTCAGACTGGCTGTTTTTCCTTTTAACCTTTACAAAGGCATCAAGGACCATAACAGCTACATGCTCATTTCTCAGTGAACCAGCACCTCCCACATGCTGTACAGATGATCTTAACACTCAAAGCATGGCTGAAGCAGCCTGCCATATATGTACACTTAGAACTGTGCAAAAGGCTGCCTCTTTTTTTGAAGGGTGGGGGTTTTTTCACCTGTAGTTCTTTGCCACACGAATACCTCTCAAGAGCTCAGTCCTCTACATCGTGCAAATAAGCTTTGGCTATTTATTGTCATGAGCCATGCAGATTAAGTTGTCCTGGACCTAACTCTCCCTCTCCAGTGTATCAGGACTGTGGGTGAACAATTCCACCTTCCATCTGTGCTATTTCTTATCCCTTATCCTTTTTATAACTAGTGTACAATGTCACAGAAGCCTATAAAGTTCCCATAAGGTATGAATATATAAACAATTTACCATGAGGTACAAGGAAGTGGGGATTTACCATGTGACAACTATTCCACAATTGTATGTGTGCATGATCTGAACTCGTGGTAAACAGAGGCTGTACCGCCATAAGGGACCTTTCTTTCACTGAGGGCTAAGCCACCAGATAAGTTACCACATGGCATTTTTTACTTTCTATGAAGTAAGAGCATACATATGGGCAGTTACACGCAATGCTGTAAAGCTCCATGATCGTTGACTATGAAGAAACTTGTTCATATGCCCATATTGTTATTTCTTGTAGTGTTTTCTTTAGTATCTCTAGGGAATCATGAAGCAGCCATAAATCCATGGAAAATGCCTGGCTAAACTAAGAGCATAGTTTTTTTGCATTCACTGCGGTGATGCCAAGCAACCAGGATGTACAATAATTTTAAAAACATAGCTTAAATTCCCCACTTCAAAGTTCATCACCTAGCATCCTCCTTGAATAAGCTACACAGTCTATGCATGTAACAGTTTGCAGTTGATTATTATTTTAAGGATGTTTTGTGTAGCCATTTTCTAAACTGGATCTGAAGTACTGACTGAAAGGATACATATAAATAACAAGGAAAAGGCTACCTTGTTTGAGTCCCTCCCTTTTGCTTCAGCTAATGTTGTCCCCCTCCACTTTTGTTTTCTATTGTTCTGTTATTCAAAAGAAACCATGTAAGGAATTTGCCCTCTGAGTCTCTCCTGGCCATCAGAAAGCCAGTAAAATGCCAGTACCATCTGCTGCTCTTAAAGCAGGTGAGTAAAAAGCTCAGGACTGGTCTGGGGCAGACATCCCTAAATGGCATGGCGGAAAGAATAAAACAAACTGGAGCTTTTTGGAGAAGCATTCAGGAAGCCTGCAGACTGTACCACGTACAACACGGCACAACAAGTTGTTGGCACTTCTGAGACTCTGTATAACAAGCCTAAATTTGCCTGTATTAAAGAGTCATTTCCTTACCAGCCATAAAAAGAGCTGCCAGGAAAGCAGAATAAAAATGTGAAAAGTGAGCCCACATATGCTCAGTCCTGATAGAGTGTTCTCAATGGGAAGCTGCACAACTTCATTTTGGCTGGCATGTGCTCCTGTGTGACACTGTGAATCAGTTGTCCCTTCCTCCTCTTGACAACATTTCAAAATGGCAGCTTTTAAGTCTAAACAAGCCTTAATGGCTTTGACTATGCCCTGGCAGAGACGAAGAATGCCAGAGAAGAACACCTTCCTTGGGGCACAGCCCTTGCCCAGGCTTCACTGTGGTGAAGGTAGCCCAATGCCGATTCAGTCTTCTTTATTATCTTCTTAACACTTTGGCTTCAAAGACGTTTGATATAATTAGTGATGTACACATTTTTAGGTTAAACCTCCCAAAACCACCAGGTTGAATCTTCTCTTCCTTGAGGATAACCTGCAACCATAAGGGTACACATTTCAGTTGCAATAATAAAACCCTTCTTGGCTATGGGGGTGCTTTTAGCCAATGAAGAGTGTAATGCGTGCATATTCGCAAGCACATAAATGGCAGTAATCAAGGTGATAATTGGCCAAACAATGTGATGTTTGTATTATTTTTTATATAATCATCTGGAGATCATGTCCAACAATTTTGCTATTCCAGGGCAGTTGGCACAAGATAAATAGCCTTCAGCCTGTTCTAACCAATGCACAGAAGCCCCAGGATTGTACAAATAAAAGAGGTTTAGAGTTTACACTATACACCTGCAGGCAGGGACTTCCTACTGTTATGTATTTGCAGACTGCTTTCTAAAATAGGGGATTCTAAGGTGCTACCATAATACATGACAAGGGGATGCTAAAGTGCTACCATAATACATGTAATAAGTAATAAGTAAGGAGGTTCCAGAGACCAACATATCCTCAGGACTTCTATGAAGATGCCATACCCTAGGTGGGCCACTCCAGCTCTAGCTACAGGACTGCTTGTTGGTGCCTCAGCTCTTACCCAGCTCCCCAGCCACTGACTCCGTTGCTGCCAGTGCTCTCAGACTGTGGGCTTTGCTGGCATCCTGGGATGAGCCATGCCATGCAGCACCATCCTCTTGAGGGAAGGCAGGACATAAAGCAGAAGCCAGAGGAGGGATGGGGAACCTGAGGACCCCAGCTCCTCCTGCAGCTGGAGCAACTGGGGTGTAGCAGCCAGGTGGGAGCCTGGAAAGCCACAAATCAACTCCTTTCCACTAGTCGGAGAGCTGTGATTTAGGGGATTTTTCACAAGGAGAATTGAAATCATTCCTTTCTCTTTCACCACCTTCATTTCACCATGCCTTCATTTTCTGTGATTCTAATGGTGGGGGCTTAGATGGGGTCATAAAAACTTCTAAAAAAAGACTTAAAAAAAGGTCCAGAATCTGATTCAGAACCTTCTATTTCCAGTCATGTAAAGGTCCCATTTCTGTTTCCACAGGGTCACAATTCTTCCTTTCACCCTGTCACTTACGTAATACTGACTGTCACTCACATGGAGTCTTGGGTCCGAGTAATTTTGAGAGGAAATTCTACATTTGGAGAAGGAAAGAAACATTTCTCTGGCAACTTTATTTTATTATGTCAGAAGGATAACTTGGCAGAACAAGGTGAAGGGAACCAACAGGCATAATAGATTAATTTATCACATGACTTTTCAGCTTGCCATGTGGTCCCACAGTTTGCCACATGATTGTTGTCATTCCAAATATATTTGTGTATAGCTGGTGTTACTTGAAAATGCATCCTGGTGCCAACGGTTGCTTTGAAGCAATATTTTGCCATTTTGAAATATTACAGACACCCTCCCTCTCTCATACAGATAACACCATGCAGTGAATAAACACTGGCAGAGGAAATAAACTGTTTGCTATTTTATGTAACTCAGGAAAGAAAGAAAATACGATTTTTAACACATTGTGTTCTACATTTATGCTCTGATCTTTAGAAATTCCCAGCCTAGTTTGTCATTATTAGGATAAAGGAGTCTTCTACCATAAGCAGAAAGAAAGACACACATCCATGGGCTTCCTGCTGTAGCTGCCCAAGTTGTCCTTTGAATGGGATCATAGAGAGAAGGCAACTCTTGAGTGATCCTAAGTAAAAGGGTGCTGAGAAACAGCTGCAGTATGGCAAGATTTACATCTCTGGAACTCTGACCCTGATGCTTTGTGTCCAGTTCTGCAGCCCAGACTGGTATAAAGATATCCATCATCCAAATTCATATACATATTTGTTAAAAAGAATTTGAAATAGATCTCATTGCTATGGTGAATCCTGAACCTATTGAAATTAATCCAGGATTTTTGCAATTGAATTTGGTGAAACAAGATTTTGCCATGTAAATTTAGCTCTGACATTTGCAACTAGCTCATTTTTCTTATTTTAGACACCTGGATGTTGCTACTGTAGATTTATGCCACTACAGGAAATTGGGATTGGCTGAATTATTTATTACAAATAATACATCACATGCAAATTTTGCCCCCGCCTGCTTTTTTTCATCTTCAAATACTGTGTAGCCTGATTTTAATTTTTAGAGGTGTATTTGATATTTCTAAGCATTATGCAAACAAATGTCAAATCATCCATGTCAGCCATTTACTGTTCATCGTGTGTGATGGATCTGCAAAATTATATGATCTCACTTCTGTTCCCAGTTTGCAGGAAGGGAACTTCTTGAACAGCAGAATGTTGATTAATAAATAAAGTTCATTGGATGGATACAGTTCTTGAATGAATTATCATGATATGAGGTGACTAGCCAAACACTTGAGTGACATTTACAAGCAACAGTAAATCTGCCTTGATGCTTTTGTTTGTTAAAGTATTTGCAAATGATTTTTGAGTTTCATCTTCCTTATACTGTAAATCAGGGAGACTGAACTTCAGTTACCAGCTCTTGTGTTTGTATCATGTGTCTAGAAATATTTGGCATTTTACTTAAAGCCCCAGCCTTAGGAGACAGTGACTTGTGTGAGAATTTCAGCCTTCCTTTTTTTAAGTCATTTTAGCCTCCAAAATGTAGGCAAAAAACTTGAAAATGTGACCCAGGAGTATACTGAAGATCCAGAAAACAAGGCAGCAAATACAAACTACAACATACGTAAAAAAATGATATTTTGGGATCTGACTCCTAAGTGAGAGATCAGCGTTGAAACCAGGACATTAATTTGGATATCCTTCACTCAAAGCAAGAAGGAAAATGAAATCGTCCTGTCTCACACAACAGTTTTAAAATAGGTGAATGGTGAACAACAGTGTTTCCTTGAAATCATCAAATCATAGGAACAGTGGCAAATTAAGCTGTCAAACAGTGGATGAATAACATAGGAATGATGTGTAAAGCCACCTTGATAGAAATTAACAAAAGAGCAAGTTTTATTTACATTTCAGTTCCTTCTTCTGTAGCAGTGCAAAATGCATAAAAAGACACATCAAATTCTGTCACTGGGAACAGATCATCCAAGTCTCTGTCACAAACTCCTAAGGTTGCGTTGCATATTCCTACTAATGTGAATAAACAAATATGCCTCAGCTATATTTTTAATTGCATCAAAGAAAATACCTGTGGAATTAGCATGTATAGATTCAGTTTTCAATATCCCCCTATCTGGTTTAACAGTTCTGTCGCTCTACATATTACATTTCCTACATATTACATTTCATATGCTGTTGGTACAGGCTCATATTCTTTTCCCCTGTTTAAATTATTTTGTTCAGTGGTTCTGAGTTCAGTAGCCACATACTAAACTAAAAACTAGAAGCTGGTCTTTAGTGTTCATTTTTACACTGTTACTAGGGAAGTAAAGGTTACTAGAGGAAGTGGTGTCTTATCACACATTCAGCATTGCACAAAAATAGCCTTGAAGTTAAATGCATTAATGCTCTTTCCCCCCCTTACAATACTGGTATCAAAATGGGCCATTTTGGATATTGGTAACATATGTTTTTTGCAAGCTATAGAAATATATAGAAATAGCTTGCAGCTTGTATGAAACTAAAAAAAAATCATGCTTAAAATATTAAAAGAATGAGCTATTTGGTTCAGAAGTTAAAGACCCAGCTAAAGATTTCATAACCTGAGGCAGATCTCTGAAGCTGAGCTGCATTTCTGGTGGGGGTTGGGGAGACAGCACATCTAGACATAAAGGCTGTCTCTGAAGAGGCTGCGATAATGGGCCTGTGCAGCGTGGGAGATCAAAAACCATATGTTCTTTTCTGTTTCAAATGGCCCTTTTTCATAACCAAGGCTTTTGCCTGTACTTTTAAGTGAATTCAGCACCGGGAAAGTTGCTATACTGACAGCCCTGGAAGGAAAACCCCTCTGTGTAATTCACAGGAAAGGTACAAACCAGTTACAGTCAGGAGCTTCACAATAATCGTCTGATTCTCTCCTCCTTTGCACCTCACTCTTTGCACTTTGTAACAGTGCAAAATGGGTATAAAATGGGAGTATATTCAAATTCTCTTTTCTCATGGTGAGGCAATATGTTGCATCCATCATTTGCTCATGTTGCCCAGATGTAAATAGCCAGATAAGATGTAAAACAGGGAGAATAGGAGCTTGTTTTCTTCAACTCTGACCAGGAAAGACCTGATTATCCTGTGTATCCATTCCTTGGCCCCTGGACTGAGGATGCTTACAGTTGGACAGTAGGGCTCATTCGCTTCATTTGTGACATAATCCATGCCCACTGAAAACTGGGCTGAAACTCAACAACTTGTATTGTGCTATTGGCCACCAAACATGTAGCAGATGGTAACCTTCTTTGGCCATTTTTATATAGCTTCTGGTAGATTTGGATGACCTAACAGTAAAAAGTTACATTTTCATCTTATACTCTGGGCCATCTTACATTTGTACACACACACACACACACACACACACACACACACACACACACGCACACACGCACAACCTTGAAATTTATACCTATAATTAATGAAATCATACATATACAGATCAAGATCATGAAGCATCAATCTAATGTATTTTATGAGATGTACAATTATTAGATAGTGGTGACCATCATGCTAATATTTTATCGGTGGGACAAAGCTTCAACTAGCAAAAGGCAGCACAACTCTATGGACTTTCATCTAATGCTTTATTTTAAACATTCATTTTAGTTTTCTTTGCAGAAATTAAGCACTGCAACCAGATGCTTGCCTGTCTTTTCACTGACCATGACTTGCATACATATAAGGTAGATGGTAGCACTTCTGAATTTAGTCATATGCTACATCCTGTGCTCCTCCCTGATTAAGATCTGTAGATTTTAGCTGGGGAGATTGGCTAATTGATTTTACAGAAACTCAACTAAATGGCTTCCTGTGCCTTTTCTACTATGTGTAGGAAGAAAATGAAAGTCTAAAAATCTAAATGCCCAGGATGTCTGGCTTTTGTTTCCTATTATACTCATCCAAATACGTGGAATTATGCAGTCTTTGTGCTAGCAGAATCTTTTCAGTGGATTACATCAGAATTTCCCCAAAGTCCCAGATCATATATCTTTATTGATCAAGGTGCTGACTGCCCTTAATTTTTCTTGACCTCAGAGCAAGGTGCAGGGTGAGTTACTGGAAGAAGTGAGGTCCTTGTCTTCCACCGCTCACACCAAGCAGTAAGCCTGAGTAACCAAGGTCTGCTCTCGCTCTGGCGGATTTTTAATTTGGCTCTAAAAGCCTGCAGTGTGCTCTGATGAGGTGCCAGCATCATTTGGAGCTTAAAGACTGAGCATCTCACTGAGACACAGTCCCTACTCAAGCAAAAGCCCTGGTGAATTAATGAAGTTACTCCAAGAGATGTTTTACTGTATGGGAGTGGCTCACAGGCATTCATGGGTGCAATTGATCTTGCATCGAAGCATATTCAGGATCAAAGCTCTCAACATAGCACACATGCTGAAATCTGTAGCTCACACATATTCCCATCCTGCTCCCCTTCCCCACAAGGCCTATTGGAAAGCCCAGTCTCAGGTTGTTTAGTGCTTCCCCACTGAGAGCTGAAGAAAGTGGGTGAAATCCTCACTCAACTGAAGTCATAGGCAAAACTCACCAACCACAGGGATCTATAATTGAAAAGATTGTGGGGTGGAGGAAGGCGAGGAGCAGGGAGAGTAACCAGGGGCATCCTGGTCAAGCTTCAGACATGAACAAAACTAATAGATATTTACAGCTTTTGAAATTTGCAAATCAAATGAAGTATATACCCCATGGCGGTTTACAAGGTTGTTTCAACCAGGAGTTATTTTGTAAATGAGCATGGATTTGAGCCTATTTCACATAAGAGAACATGTATCTGTTAGAAATCTTTCTGTTATACTTAAGAAGATGCTACAGAAGATCATAAAATCTGAGCTCTGAAAATCCAAAACATATTTAGTACTGATGAGTTTCATTTGCACAAAATATCCTTTGTTAAGCCATCATGAGGAATTTTAGAACACGCATGCTTTGTGTTCAACAGTAGGTTAAAGATGTAGATACCCTGAATCCTGTAAGTTTTCAAGCATTTATTCTAATAAACTTAAAGTTTGGTCTGCTGAAAGGAACAGATTGATTGTATTACTATAAGGGCGGAGATACAGAAAGGTTTACTGCAAAAACCTTGTGTTAAACATAAAACATTATAATTAATATATTCAGAAAGGAATCCAACAGTTTTTTAATGAAATTTTAAACAAAATTATCTCCAATTCAAATTTATATGAATTATACCTAATCTATTCTAACTGTTGTAGGACTTGCAACAAATATCAAAACCCCAAAACATTGATTTTAATAATCTCCAACAGTTTCCTGACATCAAGTATCCTAGTTTTTGGCACTTACGCGTCTTTCATTCTGTGATATTCTCCAAAAGACAGCACATCAATACCATCCAGGTTTTAAAACATTTTATTTTGCATATTAAAAAAATTGTGCATTCCAATAATTAAAATCATTTGAACAAAAAAAAAAAATGGCACTCGATTAACTGCATTTTACAGCTCGCAGGACCTTGGTACAGCTTTGCATTTATTCTGTGTGTTACTAGTTTACTGTAGTCCC
>JAGPOW010003316.1:67149556-67178345 GCA_030014935.1 Caiman crocodilus
GAAGTAAAATAAGAAGGCAAGGCTTGTGGAATGTACAGTGCATCATTTGGAAGGGCAGGTTTCATTACGATTCACCGGCTTGCTTCTCTTGTTCAATTGCTAAAGGAGGAAAGAAAGAAAAAAAAAGAGAAAAAAAAAAAAGAGAAAATAAAGATCAAAACACTTAAACAAATTTGAAGCATGTTTGGTTTTACATGGTTAAGTTGAAAATGGAGAAAATTAGCAATACATTTTTAATTGTAAATGTTACTACCTGTTAATTATAGTATATCTGTAATACATCTTGTTATAGATCTATTAGAACCTTTTTGACTCACACCCACTACATATTACAATTCCTCTCTAGATAATATTTCAGTTCTCCCTCCCCTCTTTGTCTCCTGCCTCCTCCCCCTTCCTATTGTGCAAGATATAAAACTTACTTTCTTTTGAAGGCAGTGGATTTTTCTCTTGCGTCTCTGTCTTCTTCAACTTGGACTTATCGAATTTCTCAATTTCAGCCATGTCTGGTTTGTCAGACACAAGTCCTATGTAATAACCATTTTGAGAGGGAGCAGGGGGTGGAGGATACTGGCATATTAATATACTAAATTGTATCAAATATATTGTGTAATAAACTTTGTGGTAGAATGCAAATGCCAAAATATAGCTAAGACTGCTTAAATAATCTTTTTTTTTTAATTGATGGAAATCAAAATGCTTTATCATCCAGGTCAGTTTTCTTTGAGTACAGATTTAATCCATCCTTAAAACAATTGTGCCTTGTGAAACCCTGCACGCTGCTCTGAAAAGAACAATAGGGAGGATGGCGCCTGGAAGGGGCTGTTATCTTCAGATCAGACCCTTGTTTAGTTTTGGGTTTTTTTAAATCTATATTAAAAATAGGAATCCATGCACATGGCATGCAAGTAGAATCTGTTAATCACATTCTTCATCTTAGAGTCTGTCTGCTCTTTCTTTGCCTAGTACATTTGGATGAAGTCCTGCATTCTTCTTATCTCACAAAGAAATGCAGCTGCAGTCTGAGGAGCCTCAAACCACCGCCCTTGCCTGTTTGCTGCCTCACTTTCTTCTTCCCAGCACTGCAGTCAGAGATTCAAGGCTGCTCCACTTGAAACAAAGCTCCTCTTGGTGCCCGAAGACCCATATAGCCGCAAGCCCCCTTATAGCATCTGCACCTTCCAACAATACAGTCCATTCCCCCTGCTTTATTGCAGGGTTGAGATTTTAGCACATATATGCTTGTAGTAAATTCCACTCTAAAAAAGCAGGCAAGTAGCAGTGTGCAGAACAATAAACACCTCCAATTGTTGTCTCAGTGATACCAGCATATTGAAATAGTATAGAGTGAAAAAAAAAAAAAAAATCAACAAAGCCCAGGATTTTTATCAGCCAAGAACAAAGGAACCAAGCTGGCTGCTCCCATCTTTTAATCAGCCTCTTTTTACAAGTAACATTTGCTCAGTCTTCCCAACTTTCTAAATACCAACATTTTTTAAGCGCTTCCTTACAATTAAAAGCTGTTGGATGCTTTCTAAAGTCACAGGAATACTCCATCCTGAAATTTAGTTAACAATGAGGATACTGTCCAAGAAGGATTCATTCTAAAATCCACACTCAATGGATGAGGTATGGAGAACTGCATGCTTTAAAAGGGGAAAAGGGAAGGGGGAAATAAACCACCACAGTTGAAATATAAATTGTATCCTCACCACTGATGCTCTGCACAGAAGTAACTCCGGTGTTTGCAGCTGCTCCTCTGCACTCCAGTATAAAAGGGCTGTCTCTGCAAGAGCAGTTATATTCCCCACTTCTATGCAAATTAGGAGTGAGGTCATCCCAGCACTATTAACTATTTCACTGCCCTTTTCCTTTTCTTCCCTTTTTCTTAAAAATTTAAAAAAAACCCCCAAACCCACCATGCTAAAAAAGCCAAACCCAGCAACAAAATCCCCTCTATACAGCATTATTTTTGCAGACCTCTATCTTTGAAAATAGTTGTGAAAACTGCTCTTTGTACACCATCCTTGAAATCATGCAAAAAGGCCTGTAGCACCATAGGCAGGACATACATTTCCGTAGAAGAAAACTGGCATTGTAGGCAGGGAGCCAGTAAAATGCTATTGGACCCAATACACTGATGGGGAAAAAATCAAATTTGTGTTACTCAGTCACTCACTTTTCATGTCCATGAAGAAGGATGCTGCCTGTGTATTTCTATTTGCTGTTATTGCGCTCTCAATTCTCTTAGCTTTGAAGCACACTGATATCAGACTATTACATCTAGCCACTCAATTCCCAGTCATAGGGAGGGAAAAAAAAAATCTCATTTTAAAAGCACCTTGATGAGAGGATTGGCATTTTAACAGACAAGAACTACCATCCAAAGATGCCATTCTTATTAAGCAGACAACTTCATTAAACTCAATGAGAAGTTCGACTTAAAAATGAATGGCATATTGTTACAAAGTGCTTACGTCTGTATTTGCTTATTTTCCTCATTCTATTGATTTCCTTGGTGTGTATATGTATTTGTATGTAAAGGGGTCGAATGGTGTATGATATATCGGGTGCATACATTTAACTGCTGCTGAGATGCTGCTCAGTGATAATGGCCATGTCATGGTGACCATCTTGTGCTGCTTTTCCAAAACTACTGGTATATTTCTGCTCACAGTTTTTGTGGATTTTATTTGGTTGAGAAATATCTTCTTAGTAATCACGTTACTCCGATTTCTTTATTTAAATTTAAAAAAACCAAACCTCCAGTTCTCTCTAACAGACAACTCCAGAAACTGGCCCCCTGCTGCGATTGTGCTGCAACAGTAAGAAAGAAACCATAGAAGCCATGCTTTCTCGCAGGTTCAGCAGACAATAGCTGTAATGAGATCTGGCCTTGCCCCTCTCCACCCATAGCTCTGTTCACTACAGCTGGGTTATCACAAACCACACATCTCCTGTGTGTCTCTGATTCATTGTGGTTGGAGTGCAGATGCGACAAGGGACACAGGAATTACACAATACTAAGCCTCCACTAAGCACGGCTTGGGACCTAACTGCTGCTCTGTATTTCAAGATCTCCACAACACAGCCAGCAGCTGATCCAAAAGAGCAAATGATCCTTTTGTGACAATACTATAAGTTAGATGAATGAGCAAATTTTTGGTTCAGGAACTAGAAGAGATAGATGGGATATAATTCCTGAATAAACTGTACTAGACAAGCTGAACCAGCCAGAAAACTCCATTGTCTCCATGGCCCATAATATTCAGAGAGAGACAGTCATAGGTTTGTAGGCATGGTCTGTAGTAGAAACTGCTTTAACCATCCCCCCACCTTTGCTTCTTCCCAAGATGGAGACTAAACATATTGCTAAGAAGGACAGGAAGGCCTAAGATACTGTTCACTTGAGCAAGCTCACAGGGCTGAAGGTCCAGTGAATTTTAAGGAAAAGAAAGAGAAAGGAGCAGACAGTATTAAAGCATCTAGAAAAATGTCTGAAAACTCAAAATAATGATGAGAGTATAGATTTTTCATGATTAAACAGATTCTTCTTGATTAAACAGAAAGCAATTTTGTATGTGAGCGTGGGACTACACAATGGCTTTTTTCAGCCCTTTCAAATGTTATGAACTGCATGCCTTGGAAATGTGAGTAATCAAAATTATTGTATTGGTATGCACACAGCTTTTCTACCATCTTTAAAATACACTGTGACTTTACAATATTGGACGAGGGGCTTTCAGAGAGGTCTTTTTTTATTCTGAGTGAAAATATTCTTTAAAATCCTTTTATCAAATCACTATTTTGCCCCTCAATGGCTCTTGGAAGTTCTTTACACATATGCTTATCTTTCCTTATAGCCCCTTGGACTTCAGTAGAACTGCTTAGGTGCTTAAGAGTCAAGCACCTAAGCAGCTGGAACTGAAACCATTTATCTGGCAGCAGCTGCGGGAGGGGTATCCCATCTTTTTTTTTCAACTCATCTGGGCATCTTAAAGCTAGAGCCATAGTGGAGCTGCATTATGCTGCTGCTTCTGAACTCTTCTAAATCCCTGTTCCCATGAACTCATGTATAATTTGGCCCTTTGTCTACTTTGTTAAAAATGGAAAGCATGTTTATTCTAAAACGTGGGTGAAAATATTTCTTTCCCACTGAAGAAAATGGGAGCTTTGAGCGTGCATTAATGGCAAGATAGCATGTAATCTATACTTCTTTTGACAAGAAATCCCTCCTTAGCTCATATTTTTAGTGACAGAGGTATAAAATTTGTAGGTCTTCATACTATACATTTTTGCTCTGTGGAGGTTCTGTAAATGATGCTTCTTCATACTGTACTAGCCACCTGTAAAATGCTTCTGGGCTTATAAAACTCTGAAGTGCATGTGGAGGTGGCAATGCAGAGATCATAAATTGCCTTTCTAGGCCACAGCATGTAATGGATCACTGGCTTAGAATTTTTTGTTTTAGCTATTGATGATCTTTTACATTTTTCATCACTTTATTGGGTTTTATCAGCAATGCCTTATCCTGATTTTTTTTATTTAAATCAATACACCTCCAGTGATGTAATGCCCCTCCAGACATGCATTCTGTTAAGCCATTTGCATGTTAAAGGAATGCACTTTGCAGCATGTCGCAGATATTTCTTGTTACAAGATTTCTTACTTCTCAACTAAAATTTCTCAAGAGATAAAAGGCAGCAAGTCTGGAAATCCTGCTTTGCATTTTGGCTAATTCTAATAGGAAAATAGTTACTAGTAATACATAGACTTAATCTCCAAAGCAAAGTACAAAGAGTAATAACAGGGCCTTTCGGCCCTACATTCCTATGATCTGATACCGTGCTCTGTCTGATCATCTGCTGTCTGAAACTATCCGCTTTTCAGCTAACAACCCTTTTCAGGTAAGTTAGTATGTGTTATCCTCATAATATAGACTAGGAAGCTGAGATAATAAAAGACTTGCCCAAGGTCAGCAGCAGAGACCTAATCAGATGCCTACTCAAATCAATAAAATATCTCCATATGGAACTGACTGGAATGCGTATTTGATACAGACCCCATTCAGCCACAGTCTGAAAGGTGATAAAAGCTCAAGTCTTCCAACCTTGTGCTAATTCTGCCATACTGTGTCTGGGTTAATTTAAAAAAAAAGTAATTACAGGAAAAAAAATGAGGGTTGAGAAATATCTATAAATACAGCAGCAGAAATTAATTCCCATCTCATTCAGTCATTTATAATGGAAGGAGTGCTCCATGGCACAACAAATGAATGAATGAGCAAGAATAAATATTGCCTATAACTTTCTCCATTATCTGAAAAATAAATTTAGAGAAGAGTAGCCAAGTGAATTTTCCCTTTGGATTTAAACTACACATGAGGATTTTTAATATCAAATCACAGTCATTCATTGCGGTAACACTTTCTCAAACTAACTGCAGTTTGCAAAAGGAGACATAGGACATAACATGACAAGAACATTAAAAGTGTAAATAAGAGGATGATCAATATTCTGTACTTTTCTTAATGCACTGCCAGACTACCAAATGAGCTACATTCATTGGCTGAATATTTATTATGACACCAATAGTTTGCTCTTACATAATTAATTAAAGCTCTTTAATATAACAATGCATTCTTTTTGTATTATATTCCATTCCAGTTTAACTTCATAACTGTACATTAACTCCAGCTGTGTATGGAGCCATCAGAAAAATACACCGTTTAATATAGTATAAGAAAAGCATTATAAAAGCACTATAAAAACATTCGTTAAACAGACAGTTTAAGGGACCATTCTAGAATTTTTCAAGTTTCATTCCAAAATGGCAATTGCAAAATGTCTTTTTCAAGTGAATGTACATTGATTGTCACCCATGGGCTTTACAAATAATGTCTTATCTCCTCTCTCATGCTTGATGGGAATGTTGTAACCAGCCATGATTTTAATGAGGTAAGATTTAGGAGAGGAACAGAAGATTTGGGAAATTGTGCCGTTCATTCATGGAGTCCAGGGGCTTCTATGACCTGACAGAGAAAGAAGGGTATACTCCTTAGGCGCTGATAATCCTCACCTATGCCAACCCATCTGACACTGGTTTCTCCTTTGCTTCTAGAGGTAAATGAGGAGCACTGAACCTGTATTTCTATACATTTGTGCTTTGAGCAGAACATACTCTTCATTCAATTAAATATTCTCCAATGAAGGGCATAAGGCAAACAGCATTGGTTTATAGTTTTCAGTTTGTGGTGTGTTAACACTCTGCAGTCTACATAGGAAATGGAAGGGAAGGTATTTGAAAGCTAAATTCCTTGTCCTCTATACGCTCTAAAATGAGTTATCTTAACTATGTGCCTTACGTGTTTAGCTGTGGTCTGCTTTTCCAGTGTTGTGTGGGCCTGATTTTGATTACATCAATGCAAATTAAGAGTGGCAACAGAGTCAAGTGGTATGAAAGCAGGATCTACTTTTTGCAAGAAGGAGACATAGGGCTGGTTAACATGTGCACCAGTGTTGTGTTATATTGTCTGTATCACTAATGCTTAATTTTTTAATGTATTGTCTATTTGGCTGAAGTATTTTGCAGCTGGAGTATTTGCAAACACAATTAAACTTTATCTTGATATTGCAAACAACTGATTTAGAAAATATATACTATTATTGTACCTTCTTCTCCCCACCAAAAGAGAATAAATTCCGCATCCCTAGCAAACCTCATAGCCACAAAAGCTCCTTTGGTCAGATTTTTAGAAAGTTTTTTTTTCACATCCTGGAGATGGCAAAAGCTTTTTTTTAAATACGTATTTTGTCAGTTTAGGTGAGTGAATGGGATGTCTTGTAAAGTGGGAAAGGTATGAGGCACAGCCTTTTCCATACATTTGTAAACGTATCTTTGCTTTTCCAGTGTTAGGCCTCTGTAATGCAGACACTCCTAATCATATGGCTCATGCTTGAGGATGACAGAGCATCCAAAAAGATATCTGGGGCAAATGAAATGTGAATACTACAATATCAAAACAAAGGAGAGAATAAGAGGGGATTGGACTTTTAAGTCCCCATTGAATTTGGCTCCTTATCTACGTATGCAAAGATAAAGCTGGATTTACATCCTAAATACTGTGGCCTCTTTATTCAACATCAAACAATTCAATATATACAAATGACAAGAAAGCTATTCTTATCATGAGTCTATAGGAAGGCAATGGCTGAAATAAACAGAAGGAAAGAAACAATGGCCAATGTTTCCACTGCTGGGGCTGTCTTGATTACTAAACTCTGTAGCCAGGGGAAGGTCATTTTGCTTACTCCTGGCAAACATAGAGTTGTGCCAGTAAGCGAGTCTTCCCAAAGGAACCATTTTACCTTCTGATGTCTTCATCTTCTTGGCCAAGTACAGACATGACACTTTTTCCAATGTAGGTAGTTGTACACCAGTCTAAACCTGTAGCAGAAAAGAAGTTTAGTGCACATAGACCAGTTTAAAAAGGGCAGAACCCAGTTTAAAATAGACCAGATTGAATTGGTTTTAGGTAACACTGGTCCATCAAATTTCTGTCACAGCTCAGAGCCAGGCTATCCACTGGGCTGGGAGCTAAGGGTGATGGGGGGAGCCAGCAAGCAAAGGAAGCCCATGCAGTGGTGGGGCTCTGTGCCTACCCGCTTGCAATCACCTGCAACCAGCCAGGAGTCACAGCTTGGAGCTGGGATTGCAGTCCCAGTGCCCAGAGCTCTGAGCCATGGTTCCTGCCTGCAGCTGACAGGTGGTCAGGAAGAGGGATATAGGAACAGAGTCCCCCACCAGCTGTTCTGGCTGGGTCTGGGAGGGCCAGGTCTGGTGCGGGTTCTACTTTCTTCTCCTGCCACCTCTGGCAGCTCGCAGCTGGTGGAGGAGTATGGGCTGGGGAGAGGAGACAATCTGTGCTGACAGCCACTGGGGGTGTGTTCCAACATCCAGTCAGGGATGGCCTCTGCTTGGCTGTGCTCAGCTGCCCTTGGGATTCCCTGGCAGGTTGGGAGGCATGTAAGAGGACCCCCAACATTGTGGCCTTCACCAGTGCAGGCATCTGCCTGTCCCTCCACCCCTACCCCACCCCAGTCACCAGAAGCGAAACGAATGTTCTGTTGGCTTCTGATCTAATCTACACAGTTGAGAGAAACCTACATAGATTGGGTCAATTCTGCCTTGGGCTTTTTGAATGTCTGTACTTAGCCCTTTGGTCTACCTGTCACCATAGTTTTACATGCTAAGCACACGAGACATACAAAATACAAGAGTCCTGCCTCATAAGACTATGACTAGTGCCATACTGTGGCAGACACCAGATCCATCTAGCCCAGAACCCTGTATCTCACAGTGGCGGAGAGAGGATGCTAAGGGGAGAAGAATATATGCAGAGCCTATTCAGACTCAAGAGCTTCTATTTTAATACAAAGGTGAATACAGAACAGAACAACTCTGGGATCTGTGTGCATAAGGTTTCCCACCTGTTCCAACATGCTTTGTTCTGGTTTACTTTTTTTAAAGAGTCCTGCCTCTTAAGCATGCCTACATTGAAATCACTGCAGCCTGTATGGATTTGCTAGGGCTAGCTTCAAATTGATGTGGCCACAACATCACAGAACTCGGCACAAGCTAATTGCCTGGTTTCTGGGGGCAGGGTTACACTTTGTACTGCAGTTGCTGCAGTGCTATGAGCATCCAAGCAAACTAGTTAAAAGTTATCTCTGGAAAATGTACTTGTGCTGTCTTCATGGCAATGATTGGCACTGCAGACACACCTCCCTGAGACTATACAACTACTGTCTACCTTTATTTGTCTGTTGCACAGTCACACAATGATGCTTGAAAGGTAAACACACTCACAGATTAGGGAGCATGTGCATTTCCTTTCTCCACCTTACTGAAATAGAGCCTTTTTGACAAGGTACAATGGACACGCCTACATGTTCATTAATGCGCTTATGCTACTGTGCATTAAATTTAGTACTTCCAATGTGAGGTACTAACTAAATGCACATTAGGGTTCCCTAATGCTCAGTAGCAAAAGTGTATGCTTTGTTAGTGACACTTAATGTGCAGTAGCCTAATTTTACCATGCATTATTGTATTAGCACAGTTTTTGCCATGATGCCCTAATGCGCAGTAAAATAGACTATTGCACCTTAAAGCACATGTGTAGACACACCCAGTGTCTGCTTCTGAAGTATACTACATTTTTGGCAGCCTTGCTAGCGAGCAATGCAGAGTGTACTATCCTCTGGCTATCATGCATTCCTTTGGTCTACCTGTCACCCCTTTCATCCATCCATATATGATCATTACTAGACTGGGACAATGCAGGCTCGTCTCCCACAGAACTGTATTATTGCCACAGCATTTCAGTTTTCACCAAGCTAGTGGAAGGGACTGGGGAGCCGGGCAGGATCCAGCTTGAAGTCTTCACAGAGGTCATAGTGCAGCATAAAGCAGTTTGGCGCATGTGGATGCCGCTGCTTTTGCAAGTTGCAACCTTTATAGCAAATTGTACAGAGTAAGAGATAGATTAATCAAAGGGCTCTAAGCCTCAGGCAGACAAAACAAACACCCATTTGGGTGAGGTAGGGGTTCTTGAGGAGGGGATATAACTGAGGGAGTCTGAATACTTTGTCACCACACTGAGGTGTCAGATAAGCTTCCTCTCATTTTGAGATTACATCATTCCAGTTCTTCCTGCAAGGGTTGGATCCCCAAGTGTATCTTTCAAGGTGGAGAGTTTCATGATGATACAGAAAAATCAGAGATGGCTGTTGGGAGAAGCAAATAGGTAAAGTTGGCAGGGTGAGAAATGTTGCATGACTACAAATGTGATGTTTGTCTTGGGCTGTCCTTGAAACTGACTTGTATTTTCAAACAGTTGTTCTGAAAATATTTTTTATCCTGGGGAAAAAAGTAATTAAAAATAAATGAATCTGTGTTTTTCAACTTCTTCTATGAAGGCCGTAAGGCCCGATGTCAGAGATTAGTGATTTAATGCTTGTGACTTTTATTTTTTAAGTGTCACGTTAAGAAGAGTGAACATAAACGTGAATAGATCATGAAGGGAATTATCATAGATGCCAAAAAAGGTAGTGAGGAAAGGGAGGCAGGAAGGCACTTTTAAAAAAAATTTCCTGAGCACTTATATGATCTATGAATCCTTCCATAGGTATATTTGCATAATTCTCAAGAGTTACATACATTGAAGGGAGCCTGTCTCTGTTGGCAGTAATTCAATCTGGTGTGTCTGCTCTCTGCAGTATCACCTCCCCCATTCTTTGTTACTCATTACCCAAAGATACAGATTTATTTATATCTGACTGAAGCCAAAAAGACAACAGATAGCTAACTTCCTTGTGATTATTTCATGTCTGGCCATCATAGTGTTGTGAAACTCAAAGCAATGGAGCTAACAATTGAATGACTTCAGACACCTCAGAAGTGAAGTAGCTTCACATAAAAAAAATCATTTCCTGCATCATTTTAAGGTTGTTAGGAGATTATCAGACACAACTACAAGAACAATCATTAAAATGTAGTCATGTGCTGGCAGTAATTGCCGGCAATATGTCATCACAGACAGCCAGTCAGAACGCTCCATATGTGTAAGCAGGTCAAAAGAGATTTTGTACCTAAATTTATTATATCACACAGCAGCATAGGAAAAAATATCTATATGTAGACTCTGGTCTTTAAGTCAAGTGAGGATTTTTCCATTGATACTGTTAGGAGCAGGACTGAACTTATAATGTGCATTTATTTTACTTATTTAGTGCTTCTTGAAATGCAGAGTTTATGTGAAACAAACAACCATTACACACTGTCTAAATGGAACATTTTAAAAGTTGCATCTAAATCCTCTGCTGATTAGTTCTATATATATTTGCTTTATTAACTACTGCCCTAGTAAAATCAGCATGCTGATAATCTCTGATTTTCTCAGATTTCAGACAGAAAATTAAGTTAAACTCTTGACTGAATTATGGCAGGAAGTTAGAAGTTTCTTTGCCTTCCACACTTTCTAATTCAAGCACAGTTCTGTGCACTAGCAATGTACTGCTGCCACCAATAGGTTGCATGAGCGTATACTACTGTTACAACCTCCAGTGTATTTATAACTATGCTGTCCAAAACTTTTAGTACTTCAGTGCTTGAATTTAGCCACTTAAGACCAAATGCAAAAAAAAAATTAGCATTTGTCTATACGGCTCAATGCAGAACTGTTCAGAGAAGCCTGAACTAGCTCTGGACCTGGGAGCAGGAAAGTCATGCTAAGATGATGTTATGCTCAGTCTAATTAAATCTGCTTAGAAACAGTCTGGACATAGCTACAGTGCTGCCAGTTCTGCAGCTAACATGTGCAGGACTAGACTGGGGTTGGGGTGTTTCTGCTCAGCAATGGTTTACTCTGTGTAGACATTCCTGAGGTAGATATTGGTGGAAATTATGCTCAAAACAGTAATCTTAAAAGTTCCCACCTAGTTGCCATCTTAACTCCACAGCTGCCCTGGGAGAAGTGAGTACTGGTTTATGGTCTCTATTCTCAAGACTGCTTCTGCATTTTACATGAAGCAGCCAATACAGTAGCAGTCCTTGGAGCAGAGATCAGAACTCAAGTTAATGTTCTAGACATGAAAGTACAGAGTAGTCTGTAGCCTACAAAAGATCCTGACTCACTTAATGAGCTAGTCTATAAGAGTGCCTATCTATGTGCAGTGAGGCTGCTCCAACGTACTGTAATTACAGAATGATGGAGCAGACTCGAGTAATAAAGTCTGCTGGAGCATGGTAATTACCATGCTCCATCAGACTCCAGCTTCACATGTATCAGCTTCCCCTTGCTGAAAAAAGGTGGCAGAGCACTTTAACTAAATTTTGTTCAACAAACGTTAGTTAAAGTGCCCCCACCATCATTTTTCAGCATAGAGACTCAGATACACATGATGGTTCAGGTGGTTTAATTGGAGTGGCTCTAATTAAAGCGCCCTCCCACCCCTGGATCATGTGTATAAATGCCCTAAGAGTCCATAGTGCCTTGCCTTCTGTCATTAAATTACAGGGATATATTTGATGCTGTATTCTTTCTCCTTGTCCATCTCTGGCCTATTGAATCTCATATGGTGTGTTGTACAGGACACAGTTTAAACAGGGGGGAAGTGCAGTATCCCTAACCAGGCTTGCCAATAGCTTGGTAGTTAGGACATTCTCCTGGGAGATGGGAAATGTGTGTTTGAATCATCTTGTGCCCATGGCCCAGCTCTGGCCAGATGCTGTTAACACTTACAAGTGAATAAAAGGGATCGCTAGCAGCACTGAAAGTAAAGAGTGAACTTGTTCATTTGTTTGAAAGGAGAGGCAAAAACACCTATCTTCAGGAAAAGTTTTGGGGCTGTAGATCTGGAATGGATGGATATGTCTACCTGCAGTCTAAATGGCAAGATTTCAGCTAGTTGCTTTTCCTCCACATTTCCCTATTGGCTGGCTCCAGACAGATACATGCTGACTTTAACAGTGGTGCCAAGATCAGTATGCTCAGCGTGCTGAATAAGTCAACTCCCAGTCTCCACCAGCAACTGAGAGAGCCTGGGCCAGCACTTGCCCTGACAGCTCTGAGACTTCAGCCCTCGCTATAAGGCATGGCCAACCATGTCACTGCCAGCTGTCAGTAGCACCAGCTTCTCTCCAGGGAGGGGGCCTGCCCAGGCACCTTTATGCTGCATCCTGCCGCCCAAAGAGCCCATTGTTATCATTGACGTGCACAATGAGCAAGAGCAGGCCACTCACATGCTGAGGAAGATGTTGATGCCAGCGGTGATGTCCTCCTCTGCAGTGGGGTGCAGGGATGTGTAGCCTAGCCAGAGATAGCCCTCCAGGTGGTGGCAGAGGTTCTGGAACAGCATAGGCTTGCATGCCACACCGTCAAAGCTCAGGGTCCCATGCCAGGTACACCTGGAGCACCATGGCCAGCAGCAGCAGAAGGGGATAGTGGGTCAGGCATACCTCAGTCTGCACAAGGGCGTGGTCTTACAGACACAGCAAATTGAAGATTGTTTTTGCTTATGGGCACCCACTGTTCCTGCAAGCCCATGATCTTTATGCAGCACTGCCACACCATCTGGTAATGCTCTCACTCACTCATCCATCCTGCCCAACAGGGCCTTATAAATATGGGTTTTTGAGTCGCTAACCTCCTTCTGCCTCCTCCAGGCTCAGGCATGCCTATGTGGATGAGGCTGCTCCTTGATGGGTAGGATGTGGAGGACATGGTGCTGATGCATCCCATGCCAACTCTCTGGGCCCCTGCACAGCTGTCTCTGTGTGGCTGTCCCTGCAAACTGGTCAGCAGTACTCACAGAAGGGCACAGCCAGGGACTGGGAGCTGCATGGAAGAGGCAAATGTGCTACAGTGCCTGCAAACACAGGTGACAGTGCTGGGGGTGAGCAGCAGCAGAGAGCAGGTGCTGGCCCTGCTGCCAGAGGCAGCCAGGCAGCAGCCCTGGGCAGATACCAGGGCTGGACATAATAAGCAGAAGGCTGCAGTCCTTTGCAACACTCAGCTGTGGCCAAGCAGGAGCTTTGGCTAGGGACAGGACTGGCAGAGGCTCCAATGGGTACATGGGATCTGCAGTGCTCCAAGGTCCTGATGTGTGTGCCCCAGGGCACAAAATAGCTGGAGGCTTTTATAGCCTGCAGCTGGATGCTGCCACAGAGCAGCTGAGCCCTGGGGCAGGAGAGGCAGCCAGTCAAGAGCCCTGGAGCTGACCTCAGGATGCCCCTCTAGTCGCTAGAGACAACCAACACTAAAGCTAGTGCCAAGTCACATCTGCATGTGCATTAATGTGCTTTACCTCATCATGTCTAAATTTGATATCTGCATTTGCAGGTATCACATTTAGTCATGATTAACCAATTTTACTGCACAGTAAGGACATATACGTGTAGACATGCATCTGTACATGCATCTGCAGTAAATTAGGCTAATGCTCACTAATGCATCTTGCGTAGCTATGCCCCCAGTGTCTCTAACTAGTGTTGATTAAAGAAAAATCCATGCTTTTAGCCAGCCTACTTCAGAATTTCACATATTTGGCTAATTTTACACTGAAAGGTTACTGTCCAAAATAGGCAGAGAGAGAAAATATTATTTGGGAGTGCTCAGCACAAGCATTACCACACACTACCCCCTCCAGTGTGCCATAGGGAAGGGGCATGGTGGGAGCAGATAGAGGCCCCCAAAGTGAGGGGGGGAGTGGGGCACAGGCAGAGGCAGCCACCCCATGGTGGTCAGATGCTTGGAGCCTAGGCAGCGCATCCAGGGGCATGGGGCAGATCCTGCCAGTGCACACACCTCGGTGAAGGCCTGGAAGGCACATGCCCCCTCGATCTGTGCCCAAGGTGAGGCCAGACTGAAGCTCAGTGCCCTGCTGCCTTTGCCTTGAGAGCCACACAATGCCATGTGCCGGGTGAGCACAAGGTACAGCCTGGAAGCAGCAGGCTAATGGCATCGCAACACTCCTGGGCAGCAGCAGCATTTGTGGGGGCTAACCCCCATTATCCCCAGCCTTCAGCCACCTATGCAGTTCACCTTACTAGGTCAGTGTCATCAAAATACAGTGCAGAGACTTCTGGTAATTAAACTTGTTTCTGAATCTCACCCTGTGCCCCTGGATTTCAGAAATGTTAAAACAGGGCAGTGTTGCTTTCTCTCATCCTGGAGCTAATGGACAACTGCTCAGAAACAAATCATCTTTGTTTGTTTTATTTAATTTGTATGCAGAAGCTGTTAAATGGTTTCTTCTGTAAGGAGAAGATGCACATTTCAGTGACATTTAGGCAGCTTCCAGCTTGTTTTAATGATGAGAAGTTTTACTAGAGCCATTTCTCTAGTCAAAAACAAAACAAAACAGAACAAACAAAAAAAGAGAAACAAAGCAAGTCATGTACTAGTCAAAAGGTCTTCTGCACCAGTTATTTATTTAAATTGTATTCATCTATATTCATATTGTTGTGGAAAAGTCAAAACTGTCAGAGGTTCATCTTGTCTAGAAGGCACTTAAGGAAATACTGCATGGTGATAACCTGAGTTAACCTGCATGACACAAGAGATATTGCATGTGTAGAGCTGATATTAGATTTAATTTGAGAGGAAAAAATATTTTATGCTGTTCTCAGTAGTTTCCAATAGCTGCTATTTGGAGAAGCAGTTCCGAGAACTATATCATAGTTTCATAGTTTTAGGGTCGGAAGGGACCTGAAAAGATCATCCAGTCCAGCCCCCTGCCCTGGGCAGGAACAAGTGCTGGGATCATAATACCCCAGCCAGATACATACATAATACATCCAACCTCTGCTTGAAGACCCCCAAGATAGGGGAGAGTACCTCCTCCTTTGGGAGCCCATTCCAGAGCCTGACAGCCCTAACTGTAAAGTAATGCCTCCTGATATCAAGCCTGAACCTTCTCTCAATCAATTTGTGACCATTATTTCTTGTTATCCCAGGTGGTGCTGCGGGGGAACGAAGCCTCACCTATTTTCCACTCATCCCCCCTAGTGAATTTATAGATGGCCACTAGATTCTCTCTCAGTCTTCTCTTGTAGAGGCTGAATAGGTTCAGGCCCTTTAGTCTATCTTCATAGGGCCTAGCCTGCTGCCCCCTGAACATGCGTGTTCCCCAGCCTATGTTGCAGGTTCCTTCTCCTTAGATGCAGCACCTTGCACTTGTCTGCATTGAATTCCATCCTATTCTCATCTGCCCACCTCTGTAACCGGTCTAAATCTAGCTGGATTCTTTCTCCCCTCCAGTGTGCCCACTTCTCCCCACATCTTTGTGTTATCAGAGAATTTGAACAGTGTGCTTTCCATGCCCACCTCCAAGTCACTGATAAAGATATTGAATAGCACAGGCCCAAGGACCGAGCCCTGGGGAACTTCACACCCACACCCTTCCAGGTTGAAAATGACCCGTCCACTACCACTGTCTGGGTGTGACCATCAAGGCAATTTGCCACCCATCTGACTATATAGGCATCAAAGCCACAATCACCTAGTCTTTTTATGAGAATGAGGTAAGAAACAGTGTCAAAGGCCTTCTTGAAGTCCAGGTAGATGGCAACCACCTCATCACCTGCATCCAAGGACTTTGTGACCTGGTCATAAAAGGAAACAAGGTTAGTCAGGCACAGTCTGCCCATAAGGAACCCGTGTTGGTTGCCCCTGAGCATTACCTCCCATGCTGGGCCCCCACAAATGTGTTCCTTGATAATTTTCTCAAAGGTCTTCCCAAGGATGGGGCCTATAGTTACACGGGTCCTCCTTCTTGTAAATGGGGACCACACTGGCCCTTTTCCAGTCCTGTGGGACCTGGCCAGAGCACCATGAGTGCTCATACAGCCATGCCAGGGGCCCTGATATGACCTCCATCAATTCCCTCAGTAACCTCCAATGAAGAGCATCCGAACCTGCTGATTTATACACGTCCAGCCCCTCTAAGAGTTCCCTAAGTAGATTGTCCCTGACCCTAGGCATGGTATCATGTCCCCTAAGCTTGTTTGTAATCCTAGTGGGGGAGCTGTCCCAGTCCCTGCTCAGAAATATGGAGGCAAAGAACTCGTTGAAGAGATCAGCTTTTTCCTTTACTGCAATCACCAGATTGTCAAGCCTGTCCTGTAGGAGCCCCACATTACCTAGTGCCTTCTTCTTACTTCCTATGTGTTTAAAAAAGGACTTTTTGTTATCCTTAATTCTGGTCACTAGCTCTAGTTCAGTCTCTGCCTTGGCCTTCCTAATCACCTCCCTGAAGTCACGAGCAACAGAGGTGTAATCCTTCTTGGTGACTGCCCCTTGCTTCCACTGATTGTAAGCCACCTGTTTTGCCCTCAGGCCCTCCTGGATGCCTTTACTGAGCCAAGGGGGATTTTTAGCACTCTTGCCCGCTTTGGTTCGCATTGCGACTGACTCCCTCTGAACTTGGAGGATCATCTCTTTAAGGAACAACCATCTGTCCTGGACTCCCATCTCACTGAAGCTCCAAGTCCCCAATGTCTCCCTTACTAATCTCCTTAGCTCATTGAAGTTGCCCCTTCTGAAGTCAAGGACTTTTGCTTTACTGCTTGCTTTCACCATCCTGTGCTGGATAATAAATTCCAGCAGATGTTGGTCACTAATGCCTAGATAAGTGAAGCACCTGCAGATCCCTCACCAGGTCATTGCCTGTGGCATGGACCAAGTCCAGCAAGGCATTTCCTCTGGTGGGATTATGTACCTCCTGGGTTAGGTGGAGGTCCTGTATGCAGGCTCAAAACTTGCGTGAGCATTCAGATCTAGCTGACTGATCCTCCCAGCAGATGTCTGGGTAGTTTAGGTGACTCATGACAACCACATCCCTTGTTTTTACAGCCTCCATGACCCGACCTGAAAATTCCAGGTCCAGCTCATCCCCCTGGTGAGGCAGTCTGTAGTAGACACCCACTATCAAGTCCCTTTCCCCATGACTCCCTTGCATTCTAATTCAGAGTGCCTGAACCCATCCTGATCATTGAGGATGTGTACTGCTCATTAACAGAGTGCTACATGCCCCCACCCCACTTTTCTCCCTACTCTATCTCATCTATACAACCTATAACCCTTGATGTCTCCTGGGTCATGGGTAGAATCCCACCAGGTTTTTGTAAGCTCAACCAGGTCTGGGTTTTTGCTAGCTAGCAGAGGGGCAAGGTCCTCCTGCCTATCTCCTATACTTCTAACATTTGTGTAGAGGCAATTGAGACCTCCTATGGGTGTTTGTGCTGCCCTCTTGTTCCCAAGCTTGCCCAGGCCCTTGTCACTTATCTGGGTGGGTTGTTCCTGGTCAAGTCACCTGGCTTGACATCGAAGTGTCCTCTTGTACTTCTGCATCTCCATCCCCCAATGAACCTAGTTTAAAGCTTACCTCATAAGATCAGCCAACCTGGAAGAGAAAACACACATACCTTGCAGGGAGAGATGTAGCCCATCCTGCCCTAGCATGTTTCCTGTGTGGAAGTGCAGGTTGTGGTTGAAGAATCCGAAACCCGCCCAATAACACCAGCTCTGAAGCTGCCGATTGACCTCTCCAATGCAGTCCTGGTGGCATGGTCCACATCTACTCACTGGAAGAACAGATGGGAAAACCACTATGCTTCTGTCTCCCTAAACTTGGACTCCAGAGCCTTGTAGCCTCTCATGATGCAGTCTGGACTACTCCCAGCCGCATCATTAGTGCCCACATGGATGAGGACTAAGGGGTAGTGATCAGAGGACCAGATCAGGTCAAGGATCATTGCTATGATGTCCCGAATCTGAGCTCCAGGCAGGCAGCACACCCCACGTGCCATGGGATCTGGATGACATATCAATGATTCTCAACTTTTTTACACTCAACGCACTTCTCATTAGACTTTAGGCTCCCCTCCATAACTTTTATGAATTGAGGAGCACCTCAATTCAGAAGCAAACTTATTAATTACAGTGCTTGTCTCCTTGCAGAGAGGCCAGGCAGTGTTGGACAGGTAATGGCCAGGCAGAGAGGAGTCTCAGTCTGAGCTTGTCTGAGTCTCAGCTTATCTGCTTATCTCCTCACAACTGGCTTATCGTCTCAAACCTGAAGCACCCTTCAAAAGATCACACAGCACCTCATGGTGCCCTGGCACTTAGTTGAGAATCACTGAACTGAGACCTGAGAAAGAAGGTCTTGCATGGAAAAGCTCATTAACTTTATCCCAACCTCACAGTTGATCCAGTAAAACAGATCACCTTAAGAAATCCTTGTCTCTCTCATAATTTCTGGACCACCATAGCAACAACATCGCCCTTATATTACCTGAACTGGATTCAGTATTCATAAAACTTCGGAGCTTTGTAAGTGGTAAGAGCTATATAAGAGAGTTTAATATTTTTTGTTTGTTTTTAATTCACACAGCACCCAGCAGAATGGATTCCTAGCCCATGTCTAGGCTCCCTAGCACTATGATGACACACATAATTACAAATAATGTGAATTATGAAGCTCTTCCTTTAACTGTCCAAAAAAACCTAATACTCATATCAGGATCTAGTGATAAAGTGAGATTTTAAACACTACAGAAACTTAGTGTATTAACCAGTAAGAGAAGCATATTCTATAACTCCTTGGAGATTAATAATACCACAAAAAACTTCAAAAAAACCCAAGAGATAACCTTAGTGCCAGATCAAAACAAGAACTTAGGGTGTCTGTACACATGCATGCAGGCTGCTCTGATGTGCTGCAATTACAGAATATTGGAGCAAACTCAATTAATCAAGTTTGCTGCATGCTCCACATCTCATGCATCAGCATGTCTACTTCAAAACGGTGGTGGGGGTACTTTAACTAAAGCTTGTTTAATAAGCTTTAGTTAAAGCACCCCAGCCACCATTCTGAAGTTTGGGGATGCTGATACACGAGATGCTGCGGGTGCTTTAATTAGAGCAGCTCCAAGAGCTGCTCTAATTAAAGCATTCCCTCTCCCCCGCCCCCCCAGAGCACATGTAAAAACATCCTTAGTCACTTAAATCTAAATAAGTTCTCCAATCCTACCCAAAGATGCAGATGTTGGAGTCTGTAGTGCCTAAGGGCGTAGATAGATTTATGTTTGTTGTGCAATCAGCCTCTTGAAAGTGCTCTATAGCTGTGCTGTGACAGAAGTGCACAGCTGAAGAGCACTTTAAAAGTGCCCAATTGCAGAACAAATTAACTCTTATTTAATGATGGTTCAGATAAAGGTGCACCAAAGTTAAGGGCCTTCATTAACTTCTGTTTGTCCTTCCCTGGGAACAGGGCTGGGCTGCCTCAGTCCAGCCCTACCCCCAGTGCTGTCTTCAGAATGGGAGCAGGGAAGGAAGGAGGAGCTGTATCTGGGCTTTACCCAGCCTACATTGGAGGGTGAGGTGGGTGAATTGGAGCCCCATATGAGATCATAAAATATGGTGAAAATGATGATTAAGAAATAAAGGCATAAAGATTTTCATCCTGCATCTGATTGCTTCTATCTAACTGCTGGTCCTGAAAAGGAGTGGGTAGGTGGGGCTTGTTTTATCTGTGATGAATGTGTTCAGAAGGGCCATATAACCATGCCCAAGGAGCAGGGACTATGGGGATCTTGGGTAGTTGAGCTCCCCCCATAAGCAATGAGAGCTCCCATAAGAAATGAGAACACTCCAACCCCCTTGCAGGCTGGTCACCCCCCACCCTGTCCATGCCTTACTAAGTAGCCCAGGCTGCCTTCCAGCTGCCACCACTACAGACCACCCCCCTAAAATCAAAGTGTAATTTGAAACCGACCAAGGAGTGCCTTATGCTATGTCCTTGAGAATGACACATAGGGAAAGCTTAGCTCCAAGCATGGGCTTCTTCCAACCCAGCCCATGCCACTGCTGCTGGAACTGCCATCGCGACTCCTTCTCCACAGTGCCACCACTGCTTCTCCTGACTGCCCAGGAAAGCCCTTCTCTGCCAATATGCTGCAGAATCTCCTTGGCTCCACAGGCTGCTTAAAATGGTTCTATAGGTTACTGAGCCCTGCCATAGACCTATTCAAATGATTAGTCTCCCCCATGGCTCTTTAGAACTTGGAAGGAGAGAGTTATGCTTCATGGCAGAAGGCACCAGGCAGTCCTGCCAGCTGGGCTAGGACAGAACTTGCAGAAGCTTCTGATAAAACTGACTGTTCATATTCAGTTCTGCTAACTACATACTCACTTCTATTACAGTCAGCCCGTAATAGGAAAAAAGCACAGAAATAGTCAATCACTGTGCAGCTCCAAGAAAACTAAGAGCTTCGAACTCCAGACAGGTGCAATGGTCATGTCCTTGGGGAGAAGGAACACTGAAATACATTCATAGCTCAGCAATCCGGACTTGCTGAGCAAAGACTTAGGTTGCAGACTTCCCTTGGTATTTGATAATCACATTCATGATTTCCGTGTGGTTGGTGATCTCCATGTCCATCTTCACAGGGCCTTTTCTGCCTGACACATTGTGAGGGAAGTAAGTGGGTAGGACCACAAAGCATGAAAGAGCACATTTTTATGTCTTTTCTTGCCCATATTCCAAAAATACATAAGTATAACCTTTTATCCCACCTTGCAGCTTTCTGTGCTTATCTTGTACTCTGGTTTCTTTGGTAGGGAACACATTGCTGGTGTCTGTCCCATGGTACTCTTCCACTGACTTCTATTGAGGGCTGTTGGGGAGCTCTCACTGGGAGCAGGAAACGCCTTGGTGTGAAGTACCCATGAATCCTCCTTAACATGTTTTCCTTCAGCAGCTGACTCTACTTCATCTTCTCCCTCTGCATCCACAACCCATATTCCTCATTGTCTAGCCATTCAGGCATTTAAACTCCATGAGCATGTTTATATTTTACAAAATGCAGCACGCCAAGAAAATCCAATTCACCATTTTTTATGTTGTTTGGCAATGTGTCACCAGCAGGACTGAGGCCCCACCACATGCCTTCACAATGCCTGTTTCTGCTGTTGATTTGTGACAGGGTGTGCCACATGCTACCGCCTGTCCGTCTGTCTCTGTGGGCCCAAGCCTTGCTAATGTATTAGATGTTGATATGTCAAGCACTGCCTGTCCCTCCTGGGCTTCTCACAGTACTGCCCACCTCTCAGGCTTGCTGCACCCCTGCTGGATCTCTCAAGCACTGCCTATCTCTCTCTCAGGCTCCTCAATAATTCTGCCCCCTCTCTGGGACTCAAGCACTGCCCGCCTTTCTTGGGCTTCTCAAAGTACTACCCACCTCTCTCAGGCTTGCTGCGCCCCTGCTGGGGCTCTTCCTATGCCTCTCTCCAGGGTTGGGGTCCACACCCACTAGCTGCGCCCTCACTGGCACCTGGATCCCTACATTACAGTGGGTCTCCTGAGGCCTCCTCCTTCCCCTCACAGCCTCACCAAAACCACTGGTCTAATACAAAACACAAGCCTCCTGGCTATAACTTAACTCCAGGCCATCTGGCTATAACAAAATCAGCAGCCCACCAGCCTCAGCCGAGAGCTCTTTTCTTTTTGGTAGCTGGCAGGGACCTGCCAGCCTAGCTTCAGCTCTGGGCTTTATAAGAGACAGCTGACCACCATCAGGTGCAGTCATTTGCCTCCTACAGTCGCCCTGACAACTTGCAGCTGGGTTCTTTAGCCAACTGCTGGGGCTTTTCCTAGCATTTTCCACTCACTAGGAGCAGGGCAGCAAGATGTCCTGCGACATGATCCAATAAGCTTGCATACATGATTGCAGTGCTGCTCTGCTTCATTTTCTGGGTTCACTAAAGGAGAAATCAGAGTTGGATGGATTACTTACAGACAGCTACCAAAATCAATGGGACCAGTAATGAGTCTTGTATAAACACAGAGGCAGGTTCTGGGGAACACTGGCTAAGTGGGACAGCCAGAGAGAATTAGAGAATTGCAGGGCACTAGATTAAAAAAAAGTCATCAAGTGAGGTGAGAGGAGACACAATGAGAAAACGCAGTTAGCAAGCAGCCACCAATGGTGGAACTCCAGTCCATATAGCAGAAAAGGATTCAGGTACCAGACTGGGCTCACAAGCAGAAGCTGTAGCTGTAGCTGTAGCTGTAGCTAACAGAAGCTGTAGCTTCTGTACAGAAGCTGTACCTGGTACACAGTAACTGTATAGATGACTTTCAAGTGGGCACTACATCATGTCCATCATATAGGTTCTACACTGACTGACACAATCATGGGGTTAGTCTCTTTTTTTTCAGTAAATTAGCTTATGTTCCATCCACTACACCTAGAAATTTAGGAAGTCCATGATCTGATGAAATTCAAGCATGGTCCTTGTTTCAATACTTTGTGAAGTATGCCTGAACTGGACTGTCTGATGCCCATAGTCTCAGCAATAAACTTCTGGAAGGGTTCTGAAGCCAGAATATCCATGGTGAAAGTGACTTGACCAGGACAGAGAGAGACGGAGACCAGTTTGCATAGCGCATGGTTTAGGCAGTCCCAACATCTGTCAAAGAGGTGAAGGAGAGTGAGTAAGACTCAGGATGAAATGATATCTATGTAGGAGTAATTGCTTAATTAGAACCCCCAAAATTCACATGTAGGTGATAGGTGTATGATGCCTGGAGCTCAGTCTGTGGGCTAGAACTGACCATGGGGTCCGAGACCCCCCTCTTTGTGCAGCAAATAGCACAGCAACACAACAGTGGCATTATAGAGCATAGTCAAATTTGTTCTCTAATGTTCCTAACATCCGTCCCACCCACAAAATACTCATCACGCTCCCTAGTCTGATACTCTGACATTAGTGACTCCACACACTGCCCCAGGTTTCCAGCCTTTTCCTAACCTTGTGCCTCTTTAAATTCCCTTTTAACTCCTTCTTCTTCTAATCCGCTCCTTGTCCCTAATAAGATAGTGTAACATTCCCTAATAAAGTAGCATAACATAACATAGAGCTATCTGAAACCCCTTACATATGCCTGTTTCTTACTCTGTGGCTATTGCACTCTATTGCTTCAGTTAATGTTTGCCTTGCACCAAGTTATTGGCTACAGGTGTCCCTAAATGATAAGGAAGCAACTTCTGTACATATCTGTGGAAGAGCCTGTCCCAGGTAGCTGCAGCTCGTGGAACAAGGCCATTCAGCATGCCCCAAGCACACATGCCTCAGAGAGGGACAAGCTGATTGTCCCTCTCTGAGGACTTAGGTGGGGTGTACGCACTACCCAAGCAACTCTCTGGCTCTCTGTGAGGCCCATATGGAAATTATGCTTTGAATAACCATACTGCCTGCATTGCGACACCGAGTTCCATGTTTTTCCACATACAATACATAGTCTTTTCCCAAAAATGGCCTTCCAAAATTGGGGTACATATCTGAAGTTAGGAAGCTGATTTTCTTTTCATGGAGACACAGAAGAATAAAGAATTGTATTGCAAGATGGCTGACAACTTCTCTGTGCCTTCCCCGAGGCAAAGGTGTGGCAAGGGGATGGAGGTGCACTCAAGTGTTAATGCTTTCACAGTCACTCATCAATTGGCACTAGGTTTGACAAGTTTTATCCCATAATAGAGGTATGAGCGATATATAGTGTTGACATGCCATCCCCCTCAGTGGTCATGTTTACATGAGATGCTGACTGTGCAATCATTACTTCACGGTCATTTAGTACTTGTATAAACAAGTACTAGATGACTATGCAGTAACCAGAATTACTGTGCAGTCCTACTGCTGAACAGCTTTTAGGTGATGCTTACTACTGTGCAGTAGCATCACATCACACTTTCTGCCACGTGATGCTACTGCACGGTAGTAATGAGCTACTGCACAGTCAGCGTCTCATGTAGATCAGTATCAGTATCTTCCTTTACTCAGCCCACCTGTAGAAGGGGACCTGGTCACTCAGGCTGTGGAGCCAAAGATGGCTTCTTTGTATCACTCCCTTGTATTCTCCTTGCTACAGAGAACAGCTGACTGGCAGCTGATTGGACCAACTATGACTATATTATACATATATCAAACAAGCTTTCAGGTACAAAATGCCCTTCTACAACCCTGAGAAAGAAGTATATACACCCTAACCTAATACCAACTGTAAAAGTGGTCTAGTAAAATATAATTGGATATTATATATATAATACAGAACAAATAGTCTATCTCACACATTCCCTAGGTCAGGGGTTCCCAAACTGTGGTATGTGTACCCTTGCGGGTATGACAAATATCTCTGGGAGGTACACAGGAGAAATTGTGTAATGGTGGATTTAATTTTTATTATAATAGTGTAGCAGGCCTGTCTTTCAGAGCTTGGGTTCAGGCCCAGGCTTGAAATCTTGCTGTTTTGATTGGTGGACCCATCCACCAATCAGGAGGTAGCAAGAAGAGTTAAGTCATGCCCCTTTCCTGAGGGGAGGGGAAGAGGAGTCGGCGCCCCCCCCCCCCGGGACTTAATTGAAGACTGCAACACTCAGGTCCAGAAGACTTCAGGGGTGGAGCCCTGGAGTGTATAAAAGGAGCTGCATGCCCAGCATGAGAGAAACACATCTAGGACAGAAAAGAGAGAAGAGCAAGGCTATGAAGAACTGAGGAGAGCGCCTCAGCAGGATAAAGCAGTAGCCCAGAAGTGCCCCTGAAGACTTTCATTAGCTGGGAATGGTGGACGGCTCTAGCAGCTAGGCTCTCAGTGTGCAGCCTGGCACATGATGTCCAGATCCTTGGAGCTGCGTCAAGCAGATCAGGTCTGCAACCTCTGGCACGTGGCTAGAGACACGCTGCACAGGACAGTGCATAGGGTAAGGTCTTTGGAACGCTTGGGCAGCTCAGGTCCTCAACCCCCAGAACAAGGCTGGGAGGTCAATGCAGTAGGCACTGCACAGAGGGTCCAGGAGCAGACCGAGCCTGGTGCTGCATGTGGTATCCTATGCCTCCAACCCATAGCAAAAGGTTGAGTTCAGGGAGCTAGATGGTGTTCAGGCTACTGAGTCAGCAGACCAGGCCAAGCCAGAGGCCCCAGAAACCCTGCACAGAGGAGCCCTGTTCCAGAGGACAGCGACCCACACCCGAAGCCCACTGCATGCGAGAGAGCAGCCTGGCACAGAAGACGAGGGCCACCTTCCAGGCCTGGGAGCTGTGAGCTGCAGGCAAAAGAGGATTCCCACAGGTAAGTGGGAGTTCCCCCTGGTTAGTGAAGGGCTCCTGAAAGTGGAGGTCCCACTGGGAGGGCCTCCCTAAAGTTATCAGGTTCCTTGTAGGGCTTGGGAAAAGCCTAAATGGTTTCTCATTGGCATTGGGGTTTCCCCTTGGGACTGAATTTCTTTGGGGCTCTTGTGCCATAAGTGGTGTGATGTCATGCTTTATGTTTTGTGAACTCTCATGTTTGTAAATTAGTAGCTGAGTAGAGTCCTAGGGCTCTGCTGCGAACCTCTGTTGCTATTATTTCATCTATTGTTTATTTGTATTTATTTATGGTTTATTTATTGTTCACCCATACTTAGCTAGAGTTTATCTGTTGGCTATCTATGTTTATTTTGGGGTTCATCTGTTTCAGATCAGATACTGACCTGTATTTGGAGCATTGGTATAAGGTTTTATGGCATTTACCCAGAGGGTATTGTTTATGTTATTTGTTTTGATACCTTATAAATACGTATATTGTACATATGTTTGTATCCATGTTTCTTTCTCTCGTGATAAGTTAATGTAAATAAATGTGTATATAGTTAAGTCCCCTGACTGTCCTGGCCTGGTTCTATAGGGAGGGAGGAAAACCAGGTGGTCTGCAGTTTCCCCACAGCACACCTGCCAGCTAACAATCCCCTTCAATTGAAGAGCTACCTGAGCTACAATAACAATTAAGACTTAAGAGGTTAAAATATAAAGTGTATCCAAGTTAGGGTACATGGGCAGGTGGTAAGTCTGGAAGGGAATACACAACAAGAAAATGTCTAGGAACCTCTACTCTAAACCATCATGGCTACAACAACACTACAATTGTTTAGAGAGACTGGAGTACTTTGCCCATACTGGCTGGAGGCATTACAAGCACTGGGTAGATACCTGACCTTGACCTCAATGGCCATTTCCTGTACTGAAGGAATATGAAGCTATTGTTAAAGTGTAACCTGTTCTACTGGGTACAGTGGCAGCAAGTTTCTGTGATCTGGTTGTGATTTAAAGATTCCCACTGACTTCAGTGCCCCTTAGGTTAGGCCTTGCATGTGGAAAGGATGCTGAGGTGAAGTAAAGGCTGCAGAGATCCATTAGTAATTTCTACCACAGTGGTAGAGAAAGCAAAAGTTTTGGTGGGGTTCTGCATTTTTGACAGAAGAACTCTGCCACTTCTTCATGGGCCCCATGGGGAGAAAACCCTGCAGGATGCCTCACTTAATTGATAGTATAGATCCATAGTATCTTCATCCATGATATGTGGAATACACATATCCTTGTGAGCTAGGAAACGGAAAACAGAAAAACTTCCTGCTGTTACTTTCTATGGTACAGTTTGGGATTCAATAATGGAACATATAATACACCTAATTAAATTTAACAATGGAGAAATCTTGCCCTTCCCTCCCTTACAACAAACGATAACTTAACAGGAGCAACTGCTGTTAATTATTGCTTCTGATCTTGTGTATTCAACCTCTCACAGGGGCCAGCCAGGATTAAAATACTTTTACTAGTCTAAGACATCATACACTCTCCATCAGCCTATCTTAATAGCACTGAAGACAAAAGATGGTTCCTGAGGTTGATGTAATTGGATACAGGAGCCTTGTTGATCAAGTGGCAGGATTGACTGCTCACTGCTTTACCATAAAAGACACTGCACTAGGTGGGAAATTCCCTTCTGTTGAAACCCAGTTAAAGTGTCTTCAAACGTTTTTGTCTTCACTTCAAGCAGCTTTCTCTTGCAGCTTCTACCTACTGCTCTGATCACCAGTTTAGATGATCTAACACTATTGCAAGTCCTGCACTCCCCCCCAGTGGAGTGCACACAGCTCCTGCTGTGCTAAAATAAGCACAGGAGAGTGAAAACTTAATTTGTCCACTGTTATTGTGAGAATCTGACCTTAAATGATGAAGTAAGTCCATCGTTCTGAAAGTGTGTGCTACAGCTCTCTGATGTAGTTAGTCTAAGATGCAAATTTACCTTGCATTATGACCAGGGATCCTGGTTTCCTCTGTTAAAAAAATCCCAAATCCTCTGATTAAACCCCTCCCAAACCTGTGTTTTTCCACAATTAAAATGAAATGCCACCATATCCATAAGTATCAGCTGAACACATTGCTTTAAAATTGTAAATATATCAATAAAACAATGTTGAAGCCTACCAGTGCCTCAATCATCATAATAAAATAAATTCTAAATACCTATATATTTTTATAATGGAGAATCAGAGTTCCCCCTGCTGCCTCCACTCACCAAGATACAGGTCCAGCTGCAGCTGTCCCTCTCACTGCTTTGTGGTACTAAGCATCCCTGACATGCTGGTGCCCCTCACTCCTGACTTGCAGCTGCCCACTTGCACCAGGATATATGTCCAACTATGCCGGTCTCCCCACACCTGCTACTTTGTAGTGCTGAGCATCCCTGACATGTCATGACCTAGCCCCTGCCCATGCTGTTGCTCCTCACTCCCAAGCCACAGGCCCCTCACTCCCAACCACCAGCCCCTGCCTGCCTGCCACTTACTACTTTCCAGCAGCAGCACTCCCCCTGTGCCAGGACATGGGTCCAGCTACAGCTGTCCTCTCTGCTGCTTTGTGGCTCTGAGCAGTGCCAGCCTCTTGTTCTGCTCCCTGCGCCTGCTGGCAGCAATAAGAGCTGAGTTCAAGGTTTGCTTGTTTTGTGGGGGAGAGTCCCAAACCAGTTTAGTTTCAGCTCAAGCCCCCACCCAGAAACCTGGGACAATGAGGTTTAAACTGGGGTGTCTTGAATGAACAAACTTTTCCCTTGCAAGCAATGTACCAACAGAAGCCAGATTTATTATAGGACAAAGGAGGAAGAAAACAAAGAACAACTTAAAGCACTATTAAACTCTAAGGCTTAAATTCTGTAGTCCAGCCCACCTAGGCTCTCCATTCTCCTCAGCCCTCTTGGGGCCACTCACTCATCCAGGGTCCCTTGGCCCTGGCTTCCTGGGCCTGCTGGGACCTCTTAGTATCATAGTATCATAGTAGCTAGAGTCGGAAGGGACCTGGGCAGATCATCTAGTCCGACCCCCTGCCTTGGCAGGAAAGAGCACCGGGGTCAGA
>JAGPOW010003316.1:67178445-67214601 GCA_030014935.1 Caiman crocodilus
CTGTTCGCGCGGCTCCGGAGCGTGGCTCCCTACCGGCTCGGCTAAGAGGGATCCGGGGGGCTTCCCCTCCGGATCCGGCTCAGCTGCACCGGCCCCGCAACCCCACTTACCTTCGGGGAATCAGCTGCTGCTGCCCCCTCAGCTGCTCCGCTCGCCGCTGACCTCCCTTACAGTCCCCTCCACATTCCACCAGATGTTACCTGGCCAGCAGCAGACCACCTGCTCTGCCTCCTGGCTGGGGCTCACAGACTGCTAGCCCCACCCCAGTGGGACACGTGACTGATCTGATTGCGAACTGCTTCCCCGGAGCCTAGCTCCTGAGTCACTACTAAAATGGCAGGTGCCCAAAGTGCCCTTTCACACCCCAGCCTTTGGGAGCTTCTGCCAAGCTCAGGCAGTCTGGACTTGGGAGGTCCATCCAAGGAAGGGAGCCCTGGGACTCACCACCCTATACCTGCCTCACCTTAACTGCCTGGATAGGAGAGCCATGTAAGCTGCTCTGGGGAGCAGCCCCTCAGTGAGCTACTGAAGTACACTGCTGCATTGCGCTGTGATATAATCTGCTCCTGAGGAGTCCCTGCTTCCCAGTGAGCTGATGGAGTGCAGTGGTCCTTGCTGCAATGTAAGCTGCTCCTGCAGGGCCCACAGTGAGTTGCTGGGATACACTGGTCCTCACTCCCACCTGGTAGCTGTGGTGGGTGGCTGCTAACCTCTGCCAGTTGCTGCACCCCAAATTCCTAGTCCCAATCTACAAACTGCTTTGAATAAGATTAAAGACTGCAGAATAAACTCACTGGCTGGGCCTTTCAAGTACATGGACTAATACCTGTAAGTTATGCTCCCTCTTAAATAAACAGAAAGTCCTCAGGCTAGCCCAGGGCTCCAGCCCAAATGCTAGCTAAATAGTTTTTTCTTTAATGCAGACAATTGAATCACTCTCTGGTCTGGGTTGTTAAAGTAGAGTTGCAGTATTCCATCTACATTTTCATCTTTCAGGCATTGGCACTGAGCACTGAAAAGACCCCGAGTTTGCTGAAACATCTTTCCACATCAGCTGAATTTGTAGTTAGTTGGAGGAGAACCACCACATATTTTGCCAGGTTGGGAATGCTATCTTCAGCGGCCACCCAGAACTTAATGGGATCTTCAATGTCTGCAAATCTATCTTTGCAATTCCTAAATATTGGCAGTCCTCAGACTTACAACACAATTGGTTTCTGAAAATACACAAAGTATACAAGACATCTTAAGTTGAAATGTTGCAACTCGGAACCAATTTTCTCGTAAGAAACAATGTTCTAAATGGGGGATTGGTTTCTGAACCAAGGCCAAACACCCAAATATAGCCCAGAATTTTGTATTTCATCAATGATAAATGAGTAATATAGTTACAGTAATGTATTTATATTGTAAATAGCAATCATATTAATTTGGAAGGACTTCTTTGAGGTGACTTTGCTGGACTTTTTGAAGGGTTCTTGACTGGAGTCTTCTCAGGAGTCTTGGCTGCAGGTTTTATCTGGAGTCTTGTCTGTTTCTTAAAGAAAGTGTCCAAGGAAGTTTGGACAGATGTTCTTCAGGGAGATGAGTAACGCAGCAGACTTGTTCACTGGAGTGGCGCCACATCAGATCAAGCATTGTAAAGTTGAAACTGTTGTCATAAAGTTGAAACAGGGTGTCAATTTATAAATGTTGTAAGTGCAAAACATAACACAAAACATTGTAAGTCAAGGCCTGCCTGTACACTGGCCATTCCATGTTGCCTTCATTGGACAGCTTTAAATCTGGTTTCACGGTTTCATAATTTATATAAATAGCACCAATTTGTGTAGGATCCAGTGAATGAACAGCACAGAGAAAATCAGTTGTTGGCTGTTTGCTTTTTACATGGTACTGTCCGTTTACCAGCAGTGCTTTGTGAGCAGTGGACCCTTTCTCATTATCAGTTGATCATGCCAGATACTCCAGCCATGGAATTAAATCCAGGACAGTGTTATATACTTTGCATATTTGGCATTTTGGGGACAGTAGAATGTACAGCGCTGTCACCAGATGTCCACAGTTCTCTGAAATGTACTTCAGATAAGTGTATCAGTTTTCTACTGCTAACAGGCTGGCTAGTTCCCACAGAACAGAGGTATCCCCTTGTTCCATTTGTTCATGCTCCACAAACCTATGATAGAGCTGGTAATACTGTACATGGTACTTTACACAACTGAACCACTTATTCCACCTGGTTTGGGTGAAAGTGTTGGTGAATCAAGGGTGTTCCTTCAGATATCTCAAGAACCATGCACAACAAGCTGGAGCTTTCACTGAAAGTGACTTCATCAAAGCAATAAAGCGATCCACTTGCTTAAAGGTATCTCACAAAGTATTTCATGCCAGAACAACTACATGTGCATAGCAACATATATGTACACAATGTAACCACAGATTGCAAAGAACATGGTTCCAACCCTTTGCCATATAGCTCGCACTGTCTGTTACAAATGTTGATATTCACTCAAGTGGATGCTGAATACTATCATACAAGAAATCAAGGCTTATGAAATGGTGGCTTGATTAACTTTCCCCAGGCACACTGTCTTTACCAGCTGTGGTACGGGAATGTCAGCATGCCTAGGAAGACATATCTAGAACACCTGAAATAAAATGTTGAAAACTGGAGTATTTTGGAAATCGGTTGATTCGTTGGCAATCACAGCAAAAAAATTTCCCTCAAAGTCATTAAGAAAGTGCTGTTTTTCCTCTTCAAAAACAGCTGGTAGGTAGGAATAAAATTGGTCTGACTTGGGAATGCTACTACCTCCCCTAAGGTGCTTGCTCAAAAAATCCCTGACAATAGGTAAATCCATTTTATCTAGAGGAAAGTCTGCTTTTAAACACATTTGAATAAAATCCAAAGTGACCATATCACAGGAGCCTTTGGCAACTGTAGGTTGCTGGAATGCTGCAGTCACAATGAACTTTTTTTTACTGCTGATGATGGCCCTGCTGATTCAGTGTCTTCTCTTCATCTCTTTTCATTCTGAACCTGATCTACAGCCTTGCTGCATGCAGTGCAGAACCACACAGTACCGCCAGTCTGAAATTTATTCTTGCCAAACTGAGCAAGATGGTCATTAAGGGTGACATTTGCACTCTTTGGCATCTTTTCTAGATTTGAATGCAATGTCCAGAGCCTGAAGTAAAATTGGTGCTGCATCAGAACACGAGCCACTGTACATAGAGGATGACTCGATTCACAATGACATTTTTTTCATGGAAAGCACAAAATCACATGTTTTACATGAAAAAAAGCAAGCAAGCCCAGTGATCTTGTTGGGTTTCCTGATTCCAAGAAGTAAAAGTGGGAAATAAAATTGCAGCTAGCCCTACTAGAGCCTTGGAACGTGGGGTGGGAACCTGGGGGCAACACAGGACTGCCAGGCTGCTGAGTGCCAGCTGGCATTTCCTGCGGGGCTTGCCCCAATGCAGCTCCTCAGCAGCTGCTGCAATATCCCAGGCAGAGGCCATGTCCCAATGCAGAGAAAGACAACCCCTCCCCCAGTCTGTATCAGTTTGAGAGGAGAAAATTCATTCCTGACCCCAGCGCAGCATCAGTCTGACCCTGAGTTGGAGGGAAAAAACCCTGCAGCTACAACCCTCCAGGGCTGAGTCTCAACTTGAGCATTGGCACATCCCTGACCAGTAGCTGACCAACCCCTTCTTAAATGCCTCCAGTACTGAAGAGTTCACAGCTTCCCTGAATGTCTGTTGCACTGCCCCCTGCTCTACTGGGAGTCAAACTGGAATTGAACTAGAGCCTAAGAACTTGCTTGAACTGGCATTCTGACTTGAACATGAATCAGAACCAAACCATCATATGCCCTGTCCTACTGAACCGTGACAGGAACCATGCTGCAAAAATCACTGGAGTCATCAGTTAGACTTGTGTCATTGGTTATGTTGAGAATATAATAAAAAAATAATTTTAGATGAATGCATGAGTGAGTGAATGAATTTGGTTTCAAGCGTACCAATCTATTGAAAAAACAACCTTGAGAACAGGAAGATAAGAAGAACAAATATACCATCTACAAAAAGATAAGAGGAGGTTGTAAATCAAGTGATTCCTCACTGTCCATCCATCTGCATATATGATGTATGTAACCAAAAGACTGCATTTTGATGAAGTCAACTCAGCAACTCAGATCAACAGCAACAAGGTGATTGGTTGAGTGGGTTGTCAGAGGTACTGCAGCAGACTATCTGGATAAAATGGCAGTGAAGACATAGCCCTGATGACATTGTATGCCATCCACATCAACTCAGGAAAAAAACTACTGGCATGCCTCCCATAAGATCATTATATCCAGAGGCACCTCAGCTGGCCATCGTGACTGAGCCTGAGCACTAGTGGATTGGCATGTGTGTGAGTATGAATGGTTTTAGATAAAGCATTGCTTTTCCCCACTTGATCTTTGTGTGTCACTCAATAAAAATCTTGGTTGCTGAACCTGCATGTTAGTCTTTTATCCAACACTTAGACTGGGGTTACTAGCTACATGGGAGTCACCAGTTACCTCCACCAGTCAGAGTAAGATGATTGCTTCAGTCCTCATTAAAGCTGCAAATAACATTTTTTTAACTATAAAAACCACTGGCTTGTGTGAAGACACACAAAGATAAAATGGCACTGCCAGCACTAAGACATGCCTCACTGCTCTATCATGAATCCTCAGAATTTTCTCTGAACATGTAATTTCTATCACACTTTTTTTTTCTTATTCTTACAGCTGCTTATGTTTCAGGTCAGTTAGCTCCAAATGCCCATTTGCAAAGCTTGCTTAACACTTTATGCAGTCATAGCATGTAGGACGTAGAGAGGGAGGGGGCGGGCAGGCTCCTAGGGTCTGCGGAGTGATGTGAGATTGGGGGTATGTCCGCAGGAGCTGTGAAGGGGTGAAAGGGTAGGGGCAGGCTCCCTGGTTGGGAGGAAGTGGGAGGGGGTGGGCTATGAAGAACTCCCTAGACAGCCTCTAAAAGTGCGGGATCTGGGGCACATCTGGGACCACTTTATCCACTTCTCTGGGTTTGGGGGATGGGTTAGGGGGCTAGTGCCACCTCCTGCCAGGGCCAGGGGGTGACAAAGTTCCCCCTGTTCCCCAGCCCTGCCAGCATGATCCACACCCCTCTGCCTTGCCACCTCCAGCCCTGCTGGCATGACCTGTTGGCAGAGCTGACTTAGAGGTGGGCAGCAAGTGCAACCACCCAGGGCACTGAGGTGGGGCATCCCAGGGCAGAGCCTGACCTCAGCTCAGGTGGGGGCTCAGGAGGAGTCAGTGAGCTTGGGTGAAAACCCTGCTAATGCCCCTCATTCCCATCCTGCAGCTCCCTGAATGCCCCAGCAACCCCCAGGCTCCAGTCCCTCAGTGTGTGGGGAAGAAGGTATGTAAACAGGGCAGGAGTGGGTATATGGGGCAGGGATATGTAGGCACAGGCAACACCAGTGGTGATGCATTAGAGAGACATGGGAGAACACCTGCCTCCCCCCAAATTTCCACACCAACAGTGAGGTATGGGACCCAAGCCTGCAGCCTAGCCAGACCAGCACCAGGCAGGAGCTGCCTCTGTGGCCCAACAGTTGGCCCCAGGATAGGAGGGCAGAGCAGGGTGGGGAAACTGCTGCCACCAGTGCCAGAAGCCCCACACCAACCATGCCACCATGGCCACCAGGGTGAGGTGCCCCCTACCTGCTGCTACAGTGGGGAGCACAACTCCACTTTTATATATCTATGTGTGTGGGGGGGGGGGAGGTGTGTGTGCACCTGCATGTGTGTGTATAGTGATGTTTCATTTTAATCATGGATTTGGGATTACTTTTTTAACTGAAAATTGGGGATTTTTTTATATCAGAGAACACCAAGATCCCTGATGATCAAAAATATTCAGTCTGTATCAACATCTGTTTTCAGATACAAACGTGACAGAAGCCTTATAGATTAGATACAATACATCAGCAGTTACTGCACCTTTTCTTCACCTAATCAATAGCTTGTGCTTACTAACCACATCTTCAAATAATTACATGCATACTCCTGTCTATTGTGACAAGCATTTGCCAACACAAAGAAAAAGTATTTAAGGAAACAATATGGAAGGTGTTCCATTTCAAAAGTCTCAAGCAGTCTGCAATAGGAAAGCAAATGCTTTTTGTATGTTTCTGTATTCCACACAATCCTATCTAGATATAAGAATAATTAAAGGCAAAAGGATGAGCTCAGGCAAAGGGACAGATTCTGCCTGCTAGAGCCACCCAAAGCTCCAGACACTTAAGTGAGATTATTGTCTATTTAAAAGTAGAGAGAGGTAGTTAGCTGTGTCAATTTGAAATCAGACAGGAAGCATGATAGATTTTTACTTTATGGTGAACTAACTAAATCAGAGCTATACCCCATAAACTGATGATTAGCATAAATATAAACTTCAGCTGATCAGCATCTGATAAACTGAGCTCAAGCTCATGAAAGCTTATGCTATGTATCTCTGATTTAGTTTATTTAAGAGTAAAGATAGGTAGTTAGCCTTCAGTTAGTCTGAAGTCAGGCAGAATGCAAGGTAGATTTGCACCTTTGGGCTAGGGACAGAAATTACACATAAACTGTTATAAATGATTAGAAACTAATTCAAATCTGTAACACAACAGAGCTGCATCCAAACAAGTGAGAAAATTCATTTTCCTCAGGATAAGTAGCAGCAGCACACTTTGTGCTGCTGCTACTTGACCCCTGGGAATGCCTGTGCCCTATGTGCTCTGGCACACAGCAAGTTACCCCAGGTGGGGTAGGGAAGGCTGGGGCAGCACAGTGCTGACCCCAGGGGCCTTACCTGGGGTACTGGGGGCCTCCAGAAGCTGCCACCATGGCGCACCAGCAGCAGGCAGCCTGGCTAACAGACGAAGTGTGGCTCTGGCTGGCCAGGCTCCTGTTTTGGGCAGCATGTATGCCACCCCACTTTTTTTTGGAGTGGGTTTTTTTGACCATGGGGTCTCCCCACTTAAGGTTCAAAGTAGCAGTTCAGGGAATGCCTAGATGTTCAATGTGCAGCGCCACACACAGGTCTGCAGAGCCACACATCCGTGTTTATCTGTATGCCCAGAAGTTCAGTGCATATAAATTGCTTTCAAAATGGTTGAAACCAATTTAAGATATACCTGGATGGATGTAAAATCAGACTTAACCTGTTTAGGATAAATCGGTTTACTCAACTTCTGTCCCAGTCCCCTCTAGGTACAAGTTAACCTACAGACCCCAACATCCCTGGATGCTTTGCACCTCCCTGGCAAACCCTCCCTTGAGCAGTCTAGACTTGCCCCAAGCTGTCTGCTCCAGCTGAGCGGGGAGATGTGTACTAGCACCCCCCAGGCTTGTGTCCCAAGCCACTGGAGGCATGTGGCTGCATTTCTGGAATCAAAAGTGAATGTCTGTTCACTTACTTATTGGTTCAATCTACACAGCTTAGACTAACCTGCAAAGATTGAATCAATTCAGCCTTGGACTTTTTGACTGTCTGACTTACAAACTAATTTCTGGTATATCAGAGCTGTATCTGACATAGGCTGTCTATAAAGATGCAAATCTTCTTTGCCTTCTGTTTAAGAATAAGCTCTTTTACCTTGCGGTGCTCTTCAGGTATTTCCTATTGTAATCAGTCAGGGTGGCTAGGATCTGGAACCAACTTCCAAGCAGTGGTGCTGGCTCCTACTCTTGGTGCCACCCTGACTGTGAAGTAGTGCCTCCTGATGTTCTGATGTCCAGTCTGAATGTACCCTCTGCCAGCTTGTGACCATTATTTCTACTGACTCCTGGAAGTGCTCGGGAGAACAGAGACTCCCCCAATGTCTGCTGGTCCCGTCTGACTACTTTGTAATAGGCCACTAGATCCCCCTCAGCCGTCTCTTGTGGAGGCTGAACAGGTTCAGGTCCCTTAGCCTTTCCTCATAGGGCCTGCGCTGCTGTCCCAGGATCATGTGATTGGCCCTCCTCTGAACCCTCTCAATGTTGTCTGCATCTCTCCTGAAGTGTGGTGCCAAGAACTGGATGCAGTACTCCAACTGTGGTCTGACTAGGGCTGCATAGAGGGGGAGAATCACTGCCTTGGACCTGCTCAAGATGCATCTGTGGATGCATGACAAGGTGTGGTTGGTCTTCCTAACCATGTCCCCACACTGCCAGCCCATGTTCATTTTGGCATCAATAATGATTCCAAGATCCTTTTCTGCCTCTTCACTGATGACAAGAGAGATCCCCAGCCTGTAGGTATGCTGCTGGTTCTTCCTCCCCAGGTGCAATACCTTGCACTTGTCAGTGATGAAACCCAGCCTGTTCTTATCTGCCCACCCCTGTAACCTGTCTAGGTACAATTACAGCCTATTCCTCGTGTGCCTAACTTTGACCTGCAGGTAGGTACCAAACATCTTAGTGTCATCAGCAAATTTGAACAGGGTGCTTTTCACCCCCTCGTCCAAGTCACTGATGAAGATGTTGATTTCCTATTGTATTAATACAAATTTCCTATTGTATTAATCTGATTTGTGGGAATTCATCGATAGGTAGAAAATGGAGCAGATCTTTTTGCAGCTTTCTGCACCTACAAATATACATACAGTTCACAAACAAAATTTCAGATGTCTTGTTGGATTCTTAAACCTGTTAGTATATTACTGTAGAGTCTTACAATATATCTCTAAAGAAAATTTAACTCTTCTTGTCCCAGGAAAAGAATGAAAATCCCTGAACTTATATTGAAGTTCACAGCAAATGTCAGGCTCTTAAGATACAAACATTGCAACATTATGATGCGTTACAATGCTATGATGTAACTTGTTTTATGTTGGATAAAAACAAATAGACAGCAGTCTTATCTCTTCCTCTTAATATTTCTTTTGGTCTCATTTGTCTGTCTTTCCCAGGCTTTTTCACACAATACCATCTGTCTCATTCTCCTTTTTGATTGTATATCTAATTGGCAGGATTCTTCCTCTGTTTGCAGAGCTTCCGCTTCTAGCTACTAACCTTGTGTTCATGTGGTGACTAGCACAATGATAGATGCCTTATACTGTTAGGTGCCACCTTAAATTCCAGTGACAAACTGCTTACAGTCACAAATTACTGGAAGACTGCCTGAACCTGATCAAGGGTGGTTCCATGGTGTAATGGTTAGCACTCTGAATCCAGTGATCTGAGTTCAAATCTTGGTGGAACCTGAATTTTTAAGGAAAAACTTCTTTACCATCTGCAAGCACCAACTCTGGATACCTGTAAGAAACTGTTGAATGCTTCAAATGAGGTCATTTGACCCAGCTGGTTTCCTGCCTCTTGGTTAAAAGGCTGGACTAGATGATATCATGAAGTCCCTTCCAGCCCTAATATCTATTAAATATATGAAACCTATAAATAAATATGATTGATAATAATAATATAGCCACACTGGAGTAAAGGACCCAAAGGCTCACCAAGGGGACAGATACTTGGAAATAGCTTACACATGATTTTCTTTCTTTCTGAACAGTTTTACTTTAGTTCCAACCACTATCAGCTTTTCCTTGCACTTTGCTGGACAATAATGTTGCTCCCAAGTTTCATCTACCATCATCCTTTAGTTCTTTCTCTCATAAATGGAACCATTTTTTGTCCTGGAAGGGCATAGCTCTGCACTTTTAGCATACAAGTCATTTCATGAACATCAGTAAGACTATACCCATACTTAAAAGTGAACATCTGCTTAATCTGCTAGAAAGTATATTGCTGTGAGTAGATAATAGATATTGTTAGAGTAATGCATGTAGGAACTTTAGACACAAATTTCACTGATAGGCAAGCACATTATAAAAGGAACCAAATTTCAGATAAATGTAATGAATGTTAATGGTTCCTTAAATGAGATCAAGCAGAAAGAGGTCATTCTAATTACTTCATTACTGTGGTTTGCGTATATATTATTAGGGAAATACTGCTCTCTAGAGGTAGAAAATTCAGGGGAAAATTCAAATGTGTCCTTTGTAATTTACCAGATGATACTCCAGTGAACTGATCTCCCAGGACAGGATTAGCCATAAACTTAGGGCCTGCTTCTATATCTACAAAGAGAGTACCTGGAATTTGCTTTTGTAGTTCCTCTCTCATCTTAACCACTGTCTTTTGATCATATTACCAACTGGAAGGTCTCAATGCTTCTAACCTGCCACTAGATGGCTCACCCTACCATTTGTCATTAGGTCTGCCTCTCCATCTGTCTCCTCACCATTGAATTACAGCTGTCCACACTCTTAAGAAAAACTTCTCTCTTCTCCACTTCCCTCATGCCAGCTATTGTTATTTGCAGACTTACATTAGGTCTATTGGCAGATAACCCATGAGGATATTATAAAGAAATATTGTACCCAGAAGGCTGCAAATTTCTTGGCACACGTTTCGATTTAATTCATTATTATGTATCATTTCATACAAGAAATATGTACACTGAAGGTGGCTCAAGTAGCAAAACTGTTAAGGCTGTCTAAGGCTTTCCTTTCTAAGACGTTGTTTTCAGTTCCTTTGCTGAGCTTTACCTGGTCAGGCAGAGAACGTCTATGCCAGAGGTCTGCCTTAAGATTACTTTTAGTTTTAAAGTTTCAGCAAAACCTGTCCCACCAATCATGAGGTTAGGTGGAAAATACGTTGTTCTCAATACATTGTTCTCCACATGTTGAAAAAATATTCTTACAGCTGTTTTGTTGACAAGCCTCAGTGTCGTGTAACAGAAACATGAAAACTGGCACAGGAGTCTCCCTGGTGCCTATCATTATCTATATGTGAAAATCCACCCAAATACAGCCAAGTTCTGACCCAATGAAAAACTGTCATGCACACAGGTTAAACCTTGGCAGCTAAATCCTCTGAAGATTCAGTGCTTATTCAGTACCCTCACAGCTCCTTTGTTCAACAACTGATTACGCACAATCCTAGCAGTGGCCAAGGATGTGGTTATCCAGCAATGTATCCATGTTTTCAGACATATTCCTGCCCCAACCATGAAAGCATCTCTACTACAAAGCCCTCCTGCCTGCACCTACAAGCTCTGCTAAACTTTGAGGTTGTAGCAGGGCACTAGGGTGTCTGCTACTTGGACAGCCAGGACAACCCCTCAGGTGCCAGTTGCTGGGGCAACCAAAGGGAACTAATAGCTCACACCTGCCTAGCCAGCTGACAGGAAGGGGCAGGGCCTGGCTCCTATATAAAGCTCAGGCAAGAAGCTAGTAGGTAGTTTCCTGCCAGCAGCCAAGGAGGAAGGAGCTCCCTGTCTGGAAAGAGAAGCCAAGCCTGAATGCAAGATCAGCATCTATCACTGTGGTGGGATGAAGAATTCCCAGTAGGCTGGAGAGTGATTATAGGCTTCAGTTTGTGTTGTTGTTTATTACTGGTGGTTTGGGTGAGGCTGTTAGGGGTTGGAGGAGGCCTCATAGGGGACTTGGACAAGTGTGGGGACCCCAGTGCCAGTGAGGGCACAGCATTTGGGGTATGCTGACCCCAGCCCCAGAGAGGGGCAGTTGAGAAGCCCCAGAGAAAGGGGGCATTGCTGAGAAGTCCCAGTGTGGGCACGGTGAGCCCCAGGAAAGGGGGCAGCGCTTGAGAAGGCCCCAAGAGATGGGTGGCATTACAGAGAAGGGTGCAGAAAGAGACAGGGCTGCGGAGAGCCCAAGTACCAGAAAGGGCATAGAAAGAGAGATGGAACAATGCCTCATAGATGTAATGGACTTGGGGTGTGGTACAGGGGTGGTAGGAGCCACACGTGGCCCATAAGGCTGAGGTGCACAGAACACCCGAGACAGGAGAACCGTGGCCAAGAAGACGGAAGGCAGCCTCCGTATAAAAGTATATAAAATCAAAGTCGTGGTGGGAGAGAATTGGAGGGTGCAAGTCGGCAGCTTGGCACAGTAAAGGAGGCGGTAAGGAAGAGCATGGCAACCCTAACCACCCTTCTGTTACAGAGGCATATAGCTCTGATGGCCAACTCCACATCCATCCACCATCCTCTGCCTTCAGTATACAGTGCAGCAGTAAGCTACTGGGCTCGCATAGAATCCTAGAAAGTTAGGGTTAGAAAGGACCTCAGAAGGTCATCTAATCCAACCCCCTGCTCAAAGAAGGACCAGCCCCAACTAGATCATCCCAGCCAAAGCTTTGTCTTGCCAGGTTTTGAAAACCCCCAAGGATGGAGCTTCCACCACCTCTCTGGGTAACCTGTCTTAATGTTTTTTACTACTCTCCTAGTGTTAAATATTAGGAAGAATTTTCTCCTAAACTTTCCTTGCTGCAGCTTTGAGACTCTTGCTCCTTGTTTTCTCATCTTCTACCACTGAGAACAGTCTAGCTTCATCCTCTTTCAAACCCCTCTTCAGGTAGTTGAAGGCTGCTATTAATTCTCCTCTCTGTCTGTCTCCTTTGAACTAAATAAGCCCAGTTCCCTCCTCCTTTCCTTGTAAGTCATGCCCCCCACCCCCTCACCATTTTTTGTCACCCTTCATTGGACTCTCTCCAACCTGTCCACATCCTTTCTGTAATGCGGAGCCCAACACTGAATGCAGTACCCCAGATGTGTTGCCAGCAGGTCTAGGGAAGAGATTATTCCCCTCTATTCAGCACTGGTGAATCTACTGATCCAGCCCAGTATGCCTTGAGACCTCTTGGCAACTAGGGCACACTGCTGACTCATCTTCAGCTTATTGTCCACTGTAACCTCCAGGTCTTTTCTGCGGAGCTGCTGCCCTGCCAGTCAGCCTCCAGCCTATACTTGTGTGGGGGGTTGTTCTGTCCTAAGTGCAGGACTCTACACTTGTCCTTGTTGAACCTCATGATGTTCCTTTTGGCCCAATCCTCCAATTTGTTTAGGTCACTCTGAATCCTAGCCCTATTCTCCAGTGTACCTACTACTCCCCTACTCCCCCCCTCTCCCCCCAGCTTGGTGTCACCTGTAGACTTGCTGGGGGTGCACTCTATGCCATCTTCCAGGTTGTTGCTGAAGATATTGAACAAAACCAGCCTCAGAACCAACCCCTGAAACATTTCACATGATACTGGCTGCCAGCTAGACATTGAGCCATTGATTCCTACTTTCTGAGCCTGATGCTCCAGCCAGTTTTCTGTCCACCTTGTGGTCCATTCCTCTAGCCCATATTTCCTTAGCTTGCCTGCGAGAGTGCTGTGGGAAACCGTATCTAAAGCCTTGCTAAAATCAAGGTGCACCACATCCACCAGTCTCCCCGCATCCACAGAGCCAGTCACCTTATCATAAAAAGCAATTGTGACTTGCCCCTGGTGAATCCATGGACTGTTCTTAATCACCCTTCTCTCATCTAAGTCCTTAGGAATGGATTCCTTGAGGATCTGCTCCATGGTTTTTCCAGGGACTGAGGTGAGGATAACTGGGTTGTAGTTCCCTGGATCCTCCTTAAATACGGGCACTGTTTGCCTTTTTCCAATCATCCATGACTTCTCCTGATTGCCAAGCAGTGCTCCACCAGCAGTCCTATTCACTGAAATCAGACCACAGAAAAGGAACAGATCTTGGCATTCAAAGGGTCCCTGTTTCAAATGGTACTCAACAGGTCCCAATATTGCCAAGTCACCCATGCAGGCATATGTGTGTGGGCTTTTGAGCCAGCCTCTGTCTCGGACATCAGACACCACTGCATCTACCCCTGAGAGCACAAGGCCCACACAGGCTGTTAGGGGTAGAATTTCTGGAGGATCCTGGAGGAACTTTTGGGAAGAAGATTAAACCCTCTTAGCTTGAAGCCTGCACTACGCTGCATAACATGTAGAAAAGACAAGGGAGAAATAGAAAACTGTAGGTAACTGCAAGTACCAGACAGTCACTGACATTGAAACTGAAACTGTATTTTTTTCACTTATTGGTATAGGTGATGGTTTAAGTTTTATTTTGTACTTTGGTTTTCCAGATTGCATTTTGTTTAACAGTCAAAAAGCAAGGTCCCTTCTTATTAGCACTAAGCAGGTTTTCTTTACATCTTTTTGCAAGTTTACTAAATATTATGTTTATATCCTGGTTGTTGTTCATTTAATTAGTACAGAACTGGGAAGCCTGAGCTCTGCCAAAATACTTTATTGATATATGTTAAAAAAAACAAACAACCTAGACAAGCCAATAAAATGGCATGCACTGGCCCTAAGCCAGCAAGCAGAGAGAGTTTCATTTAAACAATATTTTATTTGGCAAATAAATCAATCCCTAACACAATACATTAAATTAATCAGGCACAAAATACTCCAACAAATTACCAACTTCTTCATCTTGGGTGTTTGCAAAATATAGCTACAACAGGCACTTTAAAACAGTGTAACACATCAGCATGGCATACCCCAGGGTATTTCATCCTCCACAAAACAGAATGTGTGTTAGCAATTGATTACTCATTAAGAAAGGGAGGCCGTATGCCATATGGGCCTACTTTCCCCTGATTGTCTAGATCTGGCCTAGCTAGGGTTACCATATTTCCAGTTTCAAAAAAGACGACATGTGTCTGGGAAGGTAATATGATTGCAGGGGGCCAAGGGAAGGGCAGTGATATGCCTGTTATCTACCCTTGCCCCTCACTCCCAAGCTACCCCCCCCGCTGCTGTCCTTCATGACTGACCCACAGTACCCCAGCCCTCCAGACCATGCTGGTGCTCCTCACTCCAAACCTACAGTCTCCCAGTCCTTGCTGATACCCATTACTCCCAATCCACAGCCCCCTAGCTCTGCCTGTATTCCCAAATCACAGTCCCCTCCACCCTCCTGGTGCCCCTCACTCCCAAATCACAGCCCCCACCCATCCCTGCCAGTACTCTCACTCCTGATCCACAGCCCCTTGCCCCTCTACCCATCCCTGCTGGTGCCCCTTACTCCCAACCCGCAGCTCTCTGCCCCACCCTGAGTCCTGCTGCCCCTGAAGCACCCCTCCATTTCCATCTCCCCTGGATAGGCAGGTACTTTCCCCACCCTTCTGCAGCCCTGGTAGCCAGACAAATTCCACCAGCACCAACAGACACCCGCCCCCTTACACACATACCCTGCAACAGTCCTGAGGCCGAGGCCCTGGCCCTCCAACCCCCACAGACTTACCTGCCTGCAGCTGCCAGGGGCCTGAGCAGATGCACGTGATGGCCCTGCCTCCAACTGCCCTTCCCCACTCCCCTCTCCCCCCCAGCCCCAAGTAGCTCCTTGCCAGGGTAAGCTGGGAAGTGCTGGGGAAAAAGCTTTGATGCTGAACAAGAGGTAGAGCAAAATCCTGGGCATTTGTTGATTTTTTTTAAAAAAAATCTTCCAGATGGAGATAAGGAGACCCAAAAAGAGGACGTCTGAGAGAACCTGGATGTCTGGTAACCCTGGGCCCTGTTCATGTGAAAACACCTGCCTCTGGCTTCACAGATGTCCTGCAGTTGGTAGTAGACCACTCTCATTCACACAACACTTGCAACTTTGGCATCCAAACAGTTTCAAAGGGAGCACCATCTTGCCTTCAGGTTTCATTCTTCAACTGCAAAGTGTACAAGTGAATGGCCTCTATCATCCTATATCATCCAAGTAGAGCTATTTCTCCCTGGCAGGTGAAAATGGTCATCTTTCCTGCTAAATAACAGTTGGCATCTCCACTACTGATAGCTTTGCCATTTAGACAGATCAAAGTTACAGCTTGTTCCAGCATGAAATATCAGACTGCTTTAGTACCCCAATGTCACATCCACTGCCTGAGCTCCCAACATACCTGTTCATTATAGTGCCCCTGTAGTACGCTAAGCCCTGCAGAACAAGGGAGTTGTGTCCCTTGAAGGTCGCATACATGGTGGTTCTTTCAGGAGAGAAAATTACAGGCATGTAATGTGCTATCAGCAACCCCAGCACAGTTTGGAAGAGGTGTTCTCTGACCAACTAATTCAGGCACATTCCTAACATTGAAAACTTGCTGGTAAAAAACTTTTAAGACAGAATTATGCATTGTATCCCACAGCCTCCCTGGGTCGTATGCTGTGGTAGTGGAACTTGGGACAAGATTCTCACAAACATCCTTAAAGTCCTGGAGAAGTTCTGGAGCCACTGCTGACCCTCTCATTTTGGCAGAGTGATAAGATCTCATGCTAGTCGTACTCCAGAAACAGTAGTGCAAGCATGGAGATAGGACAGCAATGACATATCTTCTAAAACTGCCATGTGCACTCCATTGTGTTTAGAGGCCTTTTACATTTGTTAATGCTCAAAAAGCTTATCAGGAGCTATTTTGGGGCTGAGAGCTGGCAAAAATAAAGAGAATGTGATCTTGTCATAAAGACTGAATCACAATACGTAAGCGGGCGGAAATTAAAGTTGCATATTCAGCTTTATTTGGGCATATTTTAACTTTAGTATATTGACTTTGCAATATTTATAATACACGTTTTTTCTTGTTAAGAACGTATGATACATATCACTGTTTAGATTGGCCTAAAACATGAGGACATAAATTAGCATGTAGGTAGTCCTTGGAAAAATTTCTATCAATTGGGCCTACAATCAGTGCTAGTTTGCCAGAGTAAAATGTAAGCAAGGAAAACAGAATCAGTACATTTTTATTACAGTATACTTAGGAAAAAATACAAAGTATATATAATGACATGTTGATACAGTCTGCACTTTCATTTACCTTGACATGACTGATGAAAAAGTGTTTATTGTAATTGTAACAGAAAGTCCCCTTTTCCTTTTGCCTGCATTTGCTCTCCCCTCTTTGGATATGTTTCTCTTTTTCTACCTTTTCTTCCTTCCTCTCTCTTTCATTTTAAGATAAGGAATTGTGTTTTAAAATTTGTGTGTGCGCATTTTGTATCTCCCTTTGTATTTTGGTATTTTTATCTATTTGTGTGCCATGACATTTGTAGCTTATATTTTATACTCCTCACCTTTCAACTAGATGTGTTTTAGTAAGTTATACATTGTAACAATGTTAACAAGGCCAGGAATTAAACTGCCGTTCCCTGTATCAAGCTGGCCTCTGAAAGAGACAGTAAATCAGTGATTGAATGTGTAATATGGAAGCAGGCAGCAATTAACACCTGGGAAGCTGCAGATCAGACAACAGAAGAACTCAATGGAAGACAATATAGCAATCGGAAATCTCTAAATGTCAGTGATCGCCCTGGCCTGAGTTAATCAATGCCAGAGACCAACTTTTGGTCTGAATATCTCCAAATTGACCACTCAGAGCCCTATTCAAAATTTATCAACAGACTCCCAAACCTGCATGTACATGCGAATGACCCCTGGGGCTGACAGTTGCTGTTCAGTAGCCACCGAGGGGAGGGAAATCCCATGAGGGTCAGTGACCCCTGAATTGGGCAAACCTGAAAACTGGGGAGTCACCAAAGTCTGCCAACAACAGATAAAAGGCAGTGAAAAGTGACCCTCAGTGGCACCCTCTTGATCTCCAACTTGATCAGACCTGTCCAGCCAGAAGGACCAGCCGGCGACCCCCTTCTGGAAGGTAACACCACACTGAAAGAAGCCTCAATGACAGACTTCAGCACCTGTAGGATAGGTATACCTGACTCTGTAGCCTGTTACTGTGTGTGTGTGTGCACGCGTGTGTGTGTGGATCAGCCCCAAGGTTTATGATTACAGTGTTTCAATCCGCCGAATAAACTAGAATTTTAAGGATCCTGAGTTGGACATTTGTAGCCAACATAACGAGAGCAATATATGAAACATTCAGCTCAACTCTAAGGCTACATCCAGACAATCAGGGGCATGCAGATTGTGGCGCCACAAATCTCTTTGCAATGCCAAACTGATCACAATAAACATTAAAACATGGCAAAATATGCTACCAGGATTTTCTAGGAGCAAAAATACACCCTGGAAACAAAAACAGTGCAAAGCACATCGACTGGTATAAATGAAGGCCAAGCAGTCCAGAGCAACACTCTGGCTGCTGGCCAGGCCTTGGTGCTGGCCCTGCTGCTCCAGCATGCCACCAGGTAAGACTGCTGAGGCCAGCATAGGTACTGGCCTCAGCCTCCAGCTCTCTCTGGCTGAAGAGGTGCAAGGAGCTGGGCAAGAGCAGTTTGTCCACAAATTGTTCCACAACAAAGCACACCTGCAGGGGTGTGCACATGCTGCTAGCAAAGCTCTTTGATAGAAGCTTATTTTTAATCAGAGAAGCTGCAGTTATGGGGCAAATAAGATAACATAAAAAAGAGAAGGATAGATGTTGGACTAGTTTTTTTCTGTTTTCTGACACTTAATTCATTTTCTTTTTATTTTGATTATAGAATATTTTCTTTTAGAAAAAATCTTCTTTCAGAATCATTTCCTTGTCCTTGTCACTTGCTGAATTGTGAATCCACAATTAAAATGCTATATTCACATATGATTAGCTGTGAGTGCATGGTGGTATTATATTATAGCGTGGAAAGCATAAGCATACCTTTGTTGTATATTAAACTTCTTCCCACACCAAAATCTAGAAATTATTCAAAATAATATTGAAAGGATGGCTACTTTTGCTGCTGTTTTGAAAAAATCGCATGTAAGCATAATGCGTATCTGTTATAATTGATGGTACTTAGGAGTCTGTAGCATAGTTTCTTACTTTTCTGACTAATATAAAAAAATGTTGTTCCAATCTGCAAATGTCTTCTGTGCAACTCTTTACATCAGTTCTTAGGAATAAGTAGGGCTTATGAAGATGATAGGTTTATGGTATTTCATGTTCTAGTTAAACAAATAACCTGGGTCCACTCATGCTTTAAGTAGCATGTGTTGCTTAATAAGGCCTTAGTATAATTAGTAATTCTGAGAAGACTAAGAAAGGTAAATCTAGTATGAAAGTATGGAAGAAATTTCTGAGAATTAAACTGTCATGGGTAGGTGGAACATTTTCATAAGAAAGGTGGTGAATGGTTTGTGAGAGTTGAAAGACTGGGCAATCCCTGCAAAAACCTTGTATTGGTAAAGGTGTTGGCGCATTGATAACATGAAGTGATCAGAAATTAAAATAACTTGTTTTTTGGATTCTATGATTAAATGGCACGATGGGACAAATGCTGCCCACACATTCCAAGTAAGGTCAACTAACATGACTAAGCAAGAGGGATTCAATTCAATATCTAGCCTTGCATGACTTGGCAAAAGTATATGTCCTTACAGTAAAACTGGGGATAAGAAGTGCTACTGCTAGTAAGAAAGTCAATTGTTATTACCTTAGAAGCAAGAACAATTATTATACCGTCATTTAAAAGCAAAAAACTGAAAATCTCTAATGGAGTGTAGTTGTATTTCAACTTTTTTGGCAGTAACCTTAATTTTTCAAAGCTTTGTAATGGGTCCAAGTCAATAGTTAAACAAATGTAGAGGGTGGTGTTGATTATTCTAACCCATTAGATGTCAAACTGAGTTGCAGTTTTTTGTTATGGCCCAGTTCAGCCAAGAAGACCTGTTGAACACACACAGTTCAGTCTTGCTTGCTCTTATAGACAAATGACCAGAAGGTAGTAATGTACCCAGTCACCTCTGACTTCCCAGCCAGGATGGTCATTTTTGGCATGCTTGGATGGAAATAACCTTCAGCCTAAGTCCAAAGCAATGCTCAAACTCATGACTTGGGAGTCATAACAAAACTCCTTCAGTCCTTTGCTACCACACCCCACTGATCACAATCCGGATGTGAAAATACTTGTAACTATATACATACACATGCACTTCCCCTTAGTAAAATCTCTCCCCCCTCCAGTTATTGATAGCAACAGTTCAGAACAGATATGCCTAGTCTTCTGATTGAAGAAAACTATAAATATGTTAGAATAAACGGATAGTGTCTAAGTAATGATAGTCTCGGTATCTTTGCAATAGCAAAGAAAAGAAAGTAAAATGTGAAACTGCTCGTGGAAATTCCCTGAGTTCAGAAATGTCAGTTTCATGTATTATTTCAAACTTGTTTCTTATTAAACTCAGAAGGTTAGTAAAAACTAGTCTGAGGTGATCACCTGATTTGATCACCGACCACTATAACCCACAGCTTCCATCAGTGACGGCAAAGCTGTTCTGCAAATCTCGAGAGGTGGAGGAAATAGAGCTGGTGAGGAACTTCTCAGTGAACTATAGTGTGCCTAAAATGGGAACTTGTTAAAACAAAAACTGTTTGTGAAACAGAATTAGTTTTGATAAATGCCCTAAACTAAAAAATTACTGGCAGAAGAGTTTGAAGTGTCATTATGGCACATTTTTTTGATATGTTCAAACCAAAATCATTTATTAAATCAGGAATTCTTTTCATTTTAAAATATAAAGAATGTTGATTAAAAAGAGTTTTTGAAAGACTGAAATCAAAACAAAACATTACATGACTAAAGCTTTTTTTTCAGTTCACAGGAAGTTTCTGACTTTTTGGATCAATTTGGTTTGAGATTTTTTTTTTTTTTTGATAACTTGAACACTTTCAAAGCATGAGAAAGCTATTTCCTTTCTGGCTCTAATTATCAGGAGAAAGCTAATGGAAAAGAATATTTAAGTCTTACTGCCCAGTGTGTGCTTTTCAGTTAGTAGGGCAAAGTAGATTGTTTGGTGCATTGGCACACGTCCTAATTTTACATTTTCACAAGTTTATAAGTACAAACTTGATTACGTTATTAGCATATCATTTTTTTTCTTCTGACTTTATTACAGAACTTAAGCAATCAAGCCTTCATGTGAACTGGACATCTAACTCTTTTAGGTAACTTTGAAAATCTCTACCTTTATAACAGATTGCACTGAAGCTTATTAGTGAATCAGTTTATTAGAGCAATTTCTGATAGAAATATCTTACTGCCTGTGGTAAGTGGTCATATTTACCCAGTCAGAAGAATTCTGGTTTAACATTTTAAGAGCAGTGCGGTGGTCCAGGGAGACACAAAAGCCAACCAGATACTACAAAAAGTCCACGTTGGTTGGAGCCTGCACCTGCCTGCTATTTTTAACCAGGAAAACCACAGGGTGTCCAGTTTTAGGGCTACAAAGTGGTATCTGGTGCATGGGGGAAACTAACAGCTGTAAATGGCAGGGAGGTTGTAACATATATACTTTCTTCATGGATAGCAAGTATGGAGGAACCAAAAAAACATTTTAAATCAGCAAGAATTCTTGTGGTTGAACCAACAGCATGGTTGGGATAAACAAAGAAACTTTCAAGTATATCTGTGTGCCTTTCCTCAGCTTTCATCTCTCAGAGACCTGAGAGAGGTTACTGTGATACCTGAAAAATTATTTGCATCTATCCCAACCATGCAGTTGGTTTAACAAAAGATATCATCCACAAGAATTTGTTCACATTTCCTGAACCATCACAGCAACAGCATCACTTCAACACTTTAAAGCAGCAAGCAGTCTAATTCAAGACAAAAACAAAATGCATAAGGAACACTTAAAAGTATACCACTTGACAAGCAACCAGTTTTATTAATTACATTATTATGGAATTTAAAATTGACTTCCAAAATGTTCCAGTTAACAAAGTATGTCTTGGTTTAGTTACCTGTACAACCATAACTGTGGCAGGATCTCAGATAAGTTTAAAAGGACAAATACAAATCAAGTTGATCTATCCTGGAAATATATTCTCATGAGTTTAGCCCTATTACTCACAAGGGAAAAAGGAAAGTTTAATTTTAAGAGAATTTTTAAAACCACCATCTTGTGGAGGAGGAAAGTGGATATCCTGCTTGCTAGTACTACTTTTATGTAGTATATGTTATGTTTATATACTTCATATAACGAAGCAGAAAATTAAAGAAGAAACATTTAAAGAGCTAGCGTTTCCCCCCTACCTCTAACATTCCTTTGGGTTATTTGTATCTTTCTTATTTTACCTTAGGTCATTCACAATACATGATATAAGACTAATAATATGACTCATGAAAGTCTAGAATTAGACCACTGGTTGCATGCTTCATGAATTAAAAAAGGAGAACACATAAATACCAGTTTCAGGATATGCTTACCATTAAGCACAGGCTTCAGTAGTTTGTTGAGCTAGAGTGTAATTGAGTTTTCAGCAAGCATCTCAAAATCAATAATTAAATACAAAAAAAAAATCATCAAAAGATACCCAGAGATAAGCATGTTCATTGCCTCCCAATTTTTGTCAGTTTTCATCCCTACGGTAGTTAGCTACTATGGATTCTAATTTTAACATCATTGTTTTTGCCTAATCATGTTCCCACTAGAAAATTAGAGCATGGTTAGGTAAGAACTGTGATGTTAAAAATAGAATCTATAGTAGCTAACTACTTTTTTGATGACAACTGACAGATATGAAGACAACATTTCTACAAATTATTAATATGACTCTCTTTATACGATCTTCCCCAAGTCTAGTAATACCATACCTTCTATAAAACTAGGCTAAAGTAGGTAACATCTGTCTTCAAACTTTCTCAAACACTTCAGTTCAAAGCCAACACTTTAAATGATGGTATTTTGACTAGATTTCAAAACTGATTATTTCTTGATAAAGACACAGATTTTTGCATATTTTTTTCTCTATGCTATCATTTAATGGAGTCTGTGTACAGTCTGTTATACCGGTTATAATTTTCTGTGAGCAACACATTTTTTAGGCTCTGCCAGAAAAGGCATTGAGCTTGTGGATTCTTTGGCCACTCAAGAATTGAACTCCTGCAAATCCTCCTACTCAGTCGCAGATACTGGGAGTGCTGTAACACTGGCTCCAGCAGAATAAACACAATCACGTCCAGGTTCTCATCCATTAGTTTTTGCAGGGCAATGTAAAAAGCTGTTCTGAAGTTCCCATTCTTTACATACCTTTCTGTCAGGACAAATATTGTCTTCCTGCTGCACTGGATGCTCTGTGCAAGGTTGTCAAAGACGGCTTTTCCTGGCTCCCAGTCTCTTTCCTCCAAACAAAGCAGAACTTGCTTGTCCTTACTTTCTTCTAAGTGAATTCGTAATTCATTTATTACTCAGTCAGTTGCTGCTACATCCTTAGTATCATAGGCAATGTAAGCATCATAAAGAGATTTTTCTGTGATTATGGACCTGTAACCTTTCAGTCTGGCAGCACAATAATAATATGTGTACCAAGCATCCCAATAAAATAAATGTTTTGTGATAGCCATTACCATAACAGTGAAAATAATAATGAATGATAATGAAAAGCATATTAGTGCAGCTATATCCAAAGTACAGGCATGTTGATCTAAACTTATAATGTTGTTTCCTGTTTGATCTCCAGGTGTTGCACAAATTACATCTGTTGCCAGTCGTGGTATGTTGACATTAATGTTTAAATGTATCCAGTTAATGAAACCAACAATTGCACAAGTGCATTCAAAAGGGTTCCCCTTTAAGTTCAACAAGACTAAATAATTTAAATCATTTGACAGAAATGTTGATTGGTTTATGGAATGAAGTCTGTTGTAACCTACATCCAGATGTAAAAGGCTGCTGGCTTTAAAAAGAAATCCATCGGGTAGCTGAGCAATCTTATTAGATTGAAGCAGAAGTGTCTGAAGAGAGGATGTGCAGCTGGCAAGGCTGTCAGTTATAAAAGACAATAAGTTTCTGCTTACATCTAGTAATTTGAGATTCTGAAATTGTTTCAAGGCTTTCCACTCAAAGTGCTGTAATTCATTATTGTTTATGCGTAATTCAATTAGGCTCTGTGGAAGACAATTGAATGCCTTGTTAGGAATAGCTTTAAGTCTGTTGTGGGATATATCAAGATGAGTTAGTTTGCTGAGTTCTTTAAAAAAGCATCTATATCTATTGTCTCCATTTTTCCATAAAATATCAAGGCGATTTCCTTTGAACACCAATTCTTCCAGTGAACTGCTGATTAGTTTAGGTTCTGTTAGTGTGGAAATTTCATTGTAACTTAAGTTTAAAACTTTTAGATGCATAAGATTTTGAAGAAATACCAGTCTATGGGTTATCCCTGACACAATAAAATAGTGTTTATTATAGCTGAGGTCCAGTACCTCTAAATTCTGTAATTCATGAAATGCATAACTATAAGCCAAATCAAGTTTATTAAAAGACAAATCTAAATATTTGAGATTAGGGAGGAAGATAAATTCAGTGCTATTCAAAGCTTGGCCAATGCCATTTGAAGACAAATTCAAACAGGCTACATCATGGAAACTATTACATTGTTGTTGGGCAATGAAGAAAATACTGTTCAAACTTAAATCTAGTGCTTTACCATACATGCTGCACTGAGGTTTGATTAAAGGAAAAATGGGAGTGGACTTATAACTACTGGATGTACTTCTAGACTCTAGCAAATTATTTGCTGATGGGTCAAGATAAGTATCTGTTGAACGATGTTGAATGACATGATTTCCTAATGATGTCCCATGAATGTCACTGTTGTTGCTGCCCTCTGATAATGGTGATATTTGTTGTTAGACAAAGAAATCAAAGTCAGATTAACAAAGAGCTGGAATACCCTGAGGTCAATCTGCTTGATAAAGTTGACTCCAAAATTGAGGGTGCGTAGATTTGTAAGTTTTATAAGAGGCTGCAGGTGTTCATGTGTAAGGTCCTGGAATACATAACCTCGTATATGCAGTTGTTGGAGACAGACCAAGTTAGCAAAATTGTCAGAAATATTTATATACTTGGGGTATGCTTGTCTTGCATAATTAAAGGATAAGTCAAGCACCTCCAAGTGAGGTAGATGAACTAAAAATTCCCCTAAAGCTATTTCCTTTAGCAAGTAGTTAAAACCAAGATTCAAAACCTTTAACTGTGACGTGTTATAAAACCAGCTGGAAGGTATATGAGTGAGGAAAGTGCAGGAGAGACTTAGGTTCCGTAAGTTTGCCAGATACTGGAAAGCAAGAGGGTGTATCTGAATGGAGGAATCTGCAGGGCAAGGATCACATGGAAAAGGGGCATTGAAGCACCTTGGGCAGTTTCCACTTAGATCAAGGACTTCTGTGTTGGACAGGTTTTGAAAATCATAATGATTAACCGTTTTTATCTTATTGCTGCTGAGATACAGTTCTTTTATTGATGAGGGTAGCTGGCTTGGAACTTGGGATAGGTTGTTGAGAGACAGTGACAGCACGGTCAAAGCAGAGAGACCTGAAAACGCCGTGGGTTCTGCGAGGAAAGGTCTTTCACAGGAATAGCCAGTAAAACAGTTTCTATCCAAGCAGAGCTCTTTCAGTTGCATGAGTTCTGAAAAATTTTGTTGGCTGAGAGAAAATAAGCCATTAAATCTCAAACTTAATGATGTTAAATCAATGGCATCCCAGCTGGTATTTTACATAAATGGGTTTCATCTGCTAATAATTCCATCAGCTTGGTCATGTTAGCAAAAGCTCCATCTTCAATTACCATTCCTTTTTCACATGGATCAACAGCCTTTTCCATGGTTTTTGAATAATGATTGTTGTTTAGATTTATTTTCATCAGGTTGTTCAGGCCCTGAAAAGATTCTTTAGAAATCTTCTTTATAAAGTTGCCTGAGAGCTTGATTTCTGTTACATCACTATATGTTCCAGCTGGCACATATTTCAATCGACGGGAACTGCAGTCAAAAATCACAGAGGAATTATTCTTTGTAACATCACATGGCAGTGTTCTAGGGTACTTGGTCTTAGCAAGGACACCTGAAGTACTGTAGGCCAGAAGAAGTAGGCATATCAAACTTTGAATTGGGGGGTTCATGTTTCCCTTGAAAAAAAAAAAAGAGAGAGATAGAGCGAGCTTTTAATAATAATAATAAATATTTAGCAACAGCATAGCATTTTTGAAAGCAACATCTGAAGTTCATTAATTCATGAGCCAAGCTCTGTAACTGAGACCAGTGATTTTGGGTGTCTGAGATCTGGATGTTACATGTAAAGCACTTTGAAAATGGATACATTTTTCCTAAGCAAGTTGCTCAGCAGTTTCTGAATAGCAGGCTTGCTTAACACCTCAAAACCAAGCATCCAAAAACAACTGCATTTTTATACATCATAGTCATGGTTTTAAAGATGTTTTAGTTTGCTTTCTTCTGCCTGTTCATTGCAGACTCAAGCAATACATTTAGTTTCAGTGCTGCTATGATGCATAGATATCCTTTATGAAAGCATTAGGAGTGTCTTAGCATCTTCTGGCCTGTGCACACATTAAACAAGGTATCCTGGAGATAAAAATTGCATCGTAATACATATACAAAGTTGAACTGAATTCAGACTGCATGGATCAACAATTATGGCACTCCTTTTAATACACTGTATTTCTATGTGTTTAATTTTCTCAGTTCTAAAAAAACAAAAACCAGGAACAGGAAAGTAGAATTTTCCATCTTGTAGAACCAAATCAACTGCCCCATGGGTCATCAGGTTGTTGAAACCTTTAGGTCCACAGAACTGATCCCTGTTTTATCGTTTGTAGACAATTTTTACACAAAAGTAATAGTTTGAAGAAATTGCATAAACCTCGTGTGATCCAAATAGCCCTGTTTGTTAAGTGTACATAGTACGCATAGTCTAGGGACATATGTCTAGTGCTTTTATTGGTTTGCAAATAAAGAACTCTATGAGCATCATTTACTTTTCTGCCTGATGGTCCGTACGGGAATATATGAAGTAGAAGCATCAGGAGGGTGTTTTCCTCTGTGGCGAGTTGGCCATTCCAAGATGATGACATACCTTCACTGATGCATTTTATAGCTCTTTGTTAAACAATGGAAAACATTGGGATGCAGGACCTTTGAGTCCCATTCCTGGTCTGGGAAGCAGGCTCTTGAGGGCAAAATCTTTTGCTTCTCTCTCTCCCTCTCGCCAGCATTCTCCCTTTCTTACTTTTGTACTTTCACTTGTTCCCTTGTCCATCCATCCTGTTTCTTTCTTCTCTTATCTGTTCACAATTCCTGCTCCTCTGCAGCACCTATAATGTTCTCCAAACCCTGCCCCACTCATCTCTTGGTGCCTCTGGATTCAAATCAGAAGACTCTTCCTTCTCTTCCATGCTGCCTAGGCAACGTTACAGAAAAATGAGATGATAGGGGGAACAGAATGATAGTGAAACTGTAGCAGGCTGCATGCTTTCAGGGGTTGCAGCCCAGATGCAGGTGGTAAGCATATGATTGTAGTCCTGCCTATAAGGACTGGGATAGCTGTGGAGAATAATTGGTTGGCCCAGAGGAAATTAATAGCTCCCAAGGGAAAGGTAGGGGTAGGGGAGAGGGAAGACTGTAGTACTGAGTCAGAGTACTTTCTCAGGGTTTGGTAAAATATCATAAGGTTTAAGACAACTGTTTATGTGTCTGGTTGATTTATGCTGTGTCCTGTGGTGCAAGTTGGGAAATAAAAGGGAAATAAAAGACTGTATTGTGTAAACCGACATCTTGTTACAGAGACATGAGAGTCGTTCAGCCATCAGCTCCCTTGCACAGCACCAGATTTTAGTTCTCAAGGCAGGGACAATGGGAAGAAAAAGAGCTGCTTAGGCTATAAACCGACCAGCTTAGGCTGTAAAACTGGAGCTTGCTGAGGAGGAAGTAGCCCCAGCCATTTCAGTATTTCATACAAAACACTTTTCTCAGTTGTGTTTCTTTTCTGGGATTTTGAAAGTTCTGACAGATAAATAGCTGGACTTCATTTTCAAAATGCTCTACACCTTATTCCTAAAATTGCATAACAGAGTGAAATATGGCAAATATATATCTCTATATTTCAACAAATGCAATGGGGGGGGGGGAAGAGATGAGGAAGAAGAAGAAAGAAGGAAGCCAGTTTTTAAAACTGCCATCATTTTCTTCCCATCAAAGCAGCATGACTATCACTGGCTAATCTACATAACAGCATCAGCATGGCCCAGCCAGGCCCCCCCCCACACACTGTTTTCCTGAGCCCTTAGGTGCATTTTAGTCCTGGAAGTTCACTGGCGAGGCCAGGCCTAGGGCCCTGATCTTCTGTGTCTGAAAAGACGAAGAACAGTTGGCAAAAGCTGTTGAAAATGACGGCTAGGGATGACCCTGAACAGCCTTACCTGCAAAGTTTGGAGGATGCCTGCAGGCACAGGTAGGCCTGATCCTGCCTGGTACCTGCCACTGATGTATAGACAAACCTCATCAGGCCACAAGTTAGGGATCTGGATAAAGGCATGGGCTTTTGTTTTCATTGCATCAGTTACATTAAGCCCTGTCATTCCTTTCCCCATTTTCCAGTTTTAAAAGATTGTAGAAGATTTGGGGTCAAATTCATGCCTCGCATGGATAAGTGAGACTACAATGAAGGGGTGCTCACTTATTCCACAGCTAAAGTCCATGTACATGTGACAGCTTCAATTAATCTTGGCAAAGTCATATGGAAAAATACAGGTGGGAAAAGAATGCCAGTTAATTTGTCTATGCAACAAAGTTTATGCCCAATTTCACAGTTTCCTTAAACTTTTTAGTCCTGAAAAGAAGTGGAATGTTATGCAATGCTGTGTCTTTGGTAGAAGGAGTAACTCAACCACGTTCCTAAGACATTGTTATGCATTTTATCATCTAATCCTTTCATAGGGCCTAACTGCCTATTGAATCCTGTATCTGTAATGGCATCTTAAGTGAGAAGTTTTGAAAGAATGTTAAGTTATGCAATAAGTTTGAAATCAGTTGGCATTTTTCCAAAGTAATGACAACAGAATTTAGTTGGGCATTTACTGATACTGGAGAGAAATTAGATGCCTTTCTAAAAGTTCACCAAAACTACTAGCAGTACTGGTCATGAAATGTTGTATATTGCAGGCAGAAAATAAGCATTTAGAATAGTTCTGTAATTTCAGAAAAACAGAAAAGAACTGTTAACTAGACTGTATTTTGCTACTTTTGTACTGCTATATTTTATTTTTTCAGGTATATTGGATACAAGAAATGAACCAAAGCCCATTTAATAATTATGAACCAATGCCCATTTGTAATTATTTCTGTAGGTTTGGGTCAGGCCTTTAAGACTTCTTTTGAAGATACCTTTATTGAAAAGATACATCCTTTTGTATTTTTTCTGAGTAATTGTCTCAATAGAAGGTTTGGTGTGAAATCCCCTTGAAAGCTGTTCTTACCAGTTAGAAACTCTTGAACTCAGAGACTTATGTTGAACCCTGATCCTCCTCCCATTGGACTCAGTAGTGAAAACAGGTGTAACTGGGCAGTTCTGGACTCTGAACAGCCATGGTGCGTAGGGCAGCAGCTGCAGCCTGGCTGTCAGTGGCAACGAGTCCAGCAGCATGAGTGGTGGGCTGCTATTTTGGCAATCCCAGCAGGTGGTAGGGCTGATGTCCTGGTTGCCCTCTGTCAGTGATATTGCTAGGTAAATATCCTCTTCTATTGCACAGGGTCCATGAACAGGCCTAATCCATAGCTGTGGTTTAGTAAAAAATCCTATAAGCCAAAGTTTGTTAACCTTGCTTTCAATATAGTTAATTGAACATTATCTATCAAGTTGGTTTAGGCTCTTGTTGCAAACTCAGGCCCAGATCCAGAAAACAAATAGTCAATGAATAACTTCTACACACAATAATAATTTTAATAAACTCAGTAGAACTACTTGCATACATTAAAACACTCACTATGCAAATGTGTGTTGGGTCAGAATCATTATATCAACCATTAGCTAGCTTTATTTTTTTAGGTTTTTTTGCTGAATGGAAAGGGGGGTAAAATATTAAAAAATGGTTAGGATAAAATTTGAAGGGAGTTAAAAAAAAGCAACTGAAGTACAAAAAGACTTATAGAAAAAAAATTTAAATGCTAGGAGGAGGCTGCTGAGAAGTTGAAAGCAAAAGACTCAGGCAGATAAAAGTAGAAGAATGAAATTGTCATAAGGAAGAAGGAAGATAAGTCAAGGAGCCCATAATAAGAAAGTCTTCATTGTTTAAACACTATGTTATATGAGGCATTTATATGATAAGACGCTGCACTTATGATAAACACATTCTCTATATAAACACATATTTTAAGTTCTAGTTAAAGTTCAAAGACCTACTAAAAGCATATTTAACCTTGTAAAATGCTGCTTTGAGCAGGGGGTTGGACTAGATGACTTCCCGAGGTCTCTTCCAGCCCCAATTTTTTAAGATTCTATGCCTAAAAGCATCCACATTTAAGAATGATCTGTAACCAAGGAGACAAATTTCTATATGTTGCTAACATAGAAAAAGTAAGTATGTAATTAAAATATAAGTTGTCTAATTAAGCATACCTATTTAACAAAATAGGATTAACATGTTCAGAACTTTTTTCTATGATAGATATATCTGCAGGTTTCTTGGCAGTGCAAATTACTTCCAAACTTTGCTCATTAAATTGGAGATTTTTTTAACTTGATACTTTGGGCTGAGTCTGGTGCCACTAACACTAATGTTAATCAGGAATAAAGTCCAAGGTAAGTGAGACCAGAATTAGCCCCATTGTCTTAAATTCATGGATGTAGGAACATGCTTTTAGAAAATAAAAATACTCACTTTCTTTATTCCTCCCCCATAAATGATGCCATTCCACTGAAGTGTTTTTAAAATGAATCAAAAGCTGCAAGCAGTAGGCAGCAGAAATGGTGCAAGATCTTTGACTAACTTCCCCAAATTGGCCACTGCAATGACACGAGAAATGAGCTTGTGTTTGCTCCAGTCCATGGGAAAATAGCAGAAGTCACACCTACTTTGACAGTGTAGTTATTGACTCATTTGTCGCAATACAAGTTACCAGATTTACCCAAAGAAACTTGTCTGCCTATGTCCTTAAACCAACAAAGCTATAATTTATACAACTAAAGACAGTGGACACATCTATATGAGATGTTACTGTGCAATGGTTACTGTGCATTTATTTAGTACTTGTATAATGAAGTACTAAATAAATGTGTAGTAACCAGAGTTTTTGTGCAGTAGTGCCAGCAAACACCTTTCAAGTTACGCTATTCTGCAGAATCTTAATAATACAGCACAGTAGCATAGTAACACTGATAGTGTTGTGGTATGCTACTGCACAGTATTATTCAGCTACTGCACAGCCAGCATCTCGTGTAGACATGCCCAGCAAATTAATTTGTTTAATAAAATTTATCCCAAAAATATTAGCAGAGGTTCAGATATTCTAAATATTTTTCTCTCTCAAAATTGAAGGATAAATCAAGTTGTTCTGAAGAAATCAAATTCTGGTAGAACTCTCCAGAAGTTTTCTTTCTTTAAGTGATTAAGTGTAACATGAAGTGCCTTTAACTGATCTGTTTTTTTTTTAAACCAGATGGCAGATACACTAGTCAGTGAGATGCTGGTAAAAATAAAAACCAAATTCTTTAACATGTAAAGATTCTTGAAAGCAGTAAAGTCTTTTTTAATGGAAGAGTTTCCAGGAAAAGGAGCATTATACCAACTTGGGTCCAGTACAGACATTTCACTTTTAAATGATACAAGTTATCGGAAAATGATCTATATCAATAACAGAACAGAAGTTTGGCGCACAAAGTCAGTCTATACCTGAAACAGAACAGAAGTTCGGCACACATAGACTGGTTTAAAAATAGTAGTGTGGTGTCTGTAGTGGGCATGGTGAGTACCATCCTGTCCCCCTTTTCCTGAGTGCCCCTCAGCTCACCTGCCATGACTTGCTGTTACTGGGTGAAAGGAGAAGGTGCAATGGTGTTCTTCTCGGGTGATCCAGTGATGGGGGTACTCACGTTCATGCTGCAATGTTCCTCAGAGCTTCACCTCCCCTACACCCCATCCACTCGCCAACTGCTTGGGTGTTGCTTCCGTTGTTCCGCTGTCCCCTATTAATCCCTTTACTAAAGACTCAGGCATCAGCTTTGGCACCGGTCGGTTGCTTGGATGTTAGGGCAACTGGATCCCCAGACCCTGGTACCAGAGGGCTGGGTTCCCATGGTCTTGTGTCTTTCTTTCTCTCAGGGAGAGAGACACTCCTATGAAATGCAAAATTCAGGCAGCCGGGGATCGGTCTTCCCCAACCTAATGCCAAGACACTGCTCCCCCTCTCCCAAGTGCATGTGCAGCACCTGCAGCTACGATCCTGCCAGCCTCAGGAGTCACCACCTGCCTAGAATGCTCCCAGCTGGCTCTCTCTCCCTCTCTTCACCCCTGCTGGCTTCTATGGGGTTTTAAGTTTCCCACAGTGGCCTCCCCAGCCACCGCAATCAGCTGGCACTCCCCTGGCTTGGGAGCAGCTGATTAAAGAGCTGGCATAATGCCAGCTCACACAGCCAGTTCCAGCTTCAGCCATGCTCTAAAAGGTAAGTTTTCTGGGGTGTAGGGGACCTGTTTGTTCCCCATGGGGGCTCTCGAAGTTTCCCCCAGCCTCCTTGGTGCCTGTGGAGGCTTCTTGCTGCCACAAGTGGAACCCAGTCCAGGACCCCATCATCACAAAGAGTGCAGAAAACTGTGTAACTTAGATCAATTCACTTTGGGCTTTTCAAATGTTTGTACCTAGCCTTGGACAGTTCCTACTTAGGAAAAGAATTTAAAAATTTACTAGTTTATTAAAATCCCATTGACTGATGGTCTTCGTCTTGTTAAATGTGAGCAGGTTGGGCGATCCTAGCTCTGTTGCTCCTTTATAGTTGCCTGCCATGATTTGGATTAGAAAGAAAATGAAGGAGATCAGTGGTCTTTAAGTGCTAGTAATTAATAAGCCTCACCCAGGTGTCACTTGCATGGAGTACTAGTTTATTTTTTTTAAAGTAAGAGATTACTGCAACTATAGTTACAATTACTTCATACACAAAGCCTCCCAGTAATGCCAAACAGTCCCCTTAACACAGATTGAGTCCTAGAAACAATGTAATGCTTGGGATTCAGATTGGCAATTATCTTGTTAGTGTCTCTCAATGCGAGCCTCATACTGGGACCATCCTGGAGGCTTTCCAGCTTCCTGCATTGCCCCTCTTGACAGTTGTGTCCCTTTATGGGCTCAGGATTCTTGTTGGTGTAGGGTCTTCTTGCCCACTCGTTGTCTGCCACTCGTGGGCCACCGTCTTCCCTCTGGGATACCATTCTGTGTGGCTCTGTCTTGCCTCAGCTCTCCCCTCACTCACCGGAGTCACTGAAACTTCAAGGTAGGTAACTTGCCCGAACGAGTTCTCCATCTAGGATGCCACAGTCCCAGCACCTCTTTCTGATTATCAGGCAGATTCCCACTAGATTTATGCAAGTTTTGGTGGGCTAATCACTTGATCCTGTACCAGGTATATAATTTCCCCCACCTGACAGGATACATTGTCAGGTCAACCTTGTCTTAGTAAAAGGGCTCCTGCTTAAGCCCCTGTTACATTAAAGTCAAGATGAAGTTCTCATAGAGAAGAAGGCAGGTTGAGGGGCATTTGGAATAAATTGCTGTAGGAAAGTGACAAAACAGTCAAGTTAGTGAAGGTCACAAAAGCCTTATAGATTTCACAGACATTAGGGCTGGAAGGGACCTCAGAAGATCCTCAAGTCCAGCCTCCTGCTCTAGGGGCAAGAAGTCAGCTAAGGTCAAAGGATCCCAGCAAGATAAGCATCAAAACATTCCTTAAATGAGTAGTAGGTGCTTGCACCACCTCTGGAGGGAGTCTATTCCAGGTCTTGGAGGGTAGGACGGTAAAGAAGTTTTTTCTTATGTCCAGCCTAAAATGGTCTTGGAGGAGTTTGTGACCATTGGACCTTGTCATGCCTTGGGGCACTGTAGGGATTCTGATGCACACCCCTTGTGTACTTACAGGCTGCCACCAGATTACCCCCAAGCCTGCACTTTTGCAGGCTGAAGAGTCCCATGGCTCTCAGCCTCTCTGCATAAGACCTATTTTCTTGCCCTCTGACCATGTGTGTGGCTCTCCTCTGAGCTTTCTCAAGCTCCTCTGAGCTTTCCCACATCATTCTTGAATTGTGGGGACCAGAATTGGATGCAGTACTCCAGTTCTGGCCTCACCAGGGCCAAGTACAGCGAGAGGATGACATCCTGAGATTTACTTGAGAACCATCTATGGATACAAGCCAGAGTTTTGTTTGCTTTGCCAGTTACGACATCACATTGGTGGCTTATGTTCATCTTGTGGTTAATCATGACCCTTGAGTCTTTTTCAGCCATAGTGCTAGCAAGTGCTAACAGTGCCAAGCCTATAAGGGTGCTAAGGGGTTTCCTCCCCCCTCCCTGAGGTGGAGCACCTTGAATTTTCAGTATTGAATGTCATCAAATTTATGTCCGCCCACTTTCTAAGCCTATCCAGGTCAGCCTGGATCACCAACCTATCCTCAGGTGTGGACAATCTACCCCAAAGTTTATTGTCATCAGTGAACTTGGCCAGTCCACTTCTGACACCAGTGCCCACATCATTAATAAAGATATTAAAGATCGTAGGTCCAAGGATGGAGGTTTGGGGGACACCACTGGTCACAGAACACCACGATAATTCAGTTCCATTGACTACCACTTGGTCCAGCCTCAGAGTCAATTCCCCAGCCATTAGATTGTGATGTAGCTGAGGCCACAGTTGGCCAATTTTTCTATGAGGAGATCATGGGACACCAGGTCAACGGCTTTTTTAAAGTCCAGATATATGATGATAATCTCTTCTCCCTTGTCCAGGTGATATGTCACGTGGTCATAGAAGGAGATGAGACTGGTCAGGCAAACCCACTCACAATAAACCCATGTTGGCTGTCCCTCAGGATGTTACCATCAGCCAACTTGTCAAGAACAGCTTCTTTGATGATTTTTTACAGAATCTTTCCAGGGATTGAGGTCAAAATGATTGGCCTATAGTTCCCAGGATCTACTTTCCTCCCTTTCTTGAAGATGAGTACCACATTGGCCTTCTTCCAATCTTCAGGTACTTCTGAGAACCATAAGTTTTTGAATATCTTTGCCAATGGCTGGGCTATGATGCCTGCCAGCTCCTTAAGTATGCTGGGGTGCAATCTGTCAGGACCAGCTGACTTGAAGGTGTCCAGTCACTCAAGATGTTCCTTTACAACGTCTGCACCAATGCTGGGTATAAATTCACCCTCACCTTGGCCATCCCCCATCATGCTAGGCAGGGCAGTCCCTTTGGGCTCAGGCATTTAGTCAAGGATGCACTGCAGAGTAAGAGTTTTGAAGAAATGAGAGCCCAGGAAAGGGGGCTGTGCCTTAAGGAAATTATCCTTAGGGCACAGAGGGAGATGATCCCGATGTGAGGAAAAAAGGGGAAAGGGACCAAGAGGCTTCCTTGGCTGTCCAGAGAAATCCAGAGCAGCCTACAGGCAAAAAGGGAAGCATATAAAAAGTGGAAACGGGAAGTGCTTACTAAAGAGGAATATACCTCCTCTGTTTGCGCTTGTAGGGAGGCAGTTAGACAGGCCAAAGCTACCATGGAGCTAAGGATGGCATCCCAAGTTAAGGTTAACAAAAAATTGTTTTTTAGATATATAGGGAGTAAGAGGAAGGCCCAGGGAGGAATAGGACCTCTACTAAATGGGCATAAGCAATTGGTGATGGACAGGGAGGAAAAGGCTGAACTCTTGAATGAGTTCTTTGCCTCAGTGTTCCTGAGCGATGTGCAAGACAAGTCTCTCACTGGGATTGTAGAGAGGCAGCAGCAGGGCGCCAGACTACCAAGCACAGACCCTGAGATGGTGCTGAGTCACTTGGAGGAACTGGATGCGTTTAAGTTGGCAGGCCTGGATGAGCTCCATCCGAGGGTACTGAAGGTACTGGCTGACATCATTGCACAGCCACTGGGGGGAATATTTGAACAATCATGGTGCACGAGCCAGGTCCCGGAGGACTGGAAAAGGGCCAATGTGGTCCCCATTTTCAAGAAGGGGAGGAAGAAGGACCCAGGCAGCTATAGGCCAATCAGTCTCGCCTCCATCCTTAGCAAAGTCTTTGAAAAAATTATCAAGGTTCACATTTGCGACAGCCCAGCAGGAAAAATTATGCTGAGGGGAAACCAGCATGGGTTTGTAGCAGGTAGATCATGCCTGACTAATCTAGTCTCTTTTTACAACCAGGTTACAAAACACCTGGATGCAGGAGTAAGGGTTGACCTCATTTACTTAGACTTCAGGAAGGCCTTCAATACGGTATCCCACCCCATACTGGTGAACAAGTTAAGAGGCTGTGACTTGGATGACTACACAGTCCGGTGGGTG
>JAGPOW010003316.1:67214701-67302855 GCA_030014935.1 Caiman crocodilus
TAGGAAGAACTTCTTCACAGTTAGAGTGGCCAAGGTCTGGAACGGGCTCCCAAGGGAGGTGGTGCTCTCCCCTACCCTGGGGGTCTTCAAGAGGAAGTTAGATAGGCATCTAGCTGGGGTCATCTAAACCTGGCACTCTTTCCTGCCTATGCAGGGAGTCGGACTCGATGATCTATTGAGGTCCCTTCTGACCCTAACATCTATGAATCTATGATGAAAAACCAATGCAAAGTACCCATTAAGCAGGTTGGCTTTTTCTTGGGTGTCGGTTGTTTGTTGTCCCATTTGGTTTAGCAGGGTCCAATGTTACCCTTGCTTTTGTTTTGACTCCCCACGTACCTGATAAAGGACTTTTTATTGTCCTTGATATGCGTAGCAAGCTGGATTTTCCATATGGATTGTGATAATAACAGCTCTAGTGCATACAGAACTCCCTCAAATTTATGAGTGCTGAGATAGTGCTGTTCTTAATGGAAACATTCAATTTACTGGAGATTCAGCCTGATTCGGCGGCTGAATGTCGAAATCCAAATAAAATCAGAGGAACCTTTAATCTCTGAATCAAATCAGAACCATCCAAATCAATTCCGAGATCCGGAAAAATTCAGCGATTTGGCCATAGATGAGCAGGCAAAGTATTTCTGGGTTTGCTGCCGAGCCCGGGGGGGCCCCCCACAGCACTCCTGTGGGACGCTTCATCTGCCCCAGCATTGTGGCATTCATGAACCACACCTGGTTCCTCGAAGTATGTAGAAAAAACATTTAAAGCTCTGTCTATGGCTGAATCACTGGTTCTCCAAATCAGCATTGAATATTCAGATTTGGATTTGGGTGAATCAAATCGGGGTGTAACAGGGTGTTTCTCAGGGCACGTCTATCATTGGCCTGCCCACCTGTTTCTGGGCCAACTGCCCACCTCCTCATCTGCCATGCCTTGATGATATATAATTATGATCTTAATTAGGCAGGAAGCTGCCCATTTTCTTGTCCTGATGCCAGGGCGTGCTATCTGTGGCTCTGTTCTTCTCCTACACTGCAGCCCAAGCCTTGCAGATGGTATCCACAGTTCTCAACCTCACCAGCCCCATGCTGGGCCCCAGAATCCTCCAATCCAGACCCCACTCAGATCCCTCCAATCAAACAGCCTACTCCGCCCTCATTCTGGGCTGCCTAGTTCCCTGAACACTTTCCCTTCTTAGGTGTGGACCCTCCCAGGACCTTTGACCACACAGGTCCTAGCCTTACCTTCAAGCTCAGTTGGAAACACTGGGCCCTGAGCTCTGGGCACCCCTTGCAGTGGGCCCTTGATCCTTTTGACCCTTCTGGTCCTAGCCCCAACATTGATCAGTCAAGGGTGTTTTAAGTCAGGCTTCTGAGCCTCTAGCTCACTCTCTAACATGGGTCTGCCTTCTTGGCCCTACTATGGGGTAACCCACCTGGTGTTGGGACCTGTGGTTATTAAGGTGCCCTGACCGATCTTTCACCGGTGTGGTAACTGGCCTAGTATTTCCTGGGGACTCTCATGCCACCAGGAGCCCCACGAGGCCACCCATTCCCAGCAGGGTGCAGTTTTAGGTCATGCCCAGGACCAGGAGCCTCCAAACCATCCCCTTAAGTTCTTGTGCCTACCTCCAGGTTGTTGCATTCAGCCTTGCAGCCAGGTGATGTTTATATAGGGGGCCAGAGATCTAAAATGGTCGCTGCAATTGAGCATCTGCCAACTGCTTTGCTCAGCCCTTAAAGTGACAGGCACCAACAGTACCCTGCCACAAGGGGACAGTGATCCAAATCAGTGAATTGAATCACTGTCCCTGATTCGGGCCAAATCTGATTCCAAATCAAATAGGACCCATTTTGCACATCCCTAATGATTTCTCTATTTTTGTTAAGTTTCTAAACAGGCCAATTGCCCATTTCTTTGAATGATATATTTCATTATGGTTAAGGCATAATGTGGTAAGCTTTATGAATCTGTAAAGTTTCATTAGAAAGCTCATTGATTTCATTATGTGAAAGTATCAGAGTGGTAATCTTGTAATTTATTGCCAATGGCACTGTCTTCAGTTTTCAATGATTACAGCCAAAGATTATGGAAAAACTTCTTATCATATTACATAATGAACACATTTGCATTAATAATAATTAAACTATTGCTATTTCATATATATTCTCAGTGGAACATGGATTGAAGGCTGTTATTATTTTATATACTTTTTTGTTCTGCACTTAAGACTTTTTAGAGAAAGGGGAATATTATCTTGAATTATTTTGAGGTACATTGTTAATTACCACAGAAAGTTCCCCACATTAGTAAGAATTTTTCTTAAATACTGTTTTATAACATGGAACAAGTCAAAAGAAATGCTGTAAAAACACCTGCAATAGAGGTTTGTAATCTGCCTAGAGACCTCTGGGAGTCCTTCTGAGTCCTTGATTCTGCTCCTGCTAAAGTTGGTTGTTAAAGGGCAAGTCTACACATTCATTAATGCACCCTAGTTATTGCACATTAAGTTTAGTATTTGGTTAACCAAGTGCTAATGCAGGGACAAGCAAATGTTTCAGCTAGAGGGCTGCTTAATGAATTTTGGTAAGCTGTTGAGAGCCACAAGGGTAGCTCCACCACTTGACAGGTGCCCCACTCCCTGGTCACCATCCTGGGACTGGAAATCCTGCCCCTAACCCCTGACCTTTGTCACCAGAAGTTCCTCCCCTTGGCTTTCCTCCCGCCACAAGAACTCCTTTTGGGAGGGTAGGTTTACCATTTCGGACCAGAAAAAAAACAAATCATATACTAAAAGTCAAACACCTATTATAGCAGATTTTAATTTTACTACAAAAACTATTTTTGTCATGATTTATGTGTGAGTAGTGTATATAGAGGTAATCTATATTAATAAGTAAAAAATAAGATCTTACTGTTGTATATTGTGTGGGAAAGTGTGGGGTATGGTTGGGGGTTGATGTGGTGTCTGGTAGGGTGTGGGGGGTTGTGAAGGGGTGTGGCTGTGGGGGGGCAATAGGGTATGTTGGGGTGTATATCTTGGGGGTTGGGGCAGGGTGTGGGTATGCAGTATTTGTGGGGGGTGGGGGATGTGGGGAACCCCCACACACTCTCTTCTGTGGTGCATAGCCCCTGCTGCTGGCAGCAGCAGCAACAGCAGGGGACAGGTACTCAGGGAGCTTGTGCCCTGCACAGGCGCTGTTGCCCAGCTGTGCACAACTCCAGCAAGGGGTGTACATGAGGGCAAGAAGCGATGCCAGGTCAGCCCATCTCTATCATGTGGGGCTCCCTGCAGCACACGTGGAACGCCTGGCACGTGCATGCCACTGGAGGAAGCCCCATGAATGGAGCTGGCTCCCTTCCCCGCTCCCTGCTGTGCACGTCCTGGGACTCCACAGGTAGTGGAGGGGAGACTTATCCTCTGCTTTCCCACAGAGTCCCAGGACCTTCACAGCTCCGTGGTTGCAGGGTTAGAGTTGGTAGATTCTTCTCTCTCAGTACCAGCTGTGCAGTCACAGGGCCAGGACTGGGAGAGAAGAATCTCCCAGCACCAGCCTCATTATCGTGGGGTTAGAGCTGAGAGATAAGAATCTCCCAGCCCCACTCCTGATCGTGATCATGAAGCAGTGGCTAGGAGCTCCCTGCTGCTGGGGCAGGGGGACATTGTTTCCACCCAGGCTCTGGTGGCAGAGACCAATCTGGCAGCAGGCAGCTCCCAGCTGACTAAGAGCATGTTTTCTTCTGGTCAGCTGTTTATGTGTGTGCTACTGAGCAGTAAGTAATCAGGAGTAAATTTGCTACTTGTAAATACAAGTAGCAAACTTACTTAGGATGCAAACAAATTACTGCACAGTAAGTATATGCACTTGTAGATAGTGATCCTTAGCGTGCAGTAATTAGGTCTAATCTTGAGTAAAGCAACTCGTGTAGACACACCCTGCATGTGGCATTTGGTGGCTGCTATTTTTTAGCTGCTTGTTTCTCAAAAGGAGCTTAATGATTTCTCATAGCTATCCTAAATGAAGGGTAACAGTTCTGCTAACTTTTTCATTATTCATAAACCCAATTGTTAGCATTGGACAGAGATGACCATGTTTTATTTGTCACAAGGAAAAGCTGATGGTGCAAGGAAGATTCAGCATTAGACATGTAAAGATTAAGGCATATGCTTGGAGGGATTTATTAAATGGTAATCTATGAGTCACTTTAACAATAGTGTTTAGGAACTAATTCAAAGCCAACTGAAATTAGAGCAATTCTATTTGACCTTACTGGGCTGGGCATCAGATTCATATTGCACCACATTTTAGCTGTCATTGCTGGAGCTGTTCCTCTGAAGTGAGGTCATCAACATTTATTCTGTCTGTGCTGCAAGTTAATGAAAAAAACATGGAAATTGTAGTTGGATGGAGTGGGAAACAAATGTTGGGCCTGATAGCTTTGACAATGTCAATGCAAGGCAGATAGAAAAAGAACAAACAGCAAAAGGAATTTGGTAGATATAAAATATATTATAATGACATTGATACAATAGCAAACCATGTGAATTGCAAATGTGGATTAAACTTATAAAAATAGTTGTGGCAATAGAAAGTTTTTACCATATCCAGATAGAAAGAGTTAGTTTAATAATTAACCACTTACTTGCAGATCTGAAAAATCTTCAGTAGGGGAGCAGATTGTTATTGATTAACAATCATGTACACTTGCAATAAAATACACCATATCCATGAGAACCATATGTAGACCATGTGCGGATGACTTCTATATCATTTCAACATATATAAAATCTACCTTTAAGAAATTCTTTGGTCTAGTATATCAAAAATCCTTGCTGTCAAGAAATTAAATGTAAAACTCTCCTTCTCCATCTATAACCAGGATCAAAAATAAACAGATTGTCAATGAGAACTGCCACAGGGCAAGTTGCCTTTTAAAATAAATATTAGAATGGCTTCAGAGATAAATATAGAGAAGGTTTGGGGTTTTTTTAAGAATGCATGAAAGGAGTGATTGGAAGCATTCACAAATAGGAAGTGAAAGAGAAAAGGGAAGCCTTAGGTTTTCAATAGAATCAAAAAACTGAAAAAACAGGAACAAAATATTTTATACTTATATAAGACATGTAATAAGAAAAGGAAGACAAAATGACAACAAAAGTGTAATAGTACACAGTTAGTACACAATATTAAAGATTGGGCTTGAAAAAAGAAAAGAAAATTTCACTTTAAATCCCTTTTTAAGAGCTATGTAAGTAATAGAGTGCCTGCCACTTTGAGGAGAGAATTCAAGGTTCACTAGGTTAGAAACAAGAAATTTTTTGTGGGGAGGTGGCTTTTTTTTGGCTTTTTTATAATGTGAAATGAATAAAAAGCAACAACCAGTAAGATTCTTGGCTGTTCCTGGCTTGTGGCCGATCTGGCTCCAATGGGGATGAGTCTAAAGCAGGCATGGAGAGCACGGGGGCTGCGTGCTGTTGGCGATGGTGTGGAGGCTCCGGGCTGTTGTGGGACAGAGGTGGGGGCTGAACAGCTCCCATGCACACCCCACCATACCCACAAACCCCACAACTTCACCCTCCCCCACACACAATCACATACCCCACAGACACTGCACTCACCCACACCCTTCCCACATACACATCCACGTGCTTCTGGGGGGAACCCTACACATGGCTACACTCACAAACCCCATCACACACACATGCACCCACACCCCCCACACACCTAGATACCCTCTCCTTCCACACACCCCACACCCCCACAAACCCTATACTCCCCACACACACCCACACATCTCCACAAACTTCCCATACTCACCCACCCACATCCGTACCCACCCACATCCACAGACACCCCCACACTCCACATACACACACACACACCTAGAGCCCCTCACAAACTCAATATCCACCCACCCTTACTCCTTCACACTTCCACATACACACAATATAAAAAGAATGTCTTCATTTTGAGCTATTATGCAATCACCTCTATATACACAGCAAAACAGCCACAGATCAGGACAAAAATATTTTTAAATAAAATTAAAATATGCTATTGTCAATGTTTGATTTTTAGTATATAATTTGTTTTTTTTCCAGTTCCAAGATGGCAAACCCCCTTTCCAAAAGGTCTACTTCTGGGGACAAGGGGAGAGAATTGTGGTAGCAAAGGTCAGGGATTAGGGGGCAAGACTTCTGGTCCCACAATGGCAAGCAGGGGTGGAGCGCCTATGAAGGGGTGGGGCTACCCTTGTGGCCCTCAACAGCTTGCCAAAACTCATTAAGTGGCCCTTCAGCCAAAATAATTGCCTGCCCGTGTATTATACCATCCCTTCCATAAATGTGTCTAGTTCAGTCAGAGAGATGCTGGTTTCTTGCTTCCATCACTTTGCCTAGAAAGTCTTTCCAAATGTCACTCTTCTGGTCATTAGATATCTTCTCCTTTCTAAACTAAATTTACCCATGGCCAGTTTTTAGCCATTCGATCACTTGGCAGAGTTGTTTTTCAACCTAAAAGCTCTTCATATCCCTTAAAACTCAGCCTAAACTCCATATTGTCATACATATGACAAGCATATTTTTTCAAAGTTCAACTGCTGGAAAATGGAGTGTGTGAAATATACACTGAGTTATAGTAATAGCAGTTTCTGCCACTGCTGGGGGAAAGTAAAAGTATCTATGTGTACAGACATTACACTTTTACTAGTATAAGTGTTCAGAAACTGGTCTATACCACTGTGTAACAGTTTCATGCTCTAGGGACAGCCTCTGGTGGCAAAGGCAGTGGCAGTTCCTGGGACCAGACACAGAGAGTGAGCTGAGGTGGGGGACAAGGAGGTGCCATGATGTGCTTCATGAGGCTGGCAACACTGCACACATCTCTCCCCTTTCCCTGGGTAGGTAGCAAAGAATGGGAGGGAGATGTATATTGAATACACACACGCACACGCACACACACCTGCAACAGTCAGCTGCTGAGGTACTTCAGCTGTGTGCTATACCTTTTACTTAAAAGGATACTGCTTCTCCAGTCAGTTGTGCAGGACTTTTAATGGGCTCCAGTTGATCAGAGACATGGTACCCTTTTAAATGAAAGGTATAGCAAAAAGCTGAGTGAGACGTTTTCAATTTGACAACCTGCTGTGAATAAAGCAGGTTGTAAACCACCTACTGAATGCACTTAATAAACACCCACTCATCTTCCAAGAACAAATGATTTGTAAGATACCTGCTTATCCACCTAACCATGTATATTGTCATGCCTCAGGACACCTTTATATTATATCTGTAAAATGATACGATCCCCAAAACATAATTTGCATTGTAATACACAATACATTACCAAATGATATAAAATAATGAGTATATGATTCTTCTATATGTTTATTTATACAGGTACCTGAATATATATCCATATATATGTTTGTATACATTTATTGGTATCTATGCTCAATTATGAATTTAGCCTTAAAATTACAAATAAATACTTTCTAAAAAATACTGTAAACAATATAGAAGGAGGAAAATTGGCTACCCTTTTTCAAGTAAACATATATCTGAAGTCAGTCAGAATGAGTTTCTCTATTCTTTAAAATGGGAATATGTACAAGATAAGAATTACTGCTATCATACATTACATAAAATGATATTGTATAAATTAGTAAAATAAAATTAAAAACAAATAACAAAAAAGCCCTAAGAAGCAATCAAGCTACAAAAGCTTACTACTTGCTTCATTGTTAATGGATTATGAGAAATTTTTAGTATGAAGTACAAATATTTGGACATGTCACATGCAACTGGGTGGTGTGCCCTTTACTTTTTTATGGCAAATACTTTCAAAACATAAGATTCATAATTAAATAAGGTATAATATGTTGGATGAATACATAGTCAAGGCATGTATTTAGGAGTATCTTTTAGTTCAGAGCTGTCCAAGTGTTTGTGCATGGGCTAAGTGTGGCCCATGAGGGCTTAATTTGCAGCTTCTGCCTGGCTCCCACCTGGCTGCTGCTCATCCCATCACTCCAAGTTTCCCCTTCCTTCACTGGCTTCCATTTCCTACCCCCACCCCAAGGGTCAGTGTGGGGTAGGGCAACATGACGCATCTCAATGAGCTGCAAGAGCTTAGAGCTAGAGGTATCTGCGCATTCTGCAGGGCCCACATAGTTCAGAAGGTGCACAGCCTTCACTTAGGTAGTTAAATGGAATATGAATTTCTGAAAATTACTGCCTTACCCAAAACATTTCTTCCATCACAGAAATACATAGTACACAAATAGAAAGTAAGTTGTGGATATTACTGATTCTATCTCCAAGGTTTAAGTTAGCTATTCCCAATAAGCCTTTTTAACGCAACACAGAACTGTAACACACATAATTTAACTGCTGTCACTTACCAAACACATACTCCATACAACTTCAAGAAAACTGACAAACTTTTTCAAATTTAAACAGTAATTGTGCACAGTCACTGGAAATTCTTTACACCAGCCTTTTTTTCAGAAAACGCTAAGCCATCACACTGGAAGTTAGGACTTTTCCAAATAACCACTGTTTGGCACCAAAATACTGAGGAACAGAAAATCAAAATTTACTTTTTAAACACTGAAGCTATCACATTCACCTTGCTTTCTAAATACTGAACACCCCTTTGTGATGTCCAGTGTTATCTGTGAGCAACGCATTTTTCAGATTTTGCCAGAAAAGTCCTTCAGCTCGTGGATTCTTTGGCCAGTCAAGAATTGAGCTCTTGTAAATCCTCCTCCTCAGTCGCAGATACCGGGAGTGCTGTAACACCGGCTCCAGTAGAATAAACACAATCACATCCAGGTTCTCATCCATTAGTCTCTGCAGGGCAATGTAAAAAGCTGTTCTAAAGTTCCCATTTTTCACATATCTTTCTGTCAGGACAAATATTGTCTTCCTGCTGCATTGAATGCTCTGTGCAAGGTTGTCAATAACAGCCTTTCCTGGCTCCCAGTCTCTTTCCTCTAAACAAAGGAGAACTTGTTTGTCTTCACTTTCCTCTAGGCAAACTCGTAATTCATTTATTACCCAATCAGTTACTGCCGTATCCTTAGTATCATAGTCAATGTAAGCATCATAGAGAGCTTTTCCTTTTGCTGTAGACCTATAACCCTTTAGTTTTGCCATACATGAATAATATTTATGCCAGATATCCCAATAAAAAAAGTGTTTCATAACTGCTATCACCAGAGTACTTAAAGTAATAAAGGATGAAATATAAAATAGTATAGCCGAAACATCATCCAGATTGCAAGCATAAGGGTCAATCAAGATAACACTACGACGTCTTTCATTGTCTGGGTTCATGCAAATGACATTTCTTGCCACTTGTGAGATGGGAACTTTGGTTTTCTGGATCCACCTTATGAAGTTGCTGTTTTTGCAGGTACAGTCAAAGGGGTTCCCTTTTAATTTAAAAACCTTTAAGTTTTGTATTATTCCAGATAAGAAAGTTGACTGATTTAAGACTTGCAGTTGGTTGTAACTCAAATCAAGATAGAGAAGACTGCTGACCCTCTTAGAAAAAACAAATGAAATCTTAGAAATCTTGTTCTCCCTCAACTTCAGCGTCTGCAGGGACTGTGTGTAATTGTACAGGATATCAACAACCTTAAATTTATTTTGAGTTAAGTCAAGCAACTTCAAAGATTTAAAGTACCTAAGTTTTTCCCAGCTGAGGGTATGTATTTTATTGTTGTTTATATATAATTCAGTTAAGCTCCATGGCAGATTTTCAAATGCCTTAATGGGAATATTTCGAAGTCCATTGTGGGAAATATCAAGATGTGTCAGATTTCTGAGGTGCTTAAACAATTGGATGTGACTTGTGTCTTCATTTTTCCATAAGAAACCAAGACTATTTCCTTTGAAGTCTAATTTTTGAAGGGAAACGCTTCTTAGTTTAGATGTTGTCAGTGAGGAAATCTCATTCCAACTTAAATTTAAAATTTTTAAATTAGGAAAGTTATCAATAAACGTTAACTGATGCTGAAAATCTGGCACTACAAAATAACGCTTGTTATAGCTAAGGTCTAATACCTCTAGATTAGGGAGTTCCTTAAATACAGAAAAACTGGTCAAATCCAATTTATTAAATGAGAGATCTAAATATTTAAGATTGGGTAAGATAATTAATTCAGTGCCTTTGAAAGCCTGACCAAGCGCATTTGAAGATAAATTCAAACAAGCTATGTCCTCAAAACCTTTAAACTGATCTGGGGTAATGAAGAAAATATTGTTTAGACTCAAATCCAAAGCTTTACCATATGAGATACAATGCTGACTAAGGAAGTAATTTGAGTGCTTTTTATTATTATAAGAATATTCTAACAGGCTTGGATTATCCTTGTGTATAAAGGTATAATGGAAATTGGTTAAAAGATCTGTTTTCTCCAACGTTTTAAAAGAAATAGTCTTTTCTGTTGATTGTGGGACTATTTGGTTTTGTTTCAAATATATTTGGGTAAGGTTCCTAAATTCCTGGAAGACCGATATATCAACTCTCTTAATAAAATTTATCCCAAGATCAAGGATTTTTAGCTTTTTAAGAGGAAATAGAGGTTTCAAATGCTGTCTGTCTACTTCTTTGAAGATATATCCTTTAATGTACAATCGTTTCAAAGATACTAAGAAAGAAAAGTATTGAGAGAGGTTAAGATATTGTGAGTATACTTGTTTCTGATAATTGAAAGATAAGTCAAGTTCCTCTAAAGAAGATAAATGTTGTAAGAATTCTCCTGTAGCTATTGCTTTCCTTAGAAAGTTAGATGCAAGGTGCAACACTTCCAACTGTGGCATATTCTGAAACCAGGTAGATGGCACATTCATGAGTGAATTGCCAGTCAGAAGCAAAGTTTTTAGTTTGTTAAGATTTTGGAAAGCTAGGGGATGTATCTGAATAGCTGTGTTTCCAAAATATGGTTCACATGGAAAAAGTGTATTGAAGTGTTTGGGGCAGTTTTCACTTAAATCCAGAACTTTTAAATTAACTAGCTTCTTAAAATCATCTTGACTGATGGTTCTTATTTTGTTATGACTCAGATAAAGCTTTTGCAGAGACAAGGGTAGTTCAGCTGGCACTCTAGTCAGACTGTTATAGGAGAGTGACAGCACAATCAAGTTGGTAAGGACAGAAAAAGCCCCTGCTTCTATGTTGAAAGATGCTTTGCAGGCATTTCCATAGTAACAGTTCTCATCCATATAGAGTTCCTGCAAATTGGGCAGTTCTGAGAAGGTGTTCTTCTGAATAGAAACAATTTTGTTGGACTTGAGACTTAGAAAGGTTATGCTAGGTGAAATCCCTGTGGGTACTTTGTTTAGCTGATTGCCATTAAGCTTCAATTCCTTTAAGTATCTTAAATTCAAGAAAGTTCCATTTGCTATCCCTAAAGGCTTTAGAGAAAAATCAAAATAAGATTCTTTTGGCTTAACATACCAATTCCAGTTTAATTTTAAAGATCTAAGGTCCTTAAAGTTGTAAAAATCCTTTGTAGATATCTCTTTAATCCAATTAAAAGACAGAATCAAGTCAGTAACATTTTCATGTATTTCCTGGGGAACTGCTGTCAGCTTTTGTTTACTGCAATCCAAAAGAATTGAGGAGCTATTATTTTTGGCTTTTATTTTGCAAGGTCGGTCCTTAGAAATCCATTGGTGATGAACAGAGAGACTGACTTCAGGTTGAATCAGAAGAAGTAAAACAAAAAGGTTGTATGGTAGGGTAGCCATGTTTACCTAATGAAAAGAAACATGGATAATCAGTAGCACTTTTATATTCTTGACAGCAAATGCTGTTCATGTTTATATAATATTTAGCACTTAAAATTTTTAAATATGTGTACATTAAAACTGAAAAATAAATCATGAAACTGATATGGTATACATGTAATCTGTAATTAGGATTAACATTTGAGCAAAACCATAATTCCAATTATTATATTACTGCTATGTTGTATAATGCCCAAAATGGAATAAATTATTTATTTCACATATACCATAAACAAGAGCTATTCCTGAAGGTTTTCTTCTGTGCAGAATTTCCTTATATACCTCTTTGAACAAAAAAGTTTAAGATGTTGATGAATGTTAACCATTCCCATATTTTGTTTAATCATTAGTCAAAGTTGCTTGTTACATATTGTCAGCACCATGAACGAAAGGATAGGGTATGGAATCTTTAGTAAGTCTTTAAATAATCCAAAAAGATAATTTAATTATTGAAGTTAAATAAAGGTTTAAAAAATAAATAAATAGTTTCAAACAAACTGTATGAAAGTCCAGTCCTTTCAGCTTTCATTCTATAGCAACATCACCATTCTACCTTTTTTCTAATTATCATATATGCATTGTATATCCGCATGAGACACTGTCTGTGTAGTAGCCAAAAACTACTGTGCAGTAGTGCATCACAGCACAGACAGTGCAAATACACTACTGGGCAGTATTATTAGGTTATTGCGTAGTAGCATCACCTAAAAGATGTTCACCGGCACTATTGCACAGTAACTCCAGTTACTGCACATTTATTTAGTACTTGCTAATACAAGAACTAAATAAATGCCCAGTAATGACTCTGCAATAATGTCTCACATAGACTCGCCCTCGACTGTCTAGACCAGTATTTTGAAGAGTTTAGCTATGACGTGTTAATAGTTTAATACACACATGTGTGTTTAAGATGTGTTAAACTGGTCAAGGTAAAGTGAGGAGCCACCCTGAGTTTACAGCATGGAACAAACACAGGAAATGGCTACATTAGTCTTTACAAACACATGAAGAACCTTTAAGTTACTAAGCTGCCAATCTAAAATGGAAAAGTCTAGAAAATGCAGACTATATAGAGCTACCCCTTAGCAGGGAGCCTTCCCTGACCATCTGTAGAAATCGGACCATGAGGTAGAATTCCTTCCTGACCCTGAATATGGTAATTAGTCTGACTCTAAACAGGGGGACAAGACCCTCTAGCCAGGAATCTCTGGGTTTAAGCCCCATCAGGAGTAGTGTTACCCCAATCAAAATTTTCAGCCTTGCCTGCAGACAACAACCAATAATTCTGAGGAAGGTGAAATAAAACACCCCTAACAAGTAGCACAAGGACATGAAAAAAGTTTCTTGCCAGTCCTATGTGGCAACCAGGAAAACCTCAAAATACCCACAGTAGAATAGAGACATAGCTACTCCTAGATCATCCCTGATCAATGCTTATCCAACCACTTCTTGCATACCTCCACTGATGGAGTCCACAACTTTCCTAGGTAGTCTATTCCACTTCCATCTTGTTCTAATTGTTAAGAAATTTTTCTTAATGAAAAGTTTTTCTTGTAATGAAAAGACCCTATATTTACTCAAATATAAAATGAGGCTTTTATTCCAATCAACATGGAGTTGGGGGGAGCTCCTCATCTTACTTTCACATACAAGGAAACTGTATAAAGTACATTGCTCATCTTTGAACTGTTGCTAAAAGAGGCATTTGGCCAGTAATGGAAACCAACTGTGAAGCTTATTAAATGCAGCCATCATTGAACATGACTATAAAACACATATTTTTAAAATTCATGTGCCAGGTTAAATTAGCCAAATCAGTTCTGAATCCTGTCAACTGAGCAGAATTCAACAATTAAAGTCCAAGTGGCACTACCACCAGCAAGTATACTCTGTCCCATACCCTTTAGCCTGGGTCTTCAGATACTCCCAAACCTTTTGGCAGGCATCCTACATGCAGGCTCAAGTGCAGAGGCCCCTAAATCTCACTTGCCTTTAACCAACAGGTCAAAGGAATGAGCTTGAAAGGAATCCCCCATTTCCATAAAGTAGGCATGTCAGGGTCTGACAGTGAGGAAGAGAGAGGGGACTGCAGAGAGGAAGGAGGGGCAGATGGTATGACTACCACATATGTATTTTTTCTGCTGTGACAGTGGTTGGTAAATTAAAAAAAACCCTCCAACAATTAGATTCTATACCTAGAAAACTATATAACATTTATACATTTTCCATATATAGAATCTAATTTCCATGGTCATCTTATATTTGAGAAAATCTGGTAAGTTTAGAAAAACACATTAATATTAGCTTGGAAAGGCCAAGAGGAGTGGGGTGGAGAAATTCTATGAATGTGCTATGGAAATAGTTATACCCTTAGAACAGGGGTATCAAATTCATCTGAACCCACAGGTTGGGCCTATGAACTCCTATGCCTCCACATGCCTGATCCAGCACAGGGAGCATGTCTTCATGTGCTTTTATACATGCCTAAGGTTAATGTCCATTTGCCAAATGTTCCTAAAGGCAATATAGGTGCATCTACATGTGTACACACTAAGTGCATTAACATGGTGTGTGAACTGACTTGGGACTAAAGTTATTCACAAGCCAGTTGAAATATACAGTGTTAATGCATGTTACTGCTTCTACACATGTATTAAGGCACTTTAGGTATTTGCACCTAAATTTGATACCTGCTTTTGCAGGTAAAATTTGATACCAGCAGCAGGTATCACATTTAGGTGTGAATAGCCCTAAATCTCCATGCTTAAGGTGATTAAAAGTGTACACATATAGACCTGCTCCCTTAATGCTCCCTTAGTTAGGAGATAACATTCTTACCCCAAATTATGGATGACATGAATATGAAACCAGGTGACTTTTGGTTAGAAAAAGGTGGATCCTTCAGTAGCCACCATCACACAAGACTTGAACCAATAGGCATTCTCAAAATAAGTCCACCAGATCAGCCCCTCTTGGTAAGATAGGTGGAAGAACACCTAGTTTGTGGTGAGTCATGGTAAGGCTTAAGAACCTGAACAGTTCTTCATTGCCAGGTTCATTCATTTCTTCAGGGCTCAGTGGGTGCATATACATGTGCAATTAATATAATTAAACAGTAAACTAATCCCAATAACACTGTTTATACATGCATTTAAGCACAGTAATTTTCTGCACTACTAGATACCACTAGGTAGTATATGATGGAACTATCCAGCTGTGCACTGAATTAGTCTACTGTGCCCCAAATTCTGTGTTGGCTGAACCAAAATGGATTGCTGTAAACATGTACGCAGTGATGATTTACTGTACAGCAAATAAGTCTTCTGCACAGTAAAACATTGAGTGTACATGCACCCATGTTCAGCAGCAAAAAGATAGGGGACCTTTCTGGTAGAGCTTAGGTGGCTACAGAAGTTGAATGCCTTCGGAGTTTAGAGCAGGGGTGGGCAATTATTTTGGGCATAGTGCTACTTACTGAGTTTTAGCAAGCCATCAAAGGCTGCATGGCAGGCAGCCAGGAGCAGATAAATATTAATTTTCTAAATTTTTTAGGGGCACTGCAGACTGGATAGAATGGCCTGGTGGGCCTCATCTGGCCCGTGGGCTGCATTTTGCCTATCCCTTGTTTAGAGAGTGGCTTGGAGATCTGAATGTTCAGTTGTAAGTGCCTAACATGGGAGCCAGGTACTTATGTCTATTTGTCGTTCTTAAACTAAATCTACATTGCACCCTCCAATAAGTCTGAAAGGTACTCATTTGATATTCAAAAGCACTGGTCATTCTTCAGCTCACTTTGCACTATTTTGAAAATCAGTCTGCATGAGAAACTCATTTTTTTAAATCTCTGTTAAATGGTGTCCAAACAAATTGCTTAGCATCAGCATCAGTCCCTTAGTATTCACAGATCTTAAAGGACAAATCTCCTACTACTCCTGAAAAAGACAAATTCTCTTATTTCCATATATATCAGAATTCTAAGGAATGGCTCAAGGAGAGTTTTAGAGTTTAATTTTCTGTCCCCTTTGTGGTTAAAAGCACAATTACTGTATAGAAGGCCTTCAGAGATGCCCTACCTATTTCTTATACACATAAGTACCTGTGCATGTACACAGCCTGAATTAAGTAGACACTACATATTGGTTGAGTACTACCAATGGAAGCTAGATATTATACTACAAATATAGCTAGGTGATTTTTTTATCAATAGTAAATTCACCCAAAAACACAGTTTTGAAGGGCCTAAAATTATTAAGAAATTAGGTAAAATGAGGCAGTCTCCTTAGTCAAGCCATAAGTAAGGACTTGGGGGAAAATAAAGGTTAAAACATGTTATTTAATCATTTTCTATCCACAGTATTTCATTTCAGAAATGTAAAAAATATTTTCACAAAACACATTTCTAACTTCATTTTGAAATTGCATTTTTGTCTAAAAAGATTTTTAAAGGATTCAAATGCTTTGGTGTGATCTGAACTGATGCATTTCACTGAAAAACATTCTGTGTTGGTTGAACCCACAACACATCCCTTCCTGATGCTGAAGAAAAGCAACTGAGTTGAAATTACTTGTCCATCCCTAACTGTAGATCATCTGTATTAAAATCAGGAGGAAAGTGGTCTATCAAAAATGGATTCAGCATGCATAACTCCCCCATAATGATTCCCAGACATCATGATCTCACCTACAACTACCTCCTGACAACATATACACTACAGAAAAAGTTAGTAAAATGTTTGTGTTCAAGAAATCCAGAAATTAATAATTTAACAGAAGGGTTTAGTCACTTACTTGCAGAAATGAAGACTCAATGATAGCATCCAGTTTGATGGCTCTTATGGAGTACAGCAGTGAAGAAAATGTCTGTATGAACTAATGTAAGAATATGTCCTCTACATGATTGTAGAATGCCACAAAAGTCCAGCTTCCTTTTACTTAATATATACATACACATATATATGTGTACATAAACATCTCATACTGAGGGTTTAGGATAAAAGACCTCTCCATCTGAAACAAATCCAAGACAAGGCTTGCTAGAGCTAAACAGGATATAACTATTGTAGGATTAACATTCAGACAAGTTGTTTTGTTTGTCTTGTTTTATTGTTTTTTTCTTTTTCTTTTGCAAAAGTCCCACAAAGCAGGAAATGACTGTGATGTTCCAAAGACTGAAAAGTTAGGTAATAGCAATAATGTGTCCATCTGGTCAGGGGGAAAACTACTGTCAAGTAGATGTCTCATGGCATGTTTTTCGCAAGATTAGAAATTAGATGCATTCCTTTTCCTAGTTAGTTACATTCAGCCTACGTAAACTTATCATTCCATTTTACTACAAGTTATTTTTAACTTTCCTTCCTGTGAAATCATAATGTAATATTGCTAAAGGAGGGTAGGTATTGTATTTCTTTATTCTCTATAAAATAGTTTGGGATTCTTCAGGGAAAGAGCTACTGCATAAAAAAAAATAAAGGGCTATTGCTATGAGTTTTCAGGAGTCTTAATTCTGTCTTAATGGAATAGAATGAGTATAATTAGAGAGAAACAGAAAAGTAAAAAAAAACATAATGAACTAACAAATAAAAAATAACAATAAAGGAGAGACAAATATATATGGAAGAAATAAAGGTCATTAGCCTTAGTTATTTTGGAAGGCAGTGAAGACTTAAAACCTTACTACCAGTCAGAGGCAATGTTCCCAGCATAATCTGCTAAAGATCTTGATTTGTCTTGGCTTGGCTTTTGATACTGTCTCCCATAGCATTGTTGCAATCAAGCTAAAGATATATGGGACGGATGTACTGGCAGTAAGGTGAATGGAAGACTGGCTGGATCATCAGGCTCAAAGGGCTTGAAGTTTAGTTGGCAGCCAATGTCAAGTGGAGTGCCTGAGGGGGGAGTCCTGGATCCAGTTCAATATCTTCATCAACAATCTGGAAGATGGGATGGAGTGCACCCTCACCAGGTTTGCGGATGACACCAAGCTGTGGGGGAGTAGTAGATACACTGGAAGCTAGGGCTGAGATTCAGAGAGGCCTCAACAAATTGGAGGATTAGACCAAAAGAAATCTCATCAAGTTCAATAATAACAAGTGCTAAATCCTGTACTTACAATGGAATAATCTTATGCACTTATGCAGACTGGGAACTGACTGGCTATGCAGCAGCTCTACAGAAAGGACCTGGTGGTTACAGTGGACAATAAGCTGAATATGAGACATCAGGGCGCCCTTGTTGCAAAGAAGGCTAACAGCATAATGTGCTGCATTAGTATGAGTGTTGCCAGCAGATAGAGGGAAGGGATTATTCCCCTCTATTTGGCACTGTTGAGGTCGCATCTGAAGTACTTTTTCCAGTTTGGAACATTTTCTACAGAAAAGATGTAGATAAATTGGAGAGAGTGCAATGGGGGCAACAAAAATGGCTAGAGGATAGAGATAAACTGTTCTCAGTGTTGGCAGATAACCTGAAATAAGGAGCAATGATCTCAAATTCCAGCAAGGCAAGTTTAGATTAGATTAGATAACCTGGGGATTCATCTACACATAATTTAATACCCAATTGCTAATTTTACTGTGCATTAAAGTGTCACATCAAAAAGTGCAATTATGCTAATTATTATGCATAATTATATTATGTTTAATATAAGCTATTGCGCATTAAGCATCACTTAAAAATCATGCACAATTCTTTAGCACCTTACATTGGAGGTACTAAATTTAACATGCATTAGAAAAAGCATCTTAGTAAACATACAGATGCATCCAGGAAAAACTCTCTCACTAATAAACGTAATAAACGTAATAAAGCACTGGAACAGGCTACCCAGGGAGGTTGTGGAATAAAGGTTAAGACCTGAGTAGATAAAGCCTTGGTTAAGATGCTATAGCTGGGGATCGTCCCGTTTTAAGCAGTAGGTAGAACTAGATGATCTCCTGAGGTCTCTTCCAACCCTAATTTTCTATGATTCTATGAGCATTGATGATGCTTTCTTGAGACAAGGAAGAATAGACATGGTTCCCTTTCATAGTTTAGCAGCATTGTCTGGACAAGAATCATTAAACTAGGGGTTGAGTTTTCTAGTTTCAGTTTAAGAAGCTTTCATGAATAGATCTGAGTCAATTAGCCAAGCACAGCACCAACTGAAAATGCAGCTGAACTGCTTCCAGTTTAGGAGGTAGTACACAAAACAAGGAGGCATGGAAAACATATAAGAACCTATTACTATCAACTTATAAATGCCAAAAACAGGGGGAAATTCTGAAAGAAGAGTGTTCTTAAGTCTAGAAAAGAAAGTTAAAACTGATTTGTTTAATGCTGGCTGGAAAGAAGAAGACTCTTTAAAAAAATTAAACAGTGAGAGTTATGTGGTGGATTCTTTATTACTTAAAATTCATCAATTAAATTCAGATGCCTTAGTAAAAGATATCCTCTAGCTAAAAACTCTTTGGACTTTATTTAAGAACTGTTGTATGAAACCCAAACCAATCAGTAGTTCCTCCACATAATACAAATAGAGGGAAGTCCTTGGAGAACATTGAGCATTTCTTCTACCTGAGCAGCCATTTTTCTCAAAAAGTAAACGTAGAAGACATTCAACATTGGATAAAATATGCCGGTGTTGCCTTTGGACATCTCTGAAACTGTTTGATGAGCACAATATCAGGAACCAACTCAAACTTCTCATCTACCAGGCTGTTATCATTCCCATGCTGCTGTATGGATGTGAAAACTGGACGGCGTTTTGGAAACACTGGAAAGCTTCAGAATGTTACCATCAGTGACGCCTTCGGAAAATATTCCATAATAATTGGACACAACAATGACACAAAAATGAACACCAATGTTCAGACTCAAGCAAATGCCACCACCATTAAAGCCATGTTTATATAGCCCCAGCCTGGTTGGACAGGACATGTCATAAGGATGCCTCACAACTGACTCCCAAAGCAGGTCCTATACTCTTGACTCACTGAAGATTACTGTTCTAGAGGTGGACTAAAGAAGAAATTCAAGTTCACGTTGAAGGCCAATCTGCAGAAATGCAATATTCACATCAATACTTGGGAAAGTCAAGAATGAATTGACTCAGTGGTGTTGTGATGTACAACATGACATTGATCATTTCAAGCAAACTTGCCTCATTATGGAGATAGATAGACAAGAGAAACATAGTGAAAAAATTATGACCTGACATCACCAGGATCTTTTGCTTTCTCCCAGAACTATTTACTACATCTGTAGCCAAACATGTAGATCTCAGATTGGGCTCCTCACTCATTTATAGGCTCACCAATGACTTTCCTATTTACTCTGACTTCCTTGTATCAAGGGACTGTTGCTGCTGACAACAATAAATTATGTGGGTGATGTTATGCAAGAAATCAGATAGTATAATCATAACCTCTACTGGCCTTAATATCTTTGAACTGTTATCTCTGATTTCTTTGCCTAAAAGGTATTGTCTGCTTATAGGGTTCTACTCCTGAGAGGGAAAGCATTACCTGACTGAATAATTGTAGTCCAGAACATTGTAAATAATTTCTTGCACTTTTTCTTGCAAAAAGAAGACACATTCAACCTGCTGAGCGATATTTCATGTCACATTATTATAAACCAACACTACTTTACAGGCAGTACTTTCCTGTACAAGCAGAGGTATTTATAAGCATTAAGCAATGCATGCATATACCCTAATTTTGATGTAGTAGTTGTGTTATACTATGTGTCTGACCTAGGAGAGGGCAAACAGCTCTGTTAAGGATGCCAATACAAATACAACCACATATCACACTATTTCTGCAGAGTAAATTAACCAGTCTGTATGGAGAAATCAATCATTCAGCAGTGCTATTTTTAAAGAAGACATTCTTTTGTATTTGCATCTCTCATGCAATTGCCAGAGGTCTTGGCTTAGAAAATTCAGAAAACTATGGTATCAATTGTCCATACCAAACTTGATTGTATGCAACTTTCTTTCATGTTTGACAAGCATATCAATCACATTTACTGGTCTCCATTTTCAAGTTTTGTCCACAATATCATTACCATGTATCACAACAGAAATGGAATAACTGAAGGCTTTCCTAGATTTAATTAATAAACTAAAGACTGTAGGATACCCTAGGTACAGGAAGTGTGAAGCAAACACTAGATGTTATTGTTTAAGTATAAAGTGAACTATTTTGGGATTAAAGATATTGATTGTGGGGATTAAAGATCCCTGTGCTGGCCCCAGCACTATAAAAAACTGCCCTGGCAAGCAGTTCATGGCTACTTGTTCTCAGGAGCTTCTGGGGCCTGGCTAGTTGGTATCTGGGAACACCAGCCACTTGTGCCAGCTGGACTGCTGAAGCAGCCCTGAGAGTTCCCTGCACCCTTTACCCACTGCAGCAGTCTGGCAGTGGGGGCTCCTGCCTGGCTGTGACCTGCTGCCACCTGCAAGGGCATGTGGCCTCAAGGCTGCATGCCTGCCAGACCCCAGCACAGCCTGAGCAGAAGCATCTGCACCTCTGGGCCAGCTGCCAGCAGGCTGTGGCTGCACAGTTGGACTTTGTGTGTCACTACCGCCATGTATGCTACCTCCCTGCAATCTGGGCTGGTATTGCCTGGAAGATGTTCTCAATGTGATGGCCCAATTTGAATTGTCAAAGCATGTCCCCCTGGCCCCAAGTCGTCAGGAGGTCAGCCACCACCAGCCAGGTTCTGGATGCCAGCCCTGAGCAGGCTCCTCTGCCTAGGTCCTGCCACTTGCCTCCTTAGCAGAAATTCTGATGGCCCCTATTTAAAAACTGCAAAATCTGATAAAAAAGCCCAAATTCACTCTTTTAAATACCCCAAACCCATGTTCTTCCATAATTCAAACAAAAGACCACTATATAGAGAGAAAGACAGAGAGAGAGAGAAAGATAGATCAGCTGGGCAATGTTTTATTGATATATTTACGATTTTAGAGCAATTTGGAAGCCTACCAGTGTCTCTATCATTACAATAAAATAAATGATAAATACCTATATGTTTTACTGTTTGCTTTTGGTTTTCTTATCATAGAATTAGACACAATTAGACACATTAGACAAATTTAACACAATTAGAGTTCCCCCTGACCTCTTCATTAGGTCTATGCGAGTCAGCAGTAATACAATCCGGCATCAAATCCAGCTGCTTCGGATGGCAGTGATCCAATCCGGAGCTCTGGACTGGGTTTCCACCTTAAGCCAGCCGAAGTGGCTTCGAAGCTTAGGAGCCACCTCAGAGATCCAGCCATAGGGTATAATGGGAGAATCAATGAAATATCTATAACTTTGTTGTTTTTTTGTCTGATTTGGATGAAACTTGCAGGGATGGTAGCCTCTGCTGAGACCATGAAAACTGCCAATTTCAAGAAGTTAGTACAGGGGTTTGGAGGGAACTGTACCCCAAATCCTTGAAAGCCAAACACATGTCACGGTTGCGTGTTACACTACAGGGGGGTGAAATGTGCAGGGATGGTGGCCCTTGGTGAGGCCACAAAATCTGCCAAGTTTCAAGAAGATCAGTACAGGGTTTGGGGTGGAACTTCACCTCAAGCTGTGGACAAGCAAAACTCATGCCATGGGTCATTCTGTGTGTGTTAAGGCACAGTAGGCTGACAGCTGCAGGGATGGTAGTCCTTGCTCAGACCACGACATATGCCAGCTGTTGAGGGAGTCGGTGCAGCTGTTGAGGAGGTTGGTTCTGGGGCTCTATCTGCTGACAGGCAAAACTCGTGCCATAGGTGTTTGTGGGACTGACTGTGTCAGCTCCAAACTGCTTCGGGGAACCTAATGAGGCCAGCACTTCTACCTAGGCATGCTGCTTTGGACCCTGAAGTAACCGAAGCTTTTCTGGATCTGAAGCTCTGTCCAAGGCCTAACACAACCCTACCCTTCACTGACCAGGATGTGGGAACAGCTGGCCATGCACCCACAGCTCCTGCCAACAAGTCTCATCTTGTCTGCAGGTGGGCACAATGGGTGTGTAATAGGGAGATGTGAGGTTTGTAGGAGGGTGTGGGACAGGGTGTGGTGTGGTGTGATGAGAGTGGGTGTGTGATGCAGCCCCTTGGAGGTCCTAGACCACACACCTGCGATAGGCAACACCAGCTTTGAAGCAATCAGGGCTGTGCCATGCCATGGGGGAGCTGGCAACAGCAGGCCCCAAGTGCCCTATAGCTGCTGCTGCTGTGGGGGTGGGGGTACAGTGCACCCTGTGGGGGACCCACACCCCCCGACCAATCCCCCTGCACCTACACACAACCACACCCCACAGTCCCCCCACACAAGCACATCTCCCCCAAAGCCCCTACTTACCCCCAACAGTGTCTGGGTCCTGATTCTTGCTGCGCTTCTGCTTGCCCCTGCATGCTAAGGGTGCAAGACCCATGTGCTGAGGCAGCAGAAGCATGTAGAGATTCTCTGTCCAGAAATCAGAGTGTCTCTCCAGAGGACCAGCTTCCTGGTTACCTCAGGGCACAACGCATGACTGTGCCCTGCCCTGCTTTTTTCCCCTGGGTAAAACAAAAAGTGGAAGAGACTTAAGAAAATAGAGAAAAAAAACACCTAGTTTTGAAGGAGAGGTTACAACAAGCAACTCCTTAATAAGCACCTCTGCAGAATACAGTGCATGTGTTTAAAAAAAACCCAAACAATGGTGCTTAAACAGCAAGTGCTTCTAGATTCCTTCTTATCCAGAAATATTCTTGCAGAATACAGCAGTAGGATGTATGTCAGGTATCCCCAGATATTATTGCCATTGATATGGCATTAGTAACGCAGTTAGCTAGGACTATGAGGCTGGTATTTTAGCTTTTTAAATGAATGTGAATTATTCAGAGAAATTTATTCTGAGGTGGATGAAATTGGGTCAAATATCAATTTTACAAATATAGAGCTTTACACTAACTGATAGCTATTGTTTTGAAGATGACTCAAAGAAATGTAAAGTCCACCCTAGCCTTGCAACTCATTGGGTTACTTGGCTAATGTATGCCAAATCTTGTAGCCAATGGCATAAAGGAGAATGGCTTGGCAAGCCTGCTGCCCGGCTACTGTCAATTTTCCAGCCTAAATGACAAGGTATATATTTAGAGCTGAGCAGGCTTGACTGAATTGATTACCTTTCACACAAGCCAAAAGGAAAGCTGAAACATACCTCTGCAGCTATAGGAAAACAATATACCTGCTCCTACATCATTGTTAAAAATGAGAGGGAAATGTGAGAGAGAGGATATATTTTAAATCTTCATTTTCTCAGAATGTTTATGAAAGTGCACCGGCAAAACATTTTTTTAAATGTCCTTCACTTCCTCAAAAATCTGAAGTCTAAATCCAACAGGTTAAAAGATGGAAAAATAAATGGAAAGAAAAATCTAGCAATTTAAAATTAACAGATACACTGCCAAGAATTCTTAGTATTAAAAACTCGTATCTTGAGCAGGGATGTTTCCCCATTTAAAAAAAAAAAAGATTTTGATTTGGGAGGGTAAATTTCTTGATGGAATCATCAGAGAAAAGATTAGTCAGAGAATTCAACAGTGCCTCCTTCTGCCTCACATATGCACTTCAGAGTCTTCATTTAATTTCCCTGTGAAATAATTTAATAACTCTGTCCCAGATTTCTCATACGTAAAAGGCAATGACAAAATCCAGGGTCATATGAGATGCATGGATGAACATTTATATGAAAAAATAATTAAAAGTCAGCAATAAATGTAGACACAAATTTCTGTTTTTTCTGGTCTCTCCCACAGCTCCTATTTTCAGACTCATATACCTTCTCAAGTAAGATTCAGCAAAAGAGGAGGCAGGAAATGTTAAGGACAGACAAGTGGTATGATTTCTATTTCTGGTGTCTTGTTGCCTAACTGCTTGTTCCATTTGAAACACTCTCACACAAAGTCTTTCTTCCTCCTTTTTAACTTCACAATAATATCTGAAAGAACTTTCACAGGCCAACCCAAATAGAATATAATCACACAGTGCCTCTGTTTTCCCCTGTACTTTCTTAAGAAATAAAGACAAGATTATTCGGGTCGTATAGTAGGCGGGGGGAGGTGTGAATACCAGTTGAAGATGAACTCTTTCATAACTTACTCTTTGCTGCTGCATTTTAGTAATCAGTTAAATAGTGGTGGGTAATACAATTTAATCAACAGGAACAGAAGATATATTTCCAATCAACACTATAATAGTGTAGAAAAGTTACATCAAAGGCAAGGTATATAAGGGCACTACCAAATAGTTTTAATAATTACTGTAGAAACTTGATAACTTTAGTAAGCTATTGCAATATGTATGCTCATATATCAGACCATATAAGGCTGAAAAAAGGCATCTTATTTCTTCAATATCTGGCTAGGATCTTTCCAAAGAAATAATAAACATTTAACTGTATGAGAAGTTTGTCCACTGAAATGTTGCTCACGGGCCCTAAAATACCATTCTGCACAGTCATTTTGGACAAGACTGTCACAAGTCTCACACAGAGACCCAGGGGCTTCAAAAGATCAAAAGGTGTACAATAATGAAGGATTTAGGAGCAAAGATAGAATTTGAGAGCCTCAGTAGAGTAGCTTGAAATTAAATGCAATGAAAACCCAGATTAAAAATGGAGGTAAGCAAGTTCCAGGACTTGGAACTTTGACCCCAGTACTTTTTCCTGCCATGGCAGGGGTTGGACTTGATGATCTGCTCAGGTCCCTTCTGACCCTACCTTCTCCGAAACTATGGAACCTCACATAATTAAAGCAATTCATTCAGTGGATGCTTTTCTACTGTTATGGGAATTCTCTACTAGATTCTTTCACCTATTCAAGTTCTCAGGCATTTAAGGCGTTCCATGTTGTATTACCACTCCATTGCACAAACGTATACAGTTTTCCTTTTTTTCCTAAAGCATGTGTTAATACTGGACCGGCACCCACCAGCTAGTTTACTTTGGCAGTTGTAACCTTGTCTATATGTTTCTAAGTCTTTAGAGCTAATGCTTGCAAACATATCTTGCACAGTGTGGACTAAATGTAAGCTAATTTTCCATGTGTCTAGGTTGAAGCTAGTCAGAAGCAATAGTTCAAAGAACGTGCATGCTTGCTTCATCTAGCTGGCAGCTCATCACCAAATCACTGTAGCAATCCATTTGCAAGACAGGAGGAAGAAAGAAGGGACATAAGGAATACTTTTTTTCTTTTCTTTGGTCTTTTCTTAGCTTTAACCTTCACCTGGGCTTAAACTGAAAGATACATGGCAGTCCCTCTCCTCCTATCCCACTTCTTATTTTTAACATTTTGTAACAGAATGGAAAAATCATGGTGACAAGTAAAATGCTTGCCGCATTAGAAGATTCTGTAGTAAATGAAACGTCCACATTTACAAATTGAAAAGAGGGTCATTAACACACAGACTGTCAGTTGCACAAGTGTTCCAAGAAGTCCAGTAGGAGGCAGAAAGGAAGGGAAGAATATAAGGAATACTTTGACATTTCCATCTTTTCTTTTCCTCATAGCTATATATTTGTTGAACAGATGACATAAAAGTTGTTTCCATGTGAAGGCTGAGATTTACACAATGCCTCATTGCACAGACAAGCTGAGCCTGTGTTGATTGTGGTCAATGTTTTGTCTTAGAATGGAGCAATGATCACTTTTCAGTTCACACCACAGCAGAACTTTTGGTTTTCAGGAGATATAAATAGCTTAGTGAGGGAGGGCTAGGACTACATTTCCCACATACTTGCAACTGCCCTGGCTCTCCACACTTTCACCATACCATAAGCATGCTGACACCCAGACACCCTAGGTTTTTGCTTCCAATCCACCAAGTGCCCAGAAGCTGTGCCTGGGAATTACTGACAGAGTCTTAACCAACTTTTATGAAATATCACACTTGTTTGCATTCTCATGGACATACTTAGTACAGACCACTGTGGCCTCCATCTCAAATGAGTAAAGGGAAAAGTGCAGGAAATTCATTTATTCTTCCCTTGAAGATGATGCAACAGATCCAAGGATGGAGGACCATACTAGCCCAAAGCAGGTGGAACCATAAATATCTTCTTTCATCCTCATTATTGGTATGTGAAGGGAGCAAGGAGCACACGGCACTATGTGAATTTTCTCAACTCTGTCCCTTTCCCTCTGCCCAGAAATAGGAGATTGCATCACATGTAGGGACTGCTGTGGAAGGGGATATGGGGAATTTTTGTGGGAGAAACTGAGAGACAATATTCCCTTATGAATATTGTGACACCTCATACAGTTTACTGCTGCTACCTAGTGCAACCTTTTGGTATTTATTATCCATTATATTTTTTATTATCCATTATACTTTTAATAAACCTTGCTCAAGTATTCTTGCATTTAAGGGGAAAAGGGGGTGGAGCAAGAGGAAAAGCATTTGTGCTTATCCACAAAAGTTCATAGATGGTAAGGTTGGAAGGAACTTCAACAGATCAAGTCTGACCTCCTGCCCTGGGCAGGAAAGAGTGCTGGGTCAGATGACCCCAGCCAGATGCCTATCCAGTTTTCACTTAAAGACCCCCAAGGTAGGGGAGAGCACCACCTCCCTTGGAAGCCCATTCTAAATTTTAACCACCCTTACTGTGAAGAAGTTTTTCCTGATATTTAGCCTAAATCTGCTCTCTGTTAGTTTATGACTGTTGTTCCTTGTTACCCTAAGAGGCATCCTGGTGAACAGAGCATCTCCAATCCCTTGCTGCCCCTAATTAATTTGTAGGCAGTCACAAGATCACCCCTCAGCTTTCTGTTGCGGAGGCTAAGGAGGTCCAGGTCCCTCAGTCTCTCCTCGTGGGGCTTGCCCTGTAAGCCCCAAACCATCTCTGGACCCTCTTGAATCTGTCAACATCCTTCTTGAAGTATGGCACCCCAGACTGGTAAACTTTTCTACACAGGTATCTTACTGGTTTATCATTTGAACATTTTTGTTTTCATATTTTCCTATAATCTTCTTCTCTCCAAAAATGTACATGTACATGATAATGATAATAACTTACCCTTCATAAAAGGATAATGATAACACCTTACTCTTCATAAATGGATTGCAAAAACACTTTAGGTGATAGATAGATGGATGTGTACATGTGTACGCATACATGTGAACACAGTGTGTTTAATATATAAATATGTATGTTATATTTTCCCATTCTCTGAAAGTCATATAGGTACTTCTACAGCAAAACAACTAGACTTCAGCAACGCATATCCATGACTCTCAGCAGCTAGGAAAAAGGTAGAAGCAGCTGTACTCAGTCTTCAGCTGTCTAGATTCCCTCTGAAGTTCTGTTACCTAGAATCTGGCCCAGACACTGGAATTAATCATCTTCCTCTTCGTAGAAATGCTGTATTCATGGGATTACAAATATGGAAGGCCAAGAAGTCAGCTTTAGCTCTTGTTTATATATTGATACTTCTTACAAAATATAATCATAAGATGACCATTTTTTCTAACCCTCCCCAACTTTTACCATTAAACAACAAACCCAGAATGTTAAATTGTTTTATCTTTGACTACTGTTATATGTGACCAAGTGTCTCTGTTCAGTTTTGTATTACTGCATAAGTACCACATGTGTATTACTGCTCTAGATGCACAGATTCAGAGAACTTGGGTGAAGACAGACACTCTTCTCTTAAGACAAGAAGTGTAACTTGTATAAATGCTGGACCTGTGAAGAGAGAAAGGGTTTGAGTAACCTGAGATGTGTGTCAATGACAGCAAACAGGATGAGAAGACTCACTTGGACAAGCTATTCTCCACTAAGAAAAAGAGAGCAAGCCAGACCTGCCTAAACTCTGGATAGAGGGCTTAAATACAGGTTTGCCAGATATAAGCACATAACTCCAAGTTAATACTACTTAGATTTTACTGGCTCCCCAAAGTAAACTGTGAACTACTTTAGGGACTGTTCTTTCCATTAACGTAGTAGTAAGTACTTTTTATGTTTTGCAAAGATACACACTGGTGCTACTGTTTGATATTACCTCTAATCTATCAATCATCCAAACAGCAGTAATTTAAGGTACAGCTGAATTTCTCGTAACAGTCCATATAATACAGTGAGTCAAGCAAGTGAGTCACAAAGAGCTGAGCCAACCTGCAGGAGATGTTGTCAGCCTTCACTGAAATGAAAGCTGGAAGTGCAATTCTGTTCCAAACCTCAGCCTTTCAGCTGGTACTGCATCTTATTTCCACTGTGTCATAGTGCATGCTACATAAGGTGTATGCCATTTAAACAGTCAGTTTGGCATAAAGTTAGACAAAGCCTTTTTGACACAGGAGATAAAATAATAAAAAAAAATATTTCCAATACCAAATGTTCATTTAACTTTTGCATGTGATATCACTTTTAAAGAGGGTTTCAAAGCTGGAAATATAACTTAAGTGAAATTTAAAGATAGCATCATCCTGCCTTCCCCATGCCACACAAAGATTTTTCAGGGAATGGTAAAGCTACACAGTTTTTTGGAAAAGTTTGTTGTAGGCCATGGTACTGTTTGTCGTCAAAGTGGTTTTCAGACATTGCCAGAAATATGGCTGCGATTGAGGGTTGGCTGGCCATTCCAGGACAGAGCTACTGCACAACCTCTTTCTCAGCCGGAGGTACCTGGAATTCTGCAATGCTTTCTGAAGAAATATCAGAATAATCACATCCACCTTTTCATCCACAAGTCTTTGGTGAGCCATGTAAAATGCAGTCTTGAAGTTACCACTTTTTGAGTACTCTTTTGTCAAAACAAATATGGTTTTTCTGCTCAGTTGTATGCTCTGGGAAAGGTTGTCTAAGACTGGTTGCCCAGGGAGCCAGTCTCTTTCTTCCAGGCATAAATTGAACTGTTTGTCTTTTTGATCTTCCATTTTTTCAACTAATTCTTTCAAGACCCATTCAGTTACAGCTGGATCATTCTTATCATAGGCAACAAAAGCATCATAGCAGGTGTTTGCCGAAAGCAAACGCTGATAACCTTTTAGCTTGGCAGTACAGTAATGATAGCTATACCACATATCCCAGAAATAGAGATGGTTAATGACAGCAAACACCATTATGCATAGGATAAGTGTTGCTAACATAGAATACAAAATCAAATAAGAGTAGTCTAACTCGCAGGTATACATATCCAAAAAAATCACACTCTTTCCTTTATGTGCGCCTGGGCCTGCACATGTCACATCTGTGGCTAGAAGTGGAATAGTAACCTCAGTCTGATTGAGCCACCAAACAAACCACACAGCATCACAAATGCACTTGAAAGGATTTCCATGTAGAAGCAGCACTTCCAGATTGTTGATGACATTCTCTGGGAAGCTAGATTTCCTAATTATTTGGATTTTGTTTAAGCTGAGATCCAAGTACTTTAATTGGAAAGCACCGCTAAGGAAGTGCATAGTCAGCCTTGGAATTTGATTGTTTTGCAGTATCAGTTTCTGGATAGTTGAAGAGCAATTGGACAGCTTCCTTGGAACAGTAGTCAATAGGTTATTGCTAAGATCCAAGTTTTCGAGTTTCTTTAGAAGGTGTAGTTTTCCCCAATTGAAAGTCCTTAACTTGTTACTGGTTAAGTTAAGTTGCTTGAGGTTTGGAGGCAGGTCTTCAAAAACACCAGGAGGCAAAAAATCCAGAAAGTTGAAGGAAATGTCCAGTTGCTCTAACTTGGTCAAATTCTTGAAGAATGAGAGGTATCTAGCATCTCCATCCCTCCATAAAATATCTAAATGATTTCCTTTGAATTCCAGAATTTGAAGAGATTGACTTTCCATTCCCGTGCTTGCAGAAGTAGAAATTTCATTCCAGTTCATCACCAGTTTCTTCAAAAAGGCCAAATTCTTTGTAAAATTGAGCATATGAGTTATACCTTCTGACAGAAAATAATGTTGGTTATAACTAAGGTCAAGAATTTCTAGATGTTTAAGCTCCTGGAAGGCAGTTGAATATAATAAATCAAGCCTGTTGTTAGAAAAATCTAGATATTTCAATCCAGCCAAAGGGCAGAATTCACTTCCATTCAAAGTTTGACTAATGGCATTACCTGATAAATTGAGGCATTTTAGGAAACTGAGATGTTGGAAATCAGAGGGGTTAATAAAAAATATGTCATTTCTGCTTAAATCTAGAGTTTCTCCATAACTTAGGCAATCTTCATCAGCAAAAGGTTGGAAGGAAGTAGCCTCTTTGTCCTTGGACTTACAACCTCGTCCATACTCATCATACCTGAAATAGTGCATCTCTTGCCCTATTTGGTTACTGTAGTGCTTTACTGAAGCCCTGGGGGTAGAACAGAAACCATTATTACTGCCTTCACCTGAATAAGGAGATATTTTATTGACTGAGAGGTCTATGATTTTAAGCGATGGGAATTTTTTAAACACATTCAGGTTAGCAACTTTGATAAAATTAGTTCCCAGGTCCAGTACAGTCAGATTTCTAAGATGAAGCAATGGGGACAGATTTTCTAGATTCAGTTCTCTGAAGACATAACCTCTGACCCTCAAAATTTCCAGGTTAGAAAGAGAGGCAAATGTCTTAGACAGGTTCAAAACTGTAGAATAGACCTGAAGATCAAAATTAAAGGAGAGATCCAGCTCTACAAGATTGGGAATAAGTTTCAAAAAATGAGCCTCTCCAATTTCCTTGGCTAGGAAATTTTGGGAAAGATCAAGCACTTGTAGATTTTTGGTGTTTTTAAACCAACTTTTGGGTACATAGTGAAGGGAATTACTGTGGAGCCGCAGAATTTGTAATTGTTTTAAGGAATCAAATGCTTGGGGATGGATTGCAAGTGGAGCATTGTGGGGACAAGGAGTACAAGGAAATGGAGAGTTGTAGCATCGAGGGCAATTACCACTTAAATCAAGAATTTCCAGATTGTGAAGGCCATTTAAACTGTGCTCCTGAACAGCTTGAATCATGTTATTGTAAAGGTATAGTTCTTTTAAAGTGGATGGCAAATAGTGGGGGACATAAGTTAAATTATTGGATTTGAGGGACAATACAATTAAACTTTTTAAGTCCTGGAAGGCATTTTCTTCTATTTCAAATGAAATGTTGCAGGGATTCCGATAATAGCAGTTCTGGCCCAAATACAACTTTTTAATGTTTCTGAGTTCTGATAATTTCTCTTTTGTGAGAGAAAAGATGCTGTTGGCTTCAAGGCTTAGCAGGCGTAAATTAGGAGGAAGACTCCGAGGTATTTCCAACAGTTGATTTCCATCCAAATACAATGACTTTAACTTTGTTAGTATGGCAAAGCTGCCATTTGCAATCTGTGGTCTTCTAGTACACACGTGATCTTTTGGCCCTGATTTGACAGGCACACAGTTACACCTGAAATCAATCTCTATGAGATTATCAAGGTGAGCAAAGGAGGTTGAGAAAATGCTTGGGATTTGATTAATAGTAAGAATCAGGTTTGTTGCATTTGCAGGAATTCCTTCTGGGATTTTTGTGAGATGACGCTCGCTGCAGTCCACTACCACGCTGGCTTTTGAGGCTTCTACTTTTACATCACAGGGTAAGCTTTTAGGAAACCATCTGCATGACAGCAGGTTTGGAAACAGAAAGAGCACAAGTAACAGCAATCTGTTTGAGGGTTGTCTATGAAATGCCTAGAAAGAGGGAAATAAACACATGCTGATTTAATAAAGTAGCAATGTATATATGTCTACCATTATTGTCTTTCCAACCCTTCAGTACAGTAAACTACTATTACTACTGTCTAATCAACTATGTGCAAACAAGTATTAAAGATCCTACCCCAAAATCATCTGTACAGCAATAATGGATTACATTTTTGTGATCACCCCGATCTATTTCCAAGCATAGGTTACACATGAAGACCCTGACAAATCTAGATTTAAAATGATCTATCTTGAAATTTCCTAGTTTTCATTTAAAAGGATACTAAAAATTACTACACTTAACAATCAATTTGAATAGTTCAGCTCTACATGCTAACTCAGTACTGAGAAGTTTAGTATTTATTTCATTTTATTTCACATTTATCATCATCATTATTTATATTTCTGCACATCTTTGGAAAGAATAGCAATATATTACTTAAAGGTATAGTGCAACTATTTTATACTGTAGTCTGTTTCTGTAAGTCTTTTGAGAGTATAGTAATCTTTTATTTAAATTGTAAGGGAAATATTTCAAGCATCTCATTTTAAATGCAAGGTAAATTGCAACTGCACAGCATGTACACAAGAAACAATGAATTCATATACACAGAGATAGAAAGTAAAAGGACTTGTGTTTTGCATATTTTGCAGTCATGAATATATAGATATATTATAGGCAGATACTATTTATCCTGGCATAAATTATGTAAAAAACAACTAATGATTTGAGTAGCCAACTTGATATAGAATCAACCAAAATCATTACAGTATACTTTATTTAAGTACATAATCTCAGGACTGAATCGAGACTCTACACACACCTAACTCATTCTAAATACGGTAAGAACTTGAATACCAGATGAGGTTTTTCCCCTCATTTGGCATGGGGAGAAAAAGCCCCTCATCTTATGATGGAACGCAAGGAAATCTCACTAAGTCTATGGGCTATGATTAAACTTCTGCCAAAAGCAACATGTGCTCAGTAATAGAAACTAACTATAAAGTTGACTAAATCAACAGTGAGCATAACTATAAAACGCATAGTCCACACTAGGCAAAATGCTGATCATGTTTATGGGAACTTTTGCATGTGTGCGTGTGTGTGGCCCTTGGAAAAAAAACCCAGCTCCATGAGGAACTGGCACGAGGTCTGGAGGTACTGCAAAATCAGGCTGGGACTGGGAGTCCCAGTGCCAGTCCTGACACCCTCCCTTTGGTGCCAACATTTGATCTTAACTAAAAAGGCCAAGATGCTGATGGGAACCATTTTTACTCCATTTTCCATACATAGAATCTAATTATTGAGGGGTTATTTAATAATCAGGGTTTTCTATTTGTGTAAACATGGTAATGCCTATTAACTGCAGGAACAAATGGAAGTACACTTATTACACTTCCTTAAGTCTCCTTAACTTGTTTCTGAGAGTGCCTTAGACCTCTAAGAGCAAATTTAAAATTGACAGGACCTAGTCAACTCAAGGGTACTTTAAAAAACTTGAAATTATAGTTCCTAACCTTTTTCACCAATTTCACAGTTAAACTGAGTACAAATAGGCCAAGAGTTCCTATGCACATAAGAGGTTTGTGAACTTAACCAATATGCAGAAAACCAAAGTTTGTTACAATGTAATCAATAGGCAACAAATTGAAACTGGCACTGCTATGCCGCTAAATTAATCATGCATATAAAGTGGAGTATATTACTTTCTTTTAAACTCTTGTAGTTTTAATACTATTTTACCCAATTTATTGTAAGCTACTACCTTAAGAATAAATTAAACATTGTTATGCATTTAAGCTGTTGGTGTCCCTTAAATAGAAACAAATGCTATCCCAAATCAGTGACATTTCAACTGAAAGAATTTCCAAAAGTGAGCTCTGTTTTCACACAAACCTTTGTTGTTTTGGTCCTCTTTATATTTAACATTATTTGCAGAGGGTGGATGGGAATTACCTTTTCTACAATATTAACATGGTTATTTTCCTACTTTATGGATTTCATCAAAATATTACTTTTCTAAAATAGTATTCCGAAGAGTTTCTTTTTTACTTGCATTTTAATACAATTCTAAGCCATCTCAGGAGAACATTTAATTTGGAATCTTTCAGCTGGATTTTTTATTGCTCAATACATTCAATGAAAACTTTAAAACAAATTAAATGTATGCCTCAGTGATGGAGGACAGAAACATGGCATGCACTGATTTTTAAGGGAGCAAATTAATTAAATATACTGACTGAATGTAGATATTCAATTAAGCAGCTAATAACATTGAAAAATAAAAAATTTAAGCAGGTGCCTCTTGGCATGGTCATGTGTTTCTTTTGCCTTTTTATTTTAATATAGAAGTCTTTTTATGTTATGAGCTACGGGTGCGAAATGAGCCACATTTGATTGAGATCTGGCCTGCATCAGGGACAGTGATTTGATTTGTTGATTTGGATCACTGTCCCCAATTCGATTTGCCTGAATCCAAATCTGAAGATTCGATGCCAATTCAGAGTTTCAGAATTCAGCCATAGATACAGCTTTAAATATTTTTTCTAGATACCTCAGGGTACCAGGCATGGCTCATGAATGCTACAATGGTAGGGAGGTTGGGCATGCCACAGGAACACAAGGGGGCCCCTCCAACACCCCTCCAGCTTTGTGATTAGACACAGGGGAACCCTGGGTGCCCCCCCCAGCCCAGAAGGCACCAGTTGCTGAGCTGAGGGGGTGCAGGGTGGCCCCCCACGGGGCTCCCCAGTGGACCCAAAACTGGACCGGAAGTGCTTCTGGTCCACTTCTGGGTCTGCTGCTGAGCGTGCTGGGGACTTCCCATGCTCCTGTAGGATGTTCCATCTGCCCCACCATCTCAGCTTTCATGAGCCACCTGGTACCTTCAGGTATGTAAAAAAAACAAAACAAAACAAAAAACCCCAAAATTTCAAGTGATGTCTATGTGTGATTCATGAAATCTTTCTGAAACTCTCTGAATTCATTTGGAGGTTCTGATTCAATTCAGAGAGATTAAAGGGTCTCCTGATTCAAGCTGGATTCAGAGATTTGGCCACTGAATTGAGCCAAATCTCCGCTGAATTGAATCAACGACTGGAGCTTCACACAGTCACCTGCGAAACTGAAAGTATGTGAAAGTACTCTTGAATACCAACTCAGACACACCTGGATGGTAATTTTTAATTTTTTTATTTTTTTTTTTCATTTAGGACATCCTGCTTTATGTATTATACTTAACTGAACTGCTCCATTTCCTCAGACACAGGAACACCTAGGCTAGGTACAGATGTTCAGAGATCTTTGGAAAAAGTCAGATCATGTTAAAAATAGCCACCTGATCTAAGTTCACCCAGGTGAGGACCCTAGGTGGATCTAAGTGCTAACTATACAAAGGACCTTAGGTGGATTTAAGTGGAAACTATTCAGATGTTCAGGACAGTTAGATAGGTCTAAAAGTGGCCAACCCAATCTTAGTTAACCCTGCATCTGATTCTATTTATAATGGCAGATAATCTAATTTAGATGACACCATCTGAGGTAATTTAGATTGGGTTGGCCATTTTTAGACCTAAGTTATCTCAACTGTCCTGAACTTCTATACAGAACTTCTGTACAGTTCCCAGCACAGCACAGGGGCTAGAAAAGACCAGCCACTGGTCCCAACCCTGGGGCTCCACTTTTCCTGCACTGTCCCTGGCAACAGACTATTCTTAGCCAATCAGCCCCTCCCCACACCCCCAGACAAATAACACCCCCATGCCCACTGCCCAGCACCCCCATCCCCAGCCTGCCAAAGCTCGTGTCCCACAAGCCACTCCCAGTGCCCTTTTTACTGGTGTTCACCAGTGCCAGGAGCTAAGTTAGTAAGTAGAGGGGGAGGAGTTGGTAGAATGGGGGGCATCAGGTGGCTCTAAAATTAGCCCCTGGTCCTGGAGAGTGGTGGAGGGAACCCCCCTCTCCCCCAATACCCCCCACCTACCCCATAGATCCTGTCTGCCCCCTTATTCCACCCACAGGCCCTGCTAGTTTGGTATTTTGTTTTTAGCCCCAGGCACCAATAAAAGAGCTGTCAGTGGCTGAAGAATAGTCCTCCCACCACAGTAGATACATAGAGCAAATCTCTTATAACCCTACATTTTTGTTCTCTGATGTCCATTATTTAATTATTATTTATGACCTTTTACCCCCCACCCCCTGCCTGAACTCCCTCTTTAACAGAAAGCCTCAAAGTATGAACATAAAACAAGCACAACTGTTACCACTGGAAGTAGGACTATGGCCCTAGGAGTAATTTTAATGAGACAAATTCAATCACATTGGGCATTTATACACATGCCCTAGGAGCGCTTTAATTAGAGCAGCTCTGAATGCCACTCTAATTAAAGCGCCTGGAGCATCATGTGTATCATCATCCCTGAATTGAAAAATGTTGGTGGGGGCACTTTATCTGAAGTCTAGCTGAAGCTCATTTAACTGAAGCTTTGAACAAGCACCAGTTAAAGCACCTCCACTGCCATTTTTCAGTGCAGGCATATTGATACACTAGATACTGAGCTGGAGTGCAGTAATTACCATGCTCCAGCAGACTCAATTAATTGATTAATCAAGTCTGCTCTGACTTGATTAGCAGGGGGAGGAGGCAGTCTGCTCCAACACATTGTAATTACAGCACTTCAGAGTAGCCTTGCTGCTCATGTATAGGCACCCATCACATTTATTTTCAAATGGGTTCATAAGTGACCTGAACATCTGAGACACCACAGCCTTTTTCATAACATGTTTTACAACATTGTAAAAATGATAAGAGCCTTTCCACTCTTTCCTCTAGTCAGAAAGACAGAAAGATTTGCAGCATCTAAAATGGTGACTTACATCTGGTTTACACAAAGTTACTTCGGAAAATTAATCTAAATTAGCTAGAGATATGAATTTAAAATGGAGCACTTAAACTACATTAAACCTTGTGGACACAGAGGGTACTTATACATGTGCAGGACAGACATTTCAAAAATGCACTTTACTTACAGAGCTTTAGATACAGTGCCTTAAAACTTAATAGACATTCTATGGTTTGGTGTGAGTTTTGTGCCCTGCTGCAGTTCTGTAGAGTAGAAAGCATGGAATGCAGGAGGCTGCACAATACAGCCTGAGGCTGCAGGGAAATCTAGAATGATTCATCATGCATGAATAATCTTCATAGATTTCATAGATGTTAGGGCTGGATGGTACCTTGTGAGATCATCAGGTCCAGTCTCATGCTTGATGGTGGGGTGTGCGCACATGTGTGCAGAGCTAGCTATACCTGGTGGTAGAACTTAGTAGGGCCGTGAAAAATGGCACCATTCCATTTTGACTTCTGTTTTGATGGAACAGTGTTTTATTTTGAGTTTTGTTTCATTTCAAAACTGCTGTTCTGTTTCATCAAACATGTTTCACCATTTTGCCAAAGGCTAGAATGGGGAAGCACAAAACTGCCTATGACTTTGAAATTTCTTGCCTGATTCAGATGAAACTTACAAGGATGATGGCCCCTGCTGAGGCCACAACGTCCGCCAAGTTTCAAGAAGATAGGTGCAGGAGTTTCTGTTATACATCAAATTCTTGAAAGCAAAACTCATGTCACTTGTAACTGAGAAGGTACAGAGGGGTGAAAACTGAAGATACGATAGCCCCTGCTGAGGCCATGAAGCTTGCTATGTTTCAAGGAGATAGGTGCAGGGGTTTCTGGGAAACTGCACCTCAGGCTGCTGACAAGCAAAACTCGTGACATGGGTCACATTGCGTGCGTGTTAAGGCACAGCAGGGTGAAAACTGCAGAAATGCTAGCCCCTGATGAGGCCAATAAGCCTGCCATCTTTCAAGGAGATAGGTGCAGGGGGTTCTGGGAAACTGCATCTTGGGCTGCTGACAGGCAAAACTCATTACTATCTGTGTTAAGGTGTGCCCTCACTGGCACTGGGGCATCTGCACAACACGGTAGCGTGCCGCAATGAGGCTTTCTCCTCTCTTACAGTCTTGGCCTGGTCCACCACTTTAAATGACAACAAGTATAAAATAACTTAGTGAGCACTAGCACAGCAGCACCAGCAGTGTCTCAGGCAGCCAAACTGTCACAGAGCTTTTCTTTTTAATAAAAGAATTGAATGGAAGAAATAGAGATATTGTTTTGGATACATAAATGATGTGTTACTTGTGTTGTGTAATGGATTATGTTGTGTTTTTATGGGGGGTTTTTTATTATGTTATTTAAAACTGAATATTTAGAGAACTCTATCTTAGCAAGCTTTTGGGTTGAAAAAGACTTTGTCAGGCTGAGGAAGCACTGCTTTTAGTCTGTGTGTGCACAGGTCCCGGATGGAAAGAATAGTAAAGAAGCCAGAGGATGGCATGGCATGACATACAGGCAAGAAAGCCAGGTAGTAAAAATGGAAATGGAGGTGGCATGGTGGGGAGTGAGGGGCAGAAGATGTAGCAGCAGAGGTAAAATTGCAGAGGTACCTGGGGAGTCAGATGTCTGGCAGGTTGTAGCATGTCAGAATTCCAATGTCTATATTGAATCCATGAGTTTCTATACCTACTCCCTAGGAAGCTGATGAAATGGAGTTCATAGGCCTGGCTCTGAAAAGTGGTTTGTAAATTGAAACAAGCACCAAACCTTGCTAACCTAACCTCGTCACCAGAACTAAAGCCAACTTCCTACAGCACAAAACACAAAACCTGCCAACTACCTTCAGTACCCCCACAAAATACAACCCAGAATCTATCAAAGACAATAATACCCAGCTACCTGTGGGGGCACATTTCTCACAAAAAAAACCCACTGCCTCCAGTCTCTCAGGCCTGATCCTGAGATGGAATTTTCAAACCACTTTTCACAGCAGGGCCTACGAACTTCATTTAATCAGCCTCCTAGGTACAGAAACTCATGGCTTCAATGCAGTGGAATTTTGACACACTACAACCTGCCGGACATCTGACTCTCCAGGTACCTCTTCACTTTTACCTGTGCTGCTACATCCCCCTCCCCACCCCAGGCTGTCCTTCACCCCCTGACACCTCCATTTCCATTTTCACTGACTGACTTTTTTGTCTGCATTGCATACCAGCCTTTGGCTTCTTTACTATTCCTTCCATCCAGGAACAGCAGACGCACAAACTGCAGGTCCTTCCTCAGCCTGACAAAGGGCTTTTCAACCTAAAAGCTGGAATTCCAGGCAGCTAAGCTGAGCTCACCTGGAGCCTCACAAATCCACTGCAACCAGCAAGCCTCATGCCTCTCAAAGATATGATAGGTCTGGGTTTTCCCCAACCAGGACTCTGTGCATATGTGTGGTAGCTCTAAGTTATGGTGCCTCCTACCCACCTTTCACAAGGGGGATCCTCAGTCCTGACATTTATGGGGCTGCCACACCACCAGCAGTCCCACCAGCCTCCCTGACCCTGGCAGAGTGCAGTTTTAGTGGTCATGCCCAGGACCTGGGGTGTCCTCCCCATAGCCCTGGCCCATACCTCCAAGTTCATCCTGGGACGGAAGCTCAGCAGGGATATATTCCTCCCCTGCTGACTGGTGATGGATGCAGTGAGTGCCCTCTCCAGATCTGGGAGTAGGGCATTAAATGGCTTTTAAAAATGAAAAAAGGAAATAGGTGTGAACAGAGTGAGGAAGGTGGCATTCACTCCATCTGCACCTGAAGCTTGGGGAACCCCAGCAGCAGGAGGTTCACTTTGAGGAACACCTGCTGGTCCACCAAACCAGGATCCAAGCATATGCAATGGGGTGTCACTACTTCCCCAGCAATGCTGAACACCCTCTCACTCAAAACACTAGTTGGTAGACAGGACAGGTGCTTGCAGGCAACCGTGGCCAGATCCGGCCACATCTGGCTGTGACTGGCCCAGTAGGCCAAGGGGTTGCACAGCAGTGGCTCCACATCCTGGGTGAGATAGGCAGCCACCAAGGTCTGAGCACTACCTGCCTGATGGTGGGGTTTGGTGCCTCTGGACCCCAACATGGAAGCCATCCCATGGAAGCCTCCTTCCCCAGTGCTTTGCTGGGCACTGAGATCCAGATCCAGCTCCTGCTCTTTCTCTAGCACTGGAAGGCTCAGCATGGAGGTGGAGGAGGCTATCATGTTGGTGCTGGTACTTGTTGTCATGGTGGTGGTGCAGGGGTTATGGCTGGTGCTCAGGGAGGGGGTGCAGCCTCAGACACAGGCAGTGGCACTGCTCTCCTCTCTTTGTTGCTTGGGGATGTGTCTAAGTTTGGTGGGGGCGGGGAGGAGAATTACACTTCTCCCTCTACCCTCTCTTCTTCCTCTTCCTGAAAGCTTGCCACTACCAGTTTGTGGTGTGTTTCATGTCTTGCTTTTCTATAAATATGTACATTTATTTGCTTTTCTATATAAATTCAAAAATGTGAGTGAGTGTGGTGCAAAGCAAAAATGTATGAAAACAAATATAAATGAATGAATATGTCTTTCCTCCTATATAAAATTCAGTAATATGCATGTGGTACAAAGTATAAATGTATACAAAAAATATAAACATATATTTCTTCCTATATACATTCTATAATATATGTATGCTGCAAAGTATAAATGTATAGAAATAAAATATAATTGCCTTCCTATATAAATTAAATTCTATAGTAATCCTATCCAATATAATTATAAAATTGAAAAGAAAAAATCAATGAATATAATAATAAAATAAAAGCACGTGGAAGAAAGAAAAAGCCAAAAAGGTATTTTGAAATCCCTCTTGCTAGGCTAGCAAGTAAGAAATCCTTCAGAAACCCAGTGCTAGTAGCCTTCCCTGTCTGAAGCTGCTTGAACACGCAGCTCAGTAATTTACATCAAGGTGGAAAGCAGGGCAGTTCAAACAATGCTGCCTTTTATGCTGTTTTTCCATCCGTCCCCTAGATGGAAGCAAAATTCAAACGGGTTAATTTCCAACCCCTTCAAATAAGTCTTCCCTGTGATAACTGTAGACATCACTGCTGCAATTATTTTTAATGATCTATATTCAAATTATGCTTTGTTGTTATAAAAAGAATAATGGTGTCGTGGTAATACCATATTTACCCAAAACCAAGACAACTTTGAATGTAAGTAGACCCCTCACTAATTAAGTTCTATATATGGAAAATTATAGTGGAACATCATCTTAAATTTGTCTCCCCCTTCCCCTCCAATTTCTCCCCAGCCCACCATTTGGCAGGGAAAGCAGGAGTGGATGTTGAAGGGCTAGGCCCCAACCCCTTGCCCTCCCTGCATGCCCCCTACACCTCCCCCTATTACCTGTGCCTGCCGCCTACCATGCACTCCCAGTGTTTGCCCCTCTATACCTGTCTGCCTCCCACACCTTGCCCCTCATGCCTCTGCCTGCCCCTCCTTACCTGCCTCCCCTACCCCCTGCTCCCCATGTATGTATCTGACACCTGACACCTGTCCCCACCATGCTTGCCTCCCAGCCCCACTTCCTGCTCCAACCTTCTGCTGCAGTTCTGCTTTAGCATCAGAGCAGTCAGAGGAAGTGACTAGGTCAGGGCTCGAGAGGCTAAAGCAAAAGGTCAGAGAGAAGAGAATGTGCTGGGGGATGCAAGCAGCAGGGAGGGATAAGGGAGTGGAGAGCCAGGCACAGGTGTTGGGGATCAGGGTGAAAAGGTAAGCTGTAGTTCCCCCCTCTACCATGTGCCGGCTCCCTTGCCAAACAAGCCATTCTAGCCAGAGGCAGGCAGCACATCAACTCTAGCTTCAGCCCTAGGCCCAGGATCCAAAACCAGAGCTGAGCCATCACCTTCCCAGCCCAGTACTTGAATCCAAGATGAAGCTTTTTTTTTCTCCCCTGCTGATTTATCACAGAATTCCCAGGTCATTTAAGCCAGGTTCTTAATGGTATTTAGGCACCTAAAGGTATAGTGGGTTTTCAAAAATGTCTAGGTCCCTAAACATTATGGATTTCTTGATCTTTATGCTTACAAAGCTGATCTAGGCCTTTTTCTTTCTGTGTTGTTTCCCACTTCTCACACAAACTGCAACTTCCCTTTTCTCAATTTATTTTGTTTATTTAGCTAGTTAGCCCTTTGATTAAGCACTACCTCTAGTTATTTGTGTAATGCATACTATAATACAAAACAAAGGGTCTCCTTCCAGTTTCTTCAGGGAATTATCAGTAACAATTGGTAACAAAGTCTTCAGAATAGAAGAAATTAATTTGAAGGAGCAGCTTGAACATACATGCAATATTGCAGTTTTCTGTTAATCATTTGGTTGCATATACAGAAAGTAAAAAAAAATACTGTGTTTTATTCCAAATATATATTTCATCATCGGTGCTATCAGTATTTCACATGCCAGCATTTTATTCTCACCTGTTAATTATATTATAACACATTCTGATAAGCATCCATGACAGTCAGAGGAGTAGTTATAACCCTATTAAATCTACATCTGAATTATGGTGTATAGACCTTTGTGACCTCTTTATGTGGCTATTCCATTTCAAAAGAAAAAATGGAAAGACAGAATATAGTATCCTCTAGGCTATAAATATTCTGGAAAAGATTATTAACATACTATTACATGATTATGAAAATGCTATCCAATTTGTGTTATGCAATGCAACCTACAATCATTAGGACACATTATAAAACTGGTGCTAGGAAGGAAAAAGAAGAGGATGTATTCTTAAAAATACCTGCCATCCAAGTTGCATTCCACAGCTTTCCAAAAAATGTTTAAAATGGAAGTTGAACCTACCATTTTCCTCGTGCTCTTCTAGGGTTCAAAGGAGACTTTTCTTTGGTGAAAATTGTAAACCAGAGGGAGAGAGAATAGTTTGAACAAGGTCCCAACTGTTTCAGCTCAGGTACAGAAGACAGTACACGCTGGTGTAACTCATTTCAAGAATATAATCTTAACTACCAGCATATCATTTTCTCTTCAGCTCTGAGATTTATGCATGAAAAAGCTACCAATGCCACTCACTTCCTCAAAGACTCGTATTTAAATAAAGAAGATAGTACCTCATTAATTTGTCCCACCCTCTAATAAAAATAGCTCAGAGTTTTACTTATTTGGGTTTCCTTCCCATAGTGCACATTTGTTCATAAGACAGTATAGTGCTGTCTCAGATCTAGGTAATTTGCTCTCAAGTTTACCATGTCTATAATGACTATTTTTAAAAGTATATTTTACTTAAATAAAATTCATCTTGTACCTTCAGGGGCTGGACTGGTTATGGGCAGCACTACTCTAAAAATTTCCTGAGATGACTACCTAAGAAGATGAGTGTGACTGCAGTAGATGAACAGTTGCAAAACATTTAAGGAAAATAAAACACTAACTGGGTAGGGAGAAAAGTGCATTATCAAGGAATAACTCTGACCATGCTCAATCAACTCAAGCTCCTTCCAATGCATTAGTATAGGCGGAGACTGCATGAACTGAAAAAGGATTCTAACATTTAAACTTCCAGGCTTACATCATTATGATTATATAGGATTTCCATAAAGCTAACAATTAGGTCCTCAATGAACACCAGTACTGCAGCAGAAACTGTTTATTTAGCAGATATGGTCCTTAGCTTAAAAGGATTACAATTTAAATGAAAAAAGACCACACAAATCAGACACAAAAATCAGTTTCCTGATGTGGATTATTATGGACATTTGTTTTGCCCAGAAGGATTAATTTAGAAAGGATTTTTGGGAAAAAGTGGCTCTAAGAATGGGAGAAGTTACCTTATTAGTAATAAGTGAGATACAGTAGAAAACAAGCACCATTAAGGAAGATGTAAATCAAGCACAAAAGAAAAGCTAGAAAAGATAAATATTGAAGGTCCCAAGGACAGAACTAAGTAATTGACAATGGAGCCTATAATGGAACAAATGAATTCAGTGTCCTTTCACTGTTTTACAGTGAAAACAAATGATTTCACTGTAAAGGCTTTCTGTACTCAGATACATTTCTGTGGCTTCGACACACAGCCTGTTTTATTCCAAGAGCATTAAAAGGGTTTTATTTTGTGTTTAGTCCTGCTTACATTTTAAAGGTATTTTAAATAATAGTTCTTGATAAAAAACTGATTTAAAAAAAAAGTCAGGGTTAATAAAAACCCTCATTTTCTTTTGCACCTCATCTTTAAAGAGGCAAAAATATGCAAGTGGGAGAACCCAAGATGAGCACAATTATTGGCAAATACATCAAGAATTACTGAAAGGGAAGGATTAGAAATCAGCCACAACTTTTAACACTCTCCCCTATATCTAATAGCTTATAAAAACACTTGAGGGGAAAATTATTGGATAAAATACCAGCAATAAATGGAAAATTGGTACCTATTTTCCTGTCTACATTGAGACATTTTTACCAGCATAGTTGCCTAGTAGCAGAGGTAGTTACGCTACCGCAAACACTTAACATAGACTAAGACACTTGGAATGCCATCCATTGCCATGTCACAATCTTTAAGTGCACTGAGATTTACACCAGTCTAACAATTAGGAACTTTAGCGCATAAAGATGAAGGAGCAAGGTCCTATGCAGTCTATTAGGTGAGTGCTGAAATGTAATCCTATACCCAGACCAAACCACTGACAACCGTTAAGGGAAAGAGTGGGTGGGTCCTCTTATTCTGCATAGCTTTTTTTTTTTTTTTTTTGTAACTTAGCCTTAAGGCTAACATGAGTGTTTGTTGGAAAAAACTTACTTTTTTCTAAGGAATCAAATAGGGAAAAGTAGGATCCTACTCGGGTGCTAGCTAGGCAATAGGTGGAATAAGAGTCTGTGTCATTTGACCAAAGTTGCATAAGAAATCTGTGGCAGAGAATTAAATCCTGATCTTCTGAAAGCTAGGCTAGCCACGTGAGTACTGCAAAAATCTTTTCTTTAATGCTTTCATCTTCCTGACCACAGCCCATTGATGGAAAAAGTGTTAATATATTATTTAGTACTTGACACTAATTAACTATAAAGCTTCAGTGATAGTTGCCTACACTTCGTACTTCATTTCTAAATAAAACACAGTAAAATAGTTTCAGCTGTTATGGACTAGCAACTAGTATTAAGTTTTCCACACAGGGTGAAGTTGGTTTTTATTCTCATGTAGTTTAAATAATTCAGCAGCTTTAAGACACTACTGGGTTTCATGGCAACTTGAAGCACATTTTTATAGAAAGAAAAGTACTTCACAAAACAGAGCTACTTTGTTATCAATTTAGTCAGTCCAGCTGGAGTATTTAATAGTCTATGAGCTACAAGAAAACAAGGCATATACATTCTGGAAAATGGATACAATGTAGCCTGCTTGGCATAGCTAGGTACTTGATGATAAATTCTCTCTTGAAAATGAGTTTACTGATGTGTGGTGGGAGCTGCTCTAATAAGCTCCCAGGTTATAGCATGTATGGAATGGGTGTACTATGCTTCATCATGGTTGTCAAGAACAGTCCTTGGGAGGTATAGACATATTCTATGGTTCATTAGACTTTGTGTATGTCTAATTCATCCATAAAGCAGATCTGGTACTTGATGCTATACAAGTAATCTGCTTAATAATCAGGGATGTGGGTTTTCCATTTCCTGTGGAAAAATGGATAAAAGCATGGAGTTTCCCTTTCAAGAAGGTGCAAGCACTCTGTGCTCCATGACTTTTGTTTTAGGGCAGGTTCTTCAATGGCAGAAGTAGCACCTAGGCACTTGTCTCACTGATTTTCTATCTGAGATCAATGACTAACTTCTGTAGTTTTCCTTTTCTTTTAAGAACCGTATTTTGTTAATATATTTCTTTCATCTTTTTTGAAAGTGACTTGACAAGTTTTCTAAACATAGTATTTGAGTTTCAATTTTCTGTAAACTGAAAGTGATAGCTGCGCAACTGAAGCATAAAGCTTGCTGGTTTTTTTGCTCACCCATTTTCCTCATGCTCCATCACTGACAAACACAACATTGTACTGTGGGCAATGTTGCCCATTAAAAAGAAAGAACAAACAATTGAGCTTAGATGTATAAAACTTCAGACTAATGGCATGATTCTTAGGTATATGCATTCATGCAGACCCTTTGAAAAAACAGAGCATCAGGACTTAAGTATCACAGCTTTAGTCATAGTAAGACAACACAGCCCATCTGATAGATTAAATTCCAGGCACTTTGTCATGCAGAGATAAAATCTAAGGGTGAGATTACACATTACAATTAGATCATGTTAAGAACATATAACATTTGAAAGAACATGCATTAAGGCTCCTTAAACTAAAGCTAAGTGTCCTTTAGGTGTCAGGCAGACAAGGTTCCTTGGCTGAATTTGATATTATCTTTTATTAGACCAACCCAAATGGTTGGAGAATAGTTATTAAGCAAGCTTTTGGGTTCAAAAACTCTTCATCAGGCTAAGGAAGTTTCAGCAGTTGGTGTGTGCTCTTCCTGGATGGAATGAAAAATAAAGAAGCCAGAGGCTGGGCTGGGGAGTCAGGTGTCAAAATTTCATCACTTTGAGTCAGTGTTATCTTTGAGCTAAACTACCAGTTTGAATTATTTCCCTGAGAATAAACGACAAAATCATTCCACCAGTAATCCAGGAGGCACTGCTCCCAGGTGGACTAACTATGGTCCTGAACTGATATCTGGAGCTGGATAACAGGTAGGTAGAGATGGGGTGGGAAGGGAGTGAGGGAGAAAAAAGCAGTGAAAGAGATAAGGGACCTGGGGGTAGGGGGCAGGTAGATGAGTAACTGCCAGTCTGCTGCCCCTTCATTGGTGCCCTGACCCCCAAATCACCCCCAACTCCGATTGTTCTCCTGCCATCCCAACTGCTCCCTCTGCCTCCCATTGGCCCCTCCATCCCTAGATTAATACCACACCACCCCAGTCAGCCTGAGACTGGCAAAGGTGTTGGTGGGGGTCTTCCCCTCCCTGCTTTGAAGCCACACCACTCCTGCATGCTGCAATCCAGCCCCTGTTAGGCCCTACAACTGAAGGGGAAGTAAGGGAAAGGGCACGGGGCAAGGAATTGCCAGGCATCTGTAGGGCCCCATGGGAGCTAGATCTTGGTGCATGGGGTGGCACAGGCTATAGGGAGCCCAGGAGCAGGCAGGGAGAGTGAAACACCCTGCTGCTGCTATTTCTGCTGCTCTCTGGACAATCAGGGTGGCAGGACAGTGGTCCAGGGGTGGTAGCAATCTAGGCATGGAAGAACCAGTTGCAGGGTATGGGGGATCTCAGTGCCAAAGTGGGGCAGTAGGGTGATTGGGGAGCAGAGGAGGCATATGGTAGGAGAAGGGGGAGAGAGTGCCTTCCCTCACCTCCTCCCTGGCCTATACTGTTGCTAGGGCATCAGCAAGCAGGGCAGGCATGGAGCACTTGAAGCCCCTAGCCATGTCTCTGCCTGCCAGCCTTTTAGTGACAGGTCTAAGAGAGGGTATTAACCCAAAATGTGCAACTAATCACCAGGGATCCAGGTTTTCCATTTTCCATGGAAAAAAAAATGGAGAAAACCATGGGCTCCCTGTTTTTATATGCGAAAACACAGATTTCCCCTTTTAGCCAAGAAATCTTCAGATTCTCTGCTTTTGCAAAGAGTTCTTGTGGGCTGGCACTGCTTCAGCCTGCAAGAGCCGATTGCAGAAAGGGCAGGAAACCCCTAGCCCTACCGGGACAGGGAGGCAGGACCTGAGCCTCTGAAGTCAGCCAAGTCTGGGCTCGGGCTCAGACTTGCCCTTTACCCCTGGATCCTAGAGGTAAGTGGGGTTTGGGGGTGCTGCCAACCCCAGGTGGCACATGGCAGTCAGGAGCACAGCCAGGGGGTGATTCAGTGGTGCCCTTCTGCGGGGGTCTTTGCGGGCAAGTGCTGCAGGACATGGTGTGGTGGTGCCCGCCACGTGTGAGCCACACATGCCACCCAGCCGGCTGGCCGGGGGGGGGAGAGGGGGGTGCGTGTGTGTGTGTGGGGGGGTGTCGCATGCAGCTGGCTGCACAACTCCATGGCCACAGTGCTGCAGCAGCAGAGGGAGGTGGATGTGGATGTGGGGGGCAGAGCAGGGGCTCACACATGGTGGCTGCTGCTGCTTCCCAGTGCAACTGTGCCAGAGGTAACAGCTGCTGAGTGCAAAACCTCCCTGAGCTGCCACTGCAACTGCGGAGCCATGCCTGAAGAGCTGTAAGGCCAGCTGCAGGGTAGCAGTGGCAGAGTGGTGGCAGCCATGGCCACCATGCAGCATGGGATGGCGGCAAGGGTGGCTGCATGCCACCTGACGACCACCACGCTGCCACTGCCACTCTGCAGCTGGCCACACAGCTCCATGGGCATGGCTCTGTGGTGGCAGCAGCGGCACACAGAGGTTTTGCATGCAGTGGCTGTCACTACTGGCATGGCTCCACATGTGAGCGGCAGTGGCCTCCATGTGCGAGCCCCCCACAGTCACCATCCCTTGCTGCTACTGCAGAACCATAGCTACAGAGCCATAGGATCCCTGCTAATCACTAGTATTAGTTAACAATCCTTAGAATTATCACCTGCTAACTCCAACCTGTGATTTTCCCCTAAATCCTTGGCTGTGCCATGCTGAAGTTTAGAAATCATCATAAAATTAGAGGTAACCCAATGTCTAACCTAAATCCTTGCCTATTGTATAAGGGAAAATTATTCCAGGTGTCCTCCCATGTACTGTGAAGTTATTTTTGTTCCACTCCAGATGGATGAAAGTGGCTTCACTCACACAAAAAAGGAGGCATAGAAAAAAGAAATATATATTCCCATCAAATCAAGCAAAAACTGAACAACCAAGAAAAAAGAAACCCAAAAAACCCCAAACCTTACAGACCAAATTACAGAAGCATTAATTTGCTGTTTCACTTGTTGAAACCATAGCCAGAGTGCAGCTGGCAGATGTAAGGGACTGGCAGTTGTTATAGCTGTAAGAATAGCTCCAACCCACAAGGGATGCCCATCCACACACCGCAGGCAACTAAGGGATGGAGACCAGGATCCCAATAGATAGACTTCCCACAAGGTCTTTATGCCTTCATTCCTGGGACAATACCTTAACATTTATTTATCCCTCCTTGTGCAGGAAGGAGTGCCAGCAAGAAAGCAATAATTACATTAATTTTAACTCTTAAATCAATTATATTTAGTGAGTTTAACAATTTGGACTCTTCCACTTATCAGAATCAAAATATTACAGAAGGTGAAAGTGACCCACTTTTGCTCATTGACATTTTACCCAAGGAACAACTTGCAAACAAGTCATTATGCTATTACCCAGAACGTTTACTATAGTAATATTATGCCCCTCAGAGTGTGATGCTTAGCAGATGATTTAACAGGGATTCATTAAACCATAGTAAAGCAGACAAGCAGACAGATGCAAAAAAAGAACTGAGGAATAGGAAAATTGCAGAAGTGATAGCTAAAAATCATGACAGAAGCCTGGGGGGCTGTAAAAGTGGATGAGAACAGTTACAGATAGTTTTGGTTGTTGGCACTTAAAAAGAAAAAAGCAACAAACAAAAGAGGAAACAGTAGGAAAGACCAAACTGCAGAACCTGGCTTGCAACCACTGCAATTTCCTTCACTTCAGGAAAGTAGAAATACTTCTTTTAACTCAACTACAAAATTAACTCTGCTCGTTTTGCAAGATAAAAAGTAAATGCCAATGCAAAATTGTGAATAGTTTAAACCCTTTTGCTTTATTTGTATGACAACAATTGATTTAATTCTGTAACATAAATACTTTGGTTTAACAAGTCCACATTTTTCTGTGATTAAAATGAGCCACCACTACATATATTTATATATTAGCGACTTTTTTTTTTTGTTTTGTGTGTGTAATCAAAAAGAAAGTGGATTTTGGGTTACTTTTTTAAACCTGAAATTGATTTAAGGAAACAAAAATCCCCAGAGAAAACCAGATCCCTGCTGATCACCTGGCTGACAGTATGCTTACAGTTTATACTAACTAAATAGCTGCTGGCTAGCCCTGCACTGAAGCACCCTCATATCCCAGCTAGACTCTTCACAGCATGTTGAGCCAGGGCCCCCTGCCAGGCAAGGCTGCTGCATCCAAGCTCAAGTATGTTGCAATCCCAGACGCATGCGTAGACATATAGCCGGCAGTAATACATCTCCAGACAGATGAACTCTGGAGCTTAGAGCTGACATTAATAGGCACAGGTAGACATGCCCACTGAGTGTACAAGCAAGACCCGCTAGCTGAGCACTGAGAAGGCTGGGGGGGAGAGGAAAAGCCAATGACGCCTCCCCACCCCCACCCAGGGGGTGTGACCCAGAGTGGCTGGGGTCAGCAGGGCCACACAGGGGTTTCTCACCAGTGTAAGCTGCCTCCCCCACCACTGCCCTGGCAACACACCTCCGGTGCCTGCCACTGCTTTGAGGGGCACAGCTTTGAGAGGCCTCCCTGCTTTATGGCACTGAGCAGCCCTGATATGCCGGTGCCTTGCCCATGCCACTCCCAACTCACAGGTCCTTGTGCCCTGCTGGTGCCCCTCAGCACGGCTCCTCTCCCACGCTGCTACCATCATTGCAGCCCTACATACAGGAGGCACGTTGCCAGGGCATTAGGGGTGAGAAGTGCCAAGGAGATTTTTTTTGTGCGGCTCCTCTCACAGCATCATCAGGGAGAGAAACCGGGTGGCAGGGAACAGCAGGCCTCGTTCTCTGCTGTTACATGCTGCACTAGGTTGTGCCTGCTGGCTCCAGAGGCCCTGGGGGAGGGAAGCAGGATGGGAGCTTGAGCCCGCAGCCTGTGCTTATCCTAGGTACAGATCTGGGGGGGGGTACAGGCCCCCCTGCCCCCTGGGAGTGCACGCAGCAGCAAGGAGCTACCCTGCCCAAGCCCGCAGCAGGGGAGAGCAGGGACAGGGGACTGTAGACCCAGGTCCACCTGTCTGGCAGCTGGGGAGGAGGGGCTTTAAAATTTAATCACAGATTTTGGGGGTTTAGCAGGGAATGTGATTTTATCAATCGGGGGGAAAAAAAAATAGCAAATTCTTTGCTAAGTCCCCAACATCCATGATTAAAATTGAATAACCAGGGATCCTGACTTTCTCGATTTAAAAATTGTTAATTCTCTGATTAAATCCCTCTCCAAAAATCTATGCTTTTCCTTGGTTAAAATGAAACACCATTATGTATCAGTTGAACACAACATTTTATTGATATAGTTACAGTTCAAAAGCAATTTTGGAAGCCTACCAGTGCCTCAATCACAATAATAAATTCAAAAATACCTATACATTTTGGCTTTTGATTTTGGGTTCATTCCCCTTCTCCCATGATAAAAATCAAAGCTCCCCCTGCTTCCTTTGCTCACCAAGATGTGGGTCAGGTGCAGCTGTCACCCTCTGCCTCCCTGCTTTATGGCACTGAGCAGCCCTGATATGCCGGTGCCTTGCCTATGCCACTCCCAACTCACAGGTCCTTGTGCCCTGCTGGTGCCCCTCAGTCCCCAACCACAGCCCCCTGGGCCCTCCCAGACCTGGCAGACGGGGCCCCCCAGCTGTCAGCACTAGAGGGCTAGAGACCTGGGCCCACAGCCCTGAGCTCCCAGAAGCATCCAAGACCTGGCTACCACTCATGGGAAGAGACAGTTGCTGCAGCAGCACAATGAAGCATGGAGCCCAGCTTCCTTCCCCCACCCCAAATGCTGCCCATGGCTGGAGTGGAGCCCATGGGTGTGGCTACTACAGGTTTGGGTCTCTCTACCCTGCTGCCCTCCCCCCCAGGGGACCTTCACAGCCCAGTGAATGAAGCAGCACAGCACAGCAATGAGGTGGAGAGGCTCAGTGCCACCACTGCGAGCCCCAAGCTACCTTAGTGAGATGCCCCTTGCTTGTCTAGCAGCAGCACGAGACACCTTACACTGCCACTCCTGCTGCTGCCAGGCGGGCAAGTGGTTTGCAATGGCAGCATCAAGCCTCCCTGCCCCCTTCTTCCCTGCCTCATTGGGTTTCTCCTGCTAGACTGTGGAAGTCCCTGGGGTGAGGGCAGCAGGGTAAGGAGTCCAGAGCACACAGCCACCATCCTGCATGTGCACCAGGTCAGGGCACAAGTCTGGGGAAGGGGATGCCCACCATGCCGCACAGCAGCAGGGAGCCAGTCCCCACATTCACTCCCTATGGCTCTGTCCCACTCCCCACCCAGGCCCTGTAGCCACTCATCCCAAGCCCCAAGCACCACCCTGACTAGACAGCAACCCCAGCCCTGTCCAACTCCCTTCCTCCCTCACTATGGGGGCTTCAATTTCAACCTGCAGGGAGACTTACCTGTGGGGAGCTAATCTCACACTGCCTGGCTGCCACGTGCATGTGTGAATGCATACATATCCTTGGTGCCCCCTGCCTGATTCCCATTCCCCCAGCCCCTTGCAGGCTGGAACTCTGCCAGTCTGCAAGGAAAAACCTGTTTTTCCTCCTTAAAATGATAAAGTCCACATTTTACTATGTTTTCTCCCCCCCAGTGGTGAATGGAAAACTCAGATCCCTGGTTATCACTGTCTGGGGAACAGTCACTTAAAAAAAAAAAAAAAAGAGAAAGGAGAACACATCCTACTAAGAGGCATACAAACACTTCAGCAAAGCTAACCAAGTATTCCTATGGACATCTGAAAGACATTTGGTAACCTCAGTCCTACAGTGTTTCAAGCCATTGCTTAAAGTGCCCAAAATGAAAAAAAAAAAAAAATTACTTGTTAACATTAATATCAATAACGTGAGAAATCTGGCCTGACCATTTGTATTGTGTGTTAAAATCAGATGCCCAATAATAAAATTTAAAGTTTGTCAATTCTATTTATTTATTTTTTGTAGATCCGTTAAAACAGGGAGAAGTATGGTTCTATTCTGAAGGTCTGTTCAGTGTACTGCGATTAACATCTCCTACCATTATTCAGGAGAACTGAGGCAGGCTTACTGCACACCAAGTTCCATATTTCCCTCCCTACTTTCCTTCAAGAAAAGTATCTCCATAAACTCTGGGTTACCAAAAGAATTTTAAAAAATTCAAAAATCAGCCTGAAAGCACAATTAAAAATTTTATTGAGCACACATGAGCACAATAAAAGGCAACCCATTCAACATTTCATTTGTAACAGAGACCTGATCTTCAAAACACCAACAGATGCTTTTTAGAATACTAAACAAACCAATGAAAGGAGAGGTATGATAAAACTTTTGAAGTTTTCAGTCAACCAAACTTTGGTATGATCAAGACTATACAACCATAGTTTTGCAGTACAGACTTCATTGCAGAATAGCATTTTAGGAAATATAACCTTAAGACAAGGGGTTAGATTAAAAAAAACTCTTTTGCAGCCAGTAGACAATGTAGAGTTATCCTGTTGTGCTACAGAGATTTAAAAATAAAACCAGAATAAGAAATTAAATAGGATGAAACTTCAGAATTGAATTTTTTCTTTGGATGAGTGATGCAGATAGGATTCTTACCACTACCATTTCTTTACTTTCTGTAAGGAGTACAGTATAATTTTTTTAATACTGAACTAAACGTACGACAGCTAGCATAGTACTGAAAAGAATACAATTTCTGACAATTATTAGGAGGAAACTGAAATGGTAAATATCAATATTAGTCTAATATTCTAAGTTCATTGTGACCTAGTAGAGCAGTTCTAGCAAAGAACTGGTTGAAACCTTGTGGTGTTTGTGGTATCCACAGCCACAAGAGACTTTTTAAAATTATACTTATATTTCAATATCTGGCATGATCCAAGTAAATGAACATGTGATGCCTGTGGCTCAGCACACTCTCCTTTTAGACCTGTAAGGCTCTTCAGAACGCCAAGTTCTAGGTTTCAGTAGACAAGATTTTAAAACCTTAATTACTGATGACAGCTGTATCTAATAATGAACTATAAGAAAAAAAACAAAACAAAGAGTCCCTGCATTTCAACTGTTAAATTGCTTTCAAAATGACTTTGACTCCCTATTTATAGGGCACTTGAGACTCGGGAGCCAACCAAACCAATAAAAGTTCTCACAGAATATAAAAAGGTCATGCTCTACTACATTCTCCATAGAAGTAGGGAAGCCTACTCAAGTTGAATGCATGTACACTATGGTGTCAGACAAATGCAGGCAAGGATTATACCTTATAGGCTTTTTATAAATAGAGATACATCTGCATTTGCTATCTGGACTATAGTTGAAATGTTATATACTCCTCCATCTTAAAAAAACCAAGAAAACTGTTATTAAAATTATGGAATGTCTTTGCCCTCAGACAAAAAGGCTCACTAAACATCACAAACCACCTAGATGACCACAAAAAGCAAGATTATACTGTTTGAATTTCATATGCTGAAAAATACAATTCACTGAATAATATGAAGATACCTAGAGTTGATTACATTTGTTATGGAAGTTTATAATTTTGATAAGTGATATTCACAATTATTAAAAACAGAAGAGCAATGAAGTTAGGCATCAGTAGCTTCTTTGAAAGTTTAATTAACAGACAAAATTAAATGTGGCAAAATGTACCTTGTATCTTTTAATACAATGTACTAGTTTAGTTTTAGTTTAGAATGCAGATATTCTAGTATCACAGGTAGATGTGTGGTGCATCTGGTCCCAGTTTTACGAACAGACTTCTGAAGTAACATTTTAGCAGTGACAGCATGAGCAAGTAATCAAAGCCATGGCCATACCAACCCCATAAAAATAAGACTTGCTCAACAAGTTTAACCATGAGGTATGTGAAGGAGATAGTCATCAAGATCCAGAATTTTATTTAACTTCAGGTAAAATGCTTTGAACTCTCTCCACTAGGGAGGCAAAAAGATATGTAGCTAACAACCTTAAACAAGATTTAAATCTTACACAGCCGGAGAACCACCTCTTTGTCCATCCAAGGTTCTTATTAAATATAAACCAAATGTGCAATATCTTAAAAATAGATTTGAGGGACTTCCAGAGGTAGCCCTAAGTTTTGAAATTTTTTACTCCTCTTGCTGTAATCAGACAAATACAAGCTACCTGTAAGAATAAGTCACAGGTCAAACCCCTAAAGCCTTTAAGGGAATTCATAAAAAGTTTTTCAAGATGGAACTGTCATCCATTTTCAACAAATAAAGATTAAATCAGAAAACAAAAGGATCACTAAGTATGCAAGCTCTGAAGCTTTTTAAAAGGTGTTCATTATCAAGTTGTAGTATTTATAATAACGACAGTGCTGTTTGATGCAGCCTATGCAAAGGCACACTATAAATCTCTTGCAGTTACAATGGAACATGGCTGAACAGGTAGGAGACTGATTCACCATTGTGTGTTCTTCGGATTGCTTCGGCCAGGATCATGGAAATGTCAATAACCTAAGATGGAATAAAATACACAAGTTTATTATTGCTAAGACTAGTGGCCATTAGCGTTTCTCTTGAGGAACAAGAAATATTCTACAAATGTGAGCTAATTATGCCGAAACTTTGGCAACTATTTTCTAATGTACAGATAGATAAAGTGAGTAACAAGCCTGCACGGGGTTTATTTAAGGCTTTGTACAGACATTCAGTTTCTCCTAGGAGAGTTGCTCTTCTCCCAGGATAAAGCACAAATGCGTAGATATTCACACCCCTCTCCCTCATCCAGACTACAGCACTTGGCACCAGCTCCCTGTCTGTCTGCAGCTGGGCTGGCATACAGCAAGAGGAATACAGGACTGGAGGACTCTGGGCCCACACGGAAGGCACAGAAGACCCACTCCGCTTTCACTGTCCTGGCAATACCTGAATCTTGGGGCAGTGTTTCATTTTCTCTTCTTGGGGGATTGTGTTAGTTACTACAACAGCCTCAAATCCAGCATTATTAATTCGAGAAATAGCAGGACCAGAGAAGATTCCATGAGTGAGAATAGCATAAACTTTGGTTGCTCCAGCAGATAACAACCTATAGAACAGGAGGAAAACCAGTTACTATGAGTTTAAATACACAGATTTTAAATAAGGCCACCTGGCTTTGCCACTTGCAAAGAAATACTATTTAAAAACTAATTGACACACAGATTCCTTCATATGAAAGAGAAAGAGGTTAACCTTTGTAAAAATTTAGCAGAGATCAGAACAGCTCCTGGCAAATGAATAACGGCAAGTAATACTAGCCTCAAAGACTAAATTCTAGGTTTGAGCTTTCAGCAAGTAGACCAAGAACATCCAACTGGTTGCCTGTGGGTGCTATGCAGGCAGTGGAGGATTAAGTTGAGGCCCCAGGTTCCTACCCATTCCCCACATTGCTCTGGCCGCAACAGTAGCTGAAGTCTTTAGGCTCCCCTTTGTGCCTCTGGCTTCCGTTGCCTGCACCCACCTCACAGGGCAAGACATTGCAGTGTGGTGCAGGCTGAGGGTGAGCCTGGTACTGTGCAGGCATGAGATGCAGCAGTGGGAAAGGGTGCAAGTGCAAAGTGCAGTGGTGGGGCATCCCCATAGCACATAGTCCAGGAGACCTGTGGCTTACCCTGCTGAGGTCTGGGTATGTGCAGCCCTCATTGGTGTGGCCTGTGAGGTTTCTAGCCCTAGCCTCTTAGAAGCTGAAAAACCCTAAAGTAGATGAAATACAGAATCAAACAAACAACACAGGGAATTTGTGAATATCTTTAATCCCAATGGCAAACAGGCCAAGTATTTATTTTCATTTGTAATTCAAACAATTATGTTTGTAAGGAACACAAGGGAAGCTAGAAGCATTATATATGGTTAAGGAGGGAGAGGAAGAGATAGACAGACAAGTGGAGTATTTTACTGTGAGCAGCTATCAATAAGAGGGGAAAAAAAGCAATGCTATTTGCATGCTACAGGATTTTCTTCATGCAGGTACTCCATAACATTCATAAATTGTTGCAACTTGTGCTTTGTTCCTCCTATATCTGGACACCGAGTAATGTGAGCCCAGGATGCAAAAGAAGCATTAAACTGAAGTTTTATAACAATCTTCAATAGAAGGGTCAATTCTAGCAGCAACTCCCTGCTGAAGTTGCTTCCTAAGTATTAAAAGCTTCTTATAATTCAACATCAGAATGGCGGAAAAACTGAGTTGCCATGGTGCAGTAGCTTTACTGCTACTACCTAGAAAGGCTGTATTCAAAATCACCATGACTTACATGAGCGATTACATGACAAGAGTGAGATGGCCATGGACCTCTGATTCCTTCCCTCCCAAAAATGGTCTTACACCGAAAAGCCTAGGTAACTAAGATGAGGCATAATATGTAGTGTATGTGATTTTAGTGTACTGCTGACACTAAAAAGAAAGTGCAGGAAGCCCAAGTAGGATATGGCCCTGAAATGCCAGCAATTTTCTAGCTCAGATAGAGTATAAGATGGGGACCCAAAGAGAAACTAAGATTTGCCATCAGGTAGCAGAGAAACAAGTTTTTAGTATTTTCTGTTGTACGCCGAGAATGCTTACTAAAAATGTTTTTCAACCTATGCTTGTTTTTATTTGTACTGCAATAGCAGCAGATCAGACTTTCAAATAGGGTGTTCCAAGATGTAGTACAAATATAGCAAGAGATGGTTCTGTTCTAAAGAGCTTAGTCTGAAGCCCCTAATCCATAAACACTTAAATGTATGCAAAAAGTAGTCCCAATGACTCCAACTACTATCCTGGAAGTATGTATGTCAAAATATAACTGGTGTGATAGAGCCTTTTTGTCACTGAACATACAGCAGAAAGACCAGCTTACTGAAGAGCTAGTTCAGCTGTATTCAGCTTTTCATCTCCACAGGCAAGCAGCACATGCAGAATGGATTATGCCTAGCCTAAAGCTCTGGTGAAATGTTGGATTCAATTTAAAAAAAAAAAAAAAAAAAAAAAAAAATAATAAGACTGGAAGGTGTGTATTTGTTACCTTTCAGAGTCTTACCTCTTGATAGCTACAGGAGTTACTTTTAGCAAAAGTTACCTTTGCTAAAGCCTGTATTCCTTGCTTTCCCACTGTAACATCTCTACACTAGAAGCCAAGGTGCTCACAGTTTAGCTACAACTCTGGGACTGTGATTTTAAACAAGCAGAAGGGCAGAAGATGGTAGGTAGAACTTGGAAAGTTCCACCTCCTCATTTTGGGCTGTGAGTAGCAACCTAAAGAAGGGCATTAGTTAAGCAGTCAGACCCTGCAATTATGCCTTACTTATCTGGAGTTAGACACTGACTGCACTACCTAGACTAAGCTGACTTGGAAGCATGCATGATCCAATTAGGTTTGCTTACAATATACTCATGCCTACATGGTGGGGACTAGGGCCAGTTTATACTTACTTGTCTACTGCATGACAAATTGTGCCACATGTGTCAGCCATGTCGTCAACAAGAATAGCTACCCTATCTTTCACATCACCAACCAAGACCATTCTGTCCACTTCATTAGCTTTCTTTCTTTCCTTGTGAATAAGAGCAAATTCCACATTCAATCTGTCAGCTATTGATGTAACCCTGTTTGAAGAAAGAATCAAAACTTACAATATTTGTAAAACATGCATTGTAGCTATACTTATATTTAAGAGCAACAGTCATTTGCAAATGCTAGAAGTACAGAAGTGATTAGTAACAAAGCTGGTCCTCTGCTAATCAATGAGTCTTCTAGACAGAGCATCTTAAAATACTGAAAATTCATTCTACACATTTTTGAGGGTTGAGTTAGTTTTTTGGTACTAAACTACTTGCTTACAAAAAAGGCCTTCATCCAAATGAACATACTCAATAAGGCCAGAAAGAATTTAGCCAGAATTGGAGTAGTTAGAAGTATTTGTAATCCATTATTCTTTTTCAGATGACTGAAAGAGCATGCTTTTGTTACTTTGCCAGGAAAAGACCCTACATGATATATTTTTCCCAGTAAAAAAATGTAGGTTAATTACTACTTACTACCCCCTTCAGTGTCCCAGACACAATGCAAACTGCAATGCAACTGAACTTCTGAAGTTGTGTCTACTTATAGTTACATTAGAAAAGTAGATTACATAAACTTGGGCTATAAAAAGTATCATTAAAAGGCAAAGGAACTCCTCTATGAATCAAACAAAAGCTGCTTACAGACCACAGTTCCAAACAGATTTTGGCCTTTGTCATATTGTAGTTCCCCCACCCTCCATGCAGATATGAAAAGATGACAGGTATGCTGCTTGAACTCTTCTTAAACTGCTTCCATGAGAAGAAAAGGCTGATCTTTGGGAGTTCAGATACCATTGCATCTTCTGTTTTCAAGGAAACGTTTTTTTTCCTTCAGGACTGCTGGTGGGCAAGGGATAGGGACTAAGAAGGATATTGAATTTGGAAGAAAAGAACTACAAGGAGTTTGGTTAGGAAAGGCAAACATATTAAATATTTTAGCTACTGTTTAGCTTTTTTTTGACCATTTGAATTACTTATGGGTATTACCAAATTTGACTGGTTAAAGACATCCAATTTTGAAGACAGATGTTGCACTTTAGATGAGATGCATGCAAATTAGAGTTTAGGACTGAGATTGTCACATGCAATGTCAAGCAATATACACGTGAACAATCCAGGTATTCATAGTCTTGTATCACCACTTAAGTATTTAAGAATACTAGGTAATTCCTACAGAAGTAGCCTCAATTCTGCAGATACAAAAAGAATTTAAAGGTCTCATTCAGCTGAAAGTTACAGACACCAGGGATTTAAAAGAGAAAATCCAGCAGTATTGTTACCTATAAACTGGCACAGCAGTCAGGTCTTTATTTACTCTAGTTTGACCTTTCTACTGCTTAGCACTTGAAAAATAACTAACAAGCTAGTATTGATTAGTAAAGATTTCCTAAACACTCACAGAGTGACCTTTTTGGCCAGTCTGAGCTCCACTAAAAAAAAAAAAAAAAAAATTAAACAAACAACTTTAAAATTCCAATCATTGCACAATATGTTCCTATTAGAGTAATACGTTTGAATTGGTTTTTCCATGCTGCACCATCCATTAAAAATTACTGTCAAGTCTTCCCAAAGCATCTAAAAATAAAAACTCATAAAGTCAGCAGATAGAAGGCACTCTTCCAAGTACAAACTATTCATATACCACCCAAAACAATGGTGAACCATTATTATAGTCAACTTTAAAAAATTCCTACAGGAACCAAATCTAAAAAGTGACTTTTTTTTTTTAAATCAGAAAGAGGTGATTAGAAGAGGTTAGTGGTTTGACATTGTCACAGTGCTGTTTTCCACAATACGTAAACCTGTTTACTCAGACTCATTAAGTATCAAGAGGAGTTTTATGCCTTACTGCACTGATAAGATTTCTTTTATAGGGTAAGCAGCCAATAGGAAAATGAGTAAAAAGGAAGTGCAGCAGCCAGAATCCAGATTTTCCAAACTTTGGAGACCATGCATGAAATTGTTTCTATTGCTGTAATACTTCCAGATCTATGAAAGAAACAGGCAGAAAGCAGCATCTAATAACGAAGTGAGCTCTTGCGCATAAAAGCTTATGCATCTGATTCAGGTAGCCTATAAAAAAAGGTAGATCTTGACCTTGTTTTCTGTCAGACTTCAGATGAACAGTGCTAACTACCTATCTCCACTTAAGCAGAAAACATGAACATTTAAAATCAAAACATTCCATTTACTTTTCAGTCACTTCTATTGCTCCTAGTGTTAGTTCAGTGGACCTTCTATTAAAGAGTTCAGGAGGAAATGCTGTACCCCAAACAGGGTAATGCAAGTAAACATCTGACAGTTTCTTTACATCATTAGGATATTTCCCCCAAAATTTGGTTGGCAGAGAAGATGAAAATACGAATCATTAAATACAAGCAAATGTTCCTTGGGAATCAAGTCTGTAAAAGAAAACATGAAAAGTAAGTTTGACAGAAAGAGATGTGCATCTCTGTTTCATAAAAAGCACTTTTGAGACCATAGGAATTGATGCACACACAGAATTAGTTTCCTCTGGGAGAACCCAGGGCTTCCAACCAACTCCTAGCCAGCCCAATTGTCCCCTGTGCGTGTGGTGGGGGAAAGTTGTTGCAGTAACACCACTCATGATTCTGTCTAAAGCATTATGTTTTGTCACTTTAGGGCAGTTGACCACTAGTGAAAGGGCCAGCAAACCTAATACCTCCTGCCATCCCTTCTCCACTGATAAAAAGGTAGGAGGTGGTAGAGGCCTAAGTCTTCTTTCAGTTTCAAGAGCTGCATCACTAAACATTTTTGCCTGAAAAGTGTTCCACCTGATATGGCACACATTTTATATACTATTCTGTATTCTGGCATCAAACTGACCATCAGAACTAGGTAAAAGGCAACATGCTCAATGAGAGATGCTAAGGAGTGAAGTAATAGTCTAAGTCTGGCACTTCTACATCCTCCCAATACCACATAAAGCAAAAATACTCGTTTCATGTTTTCAAAGTGATGTTTTGAAATGCATAGCACACAACTTGAACCAGTGATTCCCAGAAGGAATACAACCTCTCTACAACAAAAAGATGACTCAAGTAAGCTCTTACCTAAACTTCAGAAGGTAAGTGAGGGCAAGCCAAATGCTTTAAAAGAGAATGGAAGCCTAGGCAGCTCCAGAGCTAAGCAGGAAGTTCAACACCTGGGCTAAGGAAGCAAGCAGCAGGAAAAACCTCTTTCCTCCTGTAAAGAGACTCTGCTAATAAGGTCATAACCAGGGAACAAGAAAGAAAGATTTTCCTTAGAGTGGAGAAAGTTCTTAGTTATTACTAAAGGCAAGCAGCACTGGAAGAACAAGAGTCTCATTACAACAGAATTGGAACCCATCAGCATTTGCAACCTATGCTTCATACCACTTAAAGCAAAACCGCAAGAAGTCATGTATATTGGTAGTTGAACTCAGTGGAAACTGACTGCTTACATACTACCTTTTTGCTCCACCTGCATCAGGTGAAACTATGATACAGTTTCTCCATTCCAAAATGTTCTCTTTAATCCACTGCAACACTGCAGGTTCTGCATATAGGTTATCCACCGGAATATCAAAGAAACCCTAGAGCCCAAAACAGAAAAATAGCTTTTATTAGCGTATATTAATTCTCCATTATTCCTTGTTGGCAATTTAAAAAAAAAAAACCAAACACTCATACACAAGGGAAAATTTTGAAGTCATCACCAGTTTTAAATACCTAAGGTAAATTTTCAAAGTGTGTTCCACCCTGGTCTAATTCTGCTTTTAAATGGAATAGAAAGCTTTGGTGGGAGCTCAATTAGGTCAACACTAAAGTCAATAGTTCGCACTTTCTAAAAATCCCATCTATAATCAAGATAAGGAGAAGTAAATATCACAAATGATTTCCTACTATAAAGCCAGGGAGTAGCAGGGCTTTTGGGGTTTTTTTTTTATTGGTGGGGAGGGAATGGGGAGCAGGGGAGAAAAAAAGTGTAAGAATACAGAAAGAAGATTAACCTACAAATTAATATCCATTAAAAAAAATTAAGATTTTTAAAGAACAGCTTTGGGACCTCACTGTCTTTCACACTGGAAAAAGTGCACTGGAGTACAAGAAAAAAAAAGATTCTGAACCCCCACTTCAAGCAGTACATGTAGCCAACACCTACTCCAGATGTCTGAGGCTACATATTAAGACTTCTTTCAATAAAACAAACAAAAAAAGAAGTTAAGAATGTCATTTTTAAGTTTATACTTTACTATTTCAAGAAGCCAAATCTCTGCTTCTTGATTAACGTGCAAGAACTGAAAGAATTATTTTATTAGCAAAAATACTGAAAAAATATTGCACTATATACGGTCTATTAGGGTCTCTGGTACACTTTAAAGTTGTACCAAAAACCTACTGAGAAGACCTCACTCTGAACTGAAAGTGCCGATAATGGTAAATATACTACCTAGATCAGGTAAACCTTTACTCTCTATTAAGAAGAGAGTAGCTGTGACTTGTTGGGCTACTTCTTGATCTGCAATTTCTCCACTGCATTTTGCAGCAGAAATTCATATTTTAACATTGTTGGTATAATGTCCTTCCACAACTCCCTCCCACCAACATCTTCAAGTAACAGAATTATGTTTTCAAAAAGGTGCTCTCTGCTGTGAAAAGAAACAAGACTAATGCAGTCTATGAGGAAAGAATTTATCTGTCTCAAACTCAGTGAAATTCCTAGCCACAAACAACAAGAACCTGTAATTACCTGTATTTGCGAAGCATGCAAGTCCATGGTGATGATGTGGTCAGCCCCAGCAACTGACAGCATATTGGCAACAAGTTTTGCTGAGATTGGAGCACGACTCTGAGAAACAAGCCAACATGCATTAAGAGAGCTGTAAAAAGGTGATAAAAAGTAGACTAAAGCTTAGATTTGATACATAAAGATTTTTCCTTTACATTTTCTGCAATATCCCAATATCTGTTATCACTTGCTAATCTCAGTGCAAAAAAAGAAAGTACTACTATGTAAAGTTACTGAATGAGACAACGGGCTATATAGTGACAAAACTAGGAGGAAGAGAAGAAAAACTAAAGTGAAGGCCCTTTAACACATCTATTTCAGAGAACTCTATGCCAGTCTTGCTAAATTAGACTTTCAATGGAGAGTCTTGCTAATAAAATTAACCTACAAAAAAAAGTGTAAATTTATCTGGATCACACTGTTCTGGTCTGCTTATTACCTCAGAAACCTCGTACTACCTTTGTAAGTAGTGAAATAGGAATAAAAAGGGGGAGGAAAGTCATCACTTTTAAGATTTCAGCCCAATTTCCTGACACCACAATTCACATACACTGAACTTAGTCCTTAAAAGGGTCTCCAAATACAAAAAATAAAGCAGAGTGGATTCTGCTATTAAAAGGACTATGGGATATCAGAATTAGTAGAAATTTCTTGTTCACACTCCAAAAGAGAATGTTCTTGTTCACACAAAGAAGAGAACTGATAGGAACTGATGCATGCAACAGCTCCATCTCGTGGAAAACTGGAAATTGGAATGGATTTGTTTTGAATAGACCAGCAGCATCTAAACCAAAACTCCACAGAATCCAAAGCATGGGACTAACCCTAGATCCAGTGGAGACAGCTTTAATGCCAGCTCTTAGCTTTCATTTGTTTTGCAACTATGGGGGGAGGAAGGGGGAGCACAATACATCTGTTGCAAAGAACTCAGGAAGACCCTAACAGGTCAGAATGTTTTGGACGCTAGGGAGTCGCAAGATAAATCCAGAGATTTTAAAAATGAATGAGGATTGCACACCCAGAAGTGCTAATACTACATGCCACTGAAAACGATCTTACAGCATCATCATTGAGACTCAGTGCACTAGGCAGTTCAGGAACTTTAGAATACTTAAGATGAAACCTAGATGAAAATTCCTAAAGCAATTTCCTTTTTTCCCCCCCATATAAAAGTTAGTCTGCGTTATACTACTGGCAAATCACCTTCAGTTATTTGCTAGCAGCTACATTCTCATCTGCCAAGTTACTGCAAAGAGGTTATTTTAGTCCCTGTAAAAATTCCTCCAGCTCCAAAGCACCTTTGCTCACCTACCAATTTTAGTGTGCAAAATTAAGTCAAGCTATAACCCTACCAATGTATAATTGTGTCCTTGATGGTACTTGCAGCAAGTCCCATACCCTTCATTGGTTCAAGTGGGATTTTTATGGTTCTAACCCTGACCTGCCCAAATTACTTTGGATTAATAACACTTAGGTGGTTCTATAGCACAAAGCAAGAGCTTCATAATTCTTTCAGAGGCAGTCTACCATGATCATAAAAAACACCCCACCAAAATGAACTTATAAAAATCTTCTTCATCTTCTGCCCTTTGTATTAATCAAGTTAAAACTTCTATATTTCCACCTAGTTCTCTAGCTGGCGGTCAGGCGTTAACTCCACATTCAGGTATCAGCCTTGCAAAGTGGTCTAACTCCTCAAAAGTAGGTGATTTTACAGCATCATAGAAGTCACTGCAGCAGTTCACCTCTTAATAAGATACAAGTTGGCCAAAGCTTTTTGGATCTTTCTTGTTTTATTATAAACCTTTTGGGCCATGATAATCCATATTTTTGGTCATCTAGTCAGCTTGGTTTGACTGCTCAGACTAGACATTTTTCAGTTTAGCTTTAAGATGTTTTGGAAACAACAAAAGGTTTCAACACTAGTTTTGTTCCCTGCTGACACTATTTGATTTCAGCCTTCATGTCATCTCTCAGTCCCCTAAATGCCATTTCCATTCTTTCCACTTTTCACAAGTACCTCAGCTATTTGTTTTATGGTTAGGAGCCTAAAAGTAGAATTTCCCTTTCACTAGTAATATCTTCTCTTCCCTAGCCTGTACTGTAGAATTCATGGCATTAATAAGCCACTTGCTTTATAAGGCAGCAGTATCTGAAAATTTAGCATCAGAAATTCAAAAGGCAGGAAAGCTTCTAAAATAATGTTGTCTAAAGTAAGACACTACAAAGCTTTCTACTGGCAACTTTTTGGAATTAGCCAGGTAAATCTGGTCATCATCTGTTCAGATCAATAAAATATTTGTACTGAACAAATAGGAAGTGATATGAAGAACATTTTCAAGCTGACCTTGGAAAATGCACAGAAAAGCACAAAGTTTCTCAGTCTGACCATAAGGTATAAGCATGTGATAGTGGTTTGAAGACTGTTGGGAATTACGGTTATTAACTATTATTAAGTGCCACTCAACTAAAACAGATTCCAAACAAATTTACAAACTCTGTATTCAAAGTCAGAACAACCTAGTGCATGAGTGTGCATACCCCTTTGCCCCATTTAATTAGTCAATATATGCAGATACATATTGCAGAACATAACTGATATGGAAGAAAGTGCAGCAGTAGTCAGCAAATCTTTTCATGTCCATTAAGATAAACTCTTAAGGCAAATCAACACTATGACTGGACATTGGTTCAATAATTAAGGCAAAGTTTCCTGTATTATTTATTTTATTTTTTCTTAGGGTCTCCTCCAAGACAACACATAGGAATCACCAAGATGCCAGCCTGAAGAATTAGGAAGAGTTTCTTTTTTCTTTGTTTGTTTTTTTTGTTTAAACGAGTGGGGGAATGATCAGCATTTGTTTAAGATAGTGGAAACATAAGGTTTCCTCACAGTGCCTAACCTTTTTGATGTTGGCATAAGCCCAAATTGGCCTTTATGAGCTGCTTTAGAATATCAAAAAGATCATGTGAACTTCAAGCCAGGAAGATGTCAACACAAGTGCCCATGCCCTACCACTTAAAACAGAATATGTAAATTTGACTAAGTTCTAGCAAGAAAAACTCCAGTGACACAGTACAACAGATTAAGGAACACAGTCTAAATTCTAGGAATTAGTAGTAGTTAAGTTGCCTTATAAAAAGATGTTATATAGTTAGGAGTATATGTTCAACAACTACAGATGCAAGAAGCAACAGTGAACTAGACAGGCACCCTATGCAAAGTCTGAAGTTGGCCCTAAGATCTCTTAAATGAATTACTACATTTAATGAAGCAGTTTCTTAAAAGGAATTTAAGGCATCCACTGTCAATTTCCATAAATCGGTAATAAAAATTCCTGCCTACTTAATAACATTTCATTATGGAGATAATTTCTTTGCTATTTAGAAGTTGTTCACCAGTCTATCAAAATTAGAGGAAGATTACTTTAAGACTTGAGAAACCCACATCATGCAACACCCTACACACAGAGGATGCACTTAATTTAGTAGCCTTTAAAATGGATGAAGGCAAAAAAAAAAAGTCCAGGCTATATAGCCTTTAAGCAGTTTATTATATTGGCTTCATCAAAATAAAACAACACTGGACAAGTTATTTGCAACACAAGCACCACAAAGAAAACCAAAAGAAGATTATTTAAACAACTTCTAAAGTTGCAAATCTAAAATGCACATATACACTAAGTGGACACTCAATTTCAAGGAAATTTAGCAAAATTTTTCAGGTAACTCAAAAGCTACATAAAAAAAATAAGCTTCTAAGACCTGATATGGCTCAAACCTTCAGGAGTTCAGAGCTAGAATCTAGAACATCCAAGTAACTATTCAGACTACACTGGTTGTCTATCAAAAGAGCCTATAGCTGAGGGGTGGGCAAAAAACAGTCTACAGGCCAGATCTGACTGCCCACTGGCAGCAGCTGCTTTCCCACCCCTTTGCAACATGCTGCAAGCCAGACAGGCAGCGCTGATTTCCCCTGCCCCTACCCCACCTTTTGCTGGTGAATGGGCTAGGCTCAGACACATCATAATGAGCAGGTGGAGGGGGGGAAGCTGGGCAAGGGAGGTGGGGGAAGTCCCCCACATGCACATACCCAACCCACCTACACCCCACACTATACATCCCCTCAATACTGTCCCGCCCAAACACCCAAAATCCTTCCCCCACCACACTCCCTGCACATTCACACCTACCCCCAGCCACATACACTCCACATCTACTTCACATGCACCTCCCTACCACTACACACAATATACAAGCAAATCCCCCCTCCCAAAAGGAGTACTTCCTGAGCAAGGGGAGGGACTTCCAGTGGCAAAGGGGGTGGGACTTCTGGTCCCAAGACAGTGACTAGTGGGGTGGGGCACCTGTCAAGAGTTGGGGCTACCCTTGCGGCCCTCAACACAATTCGTTAACTAGCCCTGAAGCAGAAAGAATTTGTCCACCCCCGCTATACCTGCACGACTGGCATCTTATCCTAGATAAAATAAACCATCTAAAATACAACTCAAAAAGATTTCCCCCCCAGTTTCATTAAAATAATCTGACTAATAAAGATCACTACTGTTTTAGGATTTATATAAAAGCTGACATCAAATCAAGGTCCCAGGAACCCCTTCCAGAAAGTGAAAGAAATAAGATTCTAGCAGCAGCAAAACTCCAAACCTCCTTTCAATAATACTCTCAAATCTATCTCAAAGGCTCATTTGCAGCAGCCGGCACAAGCTAATCTTACCGTGCACTCTGAAGATTAACATAATACTTTGAGTAAGTCTATAGTGCAGACTGCAACATACCCAAGAGATATCTGGACTTGCTTTTAAGAAGCCAGATTGGTCCCCAAAGAAGTCCAGTAATAGAGGCATAGAGAAAAACTGGGGAAAATAAACTCTGTTGTGCTCTAGGCAGCATCTATTAGGCTTCTGGCACCCAACCTAATTAATTTAAAATTAGGTCATATCCTGGAAATAAATGTAAACATGGCAGCACAGTACTCGAGACAAAAAAAACAACCCACACAGAGCTCCATGCTCTTGGGGCAAAACTGCTTCTAGTACCCAAGCTAATTCATGTTAGTTATACTACACAGATGTTTGCAATGCAGACAAATGCCCAGCCTATTTCAGGCTTCATGTCCTTTTGATAAGGTATTTAGTGGAATTTGTAGATTTGTTAGAGCCTGACAGGGCCATGCTATGAGCACTTCTGCTGTGGCCTAGACTACATGTTACCCTGACTAATAATTATAAGACCTTTTGCAGAGCCAGATGCCGAGGTTGTTTTATAAAGAAAGAGAAAAATAAATGTTGGACATTTTACAGACGTGGAAACAAGAGTACAGAGGTGTGAAACAAATGGCCCAGGATAAGAGAAATTTCATGGCATTCCCAAAAAAGTTGGGATTAGAAACTAGATCTTTCACTACCTAATGTCTGAGTCTAGTTATCTAGATCCTTAAAATGGCACCTCCAAACACAGAATATCCTTATCAGAATATTAAGACATTTCTGGTGTTTCTTGGAAGTATGCTGTGGTTTTGGCTTTTCCCCAAAAAGACAATGTTTAGGTATGTATTAAACTTGGAACAGTTTCTCCAGCTCCTCAATGTCATGCTAACACTACGACGTTCATGGTGACCAGTCTCAAAATCAGGAATCTTGCTGTATTTCTAGATTAGCAATTCTCAACCAGGGTGCTGTAACATCTTGGGATGTCTTGAGATTCCTCAAGGATGCTGGAGGGTGCCACACACTATTAGGATGTACAAAAACTATAAATCCAGGGTTTTCAATGGAAACTGATAGAGTTAAAAGCATTCTGACCTATTGTGATCAGAGTTCTTTGTAACACAAGAATTGCTCTTTAAATTTATTTATTACTTTTTAGTGGAAAAACCACAACAACAAAAGATACCATGTGAATGAAAACTAAGAGCTTCCATTTTCCGAGAGGTGCTTAGAATTTAACCTTGAGTATAATATAGTTGAGAACTGCTGCTTTAGCTTAAGTAGCCCATAAACACATCTGCAGTCTTACAGAACATGTAGCCCATCTGTTTCTGCATTTACATTGTAATCTGTGTGTCAGGGCCAAGGGCAATTTGCTTCTACTTGGTCATGTAAATCCATGGCTCTCCACAAATAATAAAAATGAAACCAGTAGGTACTTTAACTGCTTTAACCTCACCTGTCCACTCTCTTGGATTTTGTTTTTGTTTTAAAGGATTACACCAAGATGGCCCACAGAAGCATAAAGATGCAAGAGATCCTTATATTCCAGTTCAACTAACCACAATCCCTCACTTATTTTTGACCAAACTTTTTCAGACTAGTTTTGGCAAGAATAGCCCTTCTGTAACACAGAATTTTGACATTTTAACGCTCCCAGAAATATACTTAAAGGGAGTATGTTACCTTGTTTTATCAAGAATGTTTATTGGTTCTAGCAATCCACTTGCTTTAAAAAAAAAAAAAAAAAAAAAAAAAAAAAAAAATTCTTTTCAGCTAACCACAATTCTGAACAAAGCAAACAGCATGTCAATGCATTTTGAAGCTGTGAGACAACAAAAATCTTGCTTTCACTTCCCAGTTCCTCTGTATTGTTAGCTCCACTACATAGAATAAAAGTTGCTTGGGAAAATTACTACTTTCCCTCCCCTGCCATTTTTCAGCATGGGAATGCTGGTACACAAGACAGAGGCTGCTTGAATGCGCCAATTAGCACACACTGGTGGATTAGATGAAATTAATTAAATCTAACATGCTGCAGTTACAGGGCTTCAGAGCAGCCTCCCTCCATGGGCTCCAGGCACCCCAAGTGTCTAACTATACAAGCCAGTTAACAGCAATTTAAAAATCACCGGAAACATTTCAAAAGTATGCCTGGATAATCAAGTATTACTGATTCTTTAAGAACTGACCGTGTACAAAAAGCTGTCCACAACTAGTGTCTAGCTGGTATTCGAGACACCCCATGCTGCAATGCTCCTGCTTCTCCACCGCCACCCAGCAACTGACTGCTCTAGTACACAGCAAAAAAAGAGGGGCCCCAAATTTGCTTGCACTTGATTGCAGTGTCCCTAGCTGGAAACTGTGGAGGCAGCTCTCTGCCAGTTCTAATGAGCTGGTCAATTTCCTTCCATTCATGCATCACAGGCTTATTTGAGGTGGGAAGTGGTCAGCTTGGAGGGTTGTCTGGACCCCTGGTTCTGCGAGCCTATGGCCAGGGGCCCCAGCAGAAGGTACTTAAGAACTCCACCGCCACCAAGAGAATGAAGTTAGCCAGCTCTTAAAAACTGAGCTGTCCTTAGTCTCCAGATACACAGTCCAGGAAGCCACCTTCCCCAAATCTGGCCACCCCATTACTCCCAAATCAACCTGGGATTTACAAAACCAAAATCGATTTCCAAAAACTTCAGCAAAACTGATGATCAGCTTGAGGGGAAAAAGTGCTCTTAAAAATCCACAAAAATTCTGGCAGCTTCAGAACATAGAGCCCATCGGCAACTAAGAACCTGGGGTTCAAGCAGCACCTTAATCCTATATATGCACCTCTGGATGGTACCCTGACCAAGGCTACCACAAATTTCTTTAAAAAAAGGCTAGAAAGCATCCGTCTTCAACTCACTGTTTGTGAGAAAGAGGAGCAGGATATTGCATTTGGGTTGCATACTCACTACCACCTCTTGGAGGCAGTCTGACTTGACCTTTCCACTTGGAACTGTTACTTCTGTTTTATGCATACACCTCTGATGCAGGACAATTTTGAACTTGTTTCCAAAAATCAGTTGCACTCTTGGAACAATTCAAGTATTAGGTCTGTCCACACTATAATAAACAAACTTCTCTAAATATGCATCTCCAAACATGCCAGTGGGAGTAGTTATAAACAGGATGATACAGTTTTTCTTAGTGAAATACATTTCACCTACCTTATCTTTCTTATCTTGTCTGGCATATGGAAAACATGGGATAACTGCAGTCACTCTGGATGACGATGCAATCTTGCAAGCATTTATCATGATGAGGAGCTCCATCAAGTTGTCATTTATTTCTCCACAGCCACTCTGAATGATATACACGTCTTCCCCTCTTACACTTTCACCAATCTCTACACTGAGAAAAATAAGATTTGGCTAGTGAATCATTTAAATTGCTATAACAGAATTATATTAATTCTAGAATTATTTCTCTTAAGTTTGCAAGACAGATTTTTTTTAAAAAGGCTAATAGATCTCCATGGTTTTATCACTTGAAACATGCATTTTATGGTGAATTAATTCATAGTTGGCTTATGATGAAATGTCAAATGGGCAGTTTATCTAAATTTCACTTCTCCACCTGCATCAAGAAAAGTTCTGTGCCGACTTATACATAATAAGTATTGTTATCAAAGTAAGACAGTTCAGACTGTTGTTCAATTTAACACAGATATTTTTAATATCATGCCCCTACTGATCCTGCCCTCCTTTAGGGATCATGAAGTCACTCAAAACCATGTAAAAAACTACAACATTAAAATAATTTTTGCTGCCTACACCATTTATTTATTTGGTTATGACATCTGTATTTAATTAGCTTTATAACATTTTAATTTATTTCCCCGCTGTGGCTTAACACACTATTCTCAATTGCTGCTGACTGAGTGAGGCAACAATCTGGCTAAAATTCAAACCTTAAAAATACAAGTGTAAGAGTTTTATCATTGCTCATCAAGTCTCAAAACATTCTTAAATGGACAAGTTTTTCTTCTTTGTTTGAAAGTTTGTAAGAATTTCTTTACTTCCCCTCTTCCTCCTTTTACATTGCTGTTTTGCTACAAGTCACTGCACTGTATTGCAATACTCCAGCATCAGGCTCCCCCCTCCCCCATTTCCACTACCCACCCACCCAATTCCAAAGCTAAATCCAATTTAAATGGATAAAATGAAAAACAGCAAACAGATAAACATACTACAGAACTCATTCCTAATTGGTCCAAAGAGCAATAAAGTCAGTGAATGAACCATCCCAAACCTTCCTACAAGTTACCCACAAGGCACAGTTCACATGACAGAATTCTTAACTTTAAAAAAAAAAAAGCAAAAAGAAAATGTTAGTGCTATCATATTGGATCCAAGCTTGTCATCATCAGGGCTGAAAGCACTGCACACACCACAGAGACTTCAAGCACTTGAACTTAATAGTAGTAATAGGTTGCCATCCTCCTTGCAGATTAGCATTAGAAGAAGAACAGACATTTTTGCCCATGAGTTTCACAGCCAGGCTGATAGCAAAATAATGGTGAGGTTCTGGGATGTTATGCTCTATTCCCTGCACTCAAAGAAAGAATCCTTTACTGGAATCTCTCTACTCCCTCCAAGCTTGACCCCTTTTGCCTCAGCCCAACTCTCCCTGCCCCATCTCCTTTGCACCCCAAACCTGTTTGCCTTGCCTACACAGTACCCAGAGTCAGGCATCTCCGACTTCTCAAACCAGTCCTAGTCTCCCACTTTGAGCACGCTACTTCAGTCCTAATCTACATTTTCTATTCCTAGTCTTTCCTGTACTCCATGGACTCAGTTCTTCTCCCCTACCCTTTCAACATTCCTGGTCTCACTGATCTTTCCCCACCACATTCAAATAGGGCTGCTTCCTCTGTGTTCATAGCAGTCATCTAGCACAACCCCACCCCTGATACTAGATGTCTTAACCATCCCAGTCTATTGCCCAGACACAATCAGAAAAATCATGGATAAGACATTTACAGACATTTAGGGAGGCTGGAGAAGGGTAGATCAAGTTAAAAATGGCCACCCAATTGAAGGTTTATTGGTATGCAGGGTGCTTTGAGGAGGAGGCAGGGTCTGCACAGGGGTTGCCAGGATCAGGGAGGTTTGCAGGGGGGTTGGGAGGCTCTCCCCCACACCTCCCAGGAACAGACCTGCCCCATCCCCAGATGAACACCCTCCTCCCACCAGCAAACCAACCCTCCCATCCCTCCCCTACTCTAACTTACTCCTTGGTTCCCAATATCAGTGAATGCTGGTAAAGACAGCACCTGAAGTGACCTGTTGGACTGGGGGGGGGGGGGGGGAAGAGGGACGGGGGGGGGGGGAGTGGTAGAGGACTGAGTGTCCTTCTGGATGTGAGCTAGAAATTGCTTAATGCCAGGAGGCAGGTAGGAAAAGTGAAGCCCCACGGGCAAGTGCCATTAGCTGGGCTTTCCCAGCCCTGCACAAGTTCAGTAAAATGGGTCTTGCTGGACACAATCTAAGTTAGATTACCTTGGAGGTACATTTCAATTTGATTGAGTCAGATGCTTTTAGGCTGATCTAATTGTCCTGAACTTCTTCCATACAGTTAGGTTGATAGAAGTGTGAACTACGGATCCAAGTATAAGGTCTGTACATGGGCAAACTGAGTTAGATGAGAAGGCCATTTTCAATACAATCTAACCCCTCAAATGTCTGCATGTACCCACAAAGAAAGCAGGTTACCAAGGAAGTCTAGCATTCCTGTTGTTGCCATGAATAAAATGGTACATTGCTTCATTGCTAAATGAAGATGTCATGCACCATATGGTCAACATGAAAGGCCTGAGCATGCTCACAGTAGACAATCTCCAGACATTTCACCTTAAGTGCTGGCAGGTCTCTGGCATGCATTCAAACTAAAAAATGTAAGATAAGCAAGTTGTCCAAGTCTATGTGCCGTTTCATAGGAAAAGAAAAAACCATGCCACTAATACAATGGGTATTCTCCTGCCAAATGTCAAGTCCCTGTTCCAAAGCAAAGTGTACTAGAGCCGATTAAAGGAAACAGAGATAGATTTGTGCTTACCCTGGATAACCAGAATGTAACCATTCACTAGACATGTGGCAAAGTTACAAACAACTGAAAAAAGGAACTTCTGGACATCCTTAAAAATAAATGTTACCAGGTTACTCACAGACCAGTTCTGTGATAGCAAGAAGCAGCAGTAGTTTAGAAAGGCAAAAAAGCTACACACTTGCATCAAGTGTCCAAGAATGCAAGGAACATTTAAGGGGTAAAACAGTCACCTGTTCTGACCATACGCATCTGGAAAAAAAAGAAAAAAAGAAAAAAAAAAAAAAAAGGGTTTTGAGCAACCATCAAGATCAACCTGTCAAATCATGATGGGTAGGGAGAGTGGGAGAAAAAGAGGGGGAAGAGAAAGTACATCAGCTTTGACTGTTGTACTGTATTGAGACCAGCTTAAATAATTAAGTAGATACTGGTATCATGTCATATCTTTCAGCTAGGTCAGAAGCACCTCTAAAGCTACAGACTTGGTGTTTTGGCATCCCCCCCCCCCCAATAAAAATAAATGGATTACAAAAGGGGGAAAAAAATGAAGAAATAAAGTGATACAAGGAGAGGGGGAACAGATACTACAAAGCATAAGAAAATATTCTTGGAATGATAAAAATGTGTAATACAGGGGGCAGCAACACTGCCATACCATATGAGAGCTTGCAACTCATCTCCCTGCTGTGGATTGCCAATTTTTGCCCTCTTGAGAGCTCAAGCTGCCTACATTTCCCATCTCTACAAACACTCACCCCCTCTGCAAGGGAGGCACAGGAACAAGAGAGCAGCAGTGAGGGCTGCAGAAAAGGGTAGTGCAGAGGAGACAGCTGGTTTAGCATAGCTGCATGCTACCTGAATCTTTGTGCCATCCTGGCCCTCTTCACAGGCTGAATCTGGCACGGGCCAGAGGTTGCCACCCCCTGTCTAACACTTAAAACAAGTATCCCAACACACACACACACACTATGGAGAATAGCTTGTCCGTGTAAGTGACACACACGCTAGAAGAAATAGTTTATTGATCGAAGTGTATAATCTTAAATTTTTATCCTTTATAGATTCAAAAGGCTAAGTTCATTATAATCCTCTCTCCCCAAAACAGGCCCCATTGAACAATAACAAGTTGACACAAGACTAAGACAAGCTTTGCATTCTTCTTTGGTATGTGTATACTTTGATAAGAAATACAATACAATGATTAGAGCACAGAACTGGGATGCATGCTTCAGAGGTTCTTTCTTCCTCTGCCAATAGCTGGTGCCTTCCCACTGCCCTGGAGCCAATTACAACCTCAGTGCATCTGTTAACCTTTCTTTCATTCATGGAGAGCTCAGATTTTGAAGGTACAGTTTTAAGCCCAGGGCTACACACTTTTTATGCAAATAGGTGTTGGATAGCCTAGATGTAAGCAACTCCTACTTGAGGTATACATGTGGTTGGTGTAAATACATGGCTAAAAAGCTTTAGCAAATATTACAACTTTTAATATGTAATAATACTTTTGCATTTGTAAGTCCTCAGAACTGGCTGAAAATAATGCAATAGATTAATACCCTTCAGTATTTATCTTTTCAAAGTTCAATATTGAGGGGTATGAGACAGTATCAACCAATCAGATCAGCAGCCAACTCCTTAGCCATTGCACAGAAATTAAAGGATAACTATCAGAATGCTGATATTTTTGTACTGTTAGAAGATATTGCTCTAAACTGTCTTCAATCTGTGGTGTCCAAAGGGAAGCTGGGTGACAGTGATCATGAGCTGATCACCTTCCCCATCCACCATAAAGCTGGCAAGTTAGTCAGCAATACAGAAGTCCGACTCCAGGAAAGCTGACTGACAAGCTCAGGAGGCTTGAGGCCCTAAGAGACCACAACCCAAAGGGGAGGGGAGTTCAGGACAAGTGGTTGCTCCTCAAGGGAGCAATCCTGGATGCACAAGCTAAGTCTATTCTGTCTCCAAGGAAAGGCAGCAAAAAGGTACAGCAGCCCCCTTGGCTCTGCGGGGAACTAACAGACCTCTTGTGTCTAAAAAGAAAGACCTACAAAGGACGGAGGATCCACCTCCAAGGAGGAATATTCTGCACTGGTCCAGACCTGCAGGGAAAAAAACAAAAAAACAAAAACAGAAAAGCCAAGGCTGCGATGGTATTCCAACTAGCTACAAGTATAAAGGACAATAAAAAGTCACTTTTTAGGTGACTCCACTTGTGAGGAGCCAGAGGAAAAGCAAGGGCAACATCAGATCCCTGCTAAACCAGCTGGGACAACTGATGCCTGAGAAAATGCCAATTTACTAAATGGGTACTTTGCATCACCAGTCCCATGGGGCGCCCCTGACCATTACAGGACAGGAACATCTGGGTGAGGATGATTCCTTACCTTCCATTAATGCTGACCTCATGAAGGAACACCTTGAGAGGCTGGATACCTTTAAGTCAGCTGGCCCTGACAGCTTAGACCCCAGGGTACTCAAGGAGCAGGCAAGCATCATACCTCAGCCCCCGGCATGGATCTTCAAGAACTCCTGGCGCTCTGGTGAAGTGCCCAATGACTGGAAGAAGGTCAATGTGGTGCCCATCTTCAAGAAAGGGAGGAAAGTGGATCCAGCTAATTATAGGCCCATCAGCCTGACTTATCCCACGGAAGGTCTTAGAAAAGATTATCAAAGAGGCCATTCTTAACAAACTGACTGATGACAGCATCCTGACTGATAGCCAGCATGGGTTTGTTGCAGGTAGGTCTTGCTTGACCAATCTCATTTCCTTTTATGACCAGGTGACCCATCACCTGGACAAGGGAGAGGAAATTGATGTCGTATATCTTGACTTCAAAAAAGCCTTTGATCTGGTATCCCATGATCACCGCTTGGCAAAACTGGCCAACTGTGGCCTCGGCTTCACCATAATCCGCTGGCTGGGGAATTGGCTCCATGGTCGGACCCAGAGGCTGGTGGTTGATGGAAGCTGATTGTCGTACTGCCCTGTGACCAATGGGGTCCCTCAAGGCCAATGCTATTCAACATCTTCATTAATGATGTGGACATTGGCATCAGAAGCTGACTGGCCAAGTTTGCTGATGACACCAAACTCTGGGGTAAAGCCTAAGGATAGAAGGGTGATCCAGGCTGACCTTGACAGGCTCAGGAAATGGGCAGATGAGAACCTGATGGTGTTTAACACTGAAAAAAATGCAAGGTTCTCCACCTCAGGAAGAAAAATCTGCAGCATGATTATAGGTTTGGCAGTGCTACACTGGCTAGCACTACAGATGAAAAGGACTTGAGGGTCATGCTTGACCACAAGATGAACATGAGCCTTCAATGTGATGCTGTGGCTAGCGAAGTGAGAAAAACCCTGGCTTGCATTGATAGATGCTTCTCGAACAAACCTCAGGACATCATTCTCCCGTTGTACTCGGCCTTGGTGAGGCTGCAGCTGGAGTACTGTGTCCATTTTTGGGTTCTGCAATTCAAAAAGGATGTGGAGAAGCTTGAGAGGGTGCAGAGGAGAACCACACGCATGGTGAGAGGTCAGGAAAACAGACCTTATGATGAAGAGGCTGAGAGCTATGGGACTCTTCAGCCTGGAAAAGCACAAGCTCAGGAGTGATCTGGTGGCCACCTATACATTTATCAGAGGAGCTCAACAGGATCTGGGGGAATATTTGTTTACCAGAGCGCCCTAGGGAATAACAAGGTCAAATGGTCACAAACTTCTTCAGGACCATTTCAGACTGGACATAAGGAAGAACTTCTTTACAGTCCAAGCCGAGCCCCCAAGGTCTGGAAAAGACTGCTGCCGGAGGTGCTTCAAGCACCTATTCTGAACACTTTCAAGAGAAATTTGGATGTTTATTTTGCTGGGATCCTATGACCCCTGCACTTCCTGCTCCTGGGGCAGGGGGCTGGACTCAATGATCTTCCAGGGTCCCTTCCAGCATAGATGTCTATGAAATCTACACCAAAACAGGTATTAAACCAAAAAAAAACCCAAAAAAAACAAAAACACAAACAAACCCCAAAAAACCAAAACAAAACAACCAAACAAAAAAACCACACAACTAAAAAAACTCAAAAACAACCAAACAATAAAACCCACACACTTTAAGAGTATCTATACTATAAAGAATAGGAAAGCAATAACTAATTCATTGATTAAAGTACTGACATCGTCACATGTCAAATCAATTTATAGCAGTTTGAAATATATCATAATCTATTTACTTAAAAAAACCCCAAATGGATTAATTAATGTTTAAACAATCTAGTAGGGTGAGGACAGAGAAAAAGGACACAGGGATGGATCTTGTTCCAGCATTACAAGCTATGTTTGATTAAATTGCATAAAACAAATTCAACTATTTGGTAATGTTCAGTTTACCTAAAACTTCTCACTCAGTCAACAGAACCTGGATAAAAACCCTACTATAAAACATGTCATCGTCAGGTAACAAGCCACTAAATAATCTGTGGATGCTTCCTGCAAACGTAAGTTCAAGTACCTTTCACCACTGCTACAACTAAAACTCCTTCTAGTACCCAAAAGACCTTGGGTATCTTCACCGTACAATGCTGTCTGCAGCATACATATGCCCCCACCCACATGATAGCCTAAATTTCAATTAATCTCCTAAATGCCTAGGTCACTTTTGACATTAGGATTTATTTTAAAATGTATTTAGGTAGCCAAAGCAACAGGTAGACAAAGAAGGATTTTAAAGTGTCAAGGGATCAGGGTTTAGTATTTTATCACTCCCTCCCATATCTTCCCTCGTGGCAGATCCAAACTAACCATACTTCCTGCCAGCTCTCTAACTTCTGAATTCGAGCCAAGCAGCTTTGCTATACTGCTTAGGAATCACCTATATCCAAACCTCAATTTCAGTGTCCAGTCTGTAGCAACCTTTGCAGAGCTATTTCTCCAGCCCAAGAGCACTAGGCTACAGCACAGTCAATACTACTAAAGTTCCTGGAAACTGAAATGGTAAAGGCCTAAAAGGTCTGAGCATACAATAAAATATTCTTCAATGACTTGACACTAAAATCTTAGAGCTAGAGCAAAATGCAATCATAGGTTACCTTTCATTTACGTCAGGATAAGAGCATGCACATAGGTCAGCAACCAGAGCGCTAACAAAGCATTACCATATACTTTCACCTCTCAGTAAATTTGTGCGCTCCTGCCCTAAAATTATCAGAGGTCCATCTCCCATACTTTTCAAATGAGGCAGAGAATGGACTAGAAAATGGTCTATAAAGTCTTGAAGTTCAGTTTGGGCAGTGCTCCAAACAATTTCTAAAATGCATTTAGTCTTCACGTCTCAAAATTATGGTTTATTAACAATCTAATGAGGAACTACAATGCAGTCACCTTCAAGAACTGATCTTTACACCTAAAGGGAACAAGTAACCTTTAAGAGCATATGTCACGAGTATCTACAAAACAGATATAAACTATGCTCAGGTTTTGTCCTTGGATATTGCATTTTAAGATACCTTCAAAATTCACTGTATTCATAACTCAGTAAACATTGATTATTTCTCAGTGAGATAATTTAAAGGTTACATTAAAAAAAAAAAAAAAACAACACTCAGGAACCTCTTGTGGCTTTTACAAGAGGTTCCCAAATATACATATATTTTTATTAATTTAACCCTTAAATTCGATTTAAAAACTGACATTTTGTGTCTAAGCACATCCCTCTAATTTGTTTAGTAAGCACATTTTACAAAAGCTTCTTCTAACATTGCCCCCTGAACATGCACACGGGCCTAATCCTCAAACCTCTTTTAATGTCCCTATTCACTAACAGAAGACAATATTATGTGCATGAAGAGAACTCACAATTCAATCTTTGGAGCAGACTAAAATGATTCAGCTTAGGTTTAAGAATTACTGTATAACATGCCTTATATACACTGTAAATCATATAAGACACCCTTTGATCATTTAAATTGTGCAGCCTTTACCAGTCATTTACCTAATCTCATAGATTTCAATATTAAATGAACTCCTGATAAACCTAATTAACTGTATCAGCTAATTCAGGCAGAAATAACATGTTCTCAAGAGTTTGCACCTCATTAAATGTTACACTCAAAGCTCAGACTCTGCTTAGCTTTTTGCACCTCATTAAGGCATGGGACACCAATACTTAAAGCACCCTGCTTCTAGTAGCAGCACTGCAAGGTCAGGACTTAGAACTGGGGTGGGTAAAATACAGCCCATGGGCTGGATTCAGTCTGCCAAGTGATTCTATCCAGCCCACGGCAGGTCATTTGGCCCTGCCCAGCTCAGACGTGGGGGGGCAGACCAGGAAGTGGTGTGTACGGCTAGGCCCACTGCCACTGGGCACGCAAGTTCTACCTGGCACGAAGTGCAGCCCACTATCTCCACAGGTGGCTTTCGGGCATGCTGAGAGCTACAGTCTGCAGGGCCAGGCAGTGCAGCAGCAGGGCAGGAGGCATGGCAGCTGGACTCTACTTCCCAGCAGCCCCCATAGTAGTGGCTCCTTCCATCTGCAACTCCAGCATCTCCACTGCCCATGCACTCTGGTCCACCTGCACTGCACCCATTACTGTGAGCACCAGACAGAATGGGCAGAGTATCCATGGAAACTGGTCCAGGACCCCAACAGGCAGGACACATTCAGCAAGGTGGATGAGATGAGGCTTCAGGTGGGCAGAGAGCAGAGTCCAGGAGCAGGAAGGGCAGAATTGCAGGGCAGTGACAGTGTAGGGCCAGAGCCACAATCTAGTCCCTCTACCCAACACTCCCCAATATCTTCCATTTAGAAGACACAGTCAATTCTCAGGTGTCAGTTGTGATTTAAGTGCCATAAGTATATACGGGGACAATTTGGCTAACTGCTTAGAGGGACCCCCCCCCCCCAAGTTATTATACCTGTTAATGCATATATTTTAATATTCGGTATAAAACTAATAATTGGCACAAACACAAATGCAGTTGATTTTCTGTAACCAGACATTATTTAAGAGAAAAAAAATTCTCACTATATTCACTGTTATTGGACATGGCTAGTCTGCTGAAGGAAAGTTTATCCTCTGCCTTCAAAGAAAAGGAAAGAGTTAGGGCATAAGAGTAATTCTCATAACTTCATTTGCATCTTGCAAGGATACTTCTCAGTGCTAGCCTCCCCTATAGCTGTTGATACAACCTCTGTCAAGTCTGAATTACAGTACTGAAATACACTCCAATTTGAGTACATGAAAACATTTCAGAAATTTTACGGAGCACACAAGGTAGCTGCCAGTTTAACAGCATGTCCTGGAAAGCAGAGACTGTATCTGCACCTCCATTAGTTTCTGGTACAATTAAAGGCGTTAACAATGAAATACAAAGGCCTCTACAGATTGTATTTTGACTATCCCAATGCCCATAAATATTTAAGAACCATTTTAAACCTTTTTTCTTACATTTTACCCTGTAAACAAAGATTTATGATTTTAAAGGTAAGAGAACCTCCCAGTTTATGGTCTTTCTCGGCACAAAACCCATTTCAATAAACAAATAGAAGTTGGGGGTATACAGGCGTATCAGTTTACATATGTGCATACGTGCACGCATGCGTGCACGTGAGTGCGTTTAAGAGCTTGTCAATTAAAGTGCAGTGAGTTTCTAGGTCATGCGTCCCTGGGATTTGCTGCTCCCTTAGCTGATCTGACAGAACAAGGGGTTGTTGACCCTCAGGGGAAGGCTTATCTATTTACACATGCTTGTGCCTGAGCATGGTGTACAAAAAAGTTGTGGTTTTTTTGGGGGGAGAGAATGTTGAGTAAATTAATATTAGAGTTAATGAGTTGCTTGCCATCTTCCAGGATTCTGTAACAATATACATCATGAAATGTGTGTACTAGCATTTCTAATTAAAAAAACAAAAGCAACTGATGCAGGAAAAAATTATAGTTGTACACAATTAAGACTTAACATGGCCTGGCAGCCCATACATCCAATTTATTTCAGCTGTAGTTGACTGCCCATATATTCTCCAGGAATTTTCATAGCTACTTTTGAATTTTACATCAAGAGTTACAATTAGAATACACTAGACTTCTAGAATCAAAGTTAGCAGCATAAGCCCCAGAATAGGAAATGTTTAAAAACAAGACAATTAAAATTATTTGTTCAGGAGAAAAAAAGTCTGCACTGTGAGCAGAGCACCACTTTTAATAGCTACAGTTAAGGCAGAATTTAATCAAGTTATCCAGCAAATTAGATGTGTACTATTTCAAAAGTAATAACACTTCACATGGGATATAACACTTCACATGGGATATAACACTTCACATGGGATATAAATCAGAGTCAAAGCAATTCTGACCTGATAAACCCCAAATCCAAGAAGGCATTTTCAACAGTAAACAGAAGTTAAACCTTACTTTCTGATGCAGTAGTTCAACCTTTTTAGACTTGAGGCACCCCTTGGAAGTTACTAGCTCTTTTTTTTTTTTTTCTTAAACTAAGAGTAAAAACTACAGAAAAATACTAAAAGCAATTATTTCATTGCAAAGAACTAGGGCCACATCAGACAGCCCATTAACACAATGGGTTCCCATGGGAATCTATGGATTTATCTTATGAATCATGTTTGCACACCTAATAGTATTGCAGTACTGTTTATTGCAAGACTCAATGCTAATCCCAATTTATTGCCTGTTGCTGGGGCCCCAGCAGATATTGTGACAGCCCTGGTCACCCTCCAGCCACTTTCCTTTTTATCATGGCTGTGGCCCCACCTCCTTGGCCACCAACTGTTACCCCCCTGGCTGGAGCCACTGCCACATGATTTGGGCCAGAGCTAAAGCTGCTGCTGTGGGACAGGTCATGTGGCAGCAGTTGCAGCTTCTGCTTCAGCATGGAGTACAGTGTAGGAGACAGAGCTGCTCATGTGCAATAAATGGAGCTGCCACTACTGCCACAAGGCCCAGAATGGAGCCAGAGCTGCCACAGTATGTCCAGGCCTAGATCCAGTCTACAAGGAGTGCTGGGGTCTGAGTCTCGCCTGGAGCTCAATGCAAATGTGACACCTTTTGGTTAGTGCATAAGCCAGGTATACATAGCATCTTTCAGCCCCACTGCCTACCTCTCCAGTTACCCAAGCACTAATTGTAATTTCAACCGTCCATTTTGTAAATGGTTGTATCGTTTAACTGCATCAGAAACTGAAAAGGAAGAAGTGAAAAGGAAGGTGGTATTAGCAATCTTGGAAGTAGTTTCTTGATTACTATCTACCTTCATTTTCAAGGCATCTAATAATGTCATGGCTGCTATTTGGAGCCTTTAAAACTGAAGGGAGTTGGCTGGTTTCATGACCACAACACAACACCACTGACAGCATTACAAGCAATGGTCATTAAGTACACAACTCTGTCAATGCGATGATATTAGAGTTCCTCCAGAGCTAGCCACATTTTCACGTCTTCTTTTAATCAGCTTTGGCAGCTCCTTTTGGAAGCTTTGAAAATGATATGAACTAGTCAGCTTTTGGGGCTGCTAGTAGATGCCTTTAAAGTGATGGGAAATAATCAGTTTTGGGGGTTGCTAACCACCTCACTGACAGAGTTGTGCTTCTACTGAGCATCTTCTAAACAAAGTGTAGGTAAGTGCATCCAGGAAAATACATAGTCTTTTTCCCAGTCCCCAAAGTGTCCACTTAAATGCAGAACATCTTGATCAGTAAGATCAAATCAGTAAGATCAAATTACTACTAAGGTAGACCAACTTTCTGAAATCTCAGCTAACATATGGTAATGCTTATACCTCATAGCTGTTAAAAACCATAAACATAGCACTTGGCTCCTCTAACGGTACATCAATATTGCCTTCAAAACAGGCATCCTACTACCTTTTCTGGAAAAAAAAATTCTGTGGTTTAAGCCAGTAATAAAGAACCACCATTTTTTAATGCTGATCTTATCAACGGTCTTATCCTGTAACTTTTCCCTCTGAGACAAGGCCCTGAAACTATTCCAGTAACATGTGATTGCTGTCAGGATTTAAGAACTCAGCCAGGCATAAGACAAGCACATAGGGATATCAAGTCTGTTTTTTTTTTTTCCAACTGACAATTCTCCCCACAGGAAGAAAAGGAAAAGACCCTATAAACTTGGACAAATCCACAAATCTTAAGCTAGGGTAAGTTTATTATGCAGATGAGGCAAATCTGCCTCTCTATTGCCAAGTCTCTTCCCCAACGTAACTGAACTTTTGGGTAATAAAACTACCAACTTCAATGTCAGACTACCTATAACCTGTTCAAAACTGCATAGTAAACAAAACCGCCCCAAACTGGGAATCTTTAGGCAAAAACCTAAAAGTAAGTGGCTCGGTCAATGGCTCACTAACACCTATCATCAACTATGCACCTTAGAGGTAAAGGGGGGCAATGACTGGATTTGAACTTTGGGTAAAGTTTTGCAAATCAGGGATCACAGCAGATTTGTCTTTGTTCAACAGGTTGTATTATGTGGTCACAACTTGATTTCCTCACGCTGGCTGGAGTGTGCCTTGGAAAACCCATTCAGACACCCCCAGCCTTAATTGTTAACTGTATTCTTCAAGACTCAAAAAGGCAGCTATACTCAGAAACAGTTATTTCTTCTTTAGGGAATTAAGCCCTTCCTTCACAAGCAGATCAAGACAAAGGGACGTTCACCGTTCCCAAGTGGCACGACTAGCAGCCCCTCCACCTCTGTCGGGTGAGAACACCCTCCCAGGAACCTGAACGGATCCAACCTACAGCTATTTACTCCGTGGGCAACAGCAAGGGGCAGGCAGGAACGTCCTTGGTAGCAGAAGCCCACGTCAGGCTGGGCGGCGATTGGCTCAACCAGACCTCTCCCCCCTCCCCCAATCACGCACGTGGGCAACAGACGGCGGCTGGGATAGAACCTCACCTGGGAACCCGGCAAGGGGCGGGGCCAGTGACGTCACGGGCGACGGTGGCCCCGTCCCCCCCCCAGCCAGGGACGCCGCAGGATGGGGGCGGGGAGGGGAGAGGAGAGGAGAGGAAAAGGAGCGAGCCGCTGTTCCCCCCACCGCCCACCTGGTCTCTTGGTTGCTGAATTTCTTGGTGACCACCTTGCCCAGCTCCAGCCCGAGCCGGTCGGCCACCCGCTGGGACAAGTCCTGGTGGGAGCTGCCGCTGAACAGCACGATGTTGGGCATGGTGGCGGTGGCGCTGCGGGCTCCGGCAAGCGGCAGGAAAGAGAAAGAGCGGGGGTTACAGGCGCGGGGTCAAATAACCGGCGGCCCCGAGCCCGCCCCCTCCCCCTCCCCGCGAGCGCTCACGGGAGGGGGCGGGGCCAAGCGGGGCGGGGTGGTGGGGAGTGACAGTCGGGCCGGGGCATGGCTGACCGTTGCCGGGGGAAGGGGCCGGGCAGAGGGGCTGGGGGCGGGGCCGAGTTTGGCGGGGGGTGACCGTTTGGGCGTGGGCTGGCTGACCGTTGCTGGCGGAGGGCGGAGAGGGAGGGCGGGGCCAAGGGGCAGGGGCGGGGCTGCCAGGGAGTGACAGTGGGGGCATGGAATGGCTGACCGTTGCCGGGGGCGGGGCGGCGGCAGAGTGACAGTTGGGGTGTGGAATGGCTGATCGTTGCAGCTGGGAGAGACCGGGCGGTCGGATGCCGTTAAGTGGAGGGACAGGGGTGTTGCAAATGTGCGGGTAGTGTTTTGCTCCTGTTGCTAGCAGGAGTTTTACTTTGAGCGCCTCGGTCTACGTCCGTACCCTTCAACGTTATTATTTTTCTAGTAAATTCAGGCCTGCTGCCAGAGCCTCCTATTCGGACTGCCTGTGTTTTCAGTCCGTTTCCCATATTGTGGGAAAAAGAGATTCCCCTCTCTCCGCCACCACAGGCAGCCAAAGGATGGAGATACGCTAAGAGGCGTGGGTTGAATACAGAAAGTGGAGGGGAAGCGATACATTCGCACTTGTTCCCTATAGCCGCAGTTTGCAAACCTCTGATTTTATTAATACATCAGTTAGTAGGATCATGGTTGTTTTATTGTGACTAGAGAGTCCAGCCAGAAGAGACTTGTAAAATGAGGCATCCAAACTGCAACTGTGAATTACTGCGGAAGCGTCAGGTTTTGTTTGGGGATTTATGTTTTTGCCAAAGGCTTGACATTTTCTTTGCAGTCATCTCAACATCCAATCCTCTGTTCCCTCTCTATACCAGGGGTTGACAACCTGTCTGTTCCTGCAGAGCTATTGGATCCAGCCAGCAGAGCAAAGCCTTCAGCAGCACAGCCAGCAGAGAGAACATCTGAGGTATTTGTAGGATGTTTGTGGGGGGAAGGAGGAAAGCAAAAGCCACCAGGTCCTAGCACCAGCCCATCTTCAACCTGAGCTGAGTCATTCTGGCTTGCCTCAAAAAATATTTCCTAACCCTGCACTATATAGTAAAAAGATGTGTTCTTTTTTTCTAAGAGAAAAGGAGGATTTATTTGATAATATAAACTGATCAGCAGTATAATCAGGAGTGTTGCTTGTAAGCTTTTTGCACAAAATAGTGTAAATAACTGTCTTTTGGCCTGACCTGAGAAAGGGAATTTGATGCCTGAAAGCTCTCCCAGCTACACAGTTAGTCCAATAAAATATATTGCCAAATATATCTGGCTTTTTGCACATAACTGCAAACATCACAGCTACTACAACACAAGACTACTTTTTTCTGTCATCCCTGGAAACTTAATTTGGTCTCTGAAATTCAAAGTTGTACTCCTTCAAGCTTGCACATCTTCTGTAATAAGTAGTTAGTAGGTTAGATTCTACTCAGAATTTCTGGTAACTGTCAGTGGTGTTTAATATTACCATTTATTGTGACTTTCAAAATATTAAGTGCTTTATTTCAAATCCTATGATTAGGTGAAAATCAAAGCTTTCATTAGAAAGATTAGTTGTCATGTATATAGTATTGCAGAAAAAAGGTTTGAAAACATGACCAAGAGAACCCTCGCATCTTAGAAAGCAGAGTTAGACATCTTAGAAGTAGAGAAGGGTAATTCTATTGGAGGGATTGTTTAATGATTTTGAATTATGGTTTTATGTTCACTCAGAATAAAATTAAAAAAATATATCTGCAAAATGCCATGACTGTTGGTCAGTCTGTTAGGTTGCTCACAGCTGTCCTTGGCTTCCAAGTAGCTGCAAACATAGTATAGAAGTTGGGATTTCTAGAGTCTGCGGTGATCTAACTCCCTGTCATCCAAGTACTCTGTACAGAATTAGGAAACTGGAAGTCTCAGCCACTGACAAACCTTTCAAGGGGATCACTAAGGAGCAGGTTTCAAAACATACCTGGCAAGCAACATGTCAGAACTCTGTCAAACTCAAACCATCTCCACAACACATTTCTATTTTGTCCAGTTCACATATTCTGATGAAAAACTCTTGTTCTGCTGGAATTATCAGATTTGGTCTCAGAAACAAAAGAGCAAATAAAAGAACCCAGAATGTATTACTGTAATTTTAAGTCCCATGGGTATAGTTCAATCCATAATTGTTTTAGGCCCAACTCATAAATTATAATTGCATACTGAACTCCCACAGTCTTCCAAGAATGAACTAACTCACTCTGATTCCTTTTAAGGGGACCTGGTGGCTGCCTATAAGCTGCTGAGGGGCAATCAGCAGGAAATAGGGCAGGCTCTTTTTTCCCAGGCACCACCAGGGGTAACTAGGACCAAT
>JAGPOW010003316.1:67313493-67338064 GCA_030014935.1 Caiman crocodilus
TGGCAAGGATTTCTTTTAACCCTTAGTTGATTACTGTGTGCAAAGTGAAGATGGTCTGAATTGTATCTCTTGCTTGTGACATGGGCACTGTTTAATTGGTTGTGACATCTGCCAGTTAGAAAACCAGGCAAAACTACTTATCACTTTGTGCAAGACCTGCGAGCCGTTAATTCTGTTGTTTTATCTATTTTTCCTGTAGTACCTAACCCAGCTACCATTCTTTCTTGCATCCCACTGGAAGCTTGTTTCTTTACTGTTGTAGGTTTGTGTTCTGCTCTTTTTCAATTCCTATTCATCCAGATAGTCAGTTTTTGTTTGCATTTACTTATAAATGTTTACAATATACTTGGACTAAACTCCCACAAGGGTATACAGAGTCCCCTTCTATCTTTTCACAAATTAAAAAAAAAAAGATTTAGACGACATTCAGTTCAAAAACTGTTCTGTCCTTAGCCAGTATGTCGATGATCTTTTGCTTGCTTCGCCTTCCTTTGAAGCCTGTAAAATTGATTCTCTGCACCTTTTGACTTGTCTTGCTCTAAAAGACCATAAAGCTTCTAACCAAAAATTTCAGCTCTGCTAAAAAAGGTTCATTATTTAGGCCATACTATTTCAGCTGGAGAACGTCACCTTTCAACTGTGCGAGTTGAAACAATTCTCAAAATCCCTTGTCCCACAACTGTCTCTCAAATGCATACTTTCTTAGGCATGACCAGATATTGCCGCCAATGGATTTTAGACAATGCCTCAATTGTAAAACCCTTGAAAAATTTTACCTTAAAGGATGCCCCTGAACCTTTGCAGTGGTGTCCAGAAGCCAAAAATGCCTTTTCTGTCATTAAAACTGCCTTTTCACAGGCACCCACACTGAGACTTCCTGATTATTCAAAGCCTTTTACACTCTTTTGTCATAAAAAAAGATGGCTTTGCTCTGGGGGTATTTACTCAATCCCATGGAGATAAACATTGTCCTATTTCCTACTATAGTACAGCCTTAGATCTTGTAGCAACTGGGTTTCCACCATGCCTTCAGGCAGTTGCTGCTGCTGCCATTCTTGTAGAATCGTCTGCAAATATTGTTTTAGCTTTGCTCTTAACTGTTGATATACCCCACTCAGTGGCTGCACTTATTTTAAAAACTAAAACCCAACACCTTTCAAATACCTGTTTAACTAAATTTGAAATTCTGCTACTTTCTGCGGCCCACATTACTTTAGTTCAGTGCCCTGTACTTAATCCTGCTTCCTTGTTACCTGCACCTTCTGATGGTGAGCCTCATGACTGCCTCGCTGTTACCACTCATTTAACTTCACCTCAAGTTGATCTTAAGGATGTTCCCATTCCAAATGCTGACCTAGTCTTGTATGTTGATGGGTCCTGCCTAAGAAATTCCAAAGGCTCTCTCTTGTTGCAGGTTATGCTGTATGCTCCCAGCACGAGGTACTAAAAAGTAATTTTTTACTTTGTCTATTCTGCCCAAATTGCTAAACTTGTTGCCCTCACTCAGGCCTGTACCCTTGCTAAACGTAAAATTGTTAATATATATACAGATTCACATTATTCCTTAGGTGTTGTTCATGATTATGGGCAATTATAGAAGTAACATGGGTTTCTTAGCTCAAATGGCACGCTCATTCGTAATGGTTGTATGTAGCCGCCTTATTAGATGCCCTTCAATTACCTGTTGCTGTTGCTATTATTAAATGTGTTGCTCGTCAATCTTCCCAGGATGAAGTTACATGTGAAAATACTCTGACTGACTCTGCAGCCAGAGCTGTGGCCCTTTCAACCCCTCAGGCTGAGCAGTTATTCTTTTCCCATACCTATAAGCAGTCTCCTATTGCAACTCTTCATGATGTTGCACTTCTCCAAGATCAGGCCTCAGATTCTGAAAAAGACACCTGGAGACTGCATAGGTGCATATTATACCCTGATCACCTTTGACACTCCCCAGAAGGCCGCCTGGTTGCGCCGAAGGTCTTACTTCCCTACCTTGCTCATATGTACCACAGAGTGAACAAAGAGGGGATGATCGCAGCTGTTCAACCTGATTGGTATGCTTCGAATTTTCCTTCCATAACTCAGCACTACTGCTAGGTTTGTCCTGTGTGTCAAGCCCATAATGTAGGCAAACCTGTTAAAACTAAGAAAGCTGAACATCCCCCACCTTGGGGACCATTTGTAAATATTCAGATTGACTTTATACAAATGCCGAAATGTTGTAAATATTAACATGTACTTGTTATAGTTTGTATGTTTTCAAGTTGAATTGAAGCCTATTCTGTGACAAGAGCCGATACTAAAGCTGTCACTAAAATCCTTTTAAAGGACCTTATCCAGCATTTTAGAATCCCGCTTACCATCAATAGTGACAGGGGATCTCACTTTACTGGGCAAATTATACAAGAAATATGTAAAGCCCTGCAGATTTGACAGAATTTTCACTGCTCTTATCACCCACAGTCAGCAGGTGCTCTAGAGAGACAAAACAGGATACTGAGAAATAAACTAGCTAAAATGTGTGCTGAGACTGGTTTAAAATGGCCAGACGCTCTTCCACTAGCATTAATGAGCATGAGATCCACCCCTAATCGGAAGACTGGACTCAACCCACATGAAATCCTGATGGAGAGACCTGTGTGACTTCCATCCTCCTCACCCTTACCACCTTCTCAGATATCCATTTAGCTAATGATCTTGTATTACAATATTGTTAAATATTAATCAAATGTATTAAGGCCTTTTGTTTACAGGTCCAAGAAGCTTTACCCAGAGAGCCTGAAGAAGCCTGCCATTCCTTACAGCCAGGAAATTGAGTTCATGTAAAAATCCACCAAAGAAAATCAGCTTTAGAGCCTCACTGGAAAGGTCCGTTCCAAGTTCTTCTCACTACTAACACTGTAGTAAAGTGTCAGGGACTATATACTTGAATCCATGCATCACACTGCAAAATGACTGTTTCTCCTGATGAAACCAAGGATTAAAGATCAAGACTCCAAGAAAAGAGCCCATTAATAACCAAACATGGAGTCCCTCCTATTGACTATTTGTATTGGATTTTTAAACCTGGCCTATGGGAATGTGTTTTTGTCTTTAATTAACCAAATTAGGATAGACTTAAATGTCTCTTGTTGTTGGATATGTAGTCATGTCCCTATCCATTCTAGAGGAGGGATACCCATGATTCCAGTACCCTTAAATGCGACCCAAATGTCAGCTCCTTATTCACCCTTTCATGGAAACGAAAATTGTCAATATATAAATTGTAACCGAGCTGACTATGTATAACTAGTGTATACCACCCCTGGAAAGTTTTGTTGGACCTGTAATGGATCTTGTGTTGCAGTAGGAGTCAGTAAGTGTGAAGTAGAATTTAAAGTAAACGGTGCTTGGCTCTCTAATGGTTCCTGGATATCTGGTTATTCTCCCATTTTAGCTAGATATTTAGGTTATGACTCAGTATGAATGTTAAAATCAGTTTGAAACTTTGCGGTTACCACACTTGCTGGTCACTATTTTGTATGTGGAGATAAGGCCTATAAAAATCTTCCTTCTGGTTGGGGAGGAACATGCTAGGTCTCTGCAGCATATCCTGCCTTTTCCTTTAGGTAAGTAAGATCTAATAGTAGAATTCGCAATGTTTGTGGCATCACAGAAAATCAAAGGTTTGGGGGTATAACGTTCCCCAACTATGACGCAGGCTTAGCTATGTCCGAAATAAAGAAAGTTGCAGTATCCCTAGAGAAAATAGCGAATGCTACTGCCATTGGTTTTCGTGGAAAAGGAAATGAAAGAAATGAGACAAATGACTTTACAAAACAGACTCGTCTTAGATTATATGTTACCTAGCAAAGGAGGTGTGTGTGCTTTAATAAAATCAGAATGCTGCATTTATATACCTGATGCTTCTAGTGCTATTGAGAACCAAGCCAAAATTATTGAGAAAGAAGCTGCTAAACTTGGAGTCTTTAAGACTGGTTTGGTAGACTTGGGACCAAATTATTTTATATCGCAATCATGATCCTTGGGTTTATGCTCTTTCTACAAGTACTGCTTTTGTTGCTACACAATTGTAACCTTAGTGCATCCCACAGAAGATGCAACAGATATATCTAACGTGATGCTGGGTCAATTGAGATTAGTCTCACAGTTGTTCCAAAGGGAGCACTGGGAGATACTCTACCTAAGAACAAGTTTCACTGTACCTCGAAGGATGCTTAAGTCAGACTGTTCTCCCATTAGCTCACTTGCAGTCTGTTGCCTAACACATGGTTACAAAATTCCATCGGTAGTATTATACGTAGAAAAGTGGGGAATGTGGAAGAAGAAAACCCCAGGCTTTAATTTCTGCTGACTTCTTGAGCTGGTGCACTATTTGCTAATGATTGCTTTTTCCCCGTCTATTTTGCAATCTGCTCTTTCTCCCACCCTTTTCACTTGTTGAGCTGAGTAGACCTATGAAGTCAATAGGTCAAATCACAGTCTATGCCCTTTTGCAACTTTCTGGTTCAAACCAGTTTTTCTTTGACTTGTTATATCTTGTGTCATGTGACTCGAAACATATAAAAGGCTTGCTTCAGTTTTCTGTGGGGGGCAGCATGCGGGACTGATAAGAGGAAGTTCTGTCTGTCCAATTCTCTCCCCAGCAGGTAAATAAAGGTCTCTGATAACTTCGTGACCAAACGATAGAGTGAAGCCTGTTTCTTCCACAGGGTACAATTGTATGTCACTGCTTCAGAAATACCTGACCTTCGTAAAGCAGGGTGATCTGGACAGAGGGAAATTAGCCCTGTTTCTGCCAGAACAGACCCCCCCCCTAGAAACCGGAAACCCCCTAGAAACACCAGTGAACCCTGACTCTGTCGTTCAGGAAGTGTTGGTTAACGTGCATGCCTGATACAGGAAAAATGCTAAAGTGTTGCTCACAAGGATATTTCTTCTTGGGATGATCAAGGTGGTTTTAGCTACAAAGGAATGCTCGTCAAGGGTTCTAACATGATTGACTTGGTTTGGGAAACCCATCACACTCATGCCAGGTCTAGTAAGCGTCCGCCAAAAGACTGGGACATCTTTATGAAAGCCATGGCCGAGCTGAACGTACCATCTTCTGTTATGGGCAACGCCATGAATCATGATCATGTGGAATGCCTAAAAGCATCTGCCTCAGACCAAGAAATGCCAACAGCACTGCCTAAGAAGTGAAAAACTGTCTCTAAAAGCCTTTGGCTCTCTATGTACAGTTTTATGCTTTAAATTAAACTATTCTATACTGCTAAAGTTTTTGTCTATAGAGGATTTTTTAAATGAAAACACGCATGTTTAAACAGCAACAGCTTTATTTACACAGCATCAGTTAAGTGTTTTATTTAGACAAAGCATTCATGAAAGTCACAGCAAGAAATACATGTTTGGGCACGTTGAAACATGTTTTGAGCAGGTCCAGCCACATGGAAATTTACATTTTACAAAATGCATCACCATCCTATCATTTTGTGCTTAATCATTGGTATAATACTGTTTTAAAATCTGTTTAAACAATAGCTCCTTGCTACGGTGGTGCAAGAAAAACACACAGTGGTATCTACAGGTGACAGATCAGGGGTCCTGTAACTATTTCATCTGAAAAGCAAGTGTCGGTAGCATTCTTGTTTAAAAATAACATAATGCTTTGAGGAAAGAGAGCGCTGTTTGGGGGTTGGCCGTACAAGTCAAAAAATTCCCCGCAGTTCCGATCCTCCAGGTAAATGGCCAACCAGTGTTCTCCAGGTTGATTATGCAGGTGCTTGTTGACCACCAAGCTCAGGGGCCTTTGAGACAGTCGAGTCTTAGGAAGCCAGTCATGGAAAAATGTCTAAGAAAGTTTCTTTGGCATAAGGGCCTAAGGATAAAACCCTGGCAAGCTGTTCAGAGTCCATCTTCACTTGTAGTAAAACAGGACATTTCTCCTCTGATTTATTTCTATGATGTTGTCAAAGACCGTGTACAAGATCACGTTAACTGTTGTGGCCAAAGCCGCAGCAAAGAGTATTTCTGCTCTTAGTTCCCAGTTTTAATCAATGAATAATGATCAGCATGCTTCTGGTCAGGAGACAGGTCAAAGGCAAACAAGGTGTACCCCAGGGCAAACTCCTCACGGTTGATTATCAGGGCTCAGTCTTTTATATGTTTACCAGCCATGTGCACCAGATGCATATATTCTCTCATGCAGTTACCATTCTCAAGATCTGGTTGTAAGGGTTTTGTTGGGGTTTGTTCTCCATCGACGTAGAAGGACACAAAATTGTATTGTATTGTAATGTTTAAAGTTAAAGGGGTTTTTAGCATAATTCCTGCTAAAGGCATTGTTATCCACGAACCCAGTGATGATGAGTTTGGGCAGCTGTCCCAGAAACAAATTCTGGTTGCTGACTTGGCTGCTGGCAGGAATGCTAAACACTTTCAATCCTATGCGATCTATGGGGTATTTAGCATTGGCCGTAAGCAAGGCCTCCGCATGGCCCAGTCAGACACCCAGGTCTACTTTCACTTTTTTCACAAAAAGTGAGGCAGATGTGATTTTTTTAGTTTATGTTGGCCAGTCTCTGTGGTGCCCATCAAACAAGGCATCTTTGCTGCATGTCAGTTGAATTTTCACATCCACGCCATTCAGCAACAGTTTTTCTTGAAAAAACAAGTCGCTATAGAGATGACCAAGCAGCTCTATCTTTCTGCTCTGGTGTGTCAGGTTTGCCCGTCTCCGAAACCCGTGATTATTGCCATTCCAGGTGACCGTTTCATGATGTCCAGGAGTATCTGCAAAACAGGATGGCAGAAAATTGGGTGGCGAGGATGTCATCGCTGTAGTTGAGAACTGATTCAATGAAGGCTTGGTATGGGTAACAGTTGTTGCTCTGGCTTATGAGACCGTCTCCCAGAGTGACATTCAGCTGAATGAAGACGGAGGCCAACGGGTAGTTCACCAGACCCACCACTGCCCCAGCATCAAGATCAGTTCCATCACCTTTTACAATCTTGCAGCAAAAGTATAGCAGCATGTTGTTCAAATCCATGTAGTCTTTGCCATTCCTGGCTATGAAAAAAGGCAAGGGGGCCAGACTTGGTAATAGCTGAGAATGGGGGGATCTCAACATACAGGCTCTTCTCAATGCAGATCTGCGTAGGGGCTATTTGAAACCTATCTAGTTCGGATTTGGCACATTCTTCAGCCCCGCAGTGAACAATGGCTATGACGATTAAAATATATTTCTGTTTCCACCAGGAGAGCACCCCTTCTTTCTCCCAAGCTGCTGCTTGGTTTTTCATGTATGGCTGCCCCTTCGACTTTCTTCTTTTTAAGGGGTTGAGGAGGTCCTGCATGTCTGGAGTGTGGTGCATCTCTCTTTCTTTTGAGGCTCTTTCTTTGAATATATACGAGATTGGACCCCTGCTTTCCCAGCTTGACCACCTTATCCAGGACAGCTCAGGAGACATGACTGATCACATCTTTGATTATGTTTTGCACTGCATTTTTAGTATGGGTCTTAATCTCCAGATCCCTTCTCAAAAGTGGAACAGCTTTTCTAAAGAGGCTTCGGAATATGCCTCCCATGGCAGCTCCATGCATCATGGGCACCACCTGATATCTAAGAATACAATACTCAGCCTGGGCTTTATTATAATTTCTGTACAAGTTAGGGTCTCCATCGTGCTTCTACTTATTTTAAAATCTCAAAGTCTTCTGGGGGCATAGGTGAAGCTTAACGATCACCTTACCAAAGCAAAATGAGATGCGTTTGTTCTGATCCATCTTTATTTCAAAGCTGATTGTGTCAATGTGGTGCTGACTAATGGGGACATAATGTGGTTTGTAGTATGTGATGGTGACAAACTCGTTCTTGCTTTCACAAACAGGGACGAAGCGTATTAAAGGAACTGAAAAGTCCCTGACAAGCTGATGTTCCACAATGTCCATGTAGACATACAGCAAATTGAATCCACTAGTAATATTGGCTGGGAAGGGTGGTTTTTTAACAGAGGACCCAGGTAGCATTCCCAAAATATAGGCTAGCTCACTACGGGTATAAAAAGCATAAGAGTTATCTTTGGTTTTAAATCTCACTTTTCCAGTCACTTGATCATAGTACATAACTAATTTGGGTGGAGTAGGGTAGATGGCAATCGTATCATTCATAAGATCCAGCAACTCTGTGATGGATGTATAATACCCCTGATGCAGGAGGTGCTCCCATTTTTTAGTCCCAGAAATGATTTTGAAAGTGGTGTCTTCGTTGATGTTGTTCCAGCTGTGTGGGTATTGAATTTCTGCTAACCCTAGTTCCTAATTACCCAGAAGATCCAGAGGTTTAACCAGCTGTATGGTAAAGTTCAAGCTGGTGTTCTGCAGAATAATCCTGGCACAAGTGTTGCTGGGCAAAGTGATGTAAAACTGCCATCACACATCTTGGCCTTCTGACTGAGGTACCTCTATATGTTACAAACTTGGGAGGCTTCCACCCAGCTGTTAAATTTAGCCGGCCACCCCAACCATTTCACCAGCAACCACTTCTTCCTTTCCTTTCGTTGCTAGAACTTTTTCAACCCTGTAAATTCTGTCCTGTTTGCAGTTCACTTTTTGTAGTTCTTCAGGGTAAAAAGAACCCTCGATAGGTTCATCTTCATAATCAGTTAGGTGTTATACAGGTGTCTGCATGCGTCTAAGGACTTCATCCACTATGAAAATCTCATCAGTGAATGTTTGTTTATAACCTTTTTCAAACCTCCCTTTGGTCCTAGACACCCTCACATGGTCTTCTTTTCTAAACATGGGTGCTGCTGCTTTTATTTTGAAATTGTCCCTGTACACGGTTTTCGACACCTGTGGAGAGTTTGAGACGTTCACGTCAACAGACCTGGTACAAATAGTTCTGTGAAAGCTGCAGTTGTAGCTCTTTATAAACTCTTGTAACACATCACTGTAGTGGCTGTAAAATACTTCCACATCTTTGATTTTAATGTTCTCTTAAACCTCTCTACCACAGCTGCTTTCGCTGCACTATTCATCACAAAATGGTGAATATTATACTGTTTTAGCAGTTTGCTTAAAGACTATTTAAAAATTCTTTCCCCCAATAAGCCTGTTATTTATGAGATATGTGGCCCTCTGTAAAAATGGTCTTAAAGACCCAAGCTATTTCACTGCCTGACTTGTCTTTTAGACCCACAGCCCAGGCATACTTCGATAAAATGTCTATCACTGTTAAGATGAACTTAACCCCACAACTGTGCTTGGAAAACTGCTGAGTATCCACCAAATCTTCCTGCCATTGTGCATCAATATCTGAAACAACAGTCTTGTTTCTTTTAAAACGTCTTCTTCCCAGTTTGTTTAGGGTGTAAGTGTTCTGATCTGAAAGCCAGGCAGCCACCCCACTTCTGTTCAGAACCTTATTCTGCCTTTTGGCAGGTGAAAAACCAAGTTCACCCTGTCAAAACTCCCAGCCTCACCAGGAGAGTAATAAACTTCGTTTAACACAGCCTCCTGTGTAGACATGTCTGGTAACCACTGTGCCCCACCCCACCCCGTGTGAACACCCATGTGGTGCATTCAAACACTTGAGGGCAAATTTAAACCATGGTAAAACAAGGTTTAAGCAGGTAAGAAATACAGCATTAACAGAGGTCTATAGCCTTGTCTTGAACAGGTGTTCAAAACCAGATCATGCAAGAAACCTTCTGAACAGCATTGGGATACTTTTTTATTTAAAAATAGTATCTCAGTACACCCCTGCTAGGTGACCTCCATGGGCTCGTAGCCCAGCTCAGTAACCTTCATAGGCTCAACGCCTGGGTTAGTGGTCATTGTCTTTGGAAAAAAAGGTTGCATCGATCTTTGGTCTTGAACTGCTCTCTTTTGGACATAAACAAAAACAGTTCATGCAAAAGACCTTTACTCCTGGTGGGGTACCAATGTGCAGGTTTTGAAAGCTCTCTATGAAGGCATCGACTACCTGCAAAAACAGTTATTAACGTAGGCCCAGAGAGTTACAAGAAAAGTACCCCCACAAAAATCATCTAAGTTGGTTACCTCAGCAGAGTCCCCTGAGACAGTTGTCTATGCTGTCCATAGGCAGGTCTGATACAGACTGCTCAAGTTCTGTCACGGTCCCTGGTCTTGTTTTGGTAGACTTGGCATCCATCTCACATGAATCTCCTTCCTATCTGCCCCTGCTTGCCTTAGCACAGTCTCGGCCAAACAGAAGTCTCACTTGGGAAAGCAGCTAGACCTGCTGGTCTTGCAGCCTAAGCCCCCCCACCCCTCAACTTACTCCAGTTGGTTCAGCATCTTCTTGGGGAGGTCTGAGGACTCTGAAACCCCCACCAATTGGTCAGGTGGTGGTGGGGTGGGTTGTTAGAGGGGTCATACCACACCACTGCCAACCCATAGGCCACGCCTGTGCCCTGGGGGCTACAGCAGTCCGAGGCCTGATAGGTCATAACTGTAACGTGTTCTAGGGCAGGTCTTGCAGTATGAAAGGGTGGGTTTTGGAGGGGGGGTGCTGCATGGGCTGTCCTTCTGATGTCATGGACCATGTGGTGATGGTGTCACACACCATTTGACTGGAGGATAGGGGTGGGATTACTGATGTCACACACCATGGTGGGTGGGGGCGGAGTTGCTGATGTCACATACCATGTGACTGGAGAGTGGAGGGTGGAGTTGCTGATGTTGCAAACCATGCGACTGGGGTGGGGGTGAAGTTGCTGATGTCACGCACTATGAGGCAGGGGCAGTGATGTCATATACCATGTGACTGGGGCAGGGGGTGAGGCTTGTGACATCACATGCCATGTGACTGAGGTCAGGGGTGGGGCTTGTGATGTCACGCACCATATAATGGGAAAGGGAAGGGGCAAAGGGGGCAGGACAAGGTCAGTGAGCCTATAAACTGTAGGATGTATACTTTTAACTTTTTTTTAGTGACCTTGGCACTGGAGCTGGAAGTATCTCTGGAAATTAGTGGATAAGCCTGAGGTGGGATAGGGGGAGGAGGTTGTCTGGCTCTCTTTAGGCCAGGGCCAAAGAAAGCCAGATTGTTGTACAGGAAGATTTAGATAACCCTTTGGAAAGGAATGGAATGAAGTGCAAAGTCATGCGTTTAGCAATGAATATAGGACTTTAGCCAAAAGATAGGGATACAGACTGGAGATAATGAAGAAGAAAGGAACCTACATACCTTAAATATATAAATGGTTGACTGAGCTTTCAGTGTAATACAGCTGTGAAAAAGGCTAATACAATATTAGAGTATATTAGGTGGGATAAATGCAGTAGAGACAAGAAGGTACCAATACTGTTATATAAAGCTTTGGTAAGACCCAGTTTAGAGTATTGTGTGTAGTTCACGTCATTTAAAAAAGATTCACTTAACACTAGAAAAAGTTCAAAGAAGGATTCCTAAAATTACTAAAGCTTCTTTTCTTGTGCAATTTTAAAGGGTCTGGCTTGTTTAGCAAAATGGAAAATGAAAAGGGATATGTCTAATCACTTTTTGCAAATACATTCCTGCTTGAATATTAGGCAGAGAAGAGCTTTTTAGCCTGAAAAAAATGCAACCAACACAGGATCAAGTGGGTATAGAAATAGGCTACAGATAAATTTAGATTGGAAGACGTTTCCTAACAATCAAAAGGAGCAAAGTTTTGGAATGGTTTTTCAAGCAAGACCATTGAAACGATTTCAACCATGATGGTTGAGACTCTTGTAGCCAGGAATTTCTTGTTAATATCTCGATATACAAGAAACATGAGACATATCAGATCATGTTAAACAATTTTTTTACTTTTTTCTTCCTGGCTTTTAGCAGTGCCTTGGCTGACTCAGACTGATGGCTGCCTACAAAGCACATACCAAGGAATTTACCAGATCTGAAATCCTTTGTTTCTTTTCTAGGAGGTAAATACTGCAGTACCATCACAGTTGGGGCTATTTTAAACCATTTGTCACCAGTTGTCGAAGAAAACCTAATCACCAATCAAACTGGCCTCCATCTAGGGAAATCATGCATGAAGAAAGTAATAAACATCATTCAGCATACTGCAGATGGCTTTGAAAAAGGAATGGTCACTGGTGCTGTATTTGTAAACCTGTCAGCAGCTTATGACACTGTAAGCCAATGGAGGTTCCTTGCAAAAATACATAATAAGATGAAAGATTTCCAATTAAGAATATGATTCTTATTAGAAAACCAATGATTCTACATGAAATTATGCAAATGAAGCTGATAGCAAAAACAAAGGAATGACTTATTTCAAGGGATTTCCTTGCATCTCTGCTATTTAACATCTATATCAAGAATAACCAATTTAACCAGGCATAAGAAGTTTTATTTACATAGAGGACTGGTGTACCACTGCCCAAGTTAAGAACTACAACCAGGTCAAGGCCACGCTGGTATCAGTTCCAACTGTCCAACTATTACATCAAAAATCAACTGTGTCAATCCAAATAAAACATAGGTAAAAGAAGTCTCACCTTTAGACATTCGATAATAATAAGCAACAAAACCTAACGTGAAATGGAATAACCCTCACCCACTGCTTGAATCCTGTCTACTTGGAAGTGACACTAGATCACACACTTTTGTATAAAGCACTGGTAGGAAAGACCAAGTGCAAAGTTAATTCCTGGAACAACATATTAAAGAAGCTCATCAATTCCAAATGTGAGACCAACCCAAAAATGTTACAAACTACTATGCTTACACTTTGTTATTCAGCAGCTGAATACTCAGGCCCTGTTTGGGAAAGATTGGCACATGCAAGGAAGCTGGGAACTGTAGTAAATGAAAGCTGCAGGTGCGTTACTGCATGCCTTAAACCAACAAATGTCAGTCTCCATCTACTTGTCAGAATCCCCGACAAGACATTAGGAGAGCAGTAACAAGCTAAATAAATGCATCCAACAGATCAAAGAAAAAGAACCCATTACATGGCCACATAATAGCTCCCAGTAGGCTAACATCACAAAAAAGTTCTCTTTCTACAACACAGCCACTGGATCAAACAGTGACAGCCACATGTATAAAATGTCACAATCATAAATAATGATGACCCAGAGGGTGTTAGGATGATTTTAAAAAACTGCTGAACATCTCCTTGAATGCACAGAACCTGATTGGCCAACATGGAGATGCTTGAATCACCTCCAAACGGGTTGTTAAGACCAAGGTTAACATGCAACTGTGGGGATATTCTAAAGACACAAACAACCTGTGTGAATATGCAGGACATTTTGAGACTACAGAACATCTGCTAGTCTGTCCACATATAGGGCAATCATACACAAATGAGGACTTCACTAAAGCTACAGGTCAAGCTATGCGTCCATTTCTGGACTCAGACAGGACACGAGAAGATGACGGCAGTCAGGCCACTTACTAACCGCCTTTCCAGCCATTCATTTAGGCTTTAGTATTAAAATCAATACAAATGCATACTTTCCATGGTTTTTTCTCCCACAGATTGGTGGATTTTTTATATTATTTGACTTGGGTAGTCTGCAGTCTTCCATTTTTTAATGGAAGATCTAACTTTAGAGGGTTTTTTTTAATTTCCTACTGAAAAGTCATTATTTTACATCTTATTTAAATTCTCTTTTCTGAAGTCTAAAATTGTTTTAGATCTTGTTTTGCTTCTTTATGGCTATATTTAGTTTCTGCAGATACCTGCTTTATTTCATCCATCATGATTCAAAAGAAGTATCAGCCTTATTTCTTTCCTGGGAGACTGAGGTCACTTGTGACACCCCAGTTATCCCTTGTGACTTCATCAGTTAACCAATAATCAGAAATAACCAATATTCTGGGTCTCATACTAGTTTCTGTTAGAAATAAGGTATAATGATAAAGTCAGGTTTTTCTTTAATGCCATCCAATTTTCTTTTTTTTTTAAACTGCATTAAGTACTGCTTCCCAGAACGGGGCAGGAATGAAACAGCACTGGAACTTTGCTCTCAGTTCTGAGCCTGTGCTCAGGCAGTACCATCACAGTTGGGCCTTAGGCAAAAGGTGTTTATTGCTGCTTTTCCCATACAAACCAAGTTCCAAGTAAATAATACCTAGATCCCTGCATTTGCATTCAATCTCCATCATATTCCCTTTGTACAAATAGCTCTGATTCATACCAGCTTTCCATGTGTCCTACTTTGGCAAATGATTTGTATTATTTTAGCAATTATAGTCCATAAAAGAGCGTATGGCTTGTTACATTAATCCGAAAGGTAATAATGAAAGGTAATTATTACACCTACCATATTTAATGAGGTTTCAACCAAACCTTTACCATGGACAGCATTTCCTTATTGTCCCTCTCTGTTCATTGCCTCAACATACTAATGATGAAGCCCTGCACAACATATTAAAGCTTCTTATTGTTCCTAAAAATAACTTTATTTTCTCTTTTTGTTCAGTTCTTTAGTTTCCAATCAAAAATAAAACATAGACTGGTTTACTTTTTATCTTTGTTTTGCAGTACATTTCAGTCATGCTAACACAATGGTATGTTATTTGGGCTATGATCTTTCTTTCTCCCGCTAAAAAAGAAGGTGGGAAACTTTTGGTTAAACAAACCACGCAGCTTCTCTTTCCATGGTACTAGAACGCAACAAAGCCTATTAGTGTGACATTTTTGTGTGACTTAATGTAGTAAGTCGTTATTATGGATTTACTACACTAGGAATTACCCTTAAATTCAGTTTACCTATTGGAATAGTTGCAGATTAGCAAACTTAGTATAGACAAAAATGGTAGTTTACACAGGTGAAATTTACCCCTGTTTGAACCTGAAGTAAAAAATAGTGAATGGTCTGTTAGCACATATCTCCTGTTACCTTCAGGAAAGACAGCAATAGCATCCATGTGCATTTTAATTAAAGTCATTCCCAGACAGGAGCTTTAATTAAAACAGTTCATCATGTGTATTAACCTCCTCCCCCTGCCCTTCCTCCCCAGCCCCCTGCCACACACACACACACACTTTAAAATGGCTGAGGGGGGCCCTTTAACTAAAGCTCATTCCACGAGGTTTAGTTAAAGTGTCCTGTGGCCAGTTTGAAATGCAGGGGAAGGCTTTTAATGCAGGTGACAATGAGACTATGCTGGTGTTTTCTAATTATAAAGTGGAGCAGATTTGATTAATGGCATTCATTATACTTATTAATTGTGGTTATTAATAATTGTATGTGTATTAACTACAGTAAATTAATTGAGTGTGCTCTGATGCATTCTAATTAGAAATCATCAGACCACCTCTATAGGCACCCCTAGTGCCCAGGTGTTACAGTGTGAAAAATTGCAGTAAGAGCTATCGGATTGGTTTAATGTCATGTCTCATTGGACAAAGAGTATCTCTAGCCAATGCTAAGCAACATGTAATGCCTTTACATCAATCTGCTCCACCACCAGGGGACTCTTTTGCAGAGCAGTCGGGCTAGGATTTCGTCTGACCCCTGGGACTGCATAGGAATGTTGGGGGGGGAGACAAAGTTTCCAAAATAGTTAACATTTTGATCCACATTACTACAGCAGGAAAGGAAGTAAAAACTGACAAATATTAACCACATAGTATTAAAATGAAAGAATCATCACAGAATTGCAATAAGCAGAAAAAAAGAAAAAAAAAATCTTCAGAATACAGAGGCAAAATATGCAATATTCTCTGACATTCCAATAAAAAAATGTTATCTTTATAAATACTATCCAATACACCTTAATGTGTGTGTGAGTGTGTGTGTGTGTGTGTGTGTGTGTGTGTGTGTGTGTGTGTGAGAGAGAGAGAGAGAGAGAGAGAGAGAGAGAGATACTGAAAACACAAGAAAACATCTTTCCCTACCAATTTCATCCTTTTCCCTTGATAAACATTTGTGTCAATCCTGCAAATCTTCCCAGGTTTTGGGAAATACTGAAAATAGTTTTTCCATGAAAACTGTGTGAAGAACTGTAATTAAAAATCATTCAAGTGCTATTTTTTCAGGCATTTTTAAACTGTTTTCAGTCAGCATTTGTGTAAGAAATATTTTGTTCAATAGAGCAAAAATATTTATCACAGTAAATCTCTCTAATAAACTTCTATTTTGTATAGTTGCAAATTTGCTTGCACAGCCACCTTCAAGTATATCACAAAATAGACTTTAAGTTGAATACAGAATGCTGAAAAGAAGATTCTCAGCAAATAACATATGGGGAAAAAAAAATCAAACATCCAAATGCTGACAAAACCACATACCATATAAAATCCATCAGTCTGGTAAACACTTAGCAACAAAAAACAAATCTCAGACAATTTATTTAGCAACTTTAGTAAATTTATTGCAAATTATTAATTCTAAACATTATTCTGGATTGATTTAAATAATAATTTAACTGGCGAATGGCAGATCCATCTAAACTTATGGTGGGGGAGTGTTGCTCCATTGTTACACAAAAGGTAGGTTAAAATGGCCTTACTGTTTTTACACTTCATTGTTTTCATTAACATCATCTCTCTGATCAGGCATGATATCAGCACAGCTCACAACATTGTAACTTCTGCCGTTCCTGTTATCTGGCAACAATTCATTACTTTTTAAAGGTAGATCAAATTGAGGGTCTATACCACTTAACTTCCATTTAATGTAAGGAGACTTTACAAATTTTTTTTTTAAATTTTCTTTGTGATTATAAAAATATTTTAAAACAAGTTAACTTCACTGTGATTATTTTTTCTCTGCCATTACACATAGGAGTGTGTTTCTGAGTGAGATCAATCCAAAAAACCACCCAATCCAAAAAATGTGGACACACACAACTCTACTACCTTGAGCAGGCTGCTGATTTTAATGACTATTCTTGGTAATACTAAAGTATCAGTAAACTTAAGCCATATTGCTAAAATGGACGACTGGTGTCTCCCAAGTCTAAGGGGCATCAGATCGCCAGTGGGGGGTGTCTCCCCAATTGCTGACGAGGGGGCAGTCCCCCCACGGCCAATCTCTGAGTGCAGAACAACTAGCAGCAAAAGCGGCAAAACCAGAAGTAGACTTCTGCCAGCACTTCCAGTTTTGTGGCTGGTGCTTCCAGAGGGTGTACAGGCAATCTCAGGGGGTGCACATGCACCCGTGTGCACCCCTTATGCGTCATCAATGCTGCTAAACCTTGATAAGGGAAACATTTAAACAATAACTCTATGCTTAGCTGAAGTGTACTCCCAGTTGGCCCAAATGCAAATGGAAGCCTGGTCATTGAAACTAGAAGTCAGTAGCTGGATGTGATAAGAGCCACAGTACTGGTTACTGTTACATTGTAAACGTTCTCTCTATGACAAGGAGGGCAAGAAACTTCAATAACTAAAAAAAAGTTGATATTGTAATATTTTATAGTACTGGTGAGACATGTCCACTGAACCCAGGTGAGTGGATAAATGAATTTCCACACAGATCTTTAAATACCTTAGACTATCAAAAAGTCTGGCAACTCTCTCAATTTTTACAGAAATTTAATAAAAATACATATCACCCACTTAACATCAGCATGGGCTAAACTTGTATCTGTTATGCTCATTTCTGACATGAGGCTGAGGAAAAGAAAAGGTTTTAAAATTAAATATAATTGCATGCACGTTTAACATATTTATTTAAGATTGCCATAGGCTACTCAGTGTTTTCTGATTAAAAAGAGGGTGCCACATTTACACACACTAAAATAATTTCCTAATTGAAAACTCAATTAGTGAGTTTCTATGTCCACAAATTAGTCATAAGGAAGTGCTTTAATTCCCTAGGATGCATGTTGGTGAATAAAATCACTTATAAATAAGACTCACAATGAAAGACCAACTGAGGCACTTCAAGATTTTAAGTTCAAATCCCTATAGATGTATGTTTTTGTAATCTTCCAAGACATCTAACCTAGCACACTTTGTTCTTAAGGGTTTTTAGGACTTTGCCATCACTTGGGGAATGGACAGCTTGTTGCTAGGTTAGATGTCTTGGAAGGTCCCCGGGGATTCTCACCTGCCATGTCTTTGCTAGAATAAATTTATTTATTGGTAAGAAGATGGTACCTCATCTTTCCTGACACTGCCCTTCAATCTTCCCGTCCGTCTTCCTGTTTTGGGGCTCCACCTCCCCTACACTCCACCTACACCAACCAAGGATGTTATTTGCTAATTCTCTTGGGTTGGTCATGGTATAGGTTATTTTGTCTTGGTCTTTTAAGTTAGACTAAGTCTTGTCTGAATGCTGTCTCTTCCAGATTTGAGGCTGTATTATAACTGGCCTAGAATCTCTCCTGACTCCAAATTACCTGGTTTCCCAGTGTATTCTCCCCTCTTTCTGGTTTGTATCCACTGCAGTACAAGTGTCCATCTCTTTTTCTTTCCTCAGGTTCCCGGTTAATCTACTCCAGTCCGGAGACTTCTGGGATCCAGTATATGGCAAATAACTTAGCCCTGCTGGGCTTAGCTTATTTTCAAGAGTCCCTTCCTGAAGCTGTCACCTCTTTCCCTTAGTGGGGCTATGCTCCACTCCAGGCCACTCTGGACCCACTGGAGGACTCATTTCCGGTCCTCCCTGTCTTTGGTCTGGCAGAGTTTTTATTCTTTCTCCAGGGGTCCGGCTGGCAAATTAGTGCTGGCGGACCGTAAAGCGTGTCTGTGCCATGGTTGGAGCTAGTCCTGGCTCCTCCCAGGCCTGTTGCCCCTTTTCCACACACACACACACACACACACAACATCTGTTAAAAAAGTATTGAGACTGAACATGTATTTGTGGTACAAAATATTGGGTATGGGACATGGCTTTGCTGAACATGTTTGGCCATGTTGGGACTGCTCTGGACAGGTTTGCAGGTCATGGTGTTTCCCTAGTTTTCCATGGCCAGTGGTTGAAATCAAGTCATTTGTGTCTCGCATCCTCTTTCATTATGTCAGAGTGTCCAGAACAATTTGTGTGCATTACATTTTGCATGAAAAAGAATCAGAAAAACAGCAAGTGAAACATTTGAATTACTTATATAGCGTTTGCTGATGACACTATGAGCTGTGCAAGGCTTTTTGAACAGTATCATCAATTTAAAGAAAGGTGATCATCAGTTGAAAATGATGAGCATTCTGGACACCCTTCAACACCATGAAATTCATAGATTCATAGATTGTAGAGTTGGAAGGGACCACAATGGATCATTGTGTCCAGCCCCCTGCCCTGGCAGGAAAGAGGACTGAGGTCAAATGACCCCAGCCAGGTGACTATCTAGCCTCCTCTTGAAGACTTCCAATCTAGGTGATAGCACCACCTCTCTTGGAAGCCCATTCCAGATCCTGGCCACTCTTACTATGGAAAATTTCTTCCTAATACCTAACCTAATCCACTCTCAGCTAGTTTACACTCATTATTCCTAGTCACTCCCTGGGGTGCCTTAGTAAACAGCACTTCTCCTATTCCCCGTTGACCTCCCCTAATAAATTTATAGGCACCCTCAAGATCTCCCCTCAGCCGTCTCTTGTGAAGGTTGAAGAGATTCAGCTCGCTCAACCTCCCCCCATAGGGTCTATCACAAAGCCCACTAATCATGTGAATGGGACCCTCTCAAGATTCCCCATGTCTCTCTTGAAGTGTGGTGCCCAAAACTGGACACAGTACTCCAACTGCAGCCTGACCAATGCCGCATAGAGGGGGATCATCACCTCCTTTGTTCTGGTAGTCATGCACCTGCTAATGCATGACAAGGTGCGATTGGCTTTGTTGATGGCCTCGTTACACTGCTGGCTCATGTTCACCTTGGAGTCAATTATGACTCCAAGATCCCTTTCTGCCTCTGAGCTGCTGAGAAGGACACTCCCCAACCTATAGGTGTGCTGGGGGTTCCTCCTTCCCAGGTGGAGTACCTTATATTTATCTTTATTAAATTGCATCCTGTTTCTCTCTGCCCATTGATCTAACCTGTCCAGGTCAGCCTGAACCTGCTCCCTGCCCTCTGGTGTACTAACTTTGCCCCATAACTTGGTGTCATCAGCAAACTTGGAGAGGGTGCTCTCCACGCCCTCATCAAATAGCTGATGAAGGTATCGTATAATATCGGTCCAAGGATCAAACCCTGCGGGACCCCACTGCCCACCTCCCTCCAGGACGAGAAGGAACCATTCACCACCACTCTCTGGGTGCAGTCCCTAGGCCAGTTGGCCACTCACCTGACTATGTAGGCATCCACTCTGCAGTCTACTAGCTTCTCAATGAGGATAGGGTGCGAAACTGTGTTGAAGGCCTTCCTAAAGCCCAGGAAGATGACATCAGCCTCAGCTCCTGCATTCAGGCAGCATGTAACCTGGTCATAGAAGGCTACTACATTTGTCAGGTAGGATCTACCTGTGACAAACCTGTGTTGGTTTCTCCTCAGCATCGGGAAATGATGAATATATGGCAGCAGTTCACAGTTTGATTTGAAATGAGAGGCGATTGACTGTCCAAGAGATAGCAGAAGTTGGAATGTCTGTTGGTTCATGTCATTCAATTTTAACTGGCACCTGCCCATTCAGCACAGCTTGCGAAGCAATTTTTAGCCAAATTTTAGCCAAACACTATATCCCACAAGTGCCACAGTCTCCATATTCACCTGATATGGCCTCATGAGACTTTTTTCTCTTCCCTCAACTAAAGAAAGCCTTGAAAGGAAGATGTTGTGATGTGAAAACCATAAAACAAAATTCAACTGAGCAGCTTTTAGTGATTCCACAAATAGCTCATCAGAGGTGCTTCCAACAATAGCAGAAATGGTGGGAGAAGTGTTTGGCTGCCAAAGAAGCATACTTCAAAGGAAATTAAGCTGAAACCCCTGTAAATAAAATATTTGTTTCCTACAGCATCACTCTCGATACTTTTTGAACAGACCTTTTATATACTGATACACACATTCATACACAAACATATATTTACATTTTACATAAGATAAAACCCTATATGGCAGGGGTCACAAACTCACCCAGTGCCCAGACTGGCTCTAGGGTGCAGAGATCCTCATGGCTGGATCTAAATACCCTGATATAAGATCTATGATATTTACTCAAATCCAAGACTGCTTTACATTTAAGATGATCCCCCCATAATTAGATCTTATGCATGAAAAGGGTATAATTTTGTTACAATTTTACACATATAGAATCTAAGTATTGGAAGATTATCTTAAATTTCCCTTTCCCCTCTCCCCCTGGAGAAAGCACCAGCAGGAGGACAGGCAGAGGGGGAGCAGGCAACAATGGGATGGGTGTCATGGAGTTTGGGGTTGGAACTAAAATCACAACCCTCCTCTGCCCCCCAACCTTCCCACTCCTTGCCCTTGCCACCTATGCTCCTACCACTGCTTCTCATACCTATACCTCTGGCACTTGCCTCCCTGCTACTTGTCCCCCTTACTACCAGTGCCCCTAGTTCCTGCACTCCCCCTGTGCCTGAGTCACCCAGTGCCTGGCCCCTCACACCATTTTCTCCCACAATCTAGTCTACCCTTCCTCTCCTGCCACTGCTTACCCTGAGATATGGCTGTAAGCCCAGCCCCACTTCAGGCTGGGGGACAGAGCACATGGTTTCTCCAGCCCCTACCTGGCTAAATAACAGAAGCTGTGGCATGGTAGCTCTGACCCTTACTCCAGTGGCTGTTTCCAGTGCTGCTTCCTGGCTGGGTGAGGGCCAAAGCCAACATGTGCTTCAAGCCCTGGGCTGAAACAGAGCTGATGCTAGAGCCATAATTCACGGTAGATAAGCTGTGGCTCTGAACCTAAGCTCAAACCTGGGCTAGACCTGCAACTGCTGCCTGTCTGCCCCACTTAACCCATACTTGATTCCATAACCAGGGTCTTTTTTCCACATGTAGAATGGGCAAAAGGGATAATTCATCTTGGATTTGAGTAAATATGTCACATAGTAAAACTTACATGTATGTATGTGTATCTTCATATATACATACAATTATATACATAAAATATATGAACTTACTGCCCTGTATTAAAGATCCTCCTTCACAAAATCTCTAGTTGTGTTCTTCAGGATTCATGCGTCATTCATAGAGAATGCATTTTTCACCAGACTTTCATTATAATTTTCTCTGGTTTGGGATTTTTCACATTCTTTTATATCTTCTCTTTATCTTAAGGAAATATTTTCCAACACACAACAGGGTTGTTCACTTCCTAAAGCAAAAAGAAATGCAAGAAACATTCATGCAGCTGGAAAAAGCTTACTTTCTAAAATATGCTTATTAACATGTGACTCCTTAAAGAGCAAATTTCATTAGCCACAAGTGGACTTCAGGCATCTCCAGAAAGAGAAAGAGTGAGGTATCCTCTGTCATTCTTCATTCTTGAAGTTTCCCAAATTTTCCATCAGTAGCTGGGTACAGAGCTACAATACTCCAAACCCTCTGACTCTATTCTTGTGCAGTGGAAATATACCCGATTTACAATCAGACATGTGAAGTTGGATTTGCCATACTAGAATTAACATGTTCTTCCACTATTTTTCCCCAGATGAGAACATTTATATCAGTGGTTCTCAACCTATGACCTCCAGGCTGCATATGCCACTTTAAATGCCTAGGAAATGCCAAAACTAGATCCAACTTAAAGCACAGAGGATCAGCAGCAAGAAGCTTTGCTAAGTGCCACTGATCCCCTCCACTATTCTTTCTGCTGTGTCCCTTTCACATCCCCTAAAGGCAGACTGCTTATTCTTTCCCTCCTTTTCTCCCTCTCTCCTCCCCTATAGCAGGCACTATGTGCTGGAAAAAACTCTCTTCCTCATTAGGAAGGCTAAGGCGGGAGTAGAGCTCCGCCTGGCGACTAGGATCAAGGACAACAGGAAGTCCTTTTTCAAATATGTGGGGAGCAAAAAGAGAGCCATCAGGTTGCAAGCATCTGGCCTAGTGTTCTAAAAGGTTGAACTCCACTGATCTATATTTCTCAGATGCATCTTGTGCACTTACTATTGCAATTTATCCTCTGCTAGGAAATGGAAAATATTCACTTTTTTACATTTCAGTAATTTATTTGGTGTCTATACGTAAGGGCTCCTTTGGGGGTGGGGGTGTTCTACATTGATCAAGGAACATAACCACTTTGTTGAACTTTCTTTTTGCTCGCTTTGTGATTCTTTGAGCAATTAATGTGTTATTTCCTTCATTAGTCTGTACCTTAGGGTTAGAGGAGCTTTCCTAGAACATGAGTTATGAGACAATTGGTCATCTTCAGCTCTATTCCATACTTTCCTGAGACCCCTCTTATCCCTTGAAAATGTCCCAACAATCTTACTAAGTTGCTCTGCTATTCTTCCTGTGGTGGGCTAGCCAGCAGCAGTCCAGCTGGTCTGCTCAAGAGGGGCTCCAGACTGGTCCACTTGCAATCTGGGGGTGGAGCCTCCGGATGGGATAAAAGAGCAGCATGCCTGGCACATGGGTGGCTGCGTTGAGGGACAATGAAGAGGGCAAGTGAAGTAAAGCTGGCAGAGCTGGCCAGTTATGTGGGGCTGTTGCCCTCAAGAGCCCAAAGAACCCCCTTCACTGGATGAGAATTGGCAGGTTCCTCAGCCCCGCTACAAGGGAGCATGGCAAGTGACGCACGGATAGTGCATACTAGGTCTGGGAGAGGACCGAGACCCTGGGAGCCACCCAAGTTGGCTTGGGTCTCTAACTCCTTGCAAGAGGCTAGGAACTCAATGCATGGGTGATGCATGGTGGGTTTGAGAAGGACCAGGTCCTGGGAGCTACTCGAGGTGGCTTGGAGTTCCCAACCCCTAGCACAAGGCCAGGCTGTTGGTGTGCATACAGCACATGCAAGGTCTGGGAGCAGACCAAGACCCCAGCACCGCACAAGACAGCTCAGGTCTTCAACCCCTGGCATAAAGGAGTAAGGTGCAAACCCACTGGTGCAAGGAACGGTACACAGGGTCCCAGGTGAAATGTTAAACTTTAAACTAGCTTTTCTGGGGGACCGGCCTTCTGGGAGAGGAGAGGACGCTCTGCCGCTGAGCCAGGTGAGTCAGGCGAGCGTAAGTGGTTGTAGCTTGGGGGAAAAAAGTGGAGAGCGAGAGGCGGCAGGGGATAGCCTTAAATGCCTCTATACAAATGCTCACAGCATGGGAGGTAAGCAGGAGAAGCTGTCTCTCCTGGTGGCTGTGGAAGACCCAGATTTGGTTGGGCTCACAGAAACCTGGTGGGACCCGACCCATGACTGGGCCGTAGGCATCAATGGCTACGCCCTTTTCAGGAAGGACAGGATGGGGAAAAGAGGCGGAGGGGTTGCGCTCTATGTCAAAGAGCGTTTCTCTGCATCAAGAGTCAACTTGGGGGCGACTGAGGACCAGGCGGAATCGATTTGGTTCAGGCTGCAAGGAGGACGAGGGGATAGGGACTTAATGGTGGGTGTCTGCTACAGACCACCCAACCAGGGGGAGGAGCTGGACCTCCAAATTGCTGGACAGCTCAAGGAGGCAGCTAGGATGAAGGATGTCATTGTCATGGGTGATTTCAATTACCCGGACATCTGCTGGGAGGAGCAGTCGGCCAAGTCTGAGAGG